>WUAM01000287.1:84853702-84964907 GCA_024336885.1 Actenoides hombroni | reverse complement strand
AGGTGGTGGAAGCCCCATCCTTGGAAGTTTTTAAGACCAGGCTGGATGGGGCTCTGAGCAACCTGCTCTAGTGGAAGATGTCCCTGCCCGAGGCAGGGGGGTTGGAACTGGATGATCTTTAAGGTCCCTTCCAACCCTGACAATTCTATGATTCTATGGTAGATGTCGCATAGATTTTCCATTCTTACTATCTGTCACTGAGAATGATACTCTTTCCCCTGTATCTTCATCTACTTGAAAGGCAAGTCCCTTGGCCAAGCCAGTCATTTAGAATCTGTCTAAAGCTGTTTGAGCTCTCTCCGTAAAGAGAAATGTCCAGAAGAGGTGCATTTCACTTAGCTTAGGTGATTACCTTTGTACAGGGGAAAAAAACCCTTCGGAGGCACTTCTCTGCACACCCTTCTGTTAGCTCTGAGAAGGAGCCTGGAAAGCCAGACATCTGTCAGGACCCCTGCATCAGCTGATGGGTCCCCTCTCTGGAGACCGGTGGAATCTCAGCTGTTTCTCTGCACTTCCTTTTTTTACAAGTTGTTGGGGTTTTGTTTGGTCTTTTGGAATGCATTTCAAAGCAATTTCCTAGCAACATGACATCTTTGTGGAATCTATGGTGATCTACAGCAGTTTCCTTCTACGTTCAGAAGAGGCTGACATATCTCAGCTGTATTTGAAAATAGGCCTAGATAATGATATTCGATATAAAAATCATTTTCTTGTCGCTCATTTGTCTGTTCACATTTACGTAAGCAGGTTTTATTTTCAGCTGAGGTTATGCAAAAATATTGTGATGAGAAATGCAATTTAGAAACGTCTTCACACTGGCGGCATTATCCATTAGAAGTCCACTTTGAATCTCATTTTTCCTAAGTGTACTCAGATTTGAATAATTAAAAAGCTTTGCATAACCTAAACTTCTATGTACAAAATGTCTTGAGGAAATTCAATCAATCCAGCTGGTGAATGGAAACATAAAATGATTTTGGCCATTTTATGGTGAAAATTGTAATTTTGAATAAATATAGTAACCTGTTACTCAGAAAGTTGAAATGCATCCTTTGGATATTCATTGATCAATATTAGAATCATAGCTTTTTTTCAGAAAAAAAAAGATAAATTTTGGCAGACACTTATAATTGGGCAACATGATCAACTTTGCAATATACATGTCTGTGCTCTTGTTACGTGTAAGCTACTTACTGGCTGCAATATTTGGCTATACCTCTAAACATAGCTCTATGTAGCCAGTGTTTGTACTGCCTTGGAAAATTCTTCTAAACAAGGCAGTTGCTAAAACTGGAAAAAAAAAATTCAATTCTCTGACCAACAAATCCATTGTACTATAACTGGAAGTGTTAACAATGAAAAAGATGCCTCAATTACAAGCTAAAGATTAATATAATAGTAATACAGACTGCAATAGTAAGAGATTTCCATTTGTTTATGTAATTACAATACTTACGTTTACAGATGATTATTTAATAATGCAAAATTCTCAGAGACAAGATCAGAGGACAATTTAGTGATGATTTAGCTAGTTCCTAGAATAATATACTGGATACACAGTTGTCAATAGATAATTGTAAAGGTCTAACGTTTAAACATGTCAGCATAACATCTTCTATTACAGCATTTTATGACTTCTGAAATCATGATGACAATTCAGAAAACCCAAAATTTTAAGATGATTCACTATGACAAGAAATAATGGGCTGAAGCTGGAATAAGAATGAGTTCGAAAAGCAAATCAGTAAGAAAAGCTTACCAATAGTAGAGGTTTGGAAGCACTGAAATAGGCCACCTGGGCAGGGTTATGGTCCTCGTCACTGAATGTCTTGAAGAAAGAGTTAGGTAGATATCTAATGTGATGGATATGAACCTAACTTGGCCTTCTTCAGATGGACAAGATGGTCTCTGAAATGCCTTTCACTCCCAGGACGGTGTTGTACAGGAATTGCACATAACTACTCACTACCCATAGTGTTCAGCTCCAGATCTAAATCCAGGCTTCCATGGTGGCTTATAGATGTTCAGATATCATGTTAGACAAGGTATCATCTCTGATAAAGACAGAATTTTCCAGACTGAATTTAAGTAGCCCTGATTTGGCCTGCCCATCAGTAGACTTAGTTTCAGCATTAAAAAAAAGAAAGTGTGTATTACGTTAGTTAAAATTGGCTGGAATTAGTTGGCATTTGAAGTTCTCTGTTCTACTTACTCTAATGAACTGATCAAAGGTATGTATTGCTTTGAATTGTACTTGTGATATATGAGTCCCCATCTGGAAAGTTTAGAATTAGCCAAACTATGTGTGGTTGCATGCACCTTGGACTTCAGTTCAAAGCAAAAAGGCAGGGAAAGGCCAGGTGACTTCTGACGTGAATTGGTACAAGCTCCAGCTACAAAATGTACTGGAAAGAAATGTAGGTCTCAAACCCATCGTTCAACTAGTAATATCCCTGAATTGAGCATGAGTACTTGAACAGAGAGTACTTGCAAAGAGTAAGGGTGGCAGAATCATGGTCCCTAACTTCGTTTTGTGCATTTGTTTCTGGGGTAGAAAAAACACACACAGTACATGAATATGATTAATGAGTTAAAACTAATTAGTAAGTGCCTAAATTTTCATCCAGGCATCATGTGCATGTAACTAGTCCAGAGAGACCAGTAATCCAACTAGCTATCTTCAAACTTGCTGAAACTCCCTGCTTGTCAGAAAGATATGGGGCATTGTTTTAATTAATAAACTCTGAAGGCTACCGTTACTTATGGTAAATGTTACCATAAGCTGTTGCTTAATTTTCTTTCCAAGGAGAGTGGTAACTTCTTGGAAGTAAAATGAGTGGAACAGTAGAGGGCTGTGGAAGCAGCAGCCATCCATCCATTCATCGGTTGTGTGGGTTTCCTGTAACAGCTCTGGTACTAGCACATCAGCCTGAGACTTAACTGCAGGTGATTAGCCAACCCTGCCACAACTGCTCACCCAGATCAATCACCCATTGGCACCTTGCCTAATTATGGTTTTGATAACAAGCTGTAGATATAATTAGAAGTGTAAGTGCAATATAAAGAGATAGTAGGTTTGTTTCACACCCTCTTATAAGTGGGGAAAATAATTAGATTCCGGATACTGTCACATACCATGCTGTGTGGCTGATTTGAAAAGCATTGCATTATAGGAAAGTAGGATTGTCTGACTGACTCTGGAAAATTGTGTTCAATCCCCAGGCTCTTGGCAACATAATTTCCTTTTTTATATGAGAAATTTTAGCAATAACTGTGGGGATTTTTTACCCATTTGGGGAATTATGCCATTTTTACTTGGCAGAGAAATATGAGTACTTTGGTGTCTCAGAGGAAAAAATAGTGGGCTACAAAGAACGTAAGTAGCTTTAATCATTCAGATGTTATGAAAGGGAAAGTCTAATCAATGAATATTTATCGATTCTTCAAATGTAAGTCACACCAAATATCTGTCTGTGTGAAACAATCTTGAATAATAGTCTTTATGGACTCACCCTTGTTTTGCTATTGCACATGACCAGTTATTCAAGACAGCGCCACACTTCACTATTAAGTTGGGCAACTTTATGGTTCAAACAAATATGCAGCTTAGAGACTTGTTACTTAAATGTATAGAGTGGATATGAGCTTCTATTTCTCCTGAGGGAAAGAGAGTAGCAAGAGATACTGCACTTTGTTTTTTTCACAAAACTAACATCTGTAGTGCTGCTCATGATAGCTTTTGGGATCATTTTGTCTTCTTGGTCAGAAAATACCCGACTCTGAAAATACCTGTGAAATTACTCCCTGAAATTTGGAGGTAATGATTGTTTGTGAAGTAGAGCCTGGGAGGGATCTTCTAATGGAAAAAAATAAGTAAGGAAAATAATGTGCTATAATCTGAAAAAAAAAAAGGAAAGAAAAGGTAGGAAAGATTTGCTAAAAGAAAACATTCATAACCATTAACAGCTTGCTCTAAAGTCACAGTGACTTGGTGGAGGACTGTGACAATTTGCAGAGTTAGAGTATCCAGTCCCTGATCAGTTGAATTATACTGACAAAAACTGCCTAGATACCAATATGTAATAACCTTTTCAGCATGAAGATTTAACCAGAAATGACAGCTTTCAAATGCTTATAGCATCATTATCTGTGCCCAGAAATAATCTTTCAGAAAAAAACCCCACATGGGTCCCTACCAAAGGCATTTGGAAGCAAAAAAATGGGAAAACAATTTTGCATGGCTAAACTCTACACAGAAAGGCTTTACCATGTATTCTGCAACTATGCATGACCTGCTCATATTGCATATGTGGTAGATACGTTGGTCACAAACAAATCTACTCTCTATCATGTTTCCTGATATATCAATAAAAAAGATGTGAAGAACAGACAGGCTGCTATTAACAAGCATTATCCCAGGGAGCAAAAGAAAACTGATGAAAAAGTACCATAGGATCTATCATCTAAAAGAAATTACAACCCAAATATATTTGCCTGTCTTGTTTAGGTCATACAATCCCATTCCACTTTTTTATGTCTTATTAGTCTTTGAGCGTCTCTAGCAGAATGTGATTGCACGGCATGATAAAATTAAGGGCAGCAAATCTACTGTGCCTCATAGCATGTTACATATGATATTAAGGAATTCATCTGCCTCTGAAATGAATAATTTATGATAGTTTGTACTTCCCCTCTTTGTCACAATATTCAAAAGGATTTGAGAACCAGACAGACGTGTCAGGATGCCTTCATTGCTCTTAGTGCTGAACATAAATAGAGCCCAACCATCAGAAAGCCTTCATGCAGGACTAGACCTCTCTTTGCTCCCTGCACTGCTCAGCAAGCCATAGCAGATGTTGGCAGCTCTTTGTGTCATTTTTGTCTCGTAAGCTAGTTTACCAGGCTGAGTTACCTCCTTACACCTTCAGAAACTGTTTTCTTGCCTGCATTTGCTATCTGAGGTGATTCTGTGTGTGCCAGAAAGGATTTCTGAAGGAGCCTGGAAGTGGCTGAGCGTTACAGCGGGGAGACAGTCGGAGAAGGAAAAAAGAGTTCCTTAGAGAAAAAAGTACAAATAGTAAATCTATTGACCTTTGAACCTTCTTGAACTGTCTCACAGCACTACAGTGTCCCTTCATCATGATAAAGTCTGCCAGGCCTTGATATCAGAGCAAGACTCAACAGCTTGGGAAGGTGTTCCAGTATCAAGGCACGTGGCAGGGAGCTATCCTCTGTGTCCTCACACCAGTTGCATTTCCTGAAGAGGAAGGAAGGGCTTTATGCTGGTTTTAATTGGGATAAGGTCATGGTGTGGCAAGTTGAAGAGTGAAGCTGGGGAAGCGTGCACGGGGTAACAAGTCCCTCAGGGCCAGGCTGAAGCCCTGGCCATGTGTGTGGGACCTGCTGTGGGCACAGAGGTTTCTGTAATTGGCCCCATGGCTCCTCGATATTCATCAGAACTGAATTTCTGGTGCGGCACTGTAGACATGGCTATACCAGCATGAGCACATGTACATTTTTACACATGCAAAACTGCTCATACAGCCCCTGGAGCGCTTTCTGTAATCATACAGGGATGGATCCTGCAGTGGAGACAATATTGACGACAATGGGACAATCGGAACTTACAACAGCAGAGCATCTGCAGAAACACTCCAAAATCAATAATCATGTGTTATCTCTTCTAGTTGAGTTTTCAGCTTGCATGGTCTTGAAATTTCTTATTTTCATAGGACATCCAGATTATTAGTCTATCTCCAGAGAGGGGGTTAGCTAGCAAACTTTATACAATTTAAACCTTGCACTCAGTAATTATTTAAGATAATCTTTGTGATGAAATCTGAGCACAGGTTCCCTTTTATTTTTGTGTTGCTGGCTTCTGTGGGAATGCATAGCATTTTATTAAGAAGATTAATGCCTTGGGACACTGTGTATAAGAAGTCAAGCTGGCAGATATTTAAATAAATTAACAGAAAAAATACATTCAAAAATACTGCCAGGCATAGACTTTGAGCTATAATACCCCTGCATTGCATATGTTATTTTTATTATGTTGAACTTTCTTTGGCCTGAATTCCAGAAGAACCCTGCTCCTCAAGTTACATTAGCCCTACAAAGTTGCACTCTGTGGACCTCCATCTACACCTTTCCATCTATAGGTCTTCTGTGACAGTGAGCCAAAGAGCAACCAAGAACTTAGTGAATAGACAAGTTGACCCAACCCAGTTCTTAAAATCCCAACAGAGCTAGATACAGAACCAGCTTTCATACAAGAAAACCAAACCAGCAGAATTTCCTGCTCTCCCTATCAGTTATGGTATGCATTTCTGGATGCCTCCAACAGACACATTATTTTGGCTCCTGATTGCCAGTCTTATTCTTACCTGACAGAGACAAAAAATAAAAGCCCACAACTAAATAATATACATATTTATGAAACAGTCTTTACTGAGATTAAGGAGCTGGTTGAGTATATTAGAAGATACCTTACCATATCCCTTGAGTAAAGCTGATGTCATTTTATTCTAATAGTCAGGCTGAAATTTGACACTTACTCTCTTGGAAGAGAAGATTTTTTGTTTGTTTTCATTCACCGATGGCAATAGGTTAATTTAGAAACAGAGAGACTGCCATGCAGAATCACCATATCAAACTGCAGCCAGAGAAATGAGAGCATGTAGAAAATATCTCAGAGGGATTATGAATGTCTAGGAGGTTCTCATCTTAGTCATTCTGCTACTTGGAGACTGCCATAAACTTTGAAGTACTTGTACTGTTTCCAATGCTTAAAAAAAAAAGAAAATAAAAATCTCTGATATCAAATTTCCAATATTTTTTTTAGCCAATGTTGCTATGAATCCACCTTGCCAGATTCAAATTTCCACTATTGTCTTTTATGCAATTTGAATTTTCTGCTTTCCATTTTCATAAATTGCACTAGCTTTGGATAATCATAGAAAAAAGCAGGTTTCTCATACACTTTATGTATGACCCTTTACTTCAAATATTTCTATTATTGTGTCCAGTGTTACTGAACTTCTTTAATGGAAACAGTCCCAAGGATTTTAAAGTCATTCTAAGCGAGAAGTTTTTCCATGCCATTGACCATTCTTACTGCCCTTCTCTCAACATCTTACACATTTAATCTGCAATATCTTTTCTAAAATGACCTAATGAATATTCTATTCACCTTTTTTAGCTGAAGCCTTCCTCTGAATTCTGATACTGCTATTTTAGCCTGGTACATCATCATCTGACCCACTTGTCAAATTATTTCACTTCTGGATGGGCATGTCCATATATAGGAAGACAAGGATACTTACGTGTCATTAACCACAGCCGTATAGTGATCATCAGGTCCCTTTCTTAAACTGAAGCTTTTAGACTTATTGGTAAAACTAAGCAGATTTTGTCACTCAGTTCTTCTTTTATGAATGATTTGATTTTTCCAGTTCAAAGCTTCCAATACAAAGCTATGTGCTTTTTTTTTCCCCCTTGCAAAGACTATTCGTTTAACTCACTTCTGCTACAGTGCCAGACAGGTTGTTATTCTGTTTATAAGTAACATTTCAACCAGATTTTTAAAAGATACAGATGTAAGGGTTGCCCATGCTAATGTTTTTGATTACCTCTGAATTATTTTTTTTTAAACATTACCTAGCCACCAGTCCTCCAAAACAGTAGCTGTTTTTAATGAGAGGTTGCATATCTTTGTGAGCAGCTTCTCATCTTTATTTCTGAACTCCTTCAGAACTCATAAGTGTATGACATCTGGGTATCCAGAGCGATAGCAGAAGACAGCTTGTAAAAATAAAAATGAACCTTGTCTGTAAATCAGTCTGGCAAAGTGCCACCACCACAGTAGTTATGCAAAACCAGGCTTTTAGAAACCCCGCAGTTCAATTTTTTTCTTACCCCAGCATGTGCCAGACAGTCATAGATTCTAAAGCAGGTTTTATTCTAACCTGTAATCTGGTAATATGTATACTATTATAATGCAATTTATGTATATTCATTATCATTTAGATTTATGTATAGGTATGTATATAAAAAAATAGGGGTAGGAACATATTCTATACATTTTTACACCTCCAACTCTATAATAGTGGTTGTCTTCTGAGAGGAAAAGTATTTTTCTTCCTCAAATGGAAATGAACATTTTAGCTTTGTATGTTTCTAGAAGGAAGATTTTGTTTTTCAAGATAAAAAAAAAATCAATCAACAAATCCCCTGTCAAATAACACACATATTTCCTGATTTTAATAATGCTAAGTACTCAGTTTGGGAAAGTTTCTCTGTATAGAGACATAGATTTTTTGTTTTTAAACTAGAAGCTTGATATAAGATCACAACACAGACACCACTGTTCCCTGTGCATTGTTTTGCATATTAGGAAAAATGTAAGATATTTCCCATTAACTAAAGACGTGCTTTATTTTCTTTCCCTAAGCTTTGTTATATTCACAGATATAGCTTCAAGTAACCACAGCTGGTTTTTTATCCCTTTTTCCTCCTGTTTCATTGCAGGATGTGGGCTGACTGTGTACCTCCCACCGGGAGAGGGGTGGCAGTTCCCACACTGGGAGGAGAAGGTGGCTGAGGACAGAATCACTGCACTCACCAGTGAGGAGTAATGGTGCCATTCCTGCAGTGAGCTCCTGGTGATGTTTTTACCCCTAAAGTATTGTAATTTCATTGCTCTCTGTAAAAAAATAATTCAAGAATGCAGACGCGAGCCAAAAGATAGACTCTGTGCAGGGCAGTTCAAAAATTAAAAGCAGGACCTGACTTAGTAGACTTCAATTTTCATCAGAATGGGCAGTGACAGGACAAGGGGCAACAGGCACAAACTGGAATACAGGAAGTTTCACCTCAACATGAGAAAAAACTTAATTCCTGTGAGGGTGGCTGAGTCCTGGAACAGGCTGTCCAGAGAGGTTGTAGAGTCTCCTCCTTTGGAGACTTTCAAAATCCACCTGGACATGTTCCTGTGCAACCTGCTCTGAGCAAACCTGCTATGATGGTGTTGAACTAGGTGATCTCCAGATATCCTTTCTAACCCCTACCATTCTGCAGAAATGTATTTTTCTACTAGAAATTTCCATTATTTCCATTAAGCTGTTTTCTTCTCAAAAATATGGCCAGGGAGAGTCTAAATACTCACTTTGAGTGGCGTCAACATTAAACTGAAGAAGGGATCATTGTTTCAGCTGCCTCCTGTTTTGGAATCAGCAAAAAGTTAAAATATTAAAGTTTCCCGAGGCTCACAAGTTTTAATTTCACTTTTTTTACAGGAAGCAACTATATGCGGTCAACCAGATGTCTGCAGGCATGCATGGTATGATCACGTGGTGATTAGAAGGTCACATTTTTCTCATGTTTCCAAGGCAGAACTTCCAAATCTTTCATACATCTACCCAGCTCCCAGGAGCTCCTGGTTTAACCTGTAGATTATTTTGTGGTTGCTCTTCTGTTTGGAAGAAGGGATAATTTGTTGCAGCACTTCCTTGAGAATAAACTTTTGGCCAAGCACCTGCACTCGAGCAGGAAATGGTCTGAGAATATCTGGGGGATGCATTCAGGGGATGTGCTTGGAAAGATACAGCGCAGCACACAACAAGGAGCAGGCTGCAGCCTGAGGCTTTGGTGCCAAAAAAACCATGGTTTGTACAACAAGGTCAGTTCGAGGCTGAGTTTAAGCACTCTCTAAACTCAGATAATTTAAACAAAGCTGCTAGAAAGCCCTGCACTTCGGAAGAGAAATCAAAAGTTAGTAGATAAAGACCATTAGGTTTTTAATGCTTCTCAGTAAAGTGTGTGGACTGTTCAGTATTTTAGCAAAGTCTGAGAGACTGGATCAAGCATAACAAATTCAATTGAAATGGACAGGGAGATCTGCTCTTTACCTCCTCTAAATTAAAACCAATAGCAATGATCACTATAAATTAGTCCTCAGTAAAAAGCTTTATTTCTGATAAAGTTTGAACTGTTTAAGTAATAAGAATCCCACTCCCCTGAAATGCCAGACTCTTTTCTTGAGTGATCACAGAGCTTGTTTATGCCTTTGCAGTGAGAATGGCAGGTCACAGGGCAAAGCACTGCGTGAGCTATTTCCAATCTAGCCCTGAAGCCTGCCCTTGAAATGCTAAAAATCTTCAGAGAAATATCACTTATTTTAGATAGTTTACGAGGCCAAGGCTTAGCTAGAAGCCGTTAACCACAGCCGCCAGCAGCTACCCACACGTCTAGCAAGAGCACACTTCTTCCCAGTGTTGGCAAGGCTGGGAAAACTCTACCATGTGTATTGACAATATCTTCTGATCCCGCATCTGGCTTCTCAACCAGAGCTTCCCCTGGGGTGTCCTACAGGGAGTGAGCTACAAGGACTATGCTTCACTGTGTTCAGGTCTAATGCCCTGTAGGGCTGATTTTTCTATTTGCAAACCCAAACAAGTAAAGAACAGTTTAAGATAGTTTTATTTCCCTCAAATCCTCTAATTTTTGTTAAAATGTAACATATTTCAGTTTAGCGGATTTCAATTGTAATGATGTGTGCTAAAGCAGATTAATATTTTTCAAAAAGCTTGTTTTCAAAGGCATCTTCCTGTTCAAGCAGGAGAGTGTGGCAGAAACATGAGCACTAAAGTATCTCCTAATCCTCTATCGGTGTGTGTTTTCTTAGACACCATTCACTCACGTGGGAAGGAGTTGATGGTGCCCATGTGCTCCTCTGACCACAGCCTGAGCCATGGCCCCAGCAATGAGGGCAGGGAAGGGAAACTGGCAAAAACCACAGTGTCACAGCAAGAGAAATCTTCTGAAGCATTCCAGTTGTTTTCCTTATGCCAACTGTCCCCTGCCCAAACTGGATGCAAGTGTACAGTATTTTTCAATATAATATGCTGAAAAATATACATATTAAAATTGATGATACTGAGATACTTGTACTTTAGTAACCTTGCCAATCCCCCAGATGACATTTGAGAGCTCGAATCCAAACACTATACACAAGGCACATTAAATGGGATTTGCAGCTAAGCAGAGGAAAAAATAAAAATTAAGAAATACAGATAATAGATGGGAAAAAGAATATGAGTTCTGTCTCACTAGAGGTAGGCTATTGAGCTGCAGTGAGATTGGCCTTGATTTTCAGAGAGCATGTACCATTGTGAGGAGGAAATGTGGGCCAACAAACTGGAGACAAAGGGACCTTATTTGGGTGGGATGCTGATTCTCAATATTGCCCAGAAAAACAAGGTCCATTAAATTGTCTCCATTTGGGCAACCTCATCCAGAGGAAGATAAAATTGTTCATTACTTCTGACAGCCTTGCCCTAAGTAATTTGCTCATGGAAATACAAAAGCCTTTGCAATATTCAGGAACCAAACTTTCATCCTCTAAGTGCACTCCCAGTTTCTTAACCACAGACTATCCTTTACCCCTGCCATAAAGCAGTCCACTGCAGGAAATCAAAGTCTAGTTAATTTTTTCCCTTTAATTCCAGAGTGCCCAAAGTGTCGCTGTACAGCTGCATAAAACTAAAATTTGTTCCTTGGCTGCCTTTTTCCTGTAACCACAGAGCCGCAAGATTGAAGACTTACTCCTGAACTCAGCCACAACACAGCTAGGAAACGAAAGAGTGAGCAAATATAATGATGCTTTAAATAGATTGTGTTTGTATTTTTAGGTCTGGTGCTGCATAACTTGCCTGGTAAGAGCTAATACAATCTGGGAGCACCATTGCTTTCTGTTGGTCTTGTCTATGATACCCTGAAGCTACCTACAAGTTTTCACTTTTAAAATTGAATGGTGCTTAAAGGGAATTGAAAAAGAGATGAGTCTTAAATGATGGATGCCTTAGTAAGAAAGAGTCATTCCAGGGTATTTAACCATTTCTGCCTTGTGGTTCCCCAGTATCCAACAGACCAGGGAGTTCAGCTAGGGGAAGCTGACAAAAAATCACTTCATGATTTTTGCAACAAAACTGTGGCACTAAACTGTAAACACAAGTCACAGGGAGCAAGAACAGAACCCCTTATGTAGCAAAGCGGCAGTGTTATTCTACATTTCTTTGTGATTACTCCATTGCTGCCATTTGAGAGGAAACAAGGAAACACAAAAAGATCCTGGCTGTAGGATCCTGTCCCTTGAGTTTACCCTAGAAAATGATGACAGTGATTTTATTTCATTGCCCCTTTTTTTGACATCAGCTTTAATTTTTGCAGAGCTACGGATACAAGCCTGGATGATGGTTGTATGTTATCATTACAAGGGCTGTTTGCTCTTTGTTTCTGTGCTTGTTCAGCGTAGGTTGAGGTCTTTAGCAGTTAACAAGTCTATTAGAGGTGCCCTGGAGAAAGCAGTCACGAGACATTTCTATGGGGCTGTGAATGCATTCAGTGTCTGAACATGCTCCTTGGCTTCTACACAATAAAACCAAAGAAAAATAAAAGCTGTGTTACTATAGTAACCTATATTGATATATACCAGGCAGATAGTTTCCTTTATGAATGACAGATGCAGGACACTGGTAGCTTAGCCTTCATCGCACTGCCTGATTGTGCATATGTCATACTGTACATTTCTGTCAGCAGTATTTCACATTTTAAAAATAAATATTTTAATGCAACATGGCCGACTTCTGCTTTTTTTCTTTTGAGTTCGCATAACTCAAAGCACTGTTTAGAAAAAAAAAGAAACCAAATACAGTTTAGACTTACCCATGACAACTAAAACCAGAATAAATAAATGTCTATTTTTAAACCATAATACTAAGCAGCTCCACAACATCAGCTCATCTGGTTAGACTCAGTAATAACCATCAATGCATCACAACTGTCCTTTCACTCCTCCCCAGCCAAATAATATATGAGGTGGTATAAGGTTTTCCTGTGCGGTTGTGCAAATAAGAAGGATTGCAGGAGTGAGAGCAGGACCAACTCCAGGGATGCTCTGGCCCTCCAGCGTTTGGTGAAGCAGAATTGGGGGGGCTGAGCAGCTGTCTGGACACCCACTTCAGCTGTGTTTTTGAACCACAGCTCTGAGTGCTGTGTTGCTGCACATCAGCTCAGGAGTTTGCACAGAGGCTGTGACCTGTATCAGGCTTCTTGTACTATAGTTGACACAGCTGTGGTGTCCACCTCTCTGTGCATCTGTCAGTCTCAAGTGTTGATTCAATGGCATGTGCAGACTTGAGTACAGCTAACATCAAAGTCATAGAATCATAGAATGGTTTGAGTTGGAAGGGACCTTAAAAGATCTTCTAGTTCTAACCACCCTGCCATGGGCAGGAACACCTTCCACTAGACCAGGTTGCTTCAAGCCCCATCCAACCTGGCCTTGAACTCTTCCAGGGATGTGGTATCCACAGCTTCTCTTGAGCAAGCTGATCCAGTGTCTCACCTCCCTAACAAAGAATTTCTTCCTAATATCTAATCTAAGCCTACCTTCTTTCAGTTTGAAGCCATCACCCCTCATCCTATCAATACACACCCCGATAAAGGGTCCTTCCTTATCTTTCCTGTACTTCAGTACTGGAAAGATGCTATAAGGTGTCCCAGGAACCTTATCTTCTCCCAGCTGAAGAACCAGCCTCTCATCTTTGTGATCCTCTTTTGGACCCACTTGGGCAGGTCCATGTCTATCTTACGCTGGGGACCCCAGAACTGGACACAGTACTCATGTGTGGTCTCAGATCAGCAGAAGCATCTCCCTCAACCTGGTGGCCACACTTCTGATGACATCCAGAATGCTCTCTGGTCTGCAAGTGCACATTGCAGGAGTTTCTCATACAACACCACCCTCAAGTCCTCCTCTGCAGGGCTGCTCTCAATCCACTCATCATTAAAAGTATTGAAAAGAAGGATTTTTAAGATAAATGACAAGAGATGTTTAACTACAAGAGTTATTCTGCTGTGGAAGGAGTCAAGGATGAAGTGAAAGTAGGTCTCTAGAAACATTGAAACATGTATAGGACACCCAGTAATTTAACTATTGTGTCAATCAGCTGGAATTAGGGGAAGCTACAATGTTCAGCAATGACTTTAGTTGCTTCCAGTTAACCTCCAGTTCCTGGCATCACTTCCTACTGTCACAGCATCCTTTATATCCACCTAAGGATGCTGAACAGAGAGAAAATGACTTAACTGATATTAACCAGACAACTGGGGTGCTTGGCTTTTTCAAATTAAGCTTATGGGTAAGTTTTACTTCATTTATGTTCTTGATGGCCCTTTCTTAAAAATACAACTTCAAAAGAAAAAGAAAAAAGAAACAGTTCAGAGAGAAAACCACAACAGAGGGAAAAGGTAAATAAATAAGAGCCCTCCTTAATTTAAGGCCCTGACTTTGTAATATCATGACATAACTTACTCCAGTATCCCACATCAGAGAACATTTTTAGCTATCTTTTTGGGGTAGCTGTTTCAATGGATATGACATGGAGCCAAAGTAAGGTTTTCAACAGGAATTATTTCTTTTTTTGTGGTTTTATTTTGAAATTTGGTTTTATTTTAACATAGCTTTTCTATTTAGATCTTTACTGGTTTGTTTTTCCCGCAACTGGCATATGACACCTTCTTGTCACAGTAAAGACATCACATGTATTTGTTTTTTTAAGCACAGAAACATGTGGAATTGAATTCTAATCAAACATCCTCTAACTAGTTTGTTAGATCATTATACAGATATTATTTTAAGTAATTAAAATTCCTGCCATTTAGAATGTCAGATTCAATTAAACTTACAGGAACACACAAAGTCCAAGTTTATTATACTATAGTTCACATATTTGCATTACAAATTTTGCTTTATAGTTAAGCATGCAGGATGAAAATTATTACTGTAGTTTATGTATGCTATGGAAAACAGTAATACTCTTTTCAAACACTTTTGAATTGTTTCTCCCTTTAAAGAAACACAAGGGAGTCATAGTGCTCTCTATTTAAGAAAGCCCAGGCAAAATAAGACCTTTTCTTATAAACACATGAATGTTTAACTTGAGGCCCTATGGGTACACTCACATATGTTAAGAAACTACTCATAAAAGTAAACCTAACCATGGATAGATGAGTTTATAGGACAGGTCCTTGCCATTAAGATAAATTAAGTAGTAAAAAAAAAATTGGTCAAAGAAGTTCTTGTTAGAATCTCTTCAGTCTAAACCAGAAAAGCAATAATGAAATTAATATTAGATTATATTTATAAAGAATAAAGAACTGACTGTTATACACATGAAAATGAGTGCACATGTATATACACAAACATATTTAAAATTCTAGCTTAAGTCAAATAAACAGCTAGATAGTTGCTGTGGTTTAACCTCTGTCTCAAACATCACACAGCTGCTCACCCCCTGCTTCCCCCCCCCCCTCCACACACACTCCTGTGGGATGGGAGGAAGAAGAAAGCCTCATAGGCTGAGGTAAGGACAATTTAATAAAACAACACAAAGAGAGAAGAAAACAACAGTACTAATGATAGTACTAAAGAAAGAATAGACAAAGCAAGTAGTAGAAGCCAGGAAGGCTTTACCTGTGCATGAGATACCAACTTTCCCTGCTCCAACTGCATTGAAGCTACGCACTGAAGGAAGCTGAAAACAGGCATCACCACCCTGGTCCAGCCCTCCCCTTATATAGGGCACGACTCAGTGTGGCATTGAATATCCTGTTGGCTGGCTGTGTTGTTTATCCCAGCTGTGGCCACTCCCAACTGCTTGTGACAGCAGCTGCTGCTGATAATTAACCCAAACTGAACCCAGGACAATAGTGAAAAGCACAATCTTTAAAAATAAAGTTCAGAATGAATATTGACTGCATATCTGCTACCAAGAATATAGAACTAAGTAGAATTTATTATCTCTGCACAGTTAATAGTTGAGAAGGAAAAATATAGTTTGTCTCCCTAGGTGCTAAATCAGCAGTCTGTTTTATATACCAATACAGAGGAAATTGATAGGAGGATGGGGAAGCACATTGCTTTTATATCACAATAATTTTCAATAATTGCTGTAATTTTCTGGCTGCCTTGCAATTGCCAGCTGAAATCTGTACAGCACGTGAAACATAATGGAAGACAATTTAAAATGCAATGCATATCATAATCATTGTTCAAGTACATGGTGAAAGAATTACATAGACAAGTGTATATTTCATTGTAGCATGTCATCTATCAAACGTAAGACAAGCTGTATAATATAGGTGACTGCAGTTCTTTAGAAGAAATTGTCAAATACCTGACTGTTTTTATACAGCAGCAACACGCAGTGTCTGAAAGGCTATATGCATTACAGAAAACTTGCTAAGTAGTTTAAACACCAGAGAGCACAAGGTAGCCCTGAATGTCCTTGATGAGCAGCTTAAAATGTGTCTTATATCCAACTGTTACATGGATGTAAGCCCTGACTTGAGCAAACTTCCAAACCAGTCTGAGTTCTTTATTTTTGAACCAGGCAATATACTATACTTACTACTTTACTGTAGCCAGTGGCATTTTCCCTTTGCTTAAATGCCTTGCTGACTTGAATCTGTGAAACTTTGTCATGCTCGCTGTTTCCCATCAAATCCTCTATAGAATGGAGGTGTCAAATAATCAATTGTTAACTGTGAAACATGGTGTAGTAAAGGCAATCACCTGCACATGACTGGAAAGCCAGGGTATGGATGTCCAACAGGAGGCTGTTATTTTTGGCAGTGACTGTTATTTTTGATGCTCATATCAAAATTAAGATGATGAATAAGACACAGTTCCCATAATCACATGCAAAAATATTCAGCAGTGTCATACAAAGTGTCATTCTTCAAGCTGTTCTCAAACACCAAGCTTGTCAAAAATTCGTGTCAGGTAGTTTAAAGTTACTGTGTGGTAGTGGTTCCTGAAAAATGAGGATTTTTAATACTCAAAAGAGCAGAATTTGCAAAGTAATTTTCTCTAAAAGGGGTAGTTTTTACTAGCTGTCATTTTTGGCAGTCTGTTTTTACTACAGACATAGTAATTGCCTGAAATGGAGTGCGAGAAAGAGATTGACGGAGAGTCCGAAGGCGGAAGTAATTAGTTCAGAACAAGGCAAGACTTCCCCTTCCAATAAAAATTGCTGATTGTGTTTGAGTTACTGAAAATCGTATCAATTTATTTGGTTAGTGAATCAACGGTGCTGTTAATTGTTCTACTGTTAATTGAACAGTTGTACAGTAATTACTGCAGGTGTTTCCCATACTAGATAGTTTTAAAACAGTTTGACTTGAGGTACACTCACTGATAACACTGCATTTACTTTTTTCAATTGGACATGGAAAACATACTTTTGGTCACATATCTGGTGAAGCTTGAAGCCTCCGTAATTTCATTGGTTTCCCAAACAGGTAAAACTAGTGACAAGCATATCCATAGCACTCCAAACTGCATAAGAAATTAGGGGAGAAAAAATATTATTGTGAGTCTCTGTCTTTTCATATTTCAGTAGTCAAAAAATCCCCTTGACTGTCTAAACACAAGTAGGCATCATTACTGCATGAGCCTATGGAGCAGAGGTCTGAAGTCACAAAAGCTTTAACTAGGCAGTTGTTGTATTAAACTTTACTTATTGTGCTTTGCATTGGAATTAAAAAACTAGATGACAATTTCCCACATTCATTGTGTGAAATACATGACATCTATTGCTCAAGAGATCATCTGTTACCTGGTGTGTTTGACTCTGATCTTTCAGCAGCAACAAAAATTAACACCTAACCAGAGAAGAATACAGAAAGTGGGGTTTTTGTTAAGAATTGTACCTCTCCATATCCACACAGATGTTTGCTGAATACATGAAATTGTGTAAAATGCTGTCTCACCGTGAAACAATTAATTTTGTAGTATTAAAATTCTTTCCCTGTCTGACTGCTGATTGCAGAGCACTGTCTAAACATAAAACTAAAATGTTCTGTATTCCCAAAGTGTTTACACTTGAAAAATAGCAAAATTTAGCTCTGGTATAGGGCAAGAAGTAGAAATCTTAATGGATATTGCACTAATATAACATCCTAGAGCAAAATTTCTCTTTCCTACTGCACCTATGTGGGATTAATTATGGATCCAACTGTCTCTCTGCAGACTGTTTTGACTTCTTTGAAGCCACAAGAATCAAGCAGGCATGCAGGTAGTCTAACTGAAGGGGACATAAATGAAAGAGTAGGTAGTTGAATAGGAATAGTTCAGGAAAGGGACTGGTAAAATCTGTCTGTTTTGGGCTGCTGATGCTCATTGACAGTTCCGTTTTGTGACGTGTTTTAGCCTCTTCCTCATCCCTACTCCTGGAACAATATAATTTCATCTCTGCCTCCTCTTTCCTCCTGCCTTCCAGTCCATTAGCTCTATTTGTGCATCATCTAAGACTTTAATGCCCATGTGGGCTGCTCTCTGCTCATCCATCCCTTCCCCCCTCCTCCCCCTCATCCTTTGATTTTAGGAATGGTTTCATAGGCTGTTATTGACCAGAAAGTAAAAACAGTAGGTAAAAGAGGGAGAAAAAAGAGGGAGAGTCAAATTGACTGTCAGCTTAGGCTGCAAATGGGAAAGAAATTGGTGAAAGTGTAATTGTTTGGTCTGGGGAAAGAGGTGGCCATCTGGGTCTCAATGCAAGAGGCAAGAAAAGAGCTGATACTTGTGAAATGCAGTTGAGTGTTGTCATGTCCAAGCAAGGTGTCTCTAGATCATGTTGTTGGGTGTCTCTCATTTTCCATGTGAATCATCACATCGGCAAATGTCTATATTTTCAACCCATAATTTCTGCTAGCAGAAGGGAAAGGGAGGTATTCTGACCTCACAGTGCAACCCATGTTCATGGCGTAACTGAATACTATGTGGGGTGCACTGGTCTGGATTCCTGGGCTCCTACTCATGGCTCTTTCACCAAAAGTCTGTGAAATCTTTAATGAGGCAATCTATTGCTCTGTGCTAATATTTCTTCCTGAGAAGTTGTTTTGTTGACCTGTTTATTTCAGTAGTGAATTCTCATAGCGGGATCTACCTCTGTCCTGGTTTGAGTGAGGACAGAACTATAACAACCTCTTACTTTCCTTTTGATTCTTCTTAGTGCAATGGGACCCTAATCCCATTTGTTGGGGTGTCTCATTACTGCTGTATAACATAAATGCGGTCGTTGTCCTCAGAAATGGCTGCAGTGTTTGGTTCAACTGAGGCTGAACTGCCTACTGTACCAAATTTCAGTCCTATGAAACTCAATGGCCAACAAGACAACTCAGGTAAATTCTGACACCTAGCCTGCTTTACAGCACCATAGACTTGACTATGTGTTAAAGTACTGATCATCCTGATTTACTATCCTTCAGTAATTCTCAAGATGAGATCATGCAGTGGCTAAAAGTATCTAAACTCTTGATATACAACCCCAGAAATATAAGCTCATTATTGGCATTAACATATAAATTAACACTTCAGGTTAAAGACTCAAAGTGTCAATGCCTCTTGAAATTAAACTTACAGGCCTCCAATCTACAATAAAATAGCTTTCATAACACACATTTTTATCAGGTTTCTAAATGGCTGTATTGGAGAACTGGAAGTGAATAAAAATTTCTAAGGTGGTGTTGCCACTGAGCTAACATCTGTCTTTTTAAAGCCTCCTTTGAAATAACTTGACCACCCATTAGCATATAAAACTCTAATTCAACAACGTGGATGGTGCACAGTCCTTTGGCTCCCCACTCACGCACCCTCTGGTGTTTGTGAAGTGGTAAATGAATTTTTATTAGAGATGTAAGAGCAATGTGGTGACCAGATACACTGTGTGCTTACACCAGACTTCCTCAGCTTGAAGCTCTTCTAGCTGAATCAAACAGAAACAAAAAGTATCTAAAGAGCGGGTTTATATTGACTTGTCTGTAATTTCTTGGCCAAACAGAACAGTACCTTGAAACGAAGACTATCCTTGTCAACATGCTGGGTCCTGTTTATTTCAAGCAAATAAAAGAGCATCTTTCTGCCAGTGCCCCTGCAGTAGTTTCCCCAGTGCCCCTGCAGCAGTTCTGGATTGATGTCCAATGGTCACTCTGCTGCAAGACATCCCGAAACATCTCCTGAAATGAAACAATGCAAGGCAGTTCCCAAACTACTGGGGTGGAACACTTAATATGGCCACATTGGATGATATCTTGCTTGAACATTTGTCTGTGCAGGTGAACTGTGAAATGCTGGGTGATGCCTCTTCCAAATGAAGAGGCATGAGGTCATACAAGTCACTACCATGGTCCTCAGTGACTCCCAGGGGTGTTTATAGCCATTCTTTGGTTGCTGCAGTGACTGTGCATCACGGTCTTTCATGACAAAACACAAGCTGTCTATTCCTTTCGGCTAGGGACAAAAGACATGTTCATTTTAAATATTCTCATTTAATACAAGGACTGTGGCTGGCATCAAATGAGAGTGAGTGGTGTCTATAAAACAGCTTTCCCAAATTGACTGGCGGTGGATAAACCTGCCTGAACCAATCATTAAGTATGATCTTACTCAGCATGATGCTCTGAGGAATTCTTAATGCCTCAGCCAGCAATTCATTCTACTTCCAAAGAAGTGGACATTTACAAATATAATTCATGATAAGGCCTGTTTAATCATAAGCTTCTTTAAAAACCCAGAGGCAAAGGTCTTTGGTTGGAGAGCTATTGCTTTTTCAGTATATTAGAACAGTATCTTTAAAATCCACTGCTGTGTGGAGTCTTTCTGAAAGGTGCCAGGCTCATAAAATTGCATCTCTAACTTTATAAAAATAAAAAAAGAGTACAGACCTACAGACCTGAGCAATTACTTCAACAGTGTGCCTGATCTCTGAGCCAAATGGTCTTCTTTGGGGTATGAAAACAGGCTAGTACCTGCCCTTCATTCTGCCCTTTGTTTCTTCTCTGGAAAAGTTCATTACTGACGTTTTCCAATTTCGGGATTTTTTTTAATATTTTTTTTTAAATTATACTATCGTGGATCTATAAGGACACCTTTTCTGGATACATAACAGCAGTCAACTAAGGCAAATGAGATGTGTGGGAGCAGAATGTCATTACATGTGATGAAGCAGTTGCACATAACCGTTTTGCAGACAGCATTAAAATTTCAGTCATGTCCTGTGACTGAAAAAAAGGAGAAGAATTTTAAGCAGATCCAGAAATGAGCATGATTAAAGGCACAGGGGTCTTCTATGGTAGAAGTAATTTAAATCATTAATATTAATTACATTTTGAGAGGAGGAGAAATATAAACTAAAGGATGATAGAAAAAAAAGTCATGAACTCCTGTTTTACTTAGTAGGAAAATATTAAATTTAAGCAATTAATTTAAAAGAGATATGGGAAATATTTCTTTATATATCATATCAAATCACACTACAATGTATCATTCTAATGTATGTAAACTGGGCAAATATCTCAACTGAGAGAAATGAATTATCATTGATTTGATTAAAAATGAGTGTTGCTTTTACATTAGCCAGGTTAAAACCCAAGCTACCAATGACCACACTTCACATATAGAAATTGATTTCTAAAGTAGAAAAACCACAAACAAACCAAAAAAAGCCCCAAAGCAAACAAACACAGAAAAATAATCCCTAAACCCATCCTCACCAAGTTCTTCTTTTTTTACAGCTTGGGATAACACTGAGAAGTTGATATCCCACATAGCTTCAATGGATGAGAAAAGGTGGTGTATTCATATTAGTATCTTCGCCTTTCAGTGAAACCTTTATCCTGGGGGACCAGTTCTGGCCAGTCTACTATCGATGAGTGTTTCACCTTTCCATAAGGGAGAGGGAGTGAGATCCAGTTGGGAACCACAAAATAATCACCATATATTCCCTCTTGTTGGCAGCTGCCAGCTGAGGTCAAGGGGGAAGCAAGAGAAAGTGAGTAGGTGATGCTGACAGGTAGTTTCTTTTTTAGTCAGTTAGACCATTGAGTTAGAAAAGACACTGGCAGGTCATTTGTAGGAATCTAGCTCAACAATATGTGCCCAAGATTTTCTTTCACTTGGATTTAAATCAAATGCAGAAACTGAATCTAATTTGCCAGAATGTCTCTAAGGAACATCTTCATAACTCCATATACACCATGCAGAACTTAGAGTGTAGAATAGTCCAGATAATGCAACAAAATATAGTTGTGGCAAACAAACTGATTTTTACCAAAATTAACTATGCAGAAATGAGCATTTCCTAATGGGGAATGTTTATTAAACATAGGTAGACTTTGAAGAGAATTGTCAGCAGCTGTTGTGCCAAAGGGTCACTTAAAATGGGCAGAAACTTTAAAAAGGCACTGAGAAAACAATGGACTTAATCCCTCCACTGCTGGGATGTGGAACAGGCCACCTAACAGTTCTGTTCTGCTTCTCAGTGCCGTGATTGATTCTCTGCAATTGCTTTGTGTTGGCATCGATTGTGCTGAGCTTCATTTTCATCATCTGTCTCCTCCTCTGACAGTAATTTTTGACTACGTACTACAATGACCTGATTTTGAGCTGGAAGGCTACTGGGGGTATTTTAGGGTTGCTTTTTGTTAGGCAGTTATTAGTGTCTAGCCCAACTTCATGTCATTTTGAAGTTACCAACTTGCTTATCAGTCTGAATTCTTTCCTCATCTGTTTCTTTCTTTGATTCTTATTCATTTCAGTATCTTTGATGACCTCATTACTATTTACATTTTGAAGTGTATTAAACCTAGCTTCCACATAAGAGAAAAAATCAGAAAAGACAAGCCACCCTCAAATCTACCTATATGAAGAAATTCACAGAAACTAATGCTACACAGAAACAGTTTGTTACTTAGATATTAGTGCTCTACCCTTATGCATTTCTTTGATGTTATTTATAGCCTTGTTATGAATCAGGGTTTTAAAGAAATACATAGTTATGGTTTATTTTTGCCTTAGCATCTCCTTTCTACATGATCATTACTTCAGAACTTAGCATAATTACATAGGAATAATTAATCTCCAGCTGAGATTTGTTAAGCATGAGTGAAAAGGTGCCCAATTGCTACCTTTTTGCTTTTCGCCTCTTAGGAGTGTCTGGAGTCTAGGGTGGCCTCTGGAATAATTATGCACTGCCTTGGGGCTGTTGTAAATTGGGCTCACCTGCCTGCGTCTTCAGGGGCTGTGCACACAGTGAGAAGCTGTGAAGGATAGATAGAGGTTGAGCTGTAACCCCTTTGTCTGCCTGACACCCTTTGCTAGAGACTAGCCGAGATGTTGTAGGTAGATCTCAGCTGTCCAGGGAATTCCCCCATGCTGGGCAGATCCTTTTGAAAACTAGGTTTGTTCAACCTTGTGAAAAAGCATAGGGGAGACCTTATCACCATATTCCAGTATTTAAAGGGTTGCTACAAAGAAGATGGAGACTCCCTTTTTACAAGCACTGACACTGAAAAGATGAGGGGTAATGGATCCAAGTTACCCTGGAAGGATTAGACACGAGAATAAAAATTTTCACAATGTCAGTCAGACATTGGAATAATCTCCCCAGGAAGTGGTGGAGTCCTGAACATGGGACACTTGTTTAAGAATCAGCTGGACAGGGTGTTGGGCCATCTTATCTAGATCATGCTTTTCCCAAGGCTGGACCACATGATCCTTGAGGACACTTCCAACCTGGTAATCTGTGATTCTATGGTTCTATGAAAATTTGAGTATACTGGAGTTTCAGGTCTACAAAGCTATGGAAAGGCTATTCCTACAAAGTCTTGGCATCAATGACTTGTTGTTCATTAGACCTTGGATATAATTTGTTGTGTAAGCTGTGATACATTGTAGTGCTTAATGATAGCCAAAATGAGAAGAGATGACCACAAAGTCAGAGATAGAAGAGCTCACTTAGCCCCTGCCTTGCTCATATGGTGGTGTTTGTTCACCCCAAGTTATCTGAGCATCTGCGTTTCTAGCACTCTTGTACCACCTGGCAGATGTCACATTTAAGAGATATTGTAATATTCAGGTTCATAGGGTTACAATAAACAAATGTGCACAGGGATTTCTGTAGATCCCGACAGCCACGGAGTTAGGTTCTGTCAAATTTTCATGTTGTGCTAGAACAGGAGTAGTGGAAGGTCTATGGTGAGTTTCTATGGTGGGTTTAAGCTAACGCTGCTGAAACAAAGTCCATCTAGGAGATTTGGAGATGGAAAACAACGTGTTTTTCCTTAATGGGTTTTCCTCAATGGCTTTTCCTCATAAAGAAAAAATATCAGCTTTTGAAATCTGAACATGTTTTGACTGAAAAATAATAACTCTCCTCTTCAAGAACAGATTTAGGAAGTTCTTTTTTGCTTTATTTCAGAATCAAAATTAGAAAGTTCCTTCAAAGTAGGCAGGATGGTGCTTTTCAGGAGAATGAAGCAGGATGTTACCACCCAGGAGAAATGAATGTTGAAAATCCATGTTGAAAGTAACTACTCTTTGTTTATCTTCGCAAGTTAATTATAATCCAGACTGGTTTCCTGATCCAACTAAGTGGCCACCACCAATGCTTATGCTAATAAATGCTAATTCATCTCAGAAATGAGATTCAGGGACCACTTCATTTAGAAGCAGCTGTTTTCCTATTATTTTTAAAGTGCTGTATTTATTCTCTATTATGATTTTCATGCTACACAGCATACATCATCAGCTGATATTCTTACAATAGAGTTGCCTGAAATTACCAAGTTCCCTGTAAAACTTTTGTTAGACAATAAGACCATGGATTACTAGAGCTGAGCAACTCATCCAAGAGATAAACATCTTTAATTAGTCTCGTCTGTTCACAGATAGGCTGTAAATCAATACTCACAGTTCACTATAATGATCTTTTAATCAATAGATCGTTCACAAACAAATCTACTGTGAATATTTGGTTCTTTACAGCTGAACTAATACTTGAGTTATGTAATTGCAATTATCAGATAGGATACTGTCTTTCTCCTGTACTCTAGTGGAATTAATTAAATTTATTATCACAAGTGATTGTTAAAAAAAAATAAAAGCATTGGGAGTGTAATGTCTCAGGAAAGGTAGCAGGAAGGAAAGGAGTATCAGATGCTTCTCTTGTCAAAAGTTGTTTTATGACAGAAAGATAGATAAACAGATCAGTCGATTGATCAGTCAATCTCAGAGAAATACATAGCTCCTAGCAGAGGTCCAGCTCTTTAGAAAATGCTTACAGTACCAGTGAAACCTGTTACCGTGTGGAGTCCACTTTATTTATCTATTTCCAGGAGAAGTTGTTAAATTATATCATAGAAAGTACACAAAGTAGGGAAGGGGCCACCGTTTACTTGCTAAGTTTTCTGGATAAAATATTTATCAGGCTCCACTTGGTGGAATTTCCAGGGTCATCTTGGGATTTTAAAATATCTTCAGACTGCATGATCCTTGTTATGTTTTTCCTCTCCCCTTGTTCACAGAAAGTAAATATATACAGGTGGATTTGATACCATTTATTCAAATTAGCATCTACATTTTCGAACCACCTCTTTATCAGAACTCAGGTAAAACGTTATGGGAATCACATTCTCTTTTTATTCTTCACAGTCAAACATTTCGTGAAGCACCTTTGATACTGGAGGTTATCATCCCAATCGTTGGCATAAATTAGTATTTTTGTGATCCAAACTGAGAAATATGTGCTCAGCAGCTTGTCTTGCTGTCTTAGTGAAACACCTCTTCTTTTTGGAAGTGTTAATACTATTGTACAGCTATAAGACTGAAACATACAATAAAGGGAGTATTTGTTATTTGCATTAAGTGAGGAATTTGTTCAGAATCTCACATGACTAATTTTTATTTTTTTTTATAATTGATGCTTGATTGTGTTATTAAGATGTCTGTTCTTGCCTTCATTTTGTGTTATTCTTGAGATGACATATCTCATTAGATACTATTTTGCCTGCATTACTGAGAACACTACGCTGAATTCTGAAGCTGCTCCCTTTGTCACAGTTTCTCTTGTAATATTAATGGCAGTTAAAAATAACTAGTTCTGTGTTATCTGTTTCCTCTACATTGCCTCCTGTGTGTGCTGGCTGCATTTTTATTTGTGTCTGTGGCAGACTGTGTAGGTTTCCTATAGTGATGAATTCACCAACTGAATATTCTGCTCTTTCAAACAAAAACTTCAGTTGTTCACTGCTGAGTGCATGATGGAGGTTTTTCTTTCATTATTTATGAAAACAATCATGCTGGTGTTTTCCACTTCCTTCTCTCTGGTAAAAGACTAATTTTGTTCTTAAAGCCCAGAATAAGTTTTAGTAAATTGAGGTTTGGTTTAAGTAGAACTGAGTTTTCTTTGCTCTGTTGAGAAATACACGCAGCTGAGCTGTACTAGCATCAGTGCCGCCAGAGAATGGGTTTCCAGACTATCTACACAAATGTTTCTAGATCTCTATCTGGACATGGGATGTGTCAGAAATGCTTGTCCTTCTGTTCAGCCTGTGATCAGGATCAGCTGTCATCTCCTGTTGTGGGTCAGGAACCCTGTGAAATTTCACAGCCGGGGGGCATCTCCTGAGCAGTCAGAGTTTAGCTGAGGTTGTTGGAGACAAGTGTTTCTTGGTATAACCTCCAGAAACACATCCATAAGTGTCAGGGTGCCATTTAGTGACATAAATAAACTGACAGCAAGACTTCCTCAGAGTCCCAAATCTTACAGTTGACAGAAAAACCAGCAGTCACCAGAAAGGATACATGAAATATGTGCAAAGGAATGATTCTGAAAAAATTGTTTTGATAATGTATTTCTGTGTGCAGAATTTATATGGTAAAATAAATGTTGCAAGCCTAGCTATAGCGTGGCTCTCTGTAATCATTTTTGGGAGGGAGGATATACACTGTCTGTGATCAGAGGTGTGTTGTGGCAGGACTGGTGCAGCTTTCTTCATCTTAGTGCTTAGTGCTTTAACACCAGAACAGATCAAATAATAGCCAGAGGATGTACAGTTCTGAATTGCACAATACCCTTAAAGTCATTCTGCAGTTCTTATTTCAAAAAAACCCTCATTCTGTGGTTATGCATCACTGTTGAAAGGTAATATATTTAGAAACAAAGTCTGCTTTATTTTGCTGTTTCTGTCAGAAGCACACTGGATGGCCTCGGAGCACATCTCTTATCTACAGCTGTAGATGTCTGCAAAATTACTTGAATATTTAATTTTGTTTTTTCAGACTAAAGCCTGAGGTCATATATTCCCCTCCTATACCTTTCCTCCCTGAAAATACCCTTCCTATAATTTTTCTAGAACAGGAATTTTTTAATTGATCTACTGGTGTTTTTGCTTCCCGCTGCAGTAAAGGAAGCCCTTAGCGGTATATGCAGTTCATTAAGCCCTTTAATTCTGTCTGCTATCGTGCCGCACACAGCTTCACATTGCCAGTTGTGGAATAATCAGCACTGAAGGAAACTAAAAGAGGAGGGGGAAGGGCGAGCTAAAGTCTGACACTGGTGACAGAAGACAAGATCAAATATAAATAGATATGAATCACCGCTGTGGCATCACTATTGGAGCTGTGTGTCATTTTTTTGTTGTTGCAGAAGACACTGCAGCTACACACAGGGGGTGAGTTCACAGCAAACACAAATCTCTCCTTGAACAACAAAAAAAAAGACAGACTGTTTCTCCATTGTCCAGGTGTGGTCCTCATATTATTTATACGTAATATGAACATTACATACACACATATCTATGTAAATGTAAATGCAAATATATAAAAACTCATATAATACACACACACATATATATAAACTCCTTAATCCCATACACTACCGAAAATTTGCATCAGTTGAGAGGGAAACACCAAAACCACTTTGGTGCTACAGACTAAAAGCTGAAAAAGAACATACTGCAATTAAAATGGGGGTGTTCTCAGAAAAGAAAATTGTAATCATCATCCAGCAAGACTGGGTGTATAAACACTTAGGCAGAGACAGGGAAAAATGCTCTGCATGCTGAAGTAGCTCAAGTTTATATGAGAAATTTTAATTAGAGAGCAAATTCAATGTTTCAGTAGGCTGCGATTGCAATTTTAGCATTTTCTTGCTTCATCAATTCCAGATACAGCCCTTAAGACATCCAGTTTCTCTATAATAAGCCTATGTTGAAAGTTAGCAATGAATCCATCTAGTAAAGCCACAGAGCATTTACGAGGAGAGTGTAACAGTCAGCATTTCACCAAGTCACTCCAAACCCCTCTCTCATTCCCTTCAGCTTTCTCTGTCTCCATGGGGTAGCTGGGAGGGTCAGGGGAGAGGAGAGACCCACAAAGCCATCATTTGGGAAATTCCCAAATAAATGATGTCATGTAAGAGGAAGGTGAGGTGTTGTTTGAGGGGTGGCTGAGTAGTGTTGCCTGCACAGCAAAGCAAGCCATTAGCTGGTTTTACTCTGGCAAGGTAGTGTGTGGAGAGTTAACTTGTTGGTGACATTGCTGAGCTGCTAAAAGTTTCCCTTGTGTGATGTGTTACCGAGCTGAGAGTCCTTTAGTAAGGACCGTTCTACACTGAGTTTTTAACATACATGTTTTAATGCACTTATAAATTCTTATGTGTCTAGAACTTCAGAAGAGTTCTTGTTACCATGCACATAAAATTTTTCCATTAGAGGTAAATTTTCAGGTATGTGTGAGCACTGTAACAGGCTGCCCAGGGAAGTGGTTGAGTCACCATCCCTGAATGTGTTTAAAAATCGTTTGGATGTGGTGCTCGGGGACATGGCTTTGTGGTGGGTTGTTAGAATAGATTGTTACTACGGGTTAGGTTGAGGTTGGACTCGATGATCTTGAAGGTGTTTTCCAGCCTGAGTTCTGTGATACCCAGCCTGATCTGTGGCTCCGTGAAGCCTGCCCTGCGTACTTCAGGAGCACCGCCCCCCATGGGAGCTCGCCCAGGGCCAGCTAAGGCTCTCTCTGTGACAAGGGGATGAATCCATGGGAGGCTTTGAGCCAGCATCAGTCCTCCCTTCTGCATGGAAAGGCACAGACAGTAAAAGAGATGGAGATGAAACGTCCATGCAGCCCTGTAAGCCTCAGTCATATTTTTTTGTCTCTGGGGACTGGTGTTTTTGTAATAATTTAAGGCAGCTCAGCTATAGTTTAAAGGCCAACAAAGTGCAAAGCCAGCTTACAGCCTGCTCCTGTCTCCACATCCTGCGTGGGCCATGAGATATTGGTGCTGGGGAAGGGTCAGATGACAAGGCATGGGGAAATGTTCTCATTCCCAGCTGTCCCAAAAGATCTGTTTAAGAAAACCCTGCATATTTACCACAAGATGGTTTACGCAGAACGAGCAATATGTTTTTCACCTTGCACAGTGAAGTTGCTATTAGGAAAGCAAATGTAATTAATGGCTCATTTTCATAAGAGGTAATTCACAGCCAAGAGATGATGTTATTTCGAAATTCCTGAAGACATCAGTTCTGTGCCTTTCTAAAAAAGCGTACTTGTATCTGATGAACTCCATTTCCAAAAGCAGATGACAAACGAGCACTTGATTTTGCAGCAACACTTATATTTAAATTCTTTTTTTTGTTCATAGCAAGCATTCCTCCTTCAGTCTGGGTTTCTTGTGGATGGGAGCTCCTGAATGTTCAGTGGCAGACAGGACATTGCAGCTCCAGCATGGTGAGTGGCATCATGAGGTGGAATAGTCTTGATAAAGGGTGAGAAGAAAGGAGGAAGAAAAGGAAGATAGTCTGTTATCTCAGGTCTGCTAGAAGCTGGTACATTCTGTCCAGAATAGTGTTGTAAGCTGTACATGGGGTCTGATCCCAGATTTCAGTAATAGGCACACCTTCCAATGAGACGTGGAAAAAACATATGGGACAGGGAGGGAGGTTAGGTCACCCCAGAGACAAAAAAAGCTACAGGGGGATTTAATCATTGTCTTCACCTTGCTAATGGGGACATTACAGGAAAGGTGTAGCCAGTCTATTCTCGAGCATGCACTGCAAAAGGAGGGGAGGCAACAGTGAGTCATGGTCCAATAAGAGCAATTTCAACTGGATAGCAGGAGGATAATTTTCATAGTGGTGGTGATCGAGCACTGGATCACCCATAGAGGTTGTGGGATATCCATCCTTGGAAACTTTCAAAACTCTTCTGGACTGGTCCTGACTGACCTACCCTGATTTCAAGGTTGGCCCTGCTTTGAGCAGGGGATTGGACCAGTCAAGATGCACAAGTCCCTAGCAACCTAAATTATTTAATATTTTTGGTATTTTAACCTCTGTGTTCCTTACATGTCCCTTACATCTGCCAGGTTTGTGCCCAGCTGTCTGCACTAGAGAGAATAACACTGCTACACATCCACATCTCTCAGGTGGTGGAAAAGAAAGAACAGCATACCAAAGAGACAATATCTTTCATGCAGCTATCAACCTCGCATGCTGTAGCACCTTTCCACCTCATTTCAGGAGCAATAAATGTTGTTACAAAAGCAGTCTGCCTTTCTCCTTATCCACAACCAGCATGTCAACACCATATTTAATTTGCATTGCTCTGAATGTAGCGTTTCATCTTAATGAGTTCTTTTCCCTCATATACCTTATGGGAGAAATGATTCTGAACCATTCTCATTTTCTCTCCGTGACCGCTGGCTGTCAGTGTCTGTTGTAGTTTAAATGGTGTGGGACAAGGTAAATTCCAATCCACTCCAGCAAATGGCTGTCATCACCACATCACAGCCTCAAAGTCATTTACAGGATTCAGAGCAGCATAACAACAAGCAATGTTTAGAACACGAATCAAGAAGAAACCAAGCTAAAAATAGCACTTGTTTTGTGAAGCCACTACATGTGACCATACACAGGTCACTCCATTTTCATGTGCAGCAGTTGCACTAGCACAAGAGAGGGATTTTAAATATACTATCAACGAGGATGCTGCGTACCTATTGCAATACACTGCCTGTCCCTTTGTATACTGTATGACCATATTGTGTATTGATTGCATTTTGTATGGAATGTAGTAAGTTCTGTTGGGTTATTTCTTATTTAAACCTGGCAGAGAAGACCAGGAAACCTTTAGAGGACTCAGCAGTTTATTGATGCATGCATTTTTTTGGAAAAGACCCACTACTTGTGTGATTCATCTGCACAGCCCAGACACAAGGTCAGGTGCTATTGCTCTGCTGCACTGGGCAGGACGAGCGAAGGCTAATAGAGCGGTGTAAACATACAGCAAGGAAATCAGTTTAACACCCTAGTTGCATAGGCTAAGAAAGATGGAAGATGGAAGAGTTCTTGTTAAACAAGATTGCTTTTCAATTTGGCATGGTACATACAGCATCCCGCATAGTTTGAAACAATTTAATTGTGGCTTCTTACCCCCGACTCAAAGCACATCCAGAATAAAACATTTTTAAAAAGCTTATTTAAAGTTTAAAAGCTTATTTAAAGTAGACAATTCCCATCTGAGGCTTCCCCAGTCTTCATCTTCTCCCATGTGTATGAGTTAAAGTACTCATATTTTTGTAACCTCGCCTCTGGTTACTGTACCTCCGGTGCAGCTTTTCACCATTGCTTTGGCTTCACTGTAGCAAGATGAATGTGCTTACAGGAAATGTAAAAAGCAATTCATACCCAGCCAGGTCAGTAAGGCATTAATACATTACATTCAGTTTTACTTTGGGGACCCTCCAGGAAAGATTTTGGACCAAAGCAATATATATATCCGAGTGAGGAACTGCCAGTACAGAGAAACTGGACATGGCTCTGTACGTCAGCTCTGCAGAGCTACCCGTAAACGTGCCATATGGGCGTGCATTTCTTATCCTGTCACAGTACACATATGCAAGATGTACAGGCATAGACATGCTCTGGGACTCTCCTAAATTTAGAGGTTGTCAGACTTTAAAGTTCTCTTGTGCACGCTGTACTATATTTAGAAGCTGTGAGCAACTCCTTTGCCCTCTATTCCCTGCTTTTATACCTTTCGAGACATATTTATGCTTTAGTCTATACTACCTGTTGACTAAACACATGGAAGTATACTGCTTTCATGGTATTTTTTACAGCAAACTAAATCTCCAGATAGGAAGCTACAACTGCTGTTATAACCCCTAGCATAAATACATCACCAGGATCTTCTCTTGGTGTTTTGTCCATTAATCCAATGCAGACACCAAGAGGTCTTTGAAACAACAGCTTTTGACTTTGCATTTCCAGTTAATGTAGCTTAGGTAGGACACTTCCACATGTTGGGGTTGGTTTTCTCAATGCTGTTCTTCATGAACTACTGGCACAAAAGATTTCACAGCCAGATGAAGTCCATCCCTGGTCCATGCCTTCCCTGAATGCCATAGCTATTTACTTGACCCAGTTACAGTAGGAAATGTTTAGGCCACTGAGACAGAGTGAAGGGAACATCTTCAAGCCATTTCCCATGATAGAGTCTAGTGCCTCTGTTTGCAAGCTCACTTCTCTCATAATGTTTTTCCCTTCCCTGGAACATGAGCTGTTTGCTCCACTCAAATGCAGAAGCGCTGATGATTTGACACATTTTGACTAGAAATATTGATGTTAACAGATATATTTTTCAGGACTACTTAAAATTGTGCTTTGTGCAGGTTATTTCTTTTAACCAGATTGGAGGGCCACCTTTACATCTTTAACCTCACTTAAATGCCATCAGAGAGACTTGGCTCATGGACTGCTAGAGCACACTGGAGCTCCTTACAGCATCTGTTTTTCTTAAGATGGGTAATAACCACTGGGAAAGTCTGTACGTGACAGAGGAAAGCACCGGGCTTATTACAGGGTATCCCCTACTCCACGTGCTGGGAATGGTATGTGCTGTGTCCCCATGTCCCCTCTGAAAAACAGTGTGCCAAAGGAGCCTATAACGCCAGCCTCCGGTTCTTCTGTTAAGCTTAAGGAGACTTGAGCTAGAGCGCTTCTTCAGGGAGGCCTCTGTCTGGTGTGCCCAAGAAATTCTCCTTTCCTTCCCTCCTCTTCTCTTTGGCATTATCTCATTAGGCAATAATAAAGAGAGGGGTGCCAGCAGGCTGTTGTTCCATGGTTTGGACACATTGCTCAGCCTTGTGCCTTAGGTACCTAAGAAGGGTGCCAAACCCTTCCTAATGTTCATCTCAGATTAGGTACTGTTAGCATAAAATAGCTGATTAAAGTTATACCTCATTCTTTTCTCATTCAGCATTTCCTTCCCTGAGGAAAGGAGTCTGTGTTGATATATAACTCAAGGGGAAAAGCTACTATTCTGTTCCTTAAATACGCTAAAATATTAATTTCTTCTTTTTTCCTTCTCATTTTTCTTCTCCCTCAAACTCCCAGGACTGTATGAAGTCCCACAACACATGTAGCTCTTTTCTGCTTCCATGTGGATAAAGGGTATCTGGAAAGAGCAGATAGAGTATTAACAACTCACAGCAAACAGGTCGGGCCAGAAATCTGTGAAAAGCTAGTTTGTCTTTTTTGATTCCGCTGCCACTAGTCCATCTTGCTGCCTTCCTTCCTCCTCCTCAGAGGGATGGCCATATGCGAGGTGCCCATTGTGGAGGATGATATGAAAAACATCTGGAGGATAAACACCAGGTAGAGATGGAACCTTAAAGGAAGTTGTTTTTGAACTTTAAGCAAAGCCTTCATCTTTTAATAGGAGAAACAGCATTCATAGGCTTTCACTGGAAACAGGAATATCACTGCAGGTTGGCATTTCCTCCTAGCCAGGAGTGCCCAGAAGTCCCAGCTGGTGCTGGTCATAGTATATCATGCACTGCCTGGGAAACAAATAAACCCACAGGTTTTCAGGCTGAGTCACAGTGAGAAGTTCCCTTGATTACAATTGACACGTGAAATCGAGCTTGTGCTTTTCTCAAGCAATACATGTCCTTGTACAAGGAGGGCTGTTGGCAAAAATGGCATCTGAGCTTGCTTTGAGATAGGTGAGAGCACCTCCTGCCCTGGGCCACAGCTGAGGCAGTAGAACAAGGTGGGACACCTAGTGTCCAGTAGGTTCCTCAGGCCAACCAGCAGCAGCAAATCACTTCAGCTGCCACCCTTCTTGCTTTTGAGGAGATGACAGTGAGGCAGATGGACTTCAGGCTCCACATTTGCTACTGAAAAGCTGTGGCTGAGGGTGGTCCAGAGGGCATGCTGCACATGTTCCAGGGAGAGAATGAAGGGTTTATTTTCTTCTGTCTCTCGCTCAGAAGTTTCACAACTAATAAATTAAATGGATACTTCCAAGAACAAAAAATAGAAATCTCTGTCCCACAGCTCTGTAAAAGTGTCACATAATCTTTCAAAAGATTTTTTTTCATAGCCATCTGTTCAGATAGCACCCAATAAAAAAGCAAAGTTGGATTGTTGTGTGGTGGGAAAAATTTTAGCTTAGAAAAATATTAATCAAAACACTAAAAGATAAATGCCTGGAGTGCAATTGCATTTCGCCAAATGCAGATATGGTCATATATATCTCTGATACCTATAGCAGTTTGGAATTGTATGATCCTGTAATATTTCCCAGATAATTAAATACAGCTAAGATTTGCGCACCACACAGCAACCTGAGCCCAACTGCTGTTTATGTGCTCCTGGATGCTAGGGATGGATGTGTTCTCACAATGACTGTGTGACTGAAAAACCACAGTGGTCAGTGAAAATCTGAAGATTAGGATAGAAAAACAACACAATTCCAACTTAAGTTGACATTTAAGTGATTAAAGTATTTTCTCCTTAAAATAAAGGAGATAAGGAAAAGAAAAATAGGTAGGATAGTTTATAACTTTCATATTTTTCAGAACATCTTGAAATTCAGAGGGAAAAAACCCCAACCACCTCTACAGTTCTTCATAAGTCTTAGAGTTAAGTTCTGATCCCACAAGGCACACAGACCTGGACATGAAATGTAATTAGCATCTCTGCATTCTGCCCAGGTCCAGAACCTGAAATGCAGAAAACTCTTCTCACCTGGGAAGGAGAAGCTCTCTGGTTTGAGAACAGTTTATGCATACAACATGTATCACCCTCTCTGAATTGCCCTTGGAGTGAAGACTGTATTTCAGGTCTTCCCTTTCATTCCCAAGGTGAGAACTCTAATGACTGAGCTACAAGGTCATGCTAACTCTGTGAGGAATAAGGAGCAAAGGCAAGAAGCAATGTCCTTAAATTACAGTAAGAGAGATTAAACATCAGCAAACTCTTTTAAAAGATAAGGCTGGTAAAGCACTGGAATAGATTGCCTCAGGAAGGCCTCCAACATGAACATTGTTCAGAGCATCTGCTGGAAACACTGTTGGAATATTTGGTACTGCCCCAGGGTAGGCCACAAGAAGGCGTGGAGAAGGGTAGCTTAGTAAATTAATAAGAGCTCTCAAAGAAATGGTCTGTGTAGCTTGTTCTGTGTCTTTGCACTGTTCTTTGTAGTCTTCATTGTGCAGTCTTTGCATTACTAAGGCACAAAGAAAATTACTTGAAACAATGGACTGTACATTCAGATGGTTATAAAATTGTTCCCCCACTCTTAAGTGTTGTGTCAATATGTTTATATTTGTGTGTTGTATATTGAGAGATGGCACCTCTAAACACACAAACGTTACTCCCAAAATACACATTCATTTCCCCAGAAAGTGCTTGTCAAAGGTGCAATTTTTGACAACAATTTCAGCAAAGTGGCTATTTTCCATACAGAAGCTTGATGCAAGCTGCTAGCTTGGGTGACACAGGCTGTTAAATTACTACCAAATGTTTAGTTACTACTGAACTGTGCTGTGAGATAGAAGTAAAAGCTCTTTCCCATCATCTCCGTGTTCCAGGAGACAAGCAAAAAGCACAAAGTGCTTCAGCGTGGGCTAGGATATTTTTCTGTTCGAGGTATTTCTCAGGAAGCATGGAGATGACACCATTTGTGCAAGAACACATCTTAGCCTGACACTTGCTAAAACTTTTCCATAAAGCTCCTATTAGGAAAGTAGGGATAAATGAATGTGAGAAGTAACGAACCTGCTGACAGATGAAAGCATTAACTCCACAGCAAAGGTACACAGGCATTGGCCCGTGGAAAGAGAAAGGACGTGTGTCTCTTCTTTTTAGCCTGTAGACACTTACGACCCTTCGGTGGTATTTCAATACTCCACCTTACAAGGGTGGACACTCACTGGCTTCAGTTAAATTATTACTGGGTTAGATGTTGCTATGCTTCTGGTGACCCTCCAAATTCAGTTTAAACCACTAATTGGCATCTATTCAGTTGAAACTTGGTCAAAGCTTGACATCACCATAGCATACATTTGAGAGTTTGCAAAATATGAGTGTTGGGTGCTACATGTCCTCATCCTTTCCATTACTTCCTAATGGTAGGTGTATAACAAGCCAAATCTTCTACATGTAAGTAAAAATAAATATATGAAATCAATTCAGATTTGGTGCTATAACCATACATTTGTTCAGACTATGCTATTGGTCTGCATGCATTTTAAGGCACAGGAGCATTAAGCCTATGTCCTGAGTGCTTATTGACCAAATACAGGTCAGATTCTTAGCAAACAGCTTTTGTTTTTTGTAATTGTCTCCAATGAACAATGATCTGTTCAAGTTTTCCAGAAACAAATACACTATCTATATTTGAGATTTTGGAGTTCTATAGGAAGAGAACATCTGACAAAGAAAGAGAAGAACTCTTTAATATATTAATCTAAAAAATGGAAGCGAGGCAGATAAAATGTACCTGAGGAGCTTGCCTTCTTGATTCCTTGACTTGCACAATCTGCAGCCTTGCAAAGTGCTATGTTAATGATATGCACTTCTGGAACAACGTTAGCAAATCTACAAAGAAAGCAAATCTCTTCTTTCCCTTCTTCCTTTTTCCAACTCTATCTTTAAAGACAGGTCAAGAACCTTGCAGGTGGGATTATAAACTTAATGTGAAGCTTTAATCTAGAATATGACATATGGAAATATGCTTTTAATATCTGTGTGTGTAGTCTGTTTTTATCAGAGGAAGTGTTCTTCTGCCCTGGGGTTTTTGCTTGCTACTTTGACTGAAGAAAATGAGGCTGTTAATTCTGAAAACTTGAAATGACAGCCTAAGCCAAGCCTAAGGATGAGAAGGAAAAACTTTCCACTGCTGCTAATTCTCCCACAGAATAATAAAAATAATTACAGGAATAACACAAAATGCAAGTACATAGCATCACCTTTGTCAGCTGTTTTTATAAAGAATCAGGAAAGCTTTGAAAGGAGAACAGCAGAGGCAGGTATGCTCGAAGAGGGTCCAGCTCCATACAAAGCAAGGGATTTAAGCCTTGCTTTTCCTCAGTTCACACCAGCAGCTAGTCTTCTCCCCAAAACCAAAACATTTTGGTTTCATGCACCTAATTTCTAGCTACTTTTGGAGCCTTTAATGGAAGCTATAGTGTTTCACAGAATGTTAAGGGTTGGAAGGGACCTTGAAAAATCATCTAGTCCAACCCCTCTGTCATAACAGGACCACCTAGAGCAGGTCACATAGGAACACATGCAGGCATTTTTTGAGTGTCTCCAGAGCAGGAGATTCCACAACCCCTCTGAACAGCTTGTTCCAGTGCTCTATCACCCTCACTGAAAAAGTTTCCTTATGTTTCTGCAGAATCTCTTATGCTCCAACTTGCACCTGTTGCCCCTTGTCCTATTCCTTGGACATAACAAGGAAGATCCTGGCTTCATCCTCTTAACAGTCGCCCTTTACATATTTATAAACATTAATGAGGTGTTTTGAAAAGTGTAGCTCAGCCATGTCTAATGTTGTTCTGCTTTATTGTTAAACTACATGAAGATGATCTGTTTTAACATTCACTTTCCTTCTGCTTAGTGGTTTGCACCTGATATTAAAAAAAAGTTAGTTTTGTGCAAGTGCATTCCCCTGGACTCCTGAAGAATGACATGGCTTTTGCACACTTTAAGAAGAGATACATCTGCACGTAATCTGAACATTTTACTCAGCACATTCTAGGTTCAAATCCATTGCTTTTTTCCCATGCTTAGCCAAATTTTGGGCTGCGTCAAAACTTGGCTTGTGGGTTGAAGAGTATGTGCCTGGCATGCAGGGGAGTGCTGGGGGAAGGGGGTGCAGCTGAGAAACATATGGCTTCAAACCACCTTTTTGCTTTCCTTAACCTCAAAAATTGCAGGGCCTGTAAATTTAAAGCAGCCCCCAGAGCTTCTTGAAATTGCATCCAGCTGCAGTGGCCTCTAATGGGAATAGTCCATCACAGTGGTCAGCAACATCAACACCGGTCCCAGCCACAGTTCCAAAATACATGGGCTGTTGGCTGGATTGTGGCCATCCCCAGTGGTTGTAGGTATTATTATTTCTCTGAACATATTGCTGAATGTTGTGCTATTGTAATAAAACCATAAAGAGAGAGTACTGCAAGCACCCCATGTTTGTGAACCCTGCAAGGTGACAATATGACAAGCTAGACCATAATCACAACATCGTAAAGAAGCCTCACTTCATAGGGGGACTTCCAACAGTGTTTACAGTGCATTTGAGAATATATTCTTAATAGGATTAAGGTCACCCAAGTGATACATGTACAACAAAGTGGCAAGCAAATCTATTTCGTGGTGTGTCAATAACAACCAACATAGGGATTATTCAATCATTTTCAAGAACAAGTTCACAATCAGGGTACAGCCTCTCATTAAGCTGCTTATAGACTCAAAATAACAGCTTCTTAGCCTACTGTAAACATGATTTTTTGTTTCTAACCCAGTGTAAAACAAACTATAGCCTACACATTATATGTTAACTCAGGAAAAAGCAGACTAAATGCTAACTCAAAAGGAGCAAATTGAAAAAGCTCAGGTTGTTGAAGCACCATCATCTAAATCTAGCACAGAATCTGAATTAAAGATGTTACAGCATAAAAGGTCAAAATCATCCAACAGCTTCTCAAAAGACTTGATCTTCATGGAGTATGAATTCTCTTATGGGAGGTTGAAACCTCTCTCACCTCCTCCCCTAACTCCTGAGAATATTAAGAAATGCTCAAGCCAAATGACTAAATGTAGAAAGATGAATGAAGCTATTATAAAGTGATGATGGTCTGCAGATAGGGAACAGTCATTTTTCTTGTTGCTTCCCCCTCACTGTAAAGTCTAGGAATGAAATCATGATCCCATTAAAGGCAAAGCGAATTGCAGCCAAAGAAATGGTGGGTCAGGATTTTCACCATTGACCTCTAAGCCAAAACTTGAGAATCTGTCAACAAACCCAAATAGGTCTATATACTTCCATTATTTCAGAGCTCACAGAGGTTCCTGTAGCTCATGCATTTCTCTTCACTGGGTGCATCTTTGAAGCCATCTGTCCACAACAGACCCTGGGCCCATCCCTGTATTGCACACCCTACTCGTGTCACTGGTCACCTAACTTCCACACTGTGCCTGTCAAAGGGTGTGACAAACATAACTAAGTCTTGTTACTCCAGAGCAAGTCCCCAGCCTTTTCCCATCTCACTTGCCTCAAAACCAGTCTAATTTAAAATTCTTCCTCCCCTAGAATTCATTCCTTGTCCCAGCAGACCTGTGGTTCACAAGATGTTTTCTGCCTCCCAGATCCTGGCTGAAGGCTATGTAAGAAGGCATATGGACTAGTAAAAGGACAATTAAGAATTCATCCCTGTAATAACTTCTCATATTGGTAGTATTGACAGTTACACTTTTTCCAGCTACTGCAGGGTTGAAATTAATTTAAGTACTTCTAATCATCAGAATTTGCAACTGATTAAAATAACCTACCACCACACTGATTTCTATACGAAACAGCAGAAACAGAAATACTGTAATATAATCAACAGTCGCTGTGGTAACACAAACTCATCCTGAACAAGTGTTCCCTCTAAGTGTCACACATGGCCCTTTCACACATTTCAGGATGCAGGGAGAAACTCCGAGGCTGCAATATAGGCAGACTCCAGGAGATTTCTTCTGCAGAAAATAGCTGCATTCATACTGGAGCCTCAGCAACCATGAGCAGGTTTTACCTGTGGTCTCACGTCTGTCTTGACCACTGTGGGATGGATCTACCAGACCTCTATCCTTCGGTACATCTTGAGATGTGACAGGTTTTTCCCGCAGTCAGTGCATTTGATGTGGACCATCCCAAGGGCTGTGCTGCCCCTGAAGGTTTCCAGGGTTGGGCAGTAATTCACCTGTATTAAAACAGAGGGGGATAGCTGCATCAGACATCCGAGGGAGAATGAGCACTGCTGTTGCATATATGTAAACTCTTCTATCTTGCGCTAAATAACTAAGTTTCTGACATAAAACACTTCACTGCCATTTCTGAGGAAGAACCACCAGGCCCTGCAAAGCATTAAGTCCCTTTTTCTTTATCCAGTAGGACTCCACCAAAAGACAGTATCAGACTTTTGATAGCAGGGAAAAAACAGGCACAGAAGTGTTCAGCACATTGGAAAGGAAATCTGATAAGCAGCTTTTGGGAGTCATCCCCGACTCCTCCAGATAGCTTCCCACCCATGGTGTGCCTGATTTGGAAGGTGGACTTGAAATTGAGCTTTCTGTATCTTAGGTAAGTGCATGCCTTAATCATCAGGGGACTTACTTATTGGCTTTCCAGCTCTCCTTCTGCCTTTCATATTTTTCACAAGATGCCTTTGAAAGGTAAAGTAAAACAATGTGTGAAATTATGAAAAAACGTGTTTCCTGCCCTATACTCAGGGAGAAGAGCATGCAGCTAATGGAAAATAGCTGAATAAAAGTATCTTCTTTGATCTGCCTGTTTTCATGCCCTTTGTGTTTGTGCTGCTTCAGCAAATGGAGCTGGAAACACTCTGAATGTTTTATTTTTTTTTAAATATTTACACTGCAAACAACATGAAAGCATTTACTTTGAGACTATAGTCATTCCAGGAATACCAAATTCAGCTTGGTTCACCTAAATTGTAGGCTTTAAGCCCAATGGGTGAGTCCAGCTCAGATTTGAATCCCCAGAGTGTTCCTCAATGATACACTGAAGTGAAAGCAGACTTCAATCCTGCGTTTTGAAATTGCTTATGATTTCAAAAACTCATCAAGAAGTCATGCAAAGTTCTGTGGTTGCTAATGAGCCTCATCTTGTGGACTTTTCTGTGAAATGAAACCAAAAATGCCTTTGCTGTTCAACTCACAATATCAGAAGTCATCCATAGCCTGATTAAAGGTCAGTTAAGCAGCTTGCTTTTTCTTACCTTTGCTTCTAACTTACCTTGTTTTAAACTTAGTTCTAGGCAATGCACATCTCTGTGAGACAAGGTCTCCTGTATCTCTTCTGACAGAGTTTCAGGGCTCAGGAGGTTTGACCAGTCTTTCCACTTCTGTATTGCTCTGGCATTATGCTCTATACCACTACACCTTAAGTTTTGCTTGTGTCTGACAAATCACTCAGACTTCTGACTTTTGAAATACCTCTGTGTGAGAAATCAAGGGACTGCCAGATTTCTGGAGAATCCAGACTTTAAGCTCAAATTAAAAAGCTGAGGAGCAGCCTCCCCCAACTTGAATTGCTGTCAGAACTCAGGCCAGGACTTGCAGTCATTTGTGTATTTTCACCCAGGTACATGGTTTCATAGTTGGAAAACTGAAGAGTAGGAAGTCACAGCAATGCTATGGGTAAAAGAAAGGCAGGCAGATAAATGAGGATGTTTACTACAGTGAGCTGAGGGAGACATACAGTCTATCCACATTGACACAATGACCCTCTTTAAAACCTGGATTCAAGTTACTCTTGAGTATAAAGATGAAGACACTGAGAACCTCTGCAGTGGGTCTGAAGGGCATAGTATGTGGAGGCAGTTGAAGAAATAAAATAAAATCAAAATCAGAGGGACCAGAGTTTGGATTCAGTCCAGACGTACTACTCTCAGAAAACATGCTCCAAAAATGAAAGTTATTAACACACTCAGAGGTCAGAGTGGGATCTAAGGATCCTAAGGGATCTTCTTCCTGAGGAGAAATGAAAGTTGTGTTCCCCGAAAAGAAGCAAGTCACTGGCAGACTTGAAGAGGCTTCACAGGGAGCAGAAGGTGGAGGAAATCAAACAGGCAATGCTATTTTAATGTCTGCAGTTCATTTTTATATACAGTACAAGAATCAGCCACTCACATTGTTAAATGTTAAAGTTTCAGCTTCTTCTTCTTCAGAGAGGTGATTCATGTAGTTGAGTGGTGCCAAGACTAACTCTTTATTTTCCTCCATCAAGCATTTCTCTTTTCCTGCAGTGTACCCTGCAGGAAACCAAAGATTTATTGGGACTGCCAGGATTTCCCTGTTAGGATCAATCCATTTCTATTACTTTTTTCTGTAAACTTTGTTATTCTCTTTTGTGTTACTTAACTAACACAAGCTATAGAAAAGAGCACAACACTACAATAGGAAAGGGAAAAACTTAAGTATTTCCTGCATACCCCATAGGAAATACCAGCCACTGCAGCTCTCAGTTACTAAGATGCACATTGTGTGCTCCTGTGACTGTGGCATCTGCCTGTCTGAAGAGCTCCCCATAAAGAAGAAAACATCTTCCTGGTCATACGCGATCAAATGGAAGTAATCCATCCCAAATTATTTACTGCTGTAAAGGAAATACACATGAAGCGAAACAAGAGTAATAGTAGATAGCATCAGAATATAAAATGCTGTCAAATGAGTTTTCAGATCAATGAAACTCTTAACAGGACGTTGAATTTCACAGTAGAGTGCCAGCTAAGGTTCCTGAATCAACAGGTTTTTTTCTCTGAATTAAAGATGTAACAAAGAAAGGATGAAGTGGTATAGGGTATAACAATAAGCAGGCTTCTTCACATGGTAATGTGACATGCCAGGATAATCATTCATGAACAAGTAACTACCTATTTCCTGAGGATTATAAACCCAGACTACTGCTTAACTTGTGTCCTGGTTTCCATTAATAAAAACACCAAAAAACCCCAGAGGTAATAAAATTTATCTCTGCTAGTTAAGCAAGACAAATGTTCTCTAGAGAAAGACTGAGCTTTCTGAGGATGTACATGCTTGTGGGTGTATGTGTATCTGTTTATATATGATGCCATGGTTAGCTGCTAGATTACCTCCTACAGAACCACTCATGCAAGAGGATAACAAGACTGATATGAAGTACAGCTGAGACTGTACACAACTTCAATGTTAGAATTCATGATCCATTTTGTATAATGGATCATGAACTCTCATATCAGCTCCTTGACTCTTACAGTCCAAGTTAAGATCAACTCTGCTTTATAAACAATTAGATATTCTCTGGATTAGAAAGAACAAGCTTTTCTGCGCCATACCAGATGAGTGCTTTAATTGCCAAATAAAATTCCCTGCTGGACCTCAGAAGTGTTTCATAAGATAGCTATTTCTCAAAAATTAGTTGAAACTGCTGTTGGCCACCTTCTGTGAAGATATACAGAACATCTTCAGTTAACCTTTATAAATTCTTTCCTACTATTTTATGATATAAGTATATGGGGAGGTGGCACAGGATTTCTGCTGATTTATGAAGAATGCATTATTCTACTAGACCTGTGTATAGGATAAGACATTGAGCTGCAATTTTTCAGGCTGGTAAACATCAATATATTGGCATGCAGCTACTTACAGCGTTTTTGCAAGTCCTTCTGAACATTATTTTGTTCCAGATTACAGATCACTATCTTGTGCCTCTAAGCAAATCATTAGTAGTAATAAACACTCTGCCATCTATTTATATTATATGCTACAAACAAGCTGGCTTGCTAATCCTGTGCTAAAAGCCTCAGTTACTGTGCTCAGGATTTCATCCGCAGCAGTAGCTCTCAATTTCTGCTGCTATTTGACTGCTAGCTAAGATCTTTTTGTCCTACACAGACTAATATGTATTTAAACTTCAGACTTTTCTACGCTTAAGTTGTGTACAAATATCATTCTCAGGTTTGTATTACACTGAAAAAAAATATACCTGAAAAGAGACCCAAATAACTGTTTTCCCACTTCAGAGGTCATTAAAGCAAGATGTTTAGCCAGAAATTCATTCAACACATCTCCTCTACATCCATCATCTAAGGCTGGTGCCTTTGTGAACCATATTAGGTGGCTGTGAATTTTGGGAGCCTGAAGCCTTTCCCACACCCTGATTCTAAACCACAGACCAGTGCTTGGAAAGAAGATGTGGTCTCCTTCAGGTGGGAGACCCAGACTCCAGAATGTCACTAGCTTGTGGTGCAAGCAGCTACATCCATATCAGATTTTTCCCAGTTTACTATCATAATGAATTTTAATTCCTTTTCCTTGTTTCTGGAAGTAGGTCTGTCAGATTCACTGGTCTCTACCTGTCCCACCTCTCATTTCTGTTTGTATCAGTGTTGTTAACAATAACTCAGTTATTTACAAAGTTACTCTGTTTTCTCACATTCTTCTACTCTGGTAATGTTTTTTCCTCACAAACTAAAGAATCACTTATGGTGGCGGTTATACACTGAAACACACCTATCTTTTCCCAAGAGGTTTTTCAGGTACCAGACTCACACATGGCAGCCTTCTCTCCTTAAGGATGCTAACTGTGCTCAAGTGGCTGCTTTAAGGGCTTCAGACAGAACCTTACTGATGTATCAAAAAAAACCCCAAAATCATAGAATGCTTTGGGTTGAAAGGGATTTTAAGGCCTTCTAGTCCAAACCCCCCTGCAAGGAGCAGGGACAACATCAACTAGATCAGGTTGCTCAGAGCCCCATCCAACCTGACCTTGAATGTTTCCAGGAATGGGGCTTCTACCACCTCTCTGGGCAACCTGTGCCAGTGTTTCATCACCCTCATTGTGAACAATTTCTTTTTTATATCCAGTCTGAATCTCCCCTCTTGGTTGAAAAATACTTGACAAGAAACACCTACCCGTAGATAAGTATAAAATCACAGAAAACTATGAACTCTGGACATTAAACAGCCCAGCCATACATTTGAAACAGGACCAACTTCAAAGTTACAGCACATCAAAATGTTTCTACTTCTAAATGTTCATCAAGTTAGATATAAATTAAAGGGTGCAGCCTTGGAGTGGATGTTTCATCTTCTAGCTAAGGTTTATCCACATCCTCTCGGTCTCCTGCCAGAGGGCAAGCAGTTTTCCCTCCCAGCATGAATCAGCTGTAGTCTGCACCCTCCTTTCTCTCAGGGCTCTTATCACTTTCTGTAGCACCACACTGGCATTTGCACCTGTGTTCAATTTAAAAGTAATAAATGCTCCATTTGCTTTCAGGATGACAGACAATTCATCTTCTGCAGCAACACTGTTCTGTGCACCTATAAGAAATTCCCATGGTGGTGCTGTGAAGTCCTCCTTGTTTAGAGTGCCTTTGCTGGTGCTTGCAAACAGCTGAAAAATCCTGCTAGTCTCAGTTCTCGCATCTTCAATTAGTTTTTCCAATAAATGAAGATCTTTATCCTGCTTCTGAGAGGCTCCCAATTGGGCTCTGTGTGACCTAGATTTCCTGATCTAAGCAAGATCCCTGGATTTTCCTTGCAGGCCCAGGAATATACATATGTAAAATTAATTTTTAGAAGTGATTATTTAAAATTCCCTGCTCAATAAAGCTATTTTCACACCATTAGCAAACTGCTGCAACTGCTGGCATATACATCTGGTTGGTACAACAGTGTCAGGTCAAACAAGTTGCTGCCACTAATGATGATTTTACATCTGGCAACTATCTTGAGAACTGTCGGCAGAAGCAATAGTGGAGGAAAAGCAGGATATTGACACTGTGAGCCTGAGTTTGGATTTTCATATTGGTAAGTGTTTAAAGTAGCAGTGTTTCACAGATAATGAGGGATAGCATTTATAATTAGCATGTCACTCTGTAAGAAGCAATGAGCCACACATCCAATAATTCCAGAGTTCACAGGGGCTTTACATTTCAACCTGGCAAGTTGATATCTCCAGCAGATTAAGTAAAGCATGCCAGCTGGCAATTAAGGATTTGAGCCCTCATCACAGCAACATCTGCTTTCCTTATCATGTGCTTCAACCCTTATGTAATGCACAACTTCCTCTCACTTCAGAAGTCATTCAAACATACAATAAATAGAAGTCAGGGTATTGGAACCTCCTGCACAGGCTGGTGCCTTCAAGAATTTGAGTCATTTCAAGTCACTCAAGATTTTTCCTGACAAAGGCTCAAGTACACATCTTGAGTTGTGATGAGGAGCAACAGAAGGTGAGCCACAGTGAGGAAAGCATGTGCTTACTCTACTAGTTCACGCATCCTGTTGCTATTTTTATTGTCAGTATGAGTGAACTGTTCTTACTAGATTTGGGGTTTTGTTTTGTCTTGTTTTAAAATCTGTTCAGGACCACACCTTGCTCTTCTTGTAACAGGTGTAAGATTTAGGAAACAACAGGACTTGAGGTGCTGCAGATGCCAATAAAATTGCAGCTGATCAAAACACCAATACTTATCACTTACAATATTCTTGCCCAAATAAGCAAAGGTGATAAATCTAAGGAAAAGTGTGCATTTATTATTTTTCAGTGAAAAACAGAAAAGAAAAAAATGCTGCCAATTTTAAAGGAAATCTGCAGTGTGGTACTTCTGACCCTGTCCAGATCTGCAACACAGCTCTGTTTTCCTCCTATGTTTTATGTGGAGAAGACCCTCAGAAATACAAGGTGTGAAGAGGACAAGGGCATTTAAACAGTTTCTTCTTTCTTCCAGATACTTGCACTCTGGAAAACAGCATCACTCTTGTAGCAACTTGCTAGGCAAGCCTTAAAGAACAGGTTCAACCCTATTTTTGACCACACCAATCTCCCACTGGTTGTCCCATCTCTACCACCACAGATATTCCAGAAGGACTTTGCTCCTTTCAAACTGTTTTTAGAAGTTTCATTATTAGTGTCAGAATAACCTAAAATGACTAAGGCTGGAAACAGGCTGCTCTTATCATTTAGCCACATGTCATATAGCCCTCCCTCCCCCAGGAAGGAATGAGCAGACTTATGAGAAAGTTGTTAAATGGAGAGTTAGCAAATCTGACTTAAGGCATTTAAAGAAAATTTTTGATTATTATATGTTATATATTATATATTATTTGATTATTATCATTCATACAGGCAGTAATTACAATTGTTCATCATTTATATAGTGTTTTTGAAATCACTTTATAGTAGCACTTAGACCAAGTGTAAGCTGTGGGATAGGGGTATGGATAACAACTGAATTTTAGGGAAAATTTAAACACATACTCTGAGATGTCTCAGTTGTATGGCCTTCAAGGACTTTACCTTCTGCTGACAAACTCATCTCTAAAGGGACAACTGCAGAGATATTAGGACACTAGAAAATCTGGTGGCATCAAACTTTTATAGGTAGTCACTGAAGAAATAAGTAATTCAATTAACTCACTGAACCTTGTCCTTAAGCTTTTGGGTTTCTTGTCAAATGGAATTTAAGTTGGAATTAAGGTTTTAGGGCAACAGAGAAAACAGGAAACAAAATCCTTGAAACTGTAATGGTTTCATATATCTCTGAAATCAAAAGACATTGAAAAAAATGTTAATTCTAGATGGGAGATGCATTTGAAAAAGCATTCCACATTTTACCATTTTTCTTACAAAAATAAGACAAGGAAAGCAGAGAGGCAATGCATTCCTACGTATGTGACTGCTGAGATCAGCAGTGAAGGAAGCCAGTCTGAACAACATTTCAATGGAAGATGACTGGAAACAAGCACTTCTCTTGCACATTTCCACTAGTGCTTATCTTCAGGCAATAACTCAGACCAGGAATCTTGTACTACTGTCTTGGGCTAATGCAGTTGCCTATGCAGCCTCGTTAATATCATTTGAGATAACCAGCAACTCAGCCTAAGCTGCTCAGCACATAAGTGAAGATGTGTGTATAGATCTAAAATTTATCTGCTCTTTCACCACAAAACATCCCCGAACGTACACTGCAAGGAAAACAGCCCTGACTGCGTGCTCAGCACAGGGGTGAACATGATATAGATGAAAGACTAGATGATGATTGAAAAAATTCTCATTGCTGGCCGGCTGGGCAGCAAATGGAATTGGAAACACCTCCCTGTCACATGCATACTTATATCTCTCCTTGGATTGTTGTTCCACTGATAGAAACTGCTTGTATTTGAAATTGGGTGTGGATAAAGTTAAACAACAAAAACCCAAAAAGCCCTTCACACTTTCCTTTTCCTCAAGAAAATATGGCTTCTCCAGAGGCATTACATCAATGGTGCTGCATGTGATACACTAATGAGTCATGTAAGGCAACCTTTTTCCAGGCAGCCATGTAGACATTAAACAGACACCTTTCTTGAGTTCACTACCTGCAGTTCCCTGATTAGCCTAGGGTGCATGAAAGTACCAGAGATTTGAGTCATAGCCAAAGCACATGAGTCAACAAGTAACCAGTTTTTAAAGCACTCCTCCAAAACCATGCCTGTATACTACATGGAAATCACAGACAGTTGGAAGACACCTTGAAAGGTCATCTAGTCCAAACCCTCTGCACTGAGTGGAGGGTACATAAAGATTCTATACCCATAAATGCATTTCTTATCAAAGTAGAAAATATTTTTCCTCACACTGTAGATAGACATTATTTCAGATTTGTCATTACAGACTCTGAAAGTTGTGCTGTAAACCATGTTTTTGCATTTTATTTTTTTTCCCCAGTAGAGAGGGACCACTTTGGGCCATAGACTGACAATACCAAGCAAAGGGCCTGACTGAAAAAAGCATCATTGGTTGTCTTACCTTGAAAAAGTGAAGATTGTGCAACTATTTGATAAAAAATCCATCCTCTAGAATAGATCTGGAAGCACAAGACTTCCTTATTGGAAGTAAAGTGATCTCTGTGTCTATTCCATATGTGTGTCCCACAATTAAGTTAATAAATTAAATTGAAAAAGTAACAAACAAGGACAAAAATGCTAAGAACATCTTTAGTGCTATACTGCACTCTTGACTTCTCAGTGGCAGAATTCTCATTAATTCTCATTATGTGAGATGAGTTAATGTAACTAATAATAATAACGTTCTATCGTGATACCCTAAGGATATATCAAGGCAGTTTGAAAGGAGAGGTAAGAGTATTTTGAGTGAAGCAATGCAGCTGCAAAAACCAGACAAGCTTTTTGGCACGCAAATCCTTCCTCAGGCATTAAGAGAAACATCAACAAAATTAGGCCATTTTTTTCTGATGTCCAGAAAGGCTCCTGTGCCCAGAAGTTCATCTGGTTTTTTTCCCACTAATTTAGCAGGCCTAAAGAAAGTTGTTACCTCTCCCTACAAGCTTTACCAGGCACACTACACCCAGACACCAAACACAGATATTGCTGAAACCAACCACAAGACAAAAAAAATCCTGCTACAAAATCCCCATTCTTATATCTTTGCTGTCAGGTATGGACTACATCATAACTCCCACCTTATTAAAGAGAAGGAATTGAAGTGAAGAGATAATAGACTCAGGTTTCTATCTTTCAGATGATACTGTAGCAGAGATAGCAAATACTTCACAGTAAAACTATTTCCAACCAGTAGATTATCTTTTCTGGCTGGCTATCCTTATGGCTACGCATTGCTTATCACCTGCTCAGCCGAGAGAGCCTGCTGGGAAAAACAGTTCATACATTATTCAGGCTTAGTCGACTGATAGAGTAGATTGACCTTGTCTCCTGTGAAAAGCAGCAACTTTCTTTCTGGTGGCTTGCAGAAGAATAATGACTGTGATGATAATGAATAGCTTATTCATATTTCAGCTGTGAAATACCAACAGCATGCTAATTAGAGAAGGTCAAAGCACATGGGAATACAAGCTGAACCTCTTAACCTTGAAGAATGATTATGGAACTTTTATCTTTTGTTAAGAAATTCTAAACAGTCTTGGAAGAGGACACTTGATGTTCTCCTCTGCACACCATGCCCTAAATCCTTTTCTAAGTCACAGCTACTTCCTTGCCTTGCAAAAGTGCAGCTGGACTCAAGGGCCACATGTGCTCTCAGGTGGCCCAAGAGCCCCTCAGACAGCTTAAATATTTGTGCAAATGAACCAAATCAAAGAAAGAATCTCAGTGCCCCTGAGAATAGGGACAATAGGAAGACCAAAGAAAGGAGTGACAGTCCTGGTGCACTGGGTATCAGCTCTGCTGTTTCCAGCACTTGCTTCATCCCACAGGGGCAGAGCTGGTTGCATGAGGAAGCCCAGCTCAGAGCAGGAGCCCTTCCCAGCCTAGCTAGGGCAAGATGAGTTACTGCTGGCAACAAACTCTCCCCTGCTGGAGGTGATGGAGCAGGGCTGAACTGGCATCCTCCAGGATATAACACTCATTTGCAACCATCAGGGCAGAAATTTTACTGTCTATTCAGAGGGAAACACAAAAGCCATCCAGCTCATGACAGAGAAGAGCAATGATAATTTTTATTGTCAGTGTCACCTGCTTTGCCTTATAAACTACACACACACCCCCTAAAAAAAATTAATTTCCCTGCAATGCTCCAGCAGATATTATACATAGTGGCTTATTTAGCTGTTTTCTTTGAAAGGTATGCAAAGGTTTGAAGAGGCCTTTTATTCAAGTGTCAGAATCGCATATCTGACTACATATTAATTTCATATTTTTACTCTAGGGCTGTATCAGTTTCAAAGGCTGAAGTGAATCTGCTGTTTTGGAATCATCTGAGCATAAGAATTGCAATTTCTACACTCTGGGTGGTCTGATCCAACCTCCATTAAAACAGACTGGAAAACTTACATTCATTTTAGTGGAAGCGGAACTGGGTCCCCACAAAACATCTGATATCTTTTTGTATTTCAATGACTCTAAAGTGGCAAGGATTTAAGTTTCAGGGTTAGCAAAGGGTATATCTAACACTCAGTCTTCACTCATTAATGTGAAGGGATCATTCTGGAAATTAAAACCATGCAAAATCAGGGGCTCCAAGCTTGTGAGGGAGGAGTGACTAAGAGTTGTTTTTTTCTGTTATTTTTCCTAGGCTATTAAAGAAGCTGAAGCAGGTCATCAAGGTGGCCCATTAAATGATACTGGATATGAAACATGGCACTAGGAGGAGGCAACCCATTCTTGGAGGAATGGGTGGGAGCAGGCAGGGACATTTCCTACCCTCTATGTCTCCTGCCTCTAAATCAGTTCTATGTGGGGGATGCTGGTGGTGGGGGGTTATGGTGAGAGTGAGAACTGGTTAAATTCTGTCAATAAGTGAAATAAGTTACCTGTTGATTGCACAAGGTGCAGAGGTTAATTAAAATTGTAATTGCCATAGCCTTAGCAAACAGGCCACAGCTTTCAATCAAGTGTGTGGCTGCAGGCTGGTTGTTTCTGTCCCTGCTGCTGGCTGTGTGAACAGCATACAGTGATAGACATCAGGTAGCCTCCTCTACAGAGACAAGCTGTCTGCTTAAAGCAGGAATCAAATAAAATTGGTTTCTGACCCACTATAAAAGGATCATCATAAAGGGAATAGATGGGACCCAGGTCAGCTGGCAAATGTGGCCTCTGCAGCAGGCTGTTCTCTCTAGTCTGTACAAAGTTGTTTCTCTGAATGTTCTCCCTCAGCAGAGGAGTGAGGCAAAAGGCAAAGGTAGAGATGCCAGAAGCAGTGCTCCCTGGCTAGTTCTGCCTTGACTGGGAAATCCTTGGGACCTATAGCTATGGATGACTTAATGTTGCTCTAAACAGACTTAATTTTCACAGAATCCATTGTTTCCCTTTCCCCACACTTAGAACACTGCAACAGAAAATCTGGGCTTGTGGTTACACATCCATGTGAGCCCACTCACCACTCAGCCCTGAGCTTGCTTTCAATAACTGTGAAGGCTATCACTGGCAAGGCACTGTCAATTGGAAATGTGGTGGTAGGAAAGATATCAAGAAATTTCAGATCACTCATGGGTAAATGGTGAAGAGTGTTTCACCGCAAAAACAAGAGCCCCTCTTCCCTCTCACCTACTAGATAATACACTGCCCCTTACCACCTGGATCCTGACTAGATTAGCCTGATCTTGGGTGTGAGCTTTTCAGAAATAAAAATGGTTATGCAAAGTAATGAACTTCACTGCCACAAAGGCTATTAATCCATATAAGTAGTATTTTTTGGTAGAGTTAAATGAAGAAATTCACGTTTTCTGTTTCAGCAGAAAAATAACAAATGAAACTTAAAATGTTGAGAGCCATTCAGAACAGACAGAAGGGCATTTAAGAAAAACAAGTAACTTCTGAACTGCAGTTTCAAAGTGGCCTGAACCAGGCATAGAGATTGTTGATTTTTGTTACTTGTGGACAGAAGAAAAAAAAAGAGGATCCACAGACACAACACTGATTTTTCACTTGAAGGGTACAAGCTAGTGCACAAAGGTTTAATGAAAAAAAGTTTTACCATATAGGTGCACAAAGAGTAGTAGTAAACCACCACATCTCAAAGAAGGTGTAGGTACAGAAAAATGAAGGAAACATGTTGTAAAGTTGAAGTTTGGAAGCAAGTGAGAAAAGAGGTATTAACCCATGGGATAAGCTGGAGTGTAGTTTTGATTAAGTTCTGGGTTATATTAAAAAAGTTACTCTGCTACTGCTAAAACCAAATACATCCATTAAAACAGTACTTATTTATTGTACATCCCTAAAACTTAAGAATAATAAGTGGTGAAATTTGATAACAGCTTCAATCTTTGTTACCAGTGTACTAAAATTACATTTGTTAGAATTCATTTCCTGAGCAGCTGGCAATGAAAGATGTTATTTCTAGCAAAATGAAAAGCTATTTGATTGAACAGAATGGTTTGGATAAAGCATTCCTCCTTCAGTAGGTCATGAACCTTCCCAAGGGTTAAGGTCTAACTTCAGCAGAGTTGCTTAGACACCCAAGGGCATAAAGTATAATCACAGGACACAGTTTCTCCTTGTGAAAGATCCCTGTTCCCTACAGCATCCCAAGAAAGGGGGGCAAAGAGGGGAAGATATGCATACACAGCTTGTGTTTGCCATGCAGATGTTACAGTATTAACAACAGGTCATTTACAGCCCCCAAGTGAATGTCAAAGCTTTTGTTTGCATGCAGTGAGCACTTGACATCAGTGGAGCTGCCAAAAGCAATCTGTAAGGAGCTGAGAACATCACTGACACCCAGTGCAATGCCAGCACCAGGATCAATACCCACAACCACAGCTTTCATATCTCTGTGCTTGCATTAGAGCCTCCTTCTGTGACTCTCCTTTGCTGGATGTGGGAGCAGAGCAAAGCATATTGTTTTTGCAAGTCATATCACAAAACCTTTCTCCTTGGAGCAACAAAATGAGTCAATCAATATGTTTCTTTTCCCCTGCCTGGTGAAAACCTGCTCTTCAATATTTAATAGGCTCCTGGCAGTAGTGCATCTGGGGTTCTCAGCAAAGAGACCATGACTGCCAGGCTCCTTTTTCCTCCCAGCATCTCTCGTGTCACAGGACAGCATCCACCAGCAATTCCCTTCTGAAAAACCTCTCATCCTGCCTGCTGTGGGTTCACCATTGCCTCCCATTTCCCTCAAACTCTGGCTGCTGCCAGATGAAGGGTACCAGGCTTATCAGATGTGACTTTTTCTAGCCACACTGTACAGAGTTTTCAGTAACTGCTCCACAAAACTGGAACTCTGGCCACAGTCTCCCTATACCAACTTCAGCAGCCAAACCCCCTTCAGACAAAATTGTGCCAAGCCACAGATATTTGCCTGTAAATATAGGGTCATGAGTTGAAGTGTAAAGATGGGAACAAATAGAAAGGAAAAAGATTTGGAACAAGACAGGGTTCCTGAGCCAGTTTTACTGCCCAGGTCAACATCTCATGCAACAGTGGAAAAAATCATATTGATATAATTGACTACAGATCAGGTTTTACGTGTTTGAAGGAAACAAAGTACACTTTATGTCATCTTACTAAATTTCTCAAGCACCTGAGCAGAGTTGTTCCTAAAATATTTTACTAATAAAACCTCTGTACATATTTCTCAGAAAAAATTAGCATCAATGCTGGCATATATACCAATTAACTCTGGAGTTTTCACCATAGATACAAGTTTATAAGATTTATAGAATGCTTAGGAATTCCTTTGAAGAAATTATAGGCAAAAACCTCATGTTACTCTCAAGTGAAAAGCATAAAACCTACAGAGTACACATACACCCTCCAGACACATTTAATTTTACTTAAATCAATGGAGTAACTGTGGATTTGCAGCAGTGCAACTTACCAAAATTCAATACAAGTAACTTACACAGCGTGTGAAACTTTCTGAAATATTTCAGAACAAAAAATACTGAATTATCTCCACCACATGGAAAACATGTTCTTGAAAACTGGTTTTTCTAGTGAGGCACAGATCTAACAGAGGAAACAAGCTACCTGGCCACTTGTAAACTAGATGCTAACCCAGGAGTCACCATAATCCTCTACTCAGCAACAGGATTGGATATATACAAAAAAGGATTTATTGCCACTGACAAGATCTCAGCCAGAGCATCATCAGAGTTCAGACAACAGATGATTCTCAAAGGAGCTTTCCCTAAGAGAGGGGTATAAATAAGCAAGCAGTACCTATGTGTGTGTATATATTTACTCACACACACATATATACATATATCTCATTTAATGTTGCTCTTTTTTATCTCTTAGGAGTCTCTGAATTTTAAATAAGCTGAGGACATAATGTTTGATAGATAAAAAGCACCTATGTGTCTGTTTAGCCTATATCTGGAGCTAAGCTACAGCAGTTGCTCTATTACTCACTAACCCCTACCCAGCAGAGAGGGGAAAACAGATAAAGGACAGGACACCCACAAGTTGAAATGAAAACAGATTTAACAAAACAGCCAAGCTAATACCACCATCAGTAAAAAATAAACAAAGTTATACTCACACAAGTAAACATACAGAGGTCACAGCAAACAAGAAGGTATCTTCAGGAGCAGAGTCAACAGGAGCCTTAGGAAAAGCACAAGCAGGAGCCCAAGTGAGAGAACCCATAGCTTTCCCAAACCTCCCTTTTTATACTGGGTTGTTTATGAGATGGAATCCACCTGTAGCCATCTTGGCTCAGCTGGCCCAGCTGACTCCAAATGCTGACAGCCTGCAGGCCATGACAGGCCTGAGGTTCTGTCCTGCTGAAGCCAGGATATTACTGTGCTGGGATAATCATACTATCATAAAATGGTTTGGGTGAGAAGGGACCCTACAAAATCATCTATTTCTAACCCCCCTCCCACAGGCAAGGACACCTTCCAGTAGAGCAGGTTGCTCAAAGCCCCATCAGCCTGGCCTTGAACTCTTCCAGGGATGGGGCATCCACAGCTTCTCTGGACAACCCATTCCAGTGCCTCACCACCCTCACAGCAAAGAATTTATTTTTAATATATAATCTAAATCTACCTTCTTTCAGTTTGAAACCATGATCCCTCATGCTATCACTACACTCCCTGATAAAAAATCCCTCCCTACCCTTCCCATGGGCTTGCTTTGGGTACTGCAAGGCCACAATAAGGTCTTCCTGGAGGCTTCTCTTCTGGTGGAACAGCCCCAACTCCCTCAGACTGTCCTCAGAGAAGAGATGCTCCAGCCCTTGCGTCACCTTTGTGCCCTTCCTCTGGACCCCCTGACCAACTATGCCCCGTGCTCTGGACATGGTTTGCTTGCTGCCCTGGCATTACTTCACAGCACAAGTGGGTTGAAATAGCTGGATGGGGTCACAAACCCAGTGCAGTGACTCTGTGTGCAGGGCAGTCTGTGGCCCCACACTCTCTGCCCAGATGCAGTTCAGTCACAGCGGTGGTCATTGCTCTCTACTTTGCTCATGGGCAGCATCCAAAAGCTGAGATTAAATTATTAGTCCATTATTTGGTTCTGGAACATTGTTTGTGTAATATGCAAACAGACTGTAAGGAATGATGTGATGACTGGGTTTTAGATGTAAATAAAAGCAATGGGTGGGTGGTTTAGCAGCAGAAAAGAAAGCTTTTACCTATTTTTCTTACTACTGAAGAGCAAAGGAGCTGTTTTGGTCTCTGTAACACTGCTCAATCAAATGGAAGTGGTGAGTTTGGTGTTGTCTGCCTGAATAGTTTTCGATGTTCTATTGCAGGGCACACCATAGATGGTCCAGGGAGCGTCTCAACCTGAGACCTAGGGGCATATCCTCCATTCTCACCAGGTCTGACTCACCTGGGATCAGGCCAAACTGGTTCTGAGGTGTGGACAATTCTTCCCATGGGATCAGACAAGCAACATCTTATTCATTTAATTTTGGCCATAACTCAGACCTCTGGGCTGTTTGCATTATCTCTCTATGCTGTCAAAACTCAGTGAATCTTTTCCCAGAAGTCTCAAGGCTATATTTTTCAATCTCTTTCCAAGACTACTTGTACTGTCTGCTGCATTTATTCTCCTGTAAAAATGAGTGACTTATATGTTAAAACAGTTGAGCAATCATTCTCACACACAGCAATTACTTCTTGGTTTTTTAACTATTAGTTAGAACTGGTCTTAACTCCGTTGCATCAGTAGAAGTGGGAGTAAGACTACAAAACGGAGCTGTCAGTATTCCTCTGCTCAGGGTGTTGCACATATGACTGCATCATACATAGTACATCCTACATCTCGCATGTTATCCCTGGAAACATTCAGGGTGAGGTTGGACAGGGCTCTGAGCAACCTGATCAGGGTGAAGATGTCCCTGCTTACTTCAGGGGGGTTGGACTAGAGGACTAGAGGAAGGTCCCTTCCAACCAAAACCAGTTTATGATTCTAAGATAGTACGGTGAGTGCCACACCACAGCTCTGTGCAAGTCACAAGTTCCTGAATTTCTGTCATCCCTGACATTAGGGAGACAGTATTTGCTTAATGCAAATGCAAAATACAACTCTTCTCAGCACAGCTAATAAGATGGTGATTCTTTAAAATGGAGAATTTCTCACAACAATCATTTTATAATGGCCATGGAGGTGTCACTTGGGAGATTCTGTTTCCAATTTGCAACTGTCTTTATTATATTCGTATTTATGGAGCCTGATTAGTTTGGCTCTTTGGCACTTTCTTGACAGTTTGGAAAAAACATCCCATTGTGCAAGGAAAGGCTTTGCATAGGTGCTGACATACAGAGAATATCTTTTTTCAGTCTTAATACCTACAAATCATTAAGAGCTGAGGCTGTGACAAATGGATTTATAATTAAAAATCTCCTTTTATTTCCAACCAGTATCACGTGTCAAGCACTGAATAATCACTATAGTACAATGATTTTTTGGAGGTTATTGTTTGTATTAGAAAGAAAATTTCTCACAGGTGATGAGCACTCTGCTATCACCTCTTTCTTCCTGTGGTACTGCAAACCCGTATTTGTGCTACTGATGTTGCTCCAGCCGGAGTGAATGGCATATGCCAGATAACTGCAAATGTTTCCAATGTCTGTTAGAAAGGGAGAAAGCATCCCACTTTACATATCTCTGTCAAGCTCTTGATAGTCATCACCAGGTTATAGAAAGAAATTCAGAGTCAGTATCAGAAGGGGGAAAAGCATTCAGTACAGAGAGTTTTACATTTAATATATTATCGCTTGCTTCAGCTGAGTAATGTGAGCTCAGATAAAAGTGAATTCCATTCTCTGCTATGTTGTAGTCTTTCGCTACAAAGAAACTCTTCGTACATCATTTTATCTTCTGGTTTAAATAATTTCCCTGTAAGATAGACATATAATAAATTCTACTCTGAACACACAGATAAAATGTGACCAGCATTCCTGAAAATCCATCCAAGAGCTACTCTCAGCCTGGCAAAATATCCTCAAAAGCACTGGGTGTTTATTGACTTAGAGGGAGAGGATTTGGCCCTGACATGATCCTTGGGTGGACATTTTCTGTCCACGTGGCAAAGCATCGTAGTGCTTTTAATGGGTTAGAAGAGAGATTTCCCACAGTGTGGATATTCCAAGGTCTGCCACTTTTGGCAGGCAACATATTTATTAACAAAACACTGGTTTTGAGGATAATGTCCAGCACTTTGACCTTTTCCCCTCTCTCTTATACAGTCATTTTTCATCTCTTGTTTCTTCTTGCCAAGCTGAAGATATTTTCATGGGCTTTCTAATGCTGTGTAACAACCAATCAGCACAACAGAAATTGCAGTCAGTGCAGTTCAGGCCTTTGGGAACATAAAGGCATCTTCTGGATAAATAAACCAAAATTAAGAGACAACTCACAAGAAGACTCTAGAGGCAGCTGGAATCTAAAGCTAAAGAGAAATGCAGACGGGAGGGGCTGGGGACACACACTATGAAAATAGCCAGTAGCTTCTTTTATTCATACCAATCCCATGTCTGATGTGAACTTCCCACAGATGGAGGTATGTGATAAGCTGGTACCAAGGACAATTTTGTCTATAAAGGAAAAATCCAATGGTTTTCACATATCACCAATTAAATCATACCTATGGAGTGATGTTGCAGACTAGATTTCTTTTTTAATTTTATTTCTGTTTTTCTTCGCGGCCTCTCTCTCTCACACATGCACACACATGCATGCTGACAGCCCAGTCCCTGGCACAGAGACCGGCCAGACCCAGCTGTTCTTGGACACAGGCATATCTCACAGCTTGGGACCTGGGCTTTGCTCCTGCCAAGAATTCCTTGGGGCTGACCGTGTTGCTGACCCAAGTGGCACAGAAAACCCAGAAATCTCTGGGAGCATGTTAATCTTTTGCTACGAGGGACGAAGATGCCCTGCCAAGTGCCTATTGAGTTACACGCATGTGCCATCTTCTGTTGCAGTCCCACTGCTATCGAGCAGGCAGGACAGAGCTGGATCCAAAGAGGCAGTTGTCATACAGTTGGGCTGCGGATGCTCTGGCAGGGATGTCCCTGTTGACAGATGGAAGAGGAAGAAGCTTGTTTTCCAGATATATTCCAGTCTTTCTACATCTTTTCTTTTTCCATTTCTGAGCACTATCCATTTATTTTGCAACTTGAGTCAGTCCAGAATTAGTAAAAGATAAGAAATCTCTTCCATTAGGGTTGCTCCAGAAACAGAGCAGGGTTTCACAGGTGACTATTAAAGCTTGTTTTACACTGAACTGTCATGTCCCAAGTAAACCTGTCTGCAAACATTTTCTCATGTGTGCATACAGACCACTTACAATACCAGTTTCTATCCTATCGGAAAGTGGCTCTGCCCTCCTCCAAGGGCAGAAAGGCATGCAAAAGCCACATTTATTACCTATGTAAAAAAAAAAAAAAGAAGAAAGGGGAGAAATTTCTAGATACTGAAATACTATTTCAGCAATAAAAACACTTATTTATTGAGTTTACTTCTGGGTTATAGCCTTGATGTCACTAGGTACATGAAATCATACTCTCTCTACTTCATATCCATCAGCTCCTTTCCTGCATTTATTTAATTGTTTTTTCCAGATGGAAGTCTTTTCCCATTTGCTTTTCTCTTTCCCCCTTCAATAGACCAGTCAAGAAATGTACTCAGCAGCAAGGCAAGTCACTCTTTAAAGTGCATCATTTACATTTAATTTAGAACTACAGTAACATTTATGACCTCTATGAACTAGGAACTAAAAGTAGTAAGTTTAATAACTAAGTAATAATCATCGTGTATAGTAATTCTGTTAAAGTAACATAAATGATAAACAACAGCTATAAGTAACTGCTAAAAAGCATTTTTCCTGTGTTAAGATTAAAGAATTTTTAAAAAACACATATGGAAAGAGAAGAAACCTGTGCAATGTTAACTGTGCAAATCTGTAATATTAGAATGTGATAGAAAATTGCAAATACAGTTAGGTGAAAGAAAATGTAAACTAGTAGTTCACAATTGTCCTTTTGCTCTGATCCTTTTAAATGTAGGTTTGTTATTTGTTTGGGCTTTTTAATCATACGTCACGGCTGACAATTTTCAGGAGAAAAGCCGTGCTCATAAAGGAAAAAGCCTAGGACAGGCAGCTGTGGCTCGGGAGTCAGCTTTATCATGTAGGGACCAAACTGTTTCCTTTCCCTTGTGAAGAAACATTTCCAATAGCAGAAAGACTGATTTATATGGAAACAGCCACAGAGTAGACACAAACCTGCCTCTTTTCCCACACATTTACTTCGGTATAACAAGAACTACATTTCGATGTTGGTGTAAGTAGCAGTTTGAGCCTTGTGCTATATGATTTGAGAATGTTATCAGAAGGTGGAGAACATAAACTGAAAGGCATAACTGCTGGCAAAATTAATGCTAATCAATGTTAATATTATTTTACATGCTTTGGGGGCTTTGGTGCTGTTTTCTTTGCTGTTTGTATGTCTAATACATGGGCGTGTGTGGCACTTAACAATCTTGAGAAAAAGCAAGTACATTATTTAGTCATACACAAAAGCCGTTTCATCAGCATAACTCTGGGATGAGCTGTCTGCATAGAAACTCAGGAGAGCTCTGGAGGAAATGAAAGCAAGGCCCAATATACCAACATGTCTATGCCAATATTTATGCCAGCAATAGAAGCATGATTTTACTTAAAATAAAGATTTGAAAAAAGTACTTAAAAAGAAGATGTCTTGTGACAGGGAATTAATGGCAAAGAAGGGGAGCAGAAGAGTGTAATTAGTCAATCTAGATGGATTGTATTAGCAATTTATATAAATTTTCAAAGTTTTAATGCTTATCCACATATCAGAAAGTATCAGTCAAAACCAGAAAAATATTTCTCTGCTGAAGTGTACAAGCATCATGCTATGTTCCTGAGAAGCCAACACCCTCCTGATGTCCCTGGCGGGCAGATATGTGTTGACACCCTTCTTTGGCAAACTGTTAATCTCATTTTTCCTGGTAAAGCAGCACTTGATGTGGCCTCAGAAAAGACTTTTCAGCTGTTCTGCTTTTACCCTTTTTGAAGGTCTTTCATGTCGCCTGGGCTCCCACTGAACTCTGCAAAATGAGACTTCATGACTCTGAAATCTCAGTGTTTCAGAAGGACTCAGATAAAGAGTGAGGCTCTTCCACACTGGTGCGATGGCTTATCAGTGTTATCCTGAGTGGGGTTAAATAGTGCCCAAAGTAGTAGGAATGGGAGATGAGATCCGAGGTACCACAGTTGCAGTTTGCCACTTCTTCCTACTGGGACACAGAGGCTTTGCTTCCATTTATTGAGGAGCTGGCTGCTTTTCATTTTGCACAGGCAGCACCTCTGCATTTTCTGGCATCCAAACTGCATGGTGTTTGTAAGGTGCTGAGCAGCCAGCTGTCACAGAGCAGCGTGTGGGGAGCTGATCCTGAGGATTTACAATGCATCTTTTTGGTCTCTCTCTGGTCCATTTCCTTAATCATGATGCTGATTACTAGTGCAATTGTTTTTAGTTCTTGTTTCATTTCATTTCACTTTCCTTGGAAACAATGATGAATCTTTTGTGGTTTTTTCCCCCTACCCTTTCAACCTTTAAATCAGCTGCTCTTCTCCCAGGCAGATGCAGGCACAGAGAACACCTTGCATGCACTGTTGTGTCAAAGGCACCCGGGTGTGAAGCAAAATAATTAAACGGGCTGACATGGCTTTCAAAGAGCTTTGCTGATCTATCCATGACAAATAGCCTCTGAGTGTTGCCCAGCCACTTGCAAGCAGGGTGAGTGTATTCAGAAGGTAGGCTTTAGAGTATTACCCAGCAGAAGACTCATTTTCCTCCCAAGTACTGTTTTCTGTTGTTTTCTGAGGAGGAAGGGCTGGGGGCTGGCTGAACGCCAGCTTTTGGTGCTGACCGGAGAAGGGGAGGGAAGGTCTGACTCAGGCATGCACTCCCAAGTATTGACTTCTCCTTTTTCATTCCAGCTTGCTCTTTTCTGTGGCTAATGGGTATTTTTCAGGCCGTGTAAGCAGCTGAAGTGTATCCACCATGCCAGGGAGACACTGGGGAAGCCACAGAAGAGCAGGTCTGGGCTGGCACAGGATAACCTGTAGCTGAACTGCTGGAAAGAGACCTTTAAAACTCATTTGTTCCAATGCCCCTTCAGTGAGCAGGGACATCTGCAACTAGAGCAGGTTGCTCAGAGCCTCATCCAACCTCACCTGAAATGTTTCTAAGGATGGGGCATCTACCACCTCTCTGTGAAAACTGTGCCAGTGTTTCACCAGCCTTAGTGTAAAAAATGTCTTCCTTTAGTCTAAATCTCTCCTCTTTTTAGTTTAAACCATTACCCCTTGTCCTGTTACAACAGTTCCTGCTAAGAGGATTGTCCACATGACAAAAGTGTCCCCATCACATCTCCCACAATGGTCTAGTCCAAGATGGCCAGCATGTTCCTGCCATGACTGGTGCTGACAGATTTCTTCGCCAGACATATAGGTACGTCAAGCCTCCTCAGCACTGGAGATGCTGCAGAGGGTATGATGCTCACACCAGCTGGGGTGATGTGGCCATCCTGGCAGGGGTGCATGTGACTCTTTCCATGTGCCCATGTACCACTGATGTGTCACAGTTAATGAGTGTTTTGCTACGTCCCTGCACCAAAATGTAAACGTGGACCTCTTGGCATGACAGGATCAAAGCACCTGAGGCTGCAAGTATAGCTGCATGTCTGCTGATAGGGACAAGGAGACGATTAACCTTCAGCTAATTTTGCAGCAAGGCTTTCATTTCATCCCTTTGCCCCCAAGAATGAGGAAACTCTTGTATGTAGCTAATGAAAGATGGGAAAGAAAGGCAAAGAAGAAAGGGCTGCTAATAGGGCTAATTAACAAGTGGGGCTGAAAAAGAATGTCATGGGCTATAAATCAAATGAAATACAGCTTTTAAGCAATAACCATTAATTACATGCTTGAATTGAATTGTGTATGTTACTCATCTGTGGGACAAGTACAATTGCCCATCAGACTCTTACTGAACACGAACACGAGCTAAATTTGACTTCAGAAATAAATATAGTGATGTTCCTGTTAGAAGGAACCAAATGTCAGCATCCAAAAAGAGACAAGGTGCCTGCAGTGTTCATTAGGTAGAATTCAGTCTCCAAGTCTAAAACCACGAGGTATGTGTGTACAGATGGGGATGGGTTAGACACACATCTACAGGGAGATAGACACACAAAGGAGAATATAGTTATATAGTCATCGTTCTAGCTACATGGGTAGTGTATTTGCAAATACATATACATATGTATGCATATATTAATTTCCATTATACTACAGACAAATAGCAGCAACTTTGCCAGTGTTTTACTCTGCAGCCTTGGTGTGAATCTCCTACCCTCACATCAGAGGCCCCCTTTTCAGTGGGAGGGCAGAGCACACTCCAGCAATCAGACCTGGGAAACACCCCATCTCCCACCAGTATACCAAAGGGCTGCTAAGTGTGGCTTCATTTGGTGATTAACCCAGTCATGAGGACTTCCTTAGTGTCTTGGCCCCTGGCATCTGGCTGGGACCTGGTGGGTGCCAGCTGTGGTACAGGTGGGTGGGTGCCTGTGGCTGGCACAGGGGGTTGCAGTGGATGCTCCTCTTGGTTCCTCCCAACCATGAGTTATCTTCTGGTAGCACAATCAAGGGAGAAACACTGCCCTGGCACAGAACTAAACGAGGCTTATGATAAAGCACTCCTTTAGGTGACTCCTTAGGTGACCTCAAGGTGACCCTTGACTGCAGGATTTAATTTTTTTCCTTCCCCCCCCCTCTCTTTCACATCTGTGTAGGAAGTTCAGGGACTGTTGAGATTTTTTTCCTGCGGAATTTCTAGGCTATAGAGGTAGAATAAGCCCCTGTCAGTATGTAAGTGTAGTATTGTCCTGTCCCAAAGAAGAACCTCAGCTAGGAGATGCCACAGAATCTGGCTTCACAGATTTATTCATTAAACTATGTAGAGATATTTTTTGTCCTGTGGATAATAACACCAGAGCACTAAGTATGGAAAACAATGATTCTAGGTTGAATACTATTTGGCTCAATGTGACTTTTATAAAAATAGCTATGTATTAATTATTTATCTCCTTTCAAGCCTTTGGGATGAAATCGTCATGAGATCTTCTCATTTGTCATGATGAGTTATGTCATACCTCTCTCACTTTCACTGAATGTTTTCAACATAGTGAAGTTCTTCCTCAGTTTTCTAAACCTGTCCACCATTTTCCAAGAGCTGAGGAAAAAGACATGGCACAGATCCTTCCATCCTCCCTACACTTGGAAGTTGCTGGATAATTTTTAGCTTGGCAATAACAAGTACTGAAAGATCATATGTTGATGTTTCATACCTCCAAATGACATGGTCCTAAAATCTCAAACCTTTCCAAGAGGCAATCTTTCAAAGAGCTATTCTTCCTATTTTCTGCCTCCTTTTCCCCTAGTCCACTTAAGAGGACAAAATCCAAAACATAGAAAAAAACTTGACCTATTGGCACAGCCTATTTTCTGGGGAGGTGTTACTGAATTTGACCAGTAGATGAGTATGAGGAATCTGAAAGTGTGCTCTGAGGGCTTATTCTTCTCCTACACAGATAAATTTGTCATCTCTGCAGATCTACTGACAAAAGTAAATGAATCCTGGCTTACACTGGTTCAATTCAGCCTTGCCCCATGACTAAATGATCACAGAGTCATCCAGTGGGCCATAATGGAACACTTCTAGCAGCTGGATCAGTACAGAAAAATATGGAAAACCATGTGGGATTGCACACTTCTTACCTGTATCCCAATTCATGTTGTCAAAAATCCTTACAAGGTACTCCAGACCATCCCTTGGTGCATTGCTCCTCTTCCTCAACCTTTCTGAAACTCAGTATTTTGGAAGGGCCAAAAGTGCTTGAGCTAAAAAGTGCTGCGGAATTCTAACAATCTATGAAAATATGAAGTAATGCAATTTCTGAAATGTTGCCTTTTGTTTGAAAATATTCCTTTTTTATTTATGTCGAGTAAGTGCTCCAAACTCCACAAATTTGAAAGCAAAGTAACCAAAGTTAAACTACTATCAGTTTTTGATGGATAATCTTCAAACAGTAATGTAGTGCTGGAAAAGGTATCTGGTATATTTGGCAGAAATTAGGCAGTTAATCTTTTATCAGCTTGAAGTTAATGATATACACCCTATTAGTGCTTCTGCCCATGTTCTCATAAGATTTTCAATATATCACTCTGGAAATGTTGTCTGATTTGGTACTGGGAAGGTAACTCTGTTAGTTCAAGTACTGAAAAACTTCCATTATATATATGTTTTAATGACAAGCTAGAGGAAGGCAGAGAAAGGCAGAGAAAGACTGAGAAAGGAGACTGCAGGAGTTGGTGGAAAGTGTTGCCTCTGTTCCCTCTGCTTCATGGCACCTTCCCTTGAAGGAAGGGAGAGTACAGAGATAAATAAGCCTAAGATGAGCCTAAAATCTTCCTTCCCAGAGCTCTTCAGATGAGGCTGTAGGCATATCCCTGAGAGGATGTCTATGCTGCTCTGAAATTGCACTGGTGACAGATCATGCTCAGAAATGTTTCTGCATGCAGTGGCTGTGAATGAAGGTCAACCCTGTGAGGTCTTATGGCTTTCTTTATTGTAAATGCAAGCCTATCCTTTATCAGCTGCAAAATGCACACATAATCCTGTAGATTTTCCAGTAACGTTAATAGAGAACAGAGGGCAAGAGAACAAGGTGACCATAGCCAAGTTTCTATGTTGTTGTGGATTTATTTATTTTTTAACATGAAGTTAATCATCTTGTAAGGTTTGCGTTAGAGTTTTGTTTGTGGGCACTAGGTGTAAATGCACCCAGAAGTCTGGATTCTGGTTGAATCATTTGGGGACAGTCTTACTGGTATATGTGAGTACTTATTGCTCAAATGTTTTCTTTCCCTACAGGATGGATGAAAATTCAAATCATAATTTACATGCTGAATCAAACTGCAGATCAGAATGAATGACTGATGAGTTCCTACACTTATTTATGGAGCTATTTATTCAGCCAGCAGAAGCATGGTATCCAAAATTAACTGTGCCACTATAATCTCAAGATCACTTGATAAGACAGTAGGAGTCCTGGGAGTTATTTCTTTTGCTGAATCACACACACAACTCCCACCTTCTGCAAATTTATTTTTCTTATGTGCTGTGATTCTATTTTGACTTTAGTTAAATAGACATGGCAAACCTCAGTTGGTATTAAAACCCTGACACAAAGGAAGACCAGCAAGCAGGTTCAAAATGAGCATTTGCTGATATGTTATCCCTGAACCAGCCCAGTGATATGAAAACCTAGCAGATATGATAAGGAATGTGAGCCCTTCCCTGAAACCTTTGCAAAGGCTTTCCACAGTCTGGTGGTTTAGGGGCACATCTGAAACCCAGGAAATGCAAAAGTCATCATTTGCTTGACTCCAGAGGGGTTCTGATTAAGACATAGGAGAAGGAATGGCAGCCTTAAGCAGATATTGGAAATGTATATGGGATTTCTTCTTGGTCTGGAGTCACAGGTGTCTTCATATGGACACTTCTGATTTTCTACGCTGTTAAGCTGGCCCAGCGATAGGCAAGCCAAGGACATTGGAGCTACAGTGTTCCCATCCTTCATGCACATTTCAGAGATGCTGGGATATTTATGTTCCCTATTACAAACTTGTGTTACATTTAGTGGAGAAGCAAGCGTGAACTGCAGGGAGCATTATCTGTTGTTATTATTTTATAAAACACGGTGGCTAATGATTTCCTCTGAGCAAGCGTGACAGCTTCTTAATCTTCTGGGTTGCATCAAAGCTAACTTTCCTGCGCTTGGTGCTTTTTCACTACTCCACTCACTGCTTGCTAATTAGTGCCTGCTCCTCTGAGGTGTTGGGCAACCACAGATCCTGTTTACTTCCATGGAAACTCAGGGCATTAAGCAGCCAGCAGAACCGTGCTGTTCCACTGTATGCCTGTTACAAACGGTAACACTAGTGCAGAGTGCCACTTTCAGGGCAAAAAAACAAATGGCAATGTAATAAAACGTTAATAACTCAATAGGCCACAACTATTCTTGTGAGGAGGTTGTATTTGTGCTGCCAAACCTGGACAGAGGGGCCTAGCAGAGTTGTCAGCTAGGACTCCCCAGGCAGCTCTTTGCATCAGGGTGCTGCTTACTCTGGCTGGGAAATCATACAGAGCAATTAATGGCACCACCATCAAGATTCATGCTGGAGCTGAGATCAGCGATGCTGTCATCTCCCAACTCAGAAAGGGGCTTCAGTGCTGGGTTTGTGGCTTTTTTCTTGCTGAGCCCAGCAAGCAATACCAGCTCTTGAAATCAGCCAGCAGGGAGGGGAGGAGGCTTTGGGACAGCTGTACAAAGCTGCTTGCGGGTGCGTTAGCCACGCAGAACGTATCTGCACACACACGTCTCCTTGCTCTGCAGACACTGGAGTAATTGTCTCACACTTAATTGTGCGATACACATGGCTAACAAATAATATTCTATTTAAGGAAACAGGCAATCCTCCTTCCCAGAAGCTGCTGTAACACTGAACAAATATCCAGGGGGAGAAATATTTTCTTTCTTTTCCTTTCCTTTTTATTCCAGCCTAATCAGAAGCACTGCAGATTCAGCCATCTAAAAAAGCATGCCTCCAAAAAGAATTTGATTTATTTTTTTGTGAAATGAATGTGTGGGTTTTATTATTCATGGCAGGTATGTTTGGAATCCAAGTATGAAAATTGTATTTTACACTACAGACCCCTGGGTAATGAATTACATGGCAACACAAACATATCTGCCATTAAAAAATGCCAGAATATGAAGTTCCTTTCAAGAAAGCTAAGTAAATGAACTGTAGGAGAAGAGCAGATAGGTTTGGTTTTTTTTTTCTTTGTACGTATATTATTTAGTGATATTTACATCATTTTGTCTATCGAAGGAGATGCCTGTGTTAGAATAGAAGCTAAATTCTGGTCTGTCTCACCTATGCAACATCCTTGAACTCTGCTCCTTTGACTGTCTAGCTTTCACATCCCCTGAGTGCATCGCGGAAACCACAGTGGGACAGTGGAAAAAATGCAGGATTGGGATAGAGTCAGGATGAAAGCAGGGTATCTAGACCATGATATATATATATCTATATATATAGATATGGATATATACACGAAGATTTTTCTGAATGGTTCTACATCTGCTTATCCCAACACTGTAACAGAGGTTTGGTCTGTTTCTTTCTTGTTTATTTAGCTGTTTATTTAGCTTTTCAATTTTGAAATGATAAGCACAAGTTTCTGTGTGATTGCCATCATATTTTATGCCAGATATACTTATTTTGACTCCAAAGCAGACATGAGTCTGACTTTCAGACATGTCTTGGTTTTTTTTCTTTTACTGTTAGCATTGGTCTCATTTTTATTTCTATTCAAATCCAAAGGATTAATATAATTCCATATTGCAATAAATGATAATAAAGAATTCTTTAAAAATAAATATTAAACATTAGCTGCAAGAACATTATCAAATGTTAGTCTTGATTGTAAACCCAGAATTTTTAATTTTTCTTTGTGTTTTCAGTTTTCTCTGTAAGGGATCAGAGAACTTGGAACTATTTTAAAGTAAATTTTTATTTCTACTTTCCAGGGCAATAGCTATGCTTCAGTAAGTTCTTTTTCATATGATTTACCAATTACAACAAAATGTTGCACGACATCTAATCAGAAACAGAGGGACATTTTAAAAAGAAATATTTAACATATCAGGAACTCAAATACTTTCAATTACCCCAAAAATGGACTCAGAAAGATGTAACAATATTTTATGGAAAATGAGGAACAGGAGTCTGCTTTTTTTTTTTTTTTTTTTTTTTTTTTTCCCCTTCCTTATAAATCCCTGGATTTCTGCCTGGATTCTGTTTCCTGTGGAGGATCCTCGTCTGTCCTTTCATTTGGAAGATCAGTTCAACACAGAAGAGGTGACGTGGCACAGGGACCTCAACACAAATAGAACTAGGAATTTGTGGTGGCATCTCTGCATCCAAGTTATGCGTTCATCTGTGTGTCTAAAGTTGTGGGAGGGAAAAAGAAAAGGGAGCATTTCTCTTATGCAACAAAAGTGAACTCTTAATCTGGAAAGCATTCCCATGAAAATATTAATTTTGTCAACTAGCCAATTTTCTGTCAAAACAGTTTTGATCCAATGACTTTGATTAGCCTTAGTGCTAATGAAAATCCAGTTCTGTAATTTGTGTAATGCGAGACAGAGATGGAGTTTACAACGCTGAGGGGACATGGTTTCATTTTCTGAATTTATGACAAAGATTCAATAAATCTATTGACAAGAAGAAGGCTGCTACTTATAAATGCCTGCAGATTGAGGCTTTGATTTGAAAATTGAACAGTTTTGATCTGGAAATCATTTAGAATCAATAAGACACTATTTTTAGACCCATTTTCTAGAAATGATCAAGTCTTGACATTTAGAACATTTTTTAATATTCTCTTATGACCATGCAAAAACAATTACTTGGATTATGGTGATCTGGGAGTGATTTCTTCAAAACTGCGGGCCTGAGCTTGAACCAGAGACATTGGAACTGAAGGCCGTGACAGTGCAGCCATACTCCATAGACAGATTCCTTAGGGCAGTATTTGCTAAGATCTAAGGAGACTGTTACCTGGTAGTACCAACACACCCTCTAACAGATCTCTGCAAAAAGCTTTTTCCTTCACGTGTCAGCAAAAATAAGATGGGAAAGCCAAGAGGAACCCAAGATCTAAGGACTGTCCTGGTTGCATGTCATTAGAGAGCAGAGTAGAGCAAGATGTTGTTTGATGGTTTTGTTGTCATTTTTTCTTGAGCTGCTTGCTGACATATCTTCGTGGAGCTCTGTTCCTCATCACTAGCATCCCAGCTCTGGTGATTGCATGGGCCTCTATGGTCCCTCATCCCCCTGCTCTTCCTTCTATGCTGGGACAGTTTCAGACCAATACCTCTGAAGAAGAGTGGAGAAGGGACATGACCCTGGTGCTACCCCTTGTTGGCCTAACTTTCATCCTTTTCCACCTCCCCTGTACACCCTGCTGGACACCACTTCCTCACACCATGGTGCAAGGAAGCTTTCAACTCTGGGAAGGGAGGTGGAATCTTCCTGTTATGGCTCTGATGTACAGAAGTCCAAACCCTAGCACTGTGGCATCTAGTAAACTGCGTGGATCTTCTCTTCTGTTGTCTTTACTTAATCTATCCCCTTATTTCTCTTTATGGTTGCTTTCTAAGGACATTTCCAACCCTTGTTTCTGAGGCATTAAGACATTTTTCTTATAGATTTGGAGGAAAATTCTACTTCCATAGTAATTTGTTCAGGTTTGGTGTTTCAGTTCAGCTTTTTTCCCCATCTCTTCCAATCGCTGTTGATTTTCCCAGTGTCTCTTTGTTCTCCTGCTGTTTATTCCACTGATCCCACTGCATATGTTCATGGCAAATATATGAAAGAAAAGATCCTGCAGAAATAGATTTTTTAAAAAACAACTAAAAATGTAGGAAATCCATTTTAGTCATCTGCTCTCTGATCTGCTGGCTCAGGGTGGGCACTTGTGAATAATATGACACCGCGAGGCTCATAAGCCAACTGTTTGCTTCTTTCTAGCTCCCCATATTAAGCCCTGATATATTATTGCTCATTAATGAGTAATCTCCTCATCTACGAAGCAAGAAAGCATGTCATTTCCTTCATTAATAATATTGGTCAAGATAAATCACATTTCAAGTCATTTTGCAGAATTCATCCCATATTTTAAATTCACACTCTCAGAGCTTCCACCTGACCTACCCATTAAGCTCTGCTAATATTTGTTCTTCATGCTATGCTGAAGGAGGAGGGATGGAGAGACGAGAAATACAGGGCAGTCTATCTTTTTTCTGTATTGCCACCAAAGCTTGACAAAAGGTGTTGCAGTCAAACTCAAAATGAGAAATGGGGCTTTTTCCCCCCACTTTTGCCAAAAAACAGACTCCCATCATTTCTGATAATCCTGGTTTTATACACTCCTAATTCATTTGATAAAATAACTGAGATACTTTTTGTTTTTCCCTTGCTTCCTTTCCCTTATGTTTCAATGGGCTTGTGAGCTCTCTGTGACCTCTTGGGCAAGCTCAGTTTTCATACTTGCATTAACAGGACTTTACAGGGAGAGTGTTCAACCAGACCAGATACCTGACCCAGGGACTATGAGCTTGTGCAAGAGTCAATGTTCACCAAGGCATGCAAAACCTGTGGATCTGGACGTATGTGACAAGTTATGTCAGTGACTGTGTATCTGATCAAAAGTCCATGTGAAATTATGTCATTGCTTATAGTACTTTCTTTTCTCCATCATGAAATCCAGGCTTTATCAATAGCAGGGTCCTAGTTTTGCAAACACAAGATGCTATTTTAGGATGTGTTGGTGAGTCTGCAGTGTGTTCAAACAGGTGCTTGATGATTTAGTTTGTAGACATGCACTGAACAAACTAACACTGAGCAAATCATTGTTATTTGATTACCTTCATAGCTTATTTGCATGATAATTTCGGAATCATTTAGATACGGTACCCATTTAATCAACAATCATATATAACACGAATATGATGTTTCCTAATTTTGTTTCCATGTACAACTCAGATGCAATGTCTCCGATGAATGTGAAGATTAATTATCCATTAATTAATGGTTATTTATAACAAAGGTCATCAAATTAGTTTCTATGACCTCATTACCATGTTACATGCAATCTAATTAACTAATACAAAAGTTGCTTCAAACGCCTATTGTAATTTTAAAGTGATAGATTCTCTATATAGATACATCTGACACTTCCTAGACTGTTGCTATTATAGGAAATAGATGGAGGCTGGTTAAAAGCACTTGCTCCAAAAAATCCTGTACTATACTCCTTGGGGTGATAACAGAAACTAAGGTACAACTGAACAGTGATTCAGATTCTAAGTCCCTAAGCATATTTCTCAGGAACAAAAAATTAAAATAAAGTAAAAGAATATGTTATAAGCAGTACAGCAGATCAACTTAGTCATACTAAATAACTTGAAACTTGAGTTCAAGTCTTTGCATGCTGAGGTCATGCATAAAATATAACAGTTACTCAAAACTATTATGTCCCCCCTAAAAAATCCTCAGGAAAGGAACAGTCTTGCTACCTACGTAGTCTTCTTATCAACACTGGATGAAAATTAATCTGAGTGAAAAATATGCCTATACAGGTTAAACTGTGCTGAACCCTAGGTGGATAATTTAATTAAGATTTTTTTTTTCTTTCTTTAATTTTAGCTTGTCTCAATGCAAAAATGAATCTAAGTGATTCTAACAAGGGTGATTAGCATTCCTGTATCACAAATCTGTGCACCTAACTAAACTTCACTAGCACATTTTAAATATACATCTTCACTTGATTCAGGAGAAGTTTCATGAGCCTAGATGAATTTTGCATTTTTTTCCTATTGTTTCTGGCAGCAAACAGGTCATACCTTGTTGTCTGAACAGGGCAAGGCCCAGAGTTCCCAAGGGCTGACCTCTAGATACCTCAAGGTATCCAGAATCTCAAGAACTAATAGTACAACACTTCTTACACAATTCATGAGTTTACTTCTCTGCAAATGTTGGAGGCTTTGGCCCAGTAAATCCCCCTCCAGCTGCTGGAAGCAGCCTTCCTGCTCACAGTCTATGGTGCTGTTCTACACAGAGCCAAGAAATTCTTGGACACAAAGAAATTGTTTGCTAAAAGCCACAGTTCATTTTTATTCCCCAACTATTCACAGATTTAAGCTGAATGCACTTAGTAATTGCAGCTGGAAACACTTTGGGCCAAGAATAAATAAGGCTGTGATCCACGAAAGGGCACAACAGTAAGGGCAGGCTTTTACCCAGTGATCCTTGGGAGCTAGGACACAGTGCAGCTGCTGGGGACCAAGGCACAGCTTCTTCTCATGCATAAAGGTAGCTGAACCTCTTTTCCTTTCAAAAAAGTTTCCTAAATGTGGGTTATGATTTTTTCTCTTTGGACCTTGTGTTATCTCTTTCAAAGCACTAAAATACTTCTTGGGGGAGGATGCAGAAAAGAATGGTTGGTGGGGGAAGCATTGATCTCTGTTCTGTGGCAGAAGACTTTGATTCTTTTCCAGGCAAACCCAGACAGAGAATGGCAGAAATATTGTTGTTTGGATTTTAGACCTATTATTAGATACCTATAAAGCTGCTTAGACTACCTTTCATATCTGTTATGCCCTCACTTTTATAGGCAGTGTAGGAAAATTCACACTTGTCCCCATTTACCTTAAGTGACCACAGGACCTAAAAATCTGGAGCCCATTTTTGCGAACAAACTTCTGCTGACACATTATTTGCTTGCAGAACTCCAACTTTTGCTATTAAATGACTCCTATTTTTTATGCTAGTGGTAGTTGATGAAAATTGGTTGTAAGAATACGATTATCTCCCCAATATTTGACATGTGTTGACTCTTTCTCCTTCCTCCAAATGTGTATTTAACACTCTGGAGTGTTTATGTTGCATTTGTTCAAGAGGTAACAGGAGAATTTGGTTAAGCAGTTAATCTGTTTGGCTCAGTTGTGGCAGCAGCATGCAACTCACAGAAGACCCATGGTGAAGTGACACTTGAAAAACAGGGTTCTGAAAGAGAAGGAGTTAAAATGCAGACAGCACCCAGTATAGTAATATACACCTTGGCTTGATCCAGCTTGAGAAAGGAAGCTTGTGATGGTTGCATCTCCTAAATTATATTGGCACCAGTTTGAATGCAGGTGGGGGGTTTCTTTCTCTTTTTATGTTCTTCCTCTTGGCTTTCCTTCAGGGGTCACTTTTTATCGTTTTGGAAAGTCAAAGTCTTAATAAACTGCTTGAAAAAGAAACAGTAAAAACCAGAGCGTAGCTGAAAATCTGCATGGCTAGAGGACTTTCATTCCACCTCCTTTCTTATCTGCTTTTAGCCATACCATATTAACATATTAATACAGGGAAATTCATATTAATAGCATTCAGCTTATCTGCCAGGAGCAAAAAGCAAATGAATGCAGCATATAAAGGAGCAACACAAGGTGCAGAATTCAAACCCATGTGCCTAAGAAGGAAACAACACAGCCTATTCTTGTATCTCTTGGTGATGTCATATCAATGAAAGGAGAATTTAGCCCTTGCAGTTTAATCTTACAGAAAGCTATCTTGGATGTAGTCTGTGTTAGGTATTAAGAAGGTAGCCAAAACATTCTGTAAAGCTAAATTATTTGGCATTCTCATGGTCATAGGCTAAAATTTTTTAAATAAAGTATTTGGGCTTGATTGCCTGATGGGTTTTTTGGTTGTTGTTTTTAGAGGACTCTTTTCCCCTGATAAATAACAAGTAATGCATCTGTGAGATGTTTGCTCTCTATAAAGGAAAAAAAAATCCCTTCTGATAAAATCTCACTAAGTTGTCAATATTCTTAATGGTTTGCATGAAAAAAATAAAGGAGATAACCTCACAGGAAGGCAGGTCTTCATCCCGAAGATAAAAGAAACACTGAAGTATGCTGATGTTGTGCTGTTTCACTGAGGATCAATATACTGATCACAGCAACGATGGTAATTGCAGAGTCTGTCTTCTGGGAGCTAGGCATCCTCAGCTCCCATGAAATCAGCAAAAGCCAAAAGCATTTTCCATCTTCTGTCAGGAAGCTTTGAAACAGGGAAAAGCAAGTGAGCAAACAGACAAAATCCAGCCACTATTTCATAGATGGTCACTAGATATCTCTTGTTTCCATCTGCACATCTTTACTAGTGCTGAAGTGCAGCTTCATGGGCACAGTCTCCTTCTCTGAAGATAATCAATGAAGACACCATTTTGAAAATAACATATTTATTTCTTCTTTTTTTTTATTTCAACTGAAGTCAGTTTAGGTTTCTGCCTTGTGATTTTTTGAGAGAGTAGGAAAAGTAACTCCACTCACCTGTCTTTCTTACCTCTTTTTGAAATGTTATGAGAAACAACCTTTTTCTTAGTCTGAAGCTTCAATCTTTAGGAAGCATTTGGCCTTCAATGAAAATCTAAGCGGCATTTTAATTTTAGTCCTCTATATTTAGAAACACCTAAATATTTGCACTATAAAACAACGGACATCCGAGGGGACCACAATATCGATGATCTGGAAAATTCTGTGTTTCAAAGTTGGTTTTTATCATGACTCAGAATATTTTGAATTGCTTGGGTTTTTTGAGCTTCCTCTTTTCCATTTAAGGAAGTGAAGCCAGAGAAATTTTGATCAGCTCTATCACAAAAGAAATTCTTCTATGTGGCAGATTTTCCTACCACACTCTGAAGAGCTATGGGCTTCTCTATAGATAGGACTTTCCATCCACCATGGCAACCTGTTTTCTTTTGATCTTCTGTGGCTTACATTACAGGCTCTTTGAAGCAGGGGCTCAGATGTTGAGTTTGTGCTAAGAAGCAGCCATGATCACTTTTAGAACTACAAAAATAAATCTGATACAGTACTCTTAACAGCTTGTAACCCCAAATATTTAGTTGAGGCTGGTGAGACGTCCTCCCATAAGGGAAAGAGTTTGTTGTAAATCAGTAGCTGTTGTGAGCACTGAAGTACTCCAATACATAGTGCCAGTAGTTAAATGAAAGCTATTGTCAAAGATTTATTTGTCATGCTTTTTGATCAGAAGGTGTAGCAGAACTGATATTTTTCAAATATTTTCAGAAACTAAATTAGTTGGTTTTGATGTTAAGGGCAGAAAATAGGAGTTAAAGATATAATATCTAAGTTTGTATGAAGAATGTTTTCCAAAGTTAGCAGAAGAGGTTTCAAAAATAGTCTGAGAAGTTTCATTTTCTATAAGCTCCCAGAATTATTTAATAAAAATTTCCTTAAACCTGGTTACTTAGGAATAGGAGTGCATCTTCCAGAGAGCTTGTCTTCCTCCTGAGTCGGAGCAGAAACAAACACCCTGAGGAGGGATCATACAGTAGTACATAGAAGGTTTTTTTTTGTCTAAAAATTAAGGAAGGAGACAAAGAAATGTGTAACAAAATGGGGAAAATATCTTGGGCTGCTTCTTGATTGAAAGGCAGATGCCTCTCTCTCTCTCTCTGTCCCCAGTCTCTTAACTGTCCAGATGGCAGGTAGTGGACACACTGTTTCTCTGGCTTATGAAAATCAGAATTTGGGAAGAGACCAGTGTACTTCTGCTCTGACACAGTATCAGGCTGTGAGAGGGCTCAGATAGAAGAGGGAGGTTATACCCAGACTCATACAATTAGGCTCAATCTAATTTATTTTACAGCCCTTCAAAACTGTCACACTCAAACACTGTTTGAGGTTTGATAGCCATGCCTCTCAGACCCAGTGCCACCCATTCATCTATGAATCACTGGCTTTTCTCTTCCCCTGTAGGGTAAAAGGCCATTTGGGGTGAAATGAATAGTGATGTTTAATAAACATATCTCTCCGCTGACTCCTCTTCATGCAAGTGAGCTGGCAAGAATTAAAGTCATTAATGGATATTTAATGGTGGATGAAATGAGCTTCCTCCTTATTAAAGCAGTGGTTTAGTAGAGCTGGTTGCGTTCAGCAATGTGCTCACCTGCCTCATCTCTCTGGCTAGTGCTGATGAACACAGCTCCTGTGGCTAACCTCAGTACTCTCATTGAGCGCTCTTACAGTAAAATGTCTTTCAGAAGAACCCTGGCAGTTGTCTTCCTGAGATTTGCGGTGTAATTTCTATTTCACTGAAGCCGTCACGTTCTTCCCTTTGATGTCTCTTTAAGGGGAGTCTTAAATGCTCCCTCTTGCTGTGAGTCAAAGGTTAAAAAAAAGTCATCAGGGTCCTTTGCACGTTCCTATTATGCCATATGTGTGATGCTGAAGCTTTAAGATGGGTTTCCCTGACCATTTCTCCTTTACCTGACCAGAATGCAACTATCTTGTTTTTGGCTCATCCTTCACTTGGGGCTGAGGTTAAGGAGATCAGGCTGGGACAAAAGGTTTTTCTAAGCTTGTGTTGATGTTAATTGAGATTTCAGGGTTCTCGCTTCTTGCAAGAAACTGAAGTAGTGACTAGTGTTCCCTTCGCTGTAGTTTTGACAGGGATAAGGAAAACCCCTGGGGGAAAAAAAGGGAGGGCATCCACAGGAGGGATCAGCTACTGCCTTGGGTCCAGAGAAGTCATGCTCATGTGTCCATGTTGGCAAAGCAGTGGACAGCAGAGACCAGCATGGGTAGGTAGAGAAGAGGTGGCTGGGCTGTGAAATCAGCAGGATTCCACATATCTGGGTCCTGTTTCCATCTCTGCTCTGTGTTTTCTCTCTGTGCTCTTTGCTGGACCAGGCACTCTACTTTCCACAGCTCACATCCATCCTGGCCGAGTTCGTTTATCAATTTTTATGAAGCAGCATCTAATTGTTTAAATACTTGCAGATTTCATCTGTTACTTGACAGAGGTAAAATACTATGAACTGCAAGGGATTTGGAAACTGCAGTGAAGACTGCCATAAAATATCTGGGTAGTAATTCACATAAGATAGCTAGAGATTAATACATATATAGTTGCATGAATATAATTGCAGGTCCTTCTTTGAGGATTTAAATATGAGATGTGAAAAATCATGTGTTTGCCAGCATGGAAAATACCTTTTTATGTATGTGGCTTGTGGAAATCTGGGAGGAGATTTTTAACTCCACCTGCAATAACTGGAATTTTAGATATGTATTTCAGCAGATTTGGGCTTTCCCTCAGCTTTTTCACTGGAGACAAAAAATTGGATGCAGATCTGTACATAACATGGGATGTGTAATTGGCCAGTGGCCTGCATTATATACTCAACAGGAGTAGTCGTAGCTGTGGTGTAACTGGAATTTATAGCTTGCAGTCAATGAGAGGCACTCAGTAAGTCTTGTCAAATAAGCCAACAGTTTTTTTCCCCTGTCAAACTGAAATTCAGAATTTAAATCTACAACTGCTTTGGCATAGCAGTTATGAAATCATGCAAAAAGAAATAAATTGTCTAAGGAGAATATTGGAAATTTTCTGTGTTTCTTATTTTTAAGTGACAACTCTGGCAGAGATGCTCAACAGCTTTTCTCATTTTAGAAAGGTAGCCTGGTTTATGAGGTTATAAGTAATTGATCTGTCTTAACACAGCTTGGGAGTAACTCATAAGGGTGTTTGTCATTATTATCTGTGGTAGCTCATCTGTACCGCCTGGTATATATGCATAAGCATCAAGACTTTTTTTCCTGCAGGAAGACACAGAATACATCGTGCTCTTTGTCTGTCTCTCTTGCTCTCATTATCTCTTTCTCCCTACACTTACAGTACTGAGGCCAGACTTGTGGTTGATCTTCTCAGTATCATCAGCATTTTTGATCAGAGAGGAAGGGAAGGGGCTTAACTGCAAGTGTCACAGCTCTCCCAAAGCAATAAGGTTGTGGAGATGAGCAGGGCAGGATAGAGCAGACAAGGGCAAGGTCTGGTCACACCACCCAGAGCAGAGCTTCTGCTTAAAAGATCCAGAATTTAAATATTTTCCTGAAAATCAAGGATTTAATTCTATTAACTCATCCCAGAAGTGAAAGTTATTAGGGAGACAGTGTGCTACTGAAAACACAAAGTGACTGGAAAGTCAGTAGAGGATAGCAGGAATGGAGCTGGTGGAAAGTGTGAGGAGTTGTAGAATTATAGAATTGCTGAGGTTGGAAGAGACCTTTAAGATCATTTAGTCCAGCCATTAACCCAGCACTGCCAAGTCCACCCCTAAACCACGTCCTCTGATTGATGACTTGGAAGAGACACTGGGTGGTAGGGGTGACATGACCACATCAGCTTACAGGCAAGAGGACTGGAGGGTCTCCCTTGAGTGAGTTACATAGGAAGAATAAGGACTTTTGAAGTGGATGTCAGCATTATCTAAGACCTTGAAGAGCCAGACACCAATCTGTCTGAAACTGGGTTGGGGGGGGGGGCCGGAGTGAGCCATGGGGGGTGCTTTTGAAAGACACCTGAGGGGGAAATAAACATAGTTACAAATCCAAGCTAGGGAAAGTTGCAGGATCAGTGATAAGAAATGCTCGAGGGATGCAAGGGGAGGGCTGCATGGGATTTTTGTTGTCTGAACAGAAGTAAAAGGCTAAGTATTGAAAAAAAAAGCTGTGGGGGAAGAAGCAGGAGGGTTTGGGTATGGCACGCAGGCATGGCACAAAGTAGCCGTGGTTTATTTACCTTGGAAAGCCTTGCAGCACTTTTCCCTACTGAGAAAATTAAGCAACATGAGTGTTAAATACAAAACTGTGTATATTACAATTGCTTTTCAGGAGGTTGCAGAAGTGGCATTAAATCTTTGCTCTACACTCTCCTGAGGCTTGTCTAGTTCTCTCTCCACCATATGCATGCCCCTATCTGCCTCAGCAGTCCTTTTGCCAGAGGCTCCAGAGGGCTAAATATGGTGGTCATGCATGCAGGGTCTTGGTGGGAGCTGGCCTGTCCACTGCAGCACACCCAGCATCACAGCTCGTGGTGGGCACCCATCTCTGCTCCTGCCCTGATCCTCCAGCCTGCCTTGCTGCTCTTGTCCGCACTGCCAAGACACCACCTGCTCCTGGAGGGTCCCTTCCTGTTCCCCTGCTGCGATGGAGAGCAGCTCTTGCCCTGCCACATCAAAGTCTGTTTGCTCATATCAAAAGGCTTTGGGGTCAATAGAGAGCTATACAACACTTAGGTGTTGTCTGGCAACTTCATTCGCGGTGGCCACCCCCCTGCTGTGACCAGGGGCTGACAGTGGGTTTTGACTTTCATCTCAGGGCTTTCTTTTGTCTCCTGGCCGAATTGTGAGCTGACCTGAGACAACAGGAGAGCCTCCCTTAGGAGCGATGCCCAAGCTGCTGCATTGCTATTCCTTCTACACTGCGTTTCTGTGATTAGGTACTGCATGCATAATCTGGGAGGCTGTATAATAGAGGTGCTCAGGGCTTTGCTGTGTTCCTGATACAAATTTCCTTTTCTCATAGTCTGTTAAGATACACTGTAGTGAATTGTGGGGCTTTTTTTTTGTTGTTGGTTTTTGTGGGTGGGTGTTTGTGTTGTTGGGTTTTTTGTAATGTTTCTCAGCAATTCATTATGAGGCTTTAAAAAAAGGTTAAAAAAATCTCAGTATTGACCTCCCAGCACACAGGACAAGGGCATCCATCATGATTACTGAACTTCATAAATGACGTACTGGAGATAACTCACTAAAATTATATTAATTTCTTCTATGATGCTGCATTTCCTTCCATGTTGTATGGAAGATGATCAAATGAAGGTCATCCAAGGTCAAAATATCTACTCAGCAGATTTGAGCCTATTTTCACACATGCTCTGTAAGCAGAGGTTGTGAACATGACATCAATTTCAATTATGTATACTGATGCCTAAGAGATAATGAGCTGATTTATGGGGACTGTGCATTGTGCTGGAACACATTTATTAATTCATGGACTGTGCAGGAATATTAGTGCCTTTAGTGTACTGTACACTTTGAAAATTCGTAACATTTCAGGATATAAGCAATAATATACAGTACTGTAATGTTAATGTAGTTCCACTGTTGTGATGCCTTATTAATCAATGCTATGAGTGATGTAACTTTGAGCAGGCATTAAAAAATCAGTTAGTGTGCTTATCTATGAACAAGAGATACATGCTTTAGTAAGAACTCTCCGTTTTCTGGTTATTGGCCACTCTCACTTGTGAAAACTGCAGAACTGAAGAAGTTCCATGTTATGTGAAACCACATCTGCTTTGTTGTCATGAGGTCAATGAAGAGCTGGCTGAATTCACCTAAACTCAGCTTTTACTTGAAATAAAGCAGTGTTTTTCTCTTATCAGTAATTCAGATATTAGACCGATTTTGATACATCTTCTTTGAAGAACAAACAACAGTGCTGTTCAAGTAATCTAGTTTATGAAGAGCATATTTTTACCCTATATTAACTGTCATAACTACAGGGTTTTAATTTATCATGGCAGTGGATCTGTGCTGATATTTTTGAATTCATAAAAAAAGAAACCAAAAAACCACTGGCCATGCAAAACTAAGTAGAAGCTTGTTAATATGTGGTCTTCTAAAACCTTTGGTATTTTTAACGATATACAAAAGATATCTTTTTATGGATTTAAAACACTGTGGTTTTAAAAAATAAAAATCAGCAGGAATGAAACAAGGAGGGGTAAGGAAGGGAATAGCAGCATAATATTTTATGCCAAATTTCGGGAATGATTCATGTATTTATTTTTTTTGTCTTGAACTAGTTGCTTCTATAAGTGGTTTCTTTCTCGGAAGGACTCCCCCAAGAGCTATCTGCTGCTGCTCTAATGGCAGTTTGTTAATAAAGACAGTCCCTGATGGCAGCGAACAGACAACCTGGCTGATAGTAATCAAGGTGTGGATACTGACTCTGCTGGCTGTTACCTCATTTACCAGTGCAGAGGGAGAGAGTAAACTCCTCTACCCTCTTACCAGCAACCCCTAAGCCACAAAAAGATAACAGAGAAGCAGTACCAGTTGGTCCCTCAGTACCAAGGAGACAGAAGTCAGTTGCCTGCCAGTTTGGTAGATGGAAAGCATAGGAAGCTCCATCTTGCTGAAAAAAAATATTCTTAAGTGGTCTATCAACATAAGCAATGTAATCACTTATCCAGGTAGATTGCTGAGACATCTTCTCTGTGTCCCAAAGTGCTGGGAAAACCACTTCTGAGGTAGGAGATGAACTAGCTTGTTAAAGGTGAACAATCACTGGTCAAGATGCTGAAAGATTGTGATGGCTGGATGGGGGGAAAAAAGAAGACTGCTTCAAATAAATAAATAAATTTCCTTCCCAAATCCTGACAGGTTTATTCCACTGAGATGCCACCTGTCATTTTGCCTGAGCATTTCATGATTTGCCTCAGTAATTATATATTGCATTTACTATTAAAATCCTTTATTTTAAAATACAAAAAATCCAACAAATAATTGCCTGTTAGTTAAAGCAGTTGCCTGTCTGAGAGTACATAATTAGTCCCTTCCCTCAGCTACTGTCAGAGACAGGGTATAGGAGAAGGTGTTTCAAAGGCTTATTCTTACGCTTTATGGATTTTAGAGTGGATTTAAAAAAAAAAAAGAAAAAACTAAAATGATGTTATTATTAATACCATCATATCCCTGGAGAAAGGACTCAAGAGCTCTGCCACTGCTCCTCCTGTGCTTACAGTTTGCTTGAATCGGTCCTTTTAACTGTAAATCATAATTAACAAAAAATAAAAGAAAACACTGTCTGAGCTTTTCAATTTAAAAGGGAAAGTAATTGCATCCCAGTAGCCCCAGATAGTGATGTGGAGGTGTTGGGCCCATGAGGAAAGCCATGAGGAGGACATTCCAGCCCCAGAAAGAGTATCTGACAAAGCTCCTCCTGATTCCCAGTGATGCTGCTGCTGTGGATTCCAGCACTAGATTTGGCTCACTGGTTTTCACATAGAGAAAGGCAAGGGCAGTTATCACTGTGAAGAAAAAATGACTTTGATTAGTATAAAAGAAAACTTGAAAGTGTTGCTTCAGTAATTTACTTGCAGAAAGATTTGAAGGTGGGGAGACCCAGCAGGAAGGGGAAGAGCTTGGAGATCCAGTGTGATGATTGATACCTCTACGTTTTTTCACTGGCTTCATTAGTTTTTCCAAATTCATCTATATTCAAAGCAATAGTCTGGGTGAAAACCAGTAATAAGAGAACTAAGCTAGGAGAAATCATGCTGAGGCTCAGATTACTTGCTTCTTTTCCAGCAAGGATTTAATGCATACTTATAGCCCAGAACTGGGCTGTCCAAGAAAAAACTAATACTATTCTGGTGGGTTTAACGTAGATTTTGGCAGAATCTGTACTAGCCTGATGTTTAATACTATTGTAAACCCTGCACTGAATGGTTCATTACTCAGCTGTGATGTTCTTTCCTCTTTTGAAAGGGTTTACCAGTTGCATTCACGCTTCCCATCACTGCCATCAGTGCTGGATTACGGCTGTACAACAGGCACCCGTCTCAGGAGATGCTGATGCTGCAGCCCAGATGTCTAATTGCAGTTGACTGAGATGTATCCCACCTACTTTTAAACAACCTAACTGGGTACCCGCCATTCCATGAGGTAACATGGAATTCAGAGTAGGCTTCATAATTTGCCTGCTTTGATATCTGTGCTGTGTTGCTCTGTTACTGTACCCCAGGGAGTGAGCTTAAAGATGGCTTGGGACATTGATACAAGCTGTAGTCATACTGCTGGACTGCAAAATAGTTGTGCCCTTTGTAAGTCCTAGATACAACCGATGAGGTGTGAGGAAAGGAAAACAAGAAAACCCTCTAAACTGGCTTTTTGCTTTTCAGGTTTCAGTGGCTAAATACATGCTGGTGATGAAAGAAACTCACAAAAAAATCATTCCCAAACAGAAATTATATTCAGCCATGTGTTGTTGTGCCAATCAAGCAATATGATACAATATTTCATCTCCAGCATGTTTAAGGTTTTCTTATGTTTCATGCTTCAAAACAGTATTGATTCATCAAGGAGGAAATCCAGTGGGGTCTTGAGTCTTGCTGAATTTTCTAGTCAAAACATAGTGTGTAGGCAACCCATAATTGTCCTTTCATTTATGACTTGATATCTGGTGTTTCAAAAGTCTTGCCTTAAACAAGCCAAACACAAAAACAACATGGAGGAGTGTGATCCCAAATGTTTTTCCTTTGGTTTTCTACGAGGCAGGCCTCAAGATTAAAAAAATCTGTCTGTTATCAATCTTGGGTCTGCTTTTGTCAAGGGGGAATGATGGGATAAGTACTTGGCGTCTGAGGGTATTGGTCCCACTTAAGAAGGAGGATATGGAGACATGCTCTCATGTCCTGGCCTCACCTTAGTTGTTCACTGTTTTCTGATCTGAGGGGAGGAAGAAGATGGAAAGTTGGATTCTGCCACATCCCTGCCCAGAAGAAAGCATCTCAGAGGGGCTCTCTGGTGTTGTTAGGAGTTGAGCAGGGACATGATTTGGGGCCCAGTCTTGCAGGGGGAAGGTGGTGTCTAAGCCCAACCCTGGACGCTCCCACTCCAGATGTCCCAGGAACTGCTTTTACCCAGTGTTTCTATTTAAAAGACATTTGAAACAAGCTTAACATTGCCAAAATAAAACTAGTTACAGAAATTTTTCTCCACTTACGCCCACATGAAATCTTTTTATTTGGAGGTCATTGCAGTGATTTAATGGTACTCGACGTTTAGTTTGTTTTTTTCAGCGAATGCGGAACCAATCTGATCTCAGTGCTTACTTATGTGTTACTGGGATGTATTGTTATGTGGCATTGGGATAAGTTTGGCATTAGCAAAACCAGAGGATTTCTATTCTGTCAGAGAAGCCATTTTCCCCTCTTTTATTTCCCATAAAATCTTGTTAGGGCAGAGCAGAGTTCTTAAGCATGCTGTAAATTCATTAAAATCAACACTATTTGTGCCCAGATTTTTTTCCTTACACTCTGTTAAGAGGTGAAGCAGTCACAGCAGAAAAGCTGGAGTATGGCAAGAAAGCAGAACTTTCAGGTTTTTATGAACAAAACTGATCTGTGGATGTAGCTCCTGCTGATCTTTGAAATCTACTGAATGGGAGGCTGTATTGAAGCCAACACTAAAGGTGATACCAAAGCAAAAGGATTGTTTTGCAAATCTTCCCTTGTGCAAAATAATTTCCTTTTTTGTGCTTTATCCTGCAGTCTAATAGCAAATTAGCTATTGACTGTGAGAGCCATGAAGTCCTTGTTGAGGACCAAGCTGCATCACTAAGCTGATGTGTGATTTCGAATGACATTTTACTGTTTTTACATGCAAAATTGATCAAAAGCTCCATCTTCCAAAAGAGATGCTGTGTGAATTCAGTTAATTTTGACAAAGTTTTTATCACAGAACGAACAGTTTCAGCAGATTCACCCTATAAATAGCATGGCCTTGTTCCACAGTTATACTTCTTCCATGCAACCTTCTTTCTAAGCAACTTGGAAAAAAAAATCTCCTGTTAGCTACCAATAAAAGCAACCATCCATTGCAATTTTGACTACGCAAGTGGTGTTGGACTGCTCCATCTGTGTAAAAGATGTTGTCCAGATCTCCTGATTATGTATAGCGCTTGCCCAGGGTGTTATGGCAAATCATTGGCTGTGTTAAGGAGAAGGAAAAAAATAAAATTGAACTTGAAAGAATTCCAGTTCTATGCTACAAACCCACAAAAACTTAAGGAGTTTGCCTTTTGTTTTTTTCCTCTCTAGTCTTTGAGAAGCCCAGACAGCCTCAGCAATGTATGAATTTCTGCTCAATTGTCACAGTGCTACAGGAGCATTTAATTTGTGGGAAACACCGATGTCCCAGGGATGCAGCACCAGTCTACAACTCCTCTTAGAGCAAGCCGAGTGAACCTCACCTTGCCCTAAGATATGTACATCTGACCTTCTCCTGATGATGCCTCATGAGGATGCTCCATGGCACTGCAGGTGACCACAGGCACATGGGTCTCTACACAATGTGATCATTATTTTCTTATTTTCCTATCTTTACTGTTTAACCTAATGTCACTGTGTCACAGGACAAGCCAGAGAATTCTCACTGAATTTACCACAGTCTCTAGAGCTTTTAAGAGGTGAAACATAGTTTATTGATTGAATTATATAACTTACTTGTCACTGTTGTCCAGCTATATCAATAACCTCCTTCCAATGACTCTCAAGAGGAAAAATCAAGCTATCATCATTAATGAGGTAAATGCTCCTGGGGCAACTGATAGTTGAAATATGGTCTTCTATTCATCCTGCCTCCTGTGGACATTAAGATGTGTTTCTCTACATTGATGTGAATAGCAAACACAGGTAAGAACTTTCAAAGGCAACCTCATCCTATAACTTTTTATTTCCATAACTCTTAGAAATGAAAACCCTTCATTTTGAGGAAAAATTTTAATGGCTCCAGGGTCCATCTGTCACTAAGAGACCTTACTCAAGTCACTTCCTCTGAGTTGTTGACCATTTTGAATAGGCTTGTGTATATGTCTTGGGATTCTGTAAAAGGTTAAACTGCAAGTTTCTGAACATTATATAAGATTAGTATACGCCTGATTTTCTTCCACCGCCTTTTAAACCTTTACCTAAAAGCTGCCATGTGTCCTTACTTACACATTTTCTTTCCCTGATGACTTTTCTTTCTGGCTTAGTGCTGGGCATTCTTGATGTGTTTTCTCTGCTTATTTATGTCTTCCATATAAAATAATCACTTATCCACAAAGTAAAAAATTGTAACAAGCTCAGCCAAGGAAAAGAACATGAATCTGCCTTCTTTCTCCCCATCTTCTTTAGAGTCTGGAGAGAAAGAAAAGTCAGAAGATCTTTTTATCAGTCTCTTTATCTCTTTAGCAGTCTTTATCTGTTACAGAAAAGTTGAGAAATCCATTTTACTGAAGTTGAAGCAGAATACATACTTCAGCTTCTGGGGACTGGGCACCCATCCTGATACTGCTGTTGCTTTCAGACAGGGATAGATAGCCCATCGTGTGGCCTCTGCCCAAAGTCCTGGTTTGTGCTCTTGCTTCTACGTTATGTCAGGACCATATGTCCTTCTGCTGGAAGGACGTAGTCAAGGAGCATTTCAGTGGAAATTAAATACTTCCAGTAAATTGAAATACTTCCTTACAAAGCTTTACCTGAGGAACTTCCCTGATATCATTACTTCCTACATCCCTGCCATAATAATTTTTATGTATTCCAAGTGCATTTATTTTCATTCCCTGCTTGTGTTTCTGAGAACAAGGTAAACATGGGGAGAGGCTGGAGAGCAGAGTGAAGCATTATGCACAGGGCTACAAAACTTGACGAGGTTCACAGGTGTCAGGTTAGTTCTGCTCCTCTAAATACACTGGTCTGGGATGTTTGCCCAAAGCTACTAAGGTCTGTCTATAAGGCAAATAATGACGAACTTGACTTGTCATAAGAGTACTTGCATGTGGTTTTGTAAAGCTTGAGACACTGATACAGGCATAATGAATGCAAGTATCAGGTACAAATACTGAAGTTTAACAGTCTCAGTCTAACCCTAACATATTGTAAAGGAGAAAAGAAGAGGATAAAGGTAAACAGAATGCCTATCCTGAGCATTTCCCCATGTGAGAGGTATTCTCCACTAGCACTCAAGTAAAAAGGTATTTGTCTCTGGCTAACACTCTGTCAAAATCTGGCTGTCATATCAACATTTCAAAACTAGCAGTGAACAAATCTCTGCTTAATGACTCATGTGCAATTTGAAATGGAAATAGAATACTATGTTTGAAGTCTATATTATGCATTTAAATAGATTAAAGAGAGACTAAACAATTAGTGATAATATGTGTGCATTAATGCAGGAGAGAATCAAGTCTTTCAAGTTTTGGATTGCTAAGAAGCCGCCCTGGTTTAAAACTGGGATGAGAGCTAGTTTATGGAAAGGATTAAGATACATTATCCTACAGGGTAAATTCATTAATCTTAATGCACCAGGATATTTTTGATCCTCAGATGAAAGATTTGCAGGCTTAGATAAATAGATCATTTTGGATTTCTGATGATTTAAAAGCAGATTTGTTCTCCAAGACAACAGAAAGAGAAGCACACACAGATCATTGAAGAACACCAAACATCTTATCCCAACATCTGCTCAAGTTTGTTGAGGTTTTTTCAGGAGCACCTTTCACAGGAATAAGCAGCATGAGCTCAGCTTTACTTTTGGAGGTACAGACGTGAGGAGAGTTGGGTGGAGTGTGTCCTGGCTCCTGTGCTTGGAAGGAGGGAGATGTCCTGGGTAACTGCATTTGCCAGAGCTTTAAAATCAGGTAGCATCTCACTTTGGTACAGGCACTGTTGGTGGTATCCAAGATGCACATGTGTCTCCAGGGTGCTGTCACCTTGCAGTGAGTCTGGAGCACATAGCTGAGACATGTGCAATGGCTTTTTCCCATCCAGAAATACTTGACAGGAATGGGCTCTGCCCTGCATGTGTCAGTGAAGTCCTGACTGAAGCAGTATTTACTGTACAGAGCTTTTTAGCAAGTGATTTCCTATAAATATTTAGTTGTAATACTGCAATTCTTTCCCTAGCTACAGTGCTGCAACTGTAGGTAGTCTTCTATTACTGTTATCTTTCCCCCTCTCTTGAGAGCTGCCCAGAATAACCCAAACCAAGGCTTTGTGAAGAAATGATTGTTTCGCTGACTAAGAGGAATATGATAATTTTTATGCCACTTGGATGAGGAGGCCAGGTTCTGATAATCAGTTATAGTTTCTAGGCCTGGGAAAACAAACACTTTTCAGCTTTGAGAAATGGATCAATGAAATTTGCACAGAATTCATCTTTCTCAAACAGTTAATAATATGCTAAAAAACAGAACTGAAGCTTTGAATGACATTGCCAGATACTTAAGCCATGGTGGCTTAAGTTTGACACCAACTTCCAATTAAAAGGTAGTGTGCTTTTCACAGGTGGCCGCACGTGTTTCTAGGAAGGAGAAGGAAGAAAAAGGTACAAAAATTTTTTTCAGGTGTCTCAATAGGACCCTCATTTCAAGAAGTATATTTGAACTTCAGCTCAAGATTTTCAAAATATCTTGTGGTCTGTACCCATACCTTTCTTTGGCCAGGAAAAGTTGTACCAGATGGCCCCTGAGGTCCCTTCTAACCTTGAATTCTTTGATTCTATGATTCATACTTCAAAGACATGATTCTCTAGTGTGTGGCAGAGGCAGATCCCGGGGATGCAGTAACAATTAAGCTGAGATGTTGATGCTGGAAAACTTGGAAAAGCTGGAAGGCTTTGGAAGGTTTGTAAAGTAAGGGCTTGATTGCTTGAATTGTGAAGTCATATGACAAATGCATCTTCTCCCAGAAGAATTTTAGGTAGTGGGATCAGGCTATTTTAGGCTTACAGGTAATGTACCCAGCCAGCTCTGGTCTGACAGGACCTTGCCGCCTCACACACCTGATATGGCCTCTCTGGATGCACTGAGGTCCCCATCGCTTCCCATCCAATGTCCTTTCCATTACTGGCAGTAACGAAGACCCCATATGCCTGAGGTGGCAGCAGCATTTCTATTAGACCTCTGCATTCTGTTTAAAATAGAACAGGGTTCACAAGCTGGGGAAGGGCAGCTGGTGTAAAGAAGCACGAACACCCAGGGAAGGAGCCTCTCCCATGTGCTAATTTAAAACCCTGCTGTAAATGGATGATAATTTCTACATTAAATATACATGTACATACTGTTAATCTGTTTGATAAATAATTCAGTGCTATAATGCCCCTGAAAAAACCAGGGCACTAAGCATGGATTTGGTAGTGCATTGTATATTGTATTCAGCTTCGTCCCTCTGTATACACCAAGCCATCTTTCTTTTCTACTTTTTAACCACTTTTTTTTTTAATAAAGAAAACCTAAGCAAGTTGCTCTGCTTTCTGTTTGCCCCACTATCAGATACAAACTAGTCCATGGTGATTGCTTTTTCGTCTCTCTGCTATGACTGGCAGACAAGTGTCTGTCAGATTAAACTTTAATGGAGTTTTAGTCCTTTAAACTGATGGGGATCATATGGGACCTTGTTTGTAGTCTTGTGATGAACATTTCCCTCCATTCTCTCCAAGTCTCCCCAGTGATGAACAGAGACTCCCCCTCCTTTCTGGGACAACAGCACTTGTCTGCAACCACAGCTGCAGTCATGATGGAAATTCTGCCACAACGGAAATCAGACATTTTATGTCCTGTGTGAAATTTCCTTTGTTATGGGGCAGCTTGTCCTGCTGGGTGCAAAATAAATCATCAGATGAGAGAATGAGGGCAGTATCAGTATTAGTCTGGGTTTTCAAGACCGACTGAGTTACAGCCCTCATTCTATAGAGCAGTTTGTTGGAAATCACCTTTCTGGGGATGGGGACTAAAGATAAAGTTGGTTGACAGCCTCCATGGTGTTATGAAAAGTGCAGAGGGGTTGTAAGCCACAGCCACTACCTGGCTGTCTGCTGTGTGGGCAGGGGGGGAATCCTCTTCTCAACTTGCGCCTGAAAGGGTGTAACTTGTGCTTTCCCTTCCATAATGAAAGGAATATTCTTTGTCATTGTCTGATCAGGGTGGGAACAAGGTTTATCAAAGTGTCTTGCGGTGCAGGAGGGTTACGTAAATCGGGGAAACAACCTGAAGACTTTTAAGGACCTATAGTAGCTTTGCTTTCCCCTGGCACACAGAGATTTACCTCTTGTCCTAAACATGGCAAATTTAGAGTGGTGGCATCCAGAGATGCTGTGGCAGTGTTTTGTCAGGCATGTAAACCCCCATCCTTCAAAACACTGGCAGAAATGGATGCTGTCAAACCAGGCATGTTTTGACATCAGAGAGCTGCCCCTGGGTGCTGCTTGCAGATGAAGAATGCTGACCTTATGATAAACAGCTTTGATATTGAGTCTATGAAGAGCAACATCCCTTTCTTTCCACAGGAAGATCTCTCCCAAACCTAGTGCTTGGCCTAACTACTGACTGAACAAAATTGCACCCATGCAACTGTCAAAAGGGCAAAGCCCTCCTATGAAGAGAATCTTGATTCATGATTATGTTCGCAAATTAAAATTATGAACGATTCAGGCATGTTGCCATTTCTCTGTGAGGACTCTAATCATGAGGGATTTGTGAAAACTGAATGTTTCATGGATTGCACGATGAGTTATTATCAGTTCAACAGTTTCTATCAGAAAGTCTAATTTATAATCAGAGCTCTCTGTTCCTTCTTCAGATGTTTCAATCACCCAGGTGGGACAGAAACAACACACAAGGTCAATGGCTAATCACACAGCCACCCATGAGGCGATCCTTTATCACTCCAGCATTATTCCTCTAAACTGTTCTGAGCATATTTATTAACGAATACCTGCTATCATGATCAGCTCACTAATGACTCACTTCCAGTATGGATAATTTTCAGAAGAGGAAAGGACAGTGGAAGAACTGTAATTGCAACATGATGAGAGTACCTCCCACCTTCCCCTCTCTCACCACTGCAGGAGCTCAAAGGGGTAATTGTATATTCATAGAGAAATAGGCTGAGAAGCTAAATCAATCTAGAGGTCAGACAAATGCTCCATCTTTTACTCATAGTAAACTTTAAACGACTGTTGCAAGGCAATAATTTTTGAAAAGGCATCACAGCTGCCGAGGTGCTTTAGAAATGCTGCAGATAAATGTGAAGAACGGGGAGTCTTTGCAAGAAAGGATGATCTACACAGGAATTATTAGTGCAAGTGATATCTATCCATACATAGCATTAGGAAAGCAAAATTATGTAACAAAAAATAGGTGACCAGGAAGACATGAAACTGAAAGCTACCTCCATGGGTGGTAGTATTTGACATTACCACCAATATGAACTATGCAGCCAGTTAGTTGCCATAGTAGGTTAATATGGGAGTTACAGCCCTTATCAAACAAAAAAGTTACTCAAAAGACTGAGAAATTACTGCACAGATTTAGGTGACTTTCTGAGGTTCCTGCCAGCCCTTTATTTATTAATATATTTTGGGTTTCAAAAGTTAACTGTTTTCTTTGTAAAATGTCAAATGTTAAAGGAATTCCCCATGTATGCGGTATATAAGGAATACAGCAAATATTTACTTCAATGCTAAACCATCATTTCCTGCTATTCCGTTGTGATTAACTGAAAATACACTAAGATTTTACATGACTGAGCTCATAGTACCAGGATGATTTTTGGGATCTATGTCTGCATTTCCTGGTTTTATATTACAAGTTTCGTGCAGTCAGTTCCAGCATTTCCTAACATAGCTACTTATTTTCCTGCCTGGAAGATCACTGTACCTCAGTCAGTTGAGTTGCATGACAATATTGCTGAATTTGTGATCTGACCAGTAACATAAACAAGTATTTTCTATGACCAGTAATAGGTAGAAATCATTGGTTTGCTGTAATTAACTGAAGCAACGAAGCTAGAGAGAAGAAAAGGGTTTTTGGGCAAGATTTTTGTCTCTATGTCTCCCTCCTTTCCTTTTTCTGTCTTATAACTCTGAAAATTCGTTTCTCCATCTAAGCACCAGCCAGGTACAGCTTGTGCAGAAATATGATGAAGTACATAGCACCTGGGAATGTTTTGGAACCTTGAGCTGAAATGACAACTGCGAAAGGACCAGGAGAGAAGTGCAATTTCTACGAAGGAATCCCTGTCATGCCTGCTAATTAATGCCTCCGGCATGTGGACCCCTGTCCCTATCACACTGGGCAGAAGCCGAAGCTGTCAGCTCATCTGGGGCAAGTCACCACAAGGGTTATGAGGCTGTGATGTCCCCTGCAGTTTTGTCATGTCGTTTGTAGCCTCAGATGGGATCATCAGTGCAGGGAAATGTTGAAGGAGAGAGGCCAGGAGGGAAAAAAAAAAAAAAAATTAAAAAAAGAAAGAAGAAAGTGTTGGAAAACAAGAGAAAAGAAAAGCAAAATCACATAGCAGTAAGAGGTAACAAGAAACACATGCAAATGCAAGCTACCTCCATGTATGTCAATATTTGCCATCTCCAGCAGTATGACCTCCAGAACAAAGGCAACGGGTTCCCTGCTGCCTAGTGACAGAAACGAAAACAAACATTTCCTACGACCCAAGCCTGGCTGCGGTGCTCGCAAGTAATCTCTTACTTATATATTCTGCTCAGAGGATAACCTTAGCTCCAGAGACGCCTGGCATTTCAGCAGAACCAGCCCCTCTTTCAGGAGGCGCACAATGGCCGAGTGGCAGGCACGGGGCGCCCTGCTGTGGGCTGCAGGAAGGGCTGTGACTTCCCCTCTGGGTTTCTCTGCATTTGCAGGGGTATTACTCCTTCTTCATGAAAACAAAAGAAAGAATACAGTGCATATGTTCCCACCTTTTTCTCCCCTACTTCAGAATATTTAGTAATTACCGTGCTGGGGATATGACCTATCAAAAATTCTTTTTTCAGTATCATTCCCAGCAAATTAGTCAAATCGATGTCAGTAGGTGAGAACATAGCACAAAATCTTATTATCTTTCACATTGGCCCCCCTAGAAAACATGAATGCCTGGTGAAAATGTTTTTGTTGAAATAGTACCTGAAGGTGCGGTCTGGTGGTACTTTGAACTGCCCCTCATCCCTCACCCCATGGTCCCAATCTCTTCCCTGACCACACCGGTCTGCTCCCTCATAAGCACTCATACCACAGGCAGCACAGACACCAAAACTTGTGTCTCTCCTCAGAAAAGATGAGGATTTGGCTAGTTTGGCTCCCTAATCTGGGCCCCTCAGTTCAAGAAGGACAGGGAACTGCTTGAAAGAGTCCAGCACAGAACCACAAAGATGATTAAGGGAGTGGAACATCTCCCTTATGATGAGAAGCTGAGGGAGCTGGGTCTCTTTAGCTTGGAGAAGGGGAGACTGAGGGGTGACCTCATGAATGTTTATAAATACATAAAGGGTGAGTGTCAGGAGGATGGAGTCAGGCTCTTCTCTGTTATGTCCAATGATACAACAAGGGCAACGGGTGCAAGTTGGAGCATAAGAGGTTCCACAGAAACATAAAGAAAAGCTTTTTCACTGTGAGGGTCACAGTGCTCTGCAACAGGCTGCCCAGAGTGGTTGTGAAATCTCCTTCTCTGGAGATGTTTAAAACCCTCCTGAATGCATTCCTATGTGACCTGCTCTAGGTGGTCCTGCTCTGGCAGGGGGGTTGGACTAGATTATCTTTCAAGGCCCCTTCCAACTCTTAACATTCTGTGATTCCATATAACCTGCCTCAAACTCAACCACGTGAGGATAGAGGAGAGGAGCGTGGGACAGCAGTGGCCCTGCCTTGCCCTGCCCTGCAGCGCTGGGGAGTGGCACCTTGCCCTGAGCAGACTGCTTGGCCTCTGGCAGTGATGATGAAATTCAGGAGGCTCCCCAGTTTGTGTGGGAGCCACTGCCATCATGCTGAACATCCTGCAACAACTTGGCAGGCTCCCACTTGCTCATCCCTCCCGATGTGGAGCCTCCCACTTATTTTGCTGCTGTACTACAGACAGGAATAAAGTCTTTCAGCATGTGTTTGCAAAGTGCTTTAAAGGCTGGCTGTTAGGGTTTGGAATAAGTAGTAACGCTGTATAAAAAGTGAGTGGCGGGTGAACAATGAAAGAAAAATAATTTTGCTTTCGTTTTTCCACTGCCTGAATTTCTGATTTCCAAGCAGCCCCAAGAGAAGCGGTTCTGCAGCCTGGCCCCAGCGTGGTGGCAACTTGGAAGAGAGAGAGGTTTGAAGAAAGCCAGACCCCACAAACGCTGTGCACTTGCCTAGGGTTGGCAAGAGGGTTAGACTAATTTGGGATCACTCCCATGAGACAGCAGCTCCATTGGTATTCTTGTCACTGAGACATTTATTCCTCCATGTCTCGGGGTAAGGGACACCTCGACAAGGGGCAGATGCTGCGCTGGGAGGATGGTGCTGTTGGTCCGGTGGATGCTGCTCTCTGTGCAGGGGCGGTGTGGGAAGATGGATTCATTTGCAAATGTAAATACCGGCTGTCAGAGAGGGCAAGGGATTAGCTTTACATATGAAGAGAGATATGGCACCGCATGCTGTCAGGCTCATTAGGGAATCAGGGCCCGAGTAGCTGGGCCATTTGGTAATGATCTACCTGCTCCATCCTTCCTTTGTTTCTTTAACAGCCCTCTGGCTCAGGCCAGACTCCTTGGGCTTTGACATATTCCCTTCGAAAAACTACAGCCCTGATTCATTTTAAGACAGGTCAAGAAATCCAATACGCATGTAAGAAGGATCTGTACCGTATAAGATGTATTTATTTTTACAGTAAACCTGGATGGAAAGGAAGATGCAACTGGTAATGGTGTTTTCCGTGCACCTTTGGTTTAAAGCTCCTTGAAGTCTAGCATGTGGTGTGATGGGTGAGCTCTAGCTTTCTCCATCCAGCTCTGCTATTTCCACCTCAGCCATTATTGGGCTTGAACACCAGTGTCCAAGTGATTTATTATACTAAAAGTAATATTTATCCCACAGCTTAGCACCTTGCAAGCCTTTCAAGGGTCTGGCACACTAGTCTTATGAGGAGCGGCAGAGGGAGCTGTGGTTTTCTAGCCTGGAGAAAAGGAGGCTCAGGGGAGACCTTGCAACTACCTGAAAGGAGGCTGTAGTGAGGTGGGGGTTGGTCTCCCAAGTAGGATGAGAGGGAATGGACTCAAGTTGTGCCAGGGGAGGTTTAGGTTGGACATTAGGAAAAAAATTCTTCACTGAAAGGGCTGTAAAGCCCTGAAACAGACTGCCCAGGGAAGTGGTGGGTTTACCATTCCTGGAGGAATTTAAAAGATGTGTAGATCTGGTGTTGAGGGACACGGTTTAGTGGTGACATGGCAGTGCTGAGTTCACAGCTGGAGTAGGTGATCCTAAAAGTCTCTTCCAACCAAAATGATCCTATGATTCTAAAGAAGAGTTGGAACACATATTGCTCACTAATATGGTGTCTAAGAAAGTCACCAACTTTCTGTCTTTTATTCTCTGCTGTGTTTGATATTGGAAGAGTTCATAATGAGCATGCAGTAAGTATGCTTTTAGGAGGAGTTTCTCTAGGCAGGGAAGTGGGTGCTGGATGGGTTTCTTTTCTCCCTTCCCAATTTAATGGGAGAAGGGCGCACTCCAGGCTTCTCTACAAAGCCTTGATTTTTAACAGGGACTAACCTCTTCATAGTGTGAAAGTGAGGAGAATTAAAATCTTTTTTCTAGTCCCTCAATAAATGCATATGGAAGGTTTTCTATTAAAGTCCCTTTTCACATTCACACAAAGGAATTTGCATTTACATGCTTTCAGGCTCAGGAAGCCTGTGGTTTCATCACCTTGTCTTCTTGTCTGTAAGAGGTGGGGTCATGGTGCTCACGTTTAACTAACTGTAGTTTCTCAGCCCGTAAGAGACAGAGTTTCATTATTTTTGTTAACAACTTCACATTTGCTTACAAATACCACATTCAGGCACAAACAATAGTGTATAGCAGAATATAAATTTTCTATAATAAGCCATGCAAACAAGACATCACTAACATAAAAGCTAAGAAAATAATACATTCAAATACATGCAAAACAGCCAAATGAGTTGTAGATGGGTGTACTGATGGGTTTCTTTTCGTTATTATTCCTTCATCTCTGGCTTTGAGCTAATAAAGCCTTATTATGCACCTCGCTACACTGTGACAGAAAATAATTATATTTACTAGGAGAAAAGGATACTATATCACATCCCAGACCATCTAAGACATTTTCCTGTTTCTGTGGGTTCTATAAATGGACTTTATATTGCCTTGAAAATATGTTAGTACATAAATGCATAAAAATTATTCTCTTGCCTGCAGCATACAACTTGGCTAAAAATAAAAAAATTGAGTGGAATAGCTGTGTTCTCTGAAGCTGGGTATGAATCTGGATAGGGCCCTTGCTTTTGTGAGAGGAGACAAGCAATAAAATGGTCAGAACTCTGTGAGAAGAGTACAAAATAAATGGAAAGCATAGCAGTTCAAGGTTTAATCTAATTTTCATATGGTTTCTCCTAGAAATGGTAAGAACGTCAAAATACAATGGAATTTTGCCCAAGAGTTGAATTTAGCTAATCTTTTTAAACATGTGATTGTCTTTTCTTAATTTAATGAGTTTTCAATCTCATACCCTTTGTTCCTCTGGTCCTTCGTGTTGAGCATGCTCCATTACCATGAGCAAATGCAGAAGCAGGAAATATGAGGAACTTAATTAAATTGCAAATCTCCTCAGAAATCCATGCAATCTACTCTTGCAAGCCAAAAATCATTCAAGACTGTGTCAATCAGCTTTTAGATCCATATCTGAAAAGGACACTACTATTTTCTTGCATTTTATCATGTACCAGGGTTTTGGGTTTTTTTTTTTTTCCTCCTTTTTCCAATCTTACTTTCGTGGAAGAGGAACCGGGCTCTTCAGAAAGCTTACAGGTAGGTTTTCTTGGCCAGTAAAACACAGCATAGGTTTGGTTTAATTTTGCTTTTCCTGCAAAAATGCTGTTTAACTTAATTGAAGAAAGATAGAGAATTTTTTCCCAGCATCTCACCTTTTAAATTCAAGAGGTCTGCTGTAATTTCAGGAATTCTAAACCTTTGCTAAGTGCTAAATTTCTTCTGTTGACTTATATCTCTTGAAAAATACAGCAGCATTTTGGTTTGGTTGAGTTTGGCTTTGTAAGAGGCATCTTTGCTGGGTGTTACTCTGTTTCAGTAAAAACGTTTTTGGTTTGGGGAAAATGCTCTGGTTCAGGGTTCTGATACATATCTCCTGTCCATAGCAGCATGGTAGTTGTTACCTCTGTGGTAGTACAATGTTTGACAAAACTACCTATTTTCCACCACGTGTGCTATCTCCCTAGCTCTCCTTCGACTGCTTTTCTGCCCAAAATTAAATGGACACCACCTGCTCTTCATTAGCCACCACAGTATAAAAGGGGAGAAGTTGATCAACCCATAGATGTAAGAGGTGCTACTGCTGTTTCTGCTTTCCATGTTTTGGCTCTTCCTGCAGAGGTATGTAAAAATGTGGTATTTTTTTCAAGCTTTGATCTTTAATTAAGTAGGTGGGGGCTGCACAGCACAGATATTTCTTTTCACCCAGGCTATTAGATGGAAGAAAGTGAAAGATGAGACCAGGTGTTATTTGTGCTCTTCTCCTTTTAGGTTTTTTTTCCTGTTTGCTCTCTGTTCTACTATGCAGGGCTATGGTTAAATGTAATTCGTTAATGTTGAGGAGGAAATCTTTGGCACTGGGGAGGCTGCTAGATGATAAAAACCAAATGGATTTGGTGAAATTAATGTTTGCTTAATATCTTACTGCTGTAAGGCTATATGATAGGACAAGAGGAAATGGTCTCAAGTTGTACTGGGGGAGGTTTAATTTGGACATTAGGAAATATGTGTTCTCTGAAAGGGTTGTTAAACAGTGGAGCAGGCTGCCCAGGGAAGTAGTAGAGTCCCCATCCCTGGAGGTATTTAAAGGATGTGTAGTATGTGGTGCTAAGGGATATACTTTAGTGGTGACTTAGCAGTGCTGGGTTAACAGTTGGAACTGATGATCAGGTTTTCTTCATGGCTATGTGATTCTATGATCATGACTTTTTAAGAGCATGAATTATTGTGAATAATGCAAAAGTGTCTTTGGGATGTTCTCTGAACCAATGTATGTTGGTATCTAAAGACAAAAATGATCCGATTTAATTATGGTGTGGCTTCTTAGACTTATGGCTCCTCAGGGATGTTCATGTGAAAATAGAGAACTGCTTCTGTAGGACATCCTAGGCCAGCATGCTCTACCCTGGTCAAATCCATGTTGCTCATACATGACACTTCAGCTCAATCTAAGACACATAGATATCTTTACATGCACCTGACCCTGCCCAGTATCCTTGAGTGAAAGTAGCCTGCAGCTCTCTCCAGCCTGCTACAATCAGGCCAGACTCACTTAGGGCCAAATCCTCCAGAGTGATAGCATTTTCAGTAGTACTTAACTCTTTCTGTGCTCCACCCCCCCCTGCCAGGGCAGGATCACCTGATATTTATCAAAAGAGAGAACTGTTTGTATCTGCTTGTATATGATGCTTGAAAAAGATGAAATGAACTGTAATCTAGCTGTACTTCACATAAAAGCAAAAAGTTAGATAAGACTGGGAATCCAAGACCATTCAGGGTTTTTCAAAATCAGCAGTATTAACAAAAAGAACCCTTTTTAAAATTTGGTATTTTAAATGACAAAGTTGAGAGCCAACTCCGATGTTACTTTATTCATTACTTTTCAAAAGAAAATAACTTTAAACATATTCCCTGTTAAACAGAAGTTAATCCTACACAAAGAATAAAGACTTGGTTGTGAAACTGGGGTTTGACCTGCTTATAAGGCTCCTGGGGAAGAAAATGTAATATAAATGCTTCAAAAAAAAAAACTGATGCAAGAAACTAACTCTGCAAATACCTGCATCTGCTCTCATGTGGGAAGTAAGATCTTAGCCTAAAAAAATAGGTGGGGTTTCTGCCCTCAGCTCCAACAAGGTCACTATTTCTCCATGTGAACACTCAGACTAAATGAGGAGGGCTGTACATAATCAGCTGCTCAGCAAATGAAACTATTTACAAGGGATTGTGCCCATGTTTTTAATTCTCTCCTAAATTTGAGACTAATCATTTCCAAGTGCCAATTTTTATTATCTTGCTAATTTGTCTGTGTATAAATCACTAGGCCAGCTGGGCACATCATAATGCCAGCACCACTCATTTTTTAAACAGGGCTGAACCAAGCAAAATGCTGAACCTCATTTGCAGATATTCTTTGGGAGGGGCAGAGCAGTCTCGGCAGTGGCGAGGGGAGTGGTCAGTGCTGAATCCCCAGCTGTTCCCAGCACAGAGCTGCATTAGTAGAGTTGAAAGAGCAATCTCCTGGTGAGAAATGCTGAGCAAGTTTCTGGCAGAAATAGAAGCAAACGGAAGAGGATTCCATGAAGGTTTTCCAGTTTCAATGGAAATGGAATTGTGGTGTTTTTCTCCTTTAATATGCAGGTAATAAATAATTTGCAGAATCAGGAGGGGGAATCACAAGCAGCCTGCTCTCACTATATACACTCTAGGTTAGATTCCCCTCTCATCTTTATCATTCACATGCTATGTCAGAAAAAGAGTGGTTAAGCACATGCAGCATTAAAAGCCAGAACTGGAAAGCAGTTGCTACCCAGTTGTGCCCTGTTTCCCAGACGGAAACTGGCAGAAACGTAATGACTTTAGCTTCAGGTGAGCTGTGAAACACAGCTCGAAACAGGCTTTGAGGGAACTGTCATCGTTCCTGTTTGTGGTAGAAGCACTGAGCAGCCTGACAAACTGCATCTTAATTGAGAGAGATCGAATCCAACCTGGTTTTAAGGAGAAAAACTAGATTCATAACAGCTTCTTTTAAGGCATTGCCAGGCCATGTCTCAGGATTTTCCTTTAATCTTTCATATCAAATTGTGTGTCATGTGCTGTGCTTCATGAACAGCTGCAGCTTCCCTGTAAATATTTTATATGACTTCAATTAAACATCTGTTTTGTTGGCACACTGCAGCCCATGCTTGACCTTGACTCCTGTCAGAACAATGTGCATCTCAGGGCATTTCAGTTTCTGAAATCGCATTTGAATAAATCACTGACTTCATAAATAGGGACATCTCGCCATTTAGTATAAATGTTAAATGGATCTTCTCCAAGAAGAACAGTCTGGTGGAGAAAGACTTCCCCGTACACGTACTCATGTTCAGATTCAGCAAACATGTGCAACACATACAACGGCAATATGCAGGAACAGAAGGTGTCCATCTTCTTGAAGAAGCAAGGCCTGAATGGGAACTGACTGGTGCAAGTTGCTTCCAAAGAAAATCAAAACAAGCATCCTGAGTATGAGCTTCAGAAATAGCATCTTTTTACTGCTCGGTGGGGAGTGAAGTTATTCACTGGCCCCATGAAAATTACCTTATACTCTCCCTGTAATGTTTTTCATATCTTTCTGCCCAGGCAAAGATGAAGTGGATTTTTTTCTCCCCAAGTTTGGTTCAATACTGAACTAAATATGTTAAAGTAGTGATGCTCATACTGTGTGGATCAAAATGCAGAGAAAGAAGCTATGAGCTGTATTACCCAAGGAGAAAAGGCTACAAGAGGCGAGTTGTGAAAATGAAAATAAATAAATGGGATGCAGACCTGGTTTGCTGCACTAGGCAAATCCAACTGCCATTCTGTAGGACTTTAATCACTCAGCATTTATCAGCCTGAACTTTTCCAAGAATTCAAATTAAGGGTCTGGATTCTTATTTCAGGATTCAACACCTCTACAGTTATCTGAAAAACCATGCTATTAGATCAGCAGAGAAGATGGAAACTGTGCATCAAGGATGAGAGCTGGCCCTGCACGTGTCTCCACACAGAAGACACATTTAAAGAGATGGTTTCACAGCAAGCACACAAAATCACCAGACAAGTTGCGAAGAATTAGGTGTCAGGAACTGAAAATCTGTGAACTTCAGAAGATAATCACATGTTTAACAGGAATCCAAAACATGTTTAAAAATAGACGCTTCTCTGACCTGGAAGCTCGCTCGGAGCCATCCGAACACATTGTCAATTACAGCTGCTGTCAGCAGCGATGCAAGTGCAAGCTCAGGCACTCTGAGGGCTGGCCAAAGACACCATTTCTCTGTGAGAGTGAATGCTCATTAACTCTTGCTGATTGTGATAGAGAGACAGCAGAAAACTGCCCTAAATTAGGAGGATGTGTGTGCATGTAAAGCAATAACAAGAGGAATATTTGATAGTCTCTAATAATGAACCTTGGTAATTCAACTTTGGTGACTTTGAATAGAGGATAAATTGCTCTAGAAGCTTACATAAAATCTTAATGTACTGCTAATAAGCTCGGCTAAGTTGAAGAAGATGAAACCAAAAGCTGTTTTGCTCCTTGTTTTATCTTTGCATCCCATCTAATGGATAGAATGAAGCCTGGTGCCACCACACCACTGGTTTGCTTTAGCAAAGTGCTTAGCCACTGCTCCTGTTTACTCACTGCGCTGCCCTGCCTTGTCTTGCTGTGCTGAGCCCTTAGTGCAAGCCTGGCACCTGCTCAAAAACTGCTTCTGTGTTTGCATGGGGGGTGGGGGGTGGTGGTGGTGTGTATGCATCCAGTAACACAGTCTGGGAAAGTAATTACAGCATCAGCAGTTAAGATTCCTGGTCATTAAAGTCTAATAATCAAGGCCAGGTGGTTCTAGTAGTGGGTTTTGCCTAAAATAATATAGATATTATTTGTGCCTTCCCCATCAGCTTCCCCGGAACCTGTTTCAGCTGTTTAAATCCAGTCAATATGATGCCAAGGTAGTAAGGGATACCATGGGCCTCAGCTCTCCCTCCTTTCCCTGAGGTCTCCTGGGGAAATGAACACTGCAAATGCCTGTGGAAACAGCAAAGGAGTTGTCCACATGGAAAAGATCCTTCCCCTTGAAGAAAAATATGCTTATGCACAGGGAAATTCTGTGAGGGGACTTCCTCTCCAGTATGGGAGGTGCTAGATGGAGGCTGAGCAGTGTGAATTCAGTGAGGCCAGCAGGTGCAAAATTTGAGTTATCCATGAACAGAGCAGCAGTCTTAGGAAATAAGCCACTGTCACCCTTTTACTTTGTTTTAGGCAACTAAGCTTACTGATATTAGTGGACCTGGTGAGGTCCACACATGAAACTCGTAAAACATCAGGTGAAGGATTTTGCAGGCAGGACTCCCTGAGGAGTTTTTGGTGTGGGGTGGCAGCAATCTCCAGGTAGTCCTTCCCACATGATGGGAAGGTGCTAGTGCTATCTGCATAGCTGGGCGCTCAGCTGTCCATGGCCATCCCCACGTGTGCCCTTCCTCCTGTGTTTCAACACTCAGAGTTCACATATGCCCTGCTTGTGTATGCAGAGGAAAGATGAGAACCTTGAGTCCTGTGAGCTAAAATGAAAAGGAGGTGACACCACTTTCCCTCTGAAAAGCAGCCAGGGAAAACTGAAATTACTGGTTTCTGCAGTGCTGGTGAGCTTGAGCAGCCTCTTGGTTGTGGACATTCTTTCTCACAGTTTCCAAGTGCCAGAGGCTAGTGGTGTTAGGTGATGCTCCCTTTGCTGTTATCCTCTCCCATGGGTGTTTTTTGTGTCTCTCCCCTGTGTGACATTGAACTTTGGCCTTATTTCACCAGCCAGGTGAACATTGCCCCAGAGAAGTACATAGCCACTGAAATGTCAAGAGAACACCTCTTCTTGGCTTCTTGGAGGAAGCCTTAATGGACTGTCTGAAAGGTTTTATCATGGGCCAACACAGGCTAGCCAAAGATTTACCCAGGCATGTGCTAAGCTTTACATGTATGATGTTACTGCTTCCCTTTGCCATGCTGCCTCGATGGGGTTGGTTGCTCAGCTGTCTGCAGAGCCTATGGCTTGTCAGCCTCTTCAGCCTGTGTTTTGTTTGCAGCGAATGGTCAGGTTTGTGGCTTAATGAGGTGGGTCTTGGCAGGTGAGAGGTGAACAAGCCTTGTCAGGACTCTGCAGGGGAATATTTTGGGCAGGTTGCCTGCTTCTTCGGGGCCTGGCTTACCTTGCTGGTGGTCTTCATTTTCTTCAGAAGCTTGGAAGGAAACTGTTGTCCCACATCACACTAACTTTTGGTTTTCACTCTTTTTTGTTGTTTGTTTGGGGTTTTACGTCGTCTTAACTTTTTATGTTTTTAGTCAGAAATTTCTCTACGGGCTGCTTGGTTTTATTTACTGGAGGGGCACCCATCACTTTTTCTGGGGTAAGGAAGAGAGGTTGTGCTTTGTTCCTAATCTGGTAATGGGTACAACCATTCTGTTTGGCCAGTCTCCCTACAGTCCCTGGGCAATTACAGGACACATTCCTCAGTTATCAAATAGCAGGTTCAAAACTTTTCAAATGCTGTTGATCCTACTTGCTGTAACTTTGAAAGGTATAAGGCTGTGAGAGTTTCTGTACCAAGTCCTCAGCACTTGCTGCAGCTTCAGGTCCCTAGGAGGGCAAAGCCCTGAGCCTCAGCAGGGGCTTTGAGGGAAAGGGCTATGGGGTTTCAGGTGATGAAAGGAGATATGTTTGTGCCTGCCCCTCGTGTTATACGGTTATACAGATGCTTGCTAAGAAAGCAAGATCTGTGTTAAACCTGCTAGCAGATTTATGGCTTGTTTTGCAATGCTGTAGGTTATTCAGAGAACAGCACAGGAGCTTCCTGTGCTGTTATTTTAAAGCAGGTTTTCTGTTACCATCGATCATAGAAGCCTTCTGTAAGCTGAGATCTTTCCAAGGCTTAAATCTTGATGTGAGGGCTCAGAGGGACCCCTACATCCAAGGAAAGATCCATGTTCTGCTTGGTAGAAGATAAAAATAAAGTCAACATGAGCTGTTTGTCCTTGAGCAACTCAAACAGTTTCAATTTCCTAGCAACAGAAAACTTTGCCTATGACAGAAATGACAATTGCCCTTCAGTTCAGTGAGGGAATGGTTCCTTCATGCTCCAAGTAAGATTTGTGTGCCTGTGCCCTACGTTCTATGGGGTGCAACATACCACTTTATGAATGTTCTTGCTAACCAGTGTGTGGCTGCAAGTAGAAGTCATTTCACCTGGTATCTTGGAAAATATTTGGTTTGTGAAATGTATAGTCAGTTTATATGCTAGAAATACATCTCTGCCTTCAAATATATATCTAGAAAGAAAAAAGAAAGAACCTTAGTATAAAACTTGAAATATTTTTCAGGTCCTGGTAAAATCTCTCAGAAACACAGAGAAGAATGGCAGCATCAGAAAGAGCTATAAAGACAGGGTCCATGTGAACCTGTGTGTCTTAATGTTTGTTCCCTTGGGTTTCTTTGGTGGCAGAACCTACATTTCCCAAGTAGGAAATGAAAGCTTTCCATACGGATGGTTGAGTGTGGGCCCAGATAATTTAAAAATAAACCTAAGTTCATTAATCCAAAATCAGTTCCTCCTAATCATCTGCCTCTGTCCTTTGCTTAACATAGGACAAGTGGATGTTCCCAGTTCCTGCACATCCCATTTTATAAGGGATTATTATGAGAAAAGCTTATTAATCTTGTCAAGTTGTTCAGAACACTATTTGAAGGATTATTTAACAGCAGGTTCTCTTTTTTCCTGCCTCTTATCCATTTTATGCCTTTTCTGTTTGCACAGCAGTTTACAACCTTAGACATGGTACGTTGCATCTCCCATAGAAATGGCAGTGCTTTCAGTAACAAGCATTTGACATGCTACATGGAGCAAATACAGGAAAAGGTATGGCTAACAGGGTACCAGGGCAAAGACAGGGACAGCTTTGCTTTTCTTGACAGGCTAGAAAAGCGAATAGGGAATTTTAATTATCTTAAGTTAGTTTGGTTTTTATTTTTTTGTTTGTTTTTCAAATTTTAAGTTTTATTTTCATTTTATAGTCTATGTGCATCTTTCTCCAGGTTTCTGTCTTCTCCCAGCTCTTTGGCTGTCCTGTGTGTCATGTGGTCTGCCTCACCAGTCATTCATCTTTCCTCTTTCAAAAGCACCCTCCACCTGGGCCTTCTCCCAGACTACTTATAGTCTGTCATGGGAATTGCATCTAATAATTTCTCACCTTTATATGTGTCCCTTTGGGAGGGTTCATTTCTAATATATGTGATAAAGCTGCTTTCAAAGAAAAAGGAAGTTAGCAGGTTCACAGATACCAAAAGGAGATGACGTTACTTGTGATAGAATGAAGATATGTTAAAAACAACTAGAATTTGTACCTATGCTCAGATATGAACTATGAGGATCCAAAATACATTTTGCCAGTAAGAAAACATATGTCCTGTAAATGAGCTGCACCAAAGTTGGAAATAGCTGAATATGTGAGTGTAGCCTAGTGTTAATTTCACTGTTTTATTAAAGACTAACTGCTGTCACCCTGTGTTCAGTAAGATGCTTTGATCTAACTGTGTCTGAGATATGACAGTTAAATGATAAATGACATTTAACACATCTATTGGATCTGGTTTACAGAGAAAAACTATGAAGTGATTATAGTAATAATTTGTACTTCTCTTCTGGTGGGTTCTGAAATATCTTTTATGGTGGAAGGTGTACTGTAAGGGAGAAGGACTAAGTACTGCCATCAATTCACAGTAACAAATGTGGTTCCTGTCTGACAACCACAAACCTCTGTCAAGAAACTAAAGAAACAAAAGGCATTGGTAACTGTGAAAACAGCAGCTATAGTGATGCAATAATGCTTTAAAACAACATAGGCACCAATGGTGAAACTTTTGGTTCTGTGCAAGATTGTGATTTGATCATGTTGTAGAAAAATAAAAATATATCCGGATGAGCATAAATGGTTGCTTCTCAGGTGGCTTGGCTGGACAGGTCACATTTCACCCCACACTGAATTAATATGGCTATATGTTTACATATGTATATATGCACATGTGTATGCACGTGTGTTTATATACAAGATACTCTGTAGGCAGAACTCCAGCTCCTTAATCGGTGATCTTACATTACCTAGCACCTTCTTCCTATTTCTGCTTCTTCACCCATTGCACAGAGATGCCTACCTGACAGGCCCAAGAGGGAGGTGGTGGGGAAACCAGGTGTCTGCAGGTCCTGCTCAACCAGTTCTCCCCCACTTTCATCAGCCCAGTTCCTCCACAATAGCACTGCTGTCTCCCAGCCAGAACAGCCTGAAGATCCGAAAAATACTGAATTGAACTGTAGGAAGAAACCATATATATCTCAAATTCACAAGACACTATGAGTTACTGATGTGAGAACAGCTTTTGCTCTATCTCTTTTATGGAAGGAAAAATAAAAGAGGTTGCAGATTGTTTTGGCCTCAAGAAATAAATCCGATGCTTTATAGATTTTCATGAGCTCTCTCGCTGTTCTCGTTTTTGCAAATCACTCTGTGGTTCTGCTTTCTGTGGAGCTATACGAATATTTTTCCCTTAAGATATCCAGCTTTTTCTTTAGTGAAACTAAGGGGTCATAACTCTAGCTATGTGGCAAAGAAGCAGAATAAAATATCTGAAGCCCTCTGATTAATATATATGTTGCTGAGTTTCAGGCCAGAATGGGTGTTATTCCAAATTAAAGCCTCCAGTGAAAGAATAGCTAACAGATGCTTACAGAAACTAAAGCTGCTCGGAGAGCAAGAGAGTGCAAACAACTGAAAATTTGTATGCCCTTGAACTATTAATTATTCTGCCTTGGAAGGATTAAAAAGGACTTCTGACTGACCCAAGTTCTGCTTTGAAAACAGAGAGAAATACAGTTTTCCCTGAGTCCCTGACTAGTTTAAATACGTATTTGTTAAATTTAAGACCTGCCAAATCCCAGCTATTATTTTCTAGCTGCTTTGTACCCAGCAGCTTCTTATAAGGAGTGACTTATGGAACATTTCAGGACTTTTATACCAGCAACAATAACCATCATAAAACTTGTGGAATATGATGTTAGACTGAAATATCTGCAGCATGTGTTCTGACAACACTTGGTGTAAAAACATAAGACCTATAAAGGGTTTAATACAATTAATAATATGATTAAAGGTATCTGGAATAGCATTGCATTTGACAGACATTCTGTGAATAAAAATAATGTGCGTTATTGTTAGCTTGCCTTATTAAACTATTATTAAAAAAACCTTGTACCAACTTTCCTGGTAACATAAGAACTGGCTGTAAAGAGTTCAGTGTCAGACAAGTATTAGACTCCTTTTAATCTTTACAACAATTGAAATAATTAATTTATGAAGTCGTTTTGACTATGACAATTTCAGCTATTAATCTCACCCTAGTTTTCCTTTGGCTTTAAACAGAAATTTAGCAATTTTCACTCAAGAAATCTATAGGGGAAGCAGCGCCACATTATCAGGGTGCAACCACTACAGCTACTGCCATAGCTCACTTTGTAATGATTTTGGAAAGGTTTGGGCTGTCTGAGAGGTGTCTGCACTTGTGCTCTCTGAATCTCACACCCACTGAGAACTAAATTACGGTAGGAAGAGCTGGACTATTTCTTGCAGAAGAAATGCAGAGATCATCTTTGTAGCCCTGATGATAGAGAATTGTCATCAGTCACGAATCGGTATTTCTGTGTCCCAAAAGGAGTTGGTTAGTGTGCTCAGTCAGGGATAAGATGGAAGGGAAGGAAGATTTATACAGCTTGTCTTTGGTATGTGGAATTAAAACAAAGCCAACAGGCAGAAACTGATTTCCAAGACAGGCAAGCAGCCTGGAACACTGTTTAAATAAATCAGCATGTTATTGACACGTATCAATTCATCAGCACAAGTAAAAATAGGTCCAATCTTCAGCCTTCTGAAATTCCTTTTTTTTTTTTTTTAATACCTAGTACTTCAGCACTTACTTGGAGATGGCACTAAAAGGAATAGTGGTGGTCAGGAGCACCTGCTCCCCTCCTCAGGTGTGACAGCCCTTCTCCAGTGCAGGACCCAGTTGTAAAGGTGAGCAGTGCAGACCCTTTGGCCAGCTCCCAGCCTGTGGAAATTCAGGCAAGTGGTCCCTATGACCAAAACAGTGAGAGGGCTGGAGCCAGAAACCATTGCAAGCCAGAAGCTGGGGCAGACATGCCGAGGCTTTGTGAAGCTCAGCCTTGAGATGAGTGCTTTCTTAACCTGTATAGTATTCAAAAGAGAGCTGTTAGCAGAGGGAACCTTTGAAATTGTTCTTAATCCAGTATGAGGTTTGGCTGTTTAAAGGGAAGCCAGCTAGAGGGACATAATCACAACAGCTTGCGTAGATGTGTGTGCTCAGCATGGCATGAAATTGAGTTTCAGCAGTGGGTGGATGGGAAGAGAAGGGACCCTAAATTCATGAACGTGATCAAGGCCCCAGCAACTGCAATTGTGGTTACTGAGTGGGTTACTGAGTGGCCTTGGAAAAAGGATGAACTCCACTAGTCATCTGTCCCCACCACAGCAGCCACCAGGGCTGGTGCCAGAAGCCTTGCTGGCACCACAGGTAGTACCCAGCTGCTCCATGAGTAACTAGATGAGGAGGAAACAACAAAACAACAAAACCCTCCAAGCCCTCTCTTCTAGCAATAGAGCAGCTGCTCAGGCTGTAACAGCCTTGTGGGCAGCCCTGATGAGTGGTGTCCAACATTTTGCCAAACTATTGTAAAAAATAGATGAGACTTATACTGCTGAACCTGGGCTGGCACTGCCTGAGCATCTGCACAGCTGAGAAAGCAGGCAGAGTTTTTGTCTGCCATACTGCACTTCTGATGCATAAGAGTGCTTCAGGAAGTTAAATTTTTTTTCCTAAATAGTGCCATCCTCTTGAACCTTAATTTTCTCAAATGCTTCTCTGTGCACTCTCTCTCTGCTGTGCTCTTCCCAGGCAACACGAAGCTGTTCTGAAAGAAAATGGTCTGGGTTTTTTTCCCCACTACTTTGAAACTTTGTGAAGTTCATCTGTTTCAGAAGTTGCTTGTTGAGATTGTAAATTCAAATTGCTGCCATACATTATAGCTTTCTTTGGCAACAGAGCAACACCACAGAGCTCAGCTACACATTTCATCCTGTGGAACATATCAAACGCATGTACAGAAAGCTAGCTGTGAGAAAAATTGAGCCCCTTTGTGTGCCACTAGTCACAACGAGCTTTGATGCACAAAAGGCAGGTGTTTTGGGAGGACAACACAAATGAAGAAGAATGGTGGTAGAATGGTATTGAGGAAGAGAAAGGAGTTTACTTTCCATAGGTGCTATCAGTAGCCCTAACTGGCAAGGTGTGTCACAAACCATGAACAAGAAAAATTGATGGTAAAAACCTGGGTCAGCATGAGCTGCTTGGGAAAGCATTTAAAGGAAACACCAAGGAAAGGCTTCAGCTCCAAGGAGGTTTGCTCTGTGGGAGGTACCATATTGAAACAAATTATTGAGCATCGAAATAATGAGGAGCAAGGCCCTGCATAGGAAGATATATCTGCAGCGTTTTTAAAGGGACATGCAGGGAGCTCATCATCCCTCAGCTGTGCCAAGGGTAAGTAAAGATTTAGGGCATTGGGGGTGCCTTGAGGAGAGAATGGCCCAAATAACATGAAGGACAAGATAAGAGATCAGTAACTTATGAACCACTAGCACTAATAAAACCTGAAAGAATTCAAATAGAATAGGAGCCTTTGGCCTGAGTCCACAGATCTCATGTCTGTTTATGAGAGGCCACTGTTAACTGAAACTCACCATAAAAAAAACCCTCCTGCCATAGCCAAAAAGGGTCTAGCAAACCTCATTCCCTCTTCACACCCTGGAGCACAGAGATAATCTTCTTACAGACACACTGGAGACTGTTTATATTGATTGCATTCCCTGTGGTTTTATCTTTTCCTTCAGGTTTAGTCTGTGGCTTTCTCTCTGTGGATGCAAGTCTCTTCTGAGCACCTGTCTCTCATGTAGATATGTTACCAGCAATTGTTTGTGTGCAGAGGTGGTGTTCTTTTTCTGTTCTGGATGCTCAGAAAGCCAGCCCTGCAAATCTCTTGAATGCTTGTCATGGAAGTGATTTATCCCTATCAGAGTCAGATAAGAGAGTTTTCATACAACCACTGGACAAAATCATGGGTCACCCAGCTTTGGCTGAGGGAATGTAGATTGCAGGAGAAAAAACACAGAGCTGCCTATGATTACAGTCCTTTGTCCTCTGCTTGTTTGTTGTTTTGGTTGTATGTTGTTTTTTTATAGGGAAACTTGCTTTACAGGAAACAGTTCATTATTCCTTATCAACACCAAGAAGTCAAAGGGAAATTGAAGGGTGGAAAGTGGTCAGTAGGTTTATCAAGGTTCATCCACTTTTGAGCAAAACAACCCTTTTGCATTCTCAGCTTCCCAGACCACTTCTCACAGCAAGCAGGGCTGATGAACTGTGTGCTTCAGGTGTTAGCACCAGGTAGCACCCATAGAGAGGTACAAGGGAACCCAAGGAGATGCCCCAGTTGGGGGGCTGCTGTCTCCAACTGTTCACCACCAGTCAGGAGCCAGGAAGATGAAATTAAGCTGTTGTGTGGCTATAGTTCAGGTGATACCCTTCCCTGACAGGTAAGGAATTTCAGTAAGCAAAAGTCATGCTCTTCCTAATCTGTGCACCCTCTTCTTGTTACCCTTAGCTGCACTGAGCTTAATTAAGGGGCAGTTCCCACATTCTGGCAAAGAGAGAACCATTAAGTGTCCCCAGGCATTATTTGAGTCACAAAAACATTTTTAAGTTACCAGGACAAGAAATTGGGTGTGGAGGGGAGAAGTTATTCATGACTCTTCCCTTCATCATCAAGACTCAGCAGAATTAAGCTGCCTGTTGTCTGTGTTCAAGTAGGATGCAGTCATTGGTCTTGTGAGATTTATACCATGTAGGATGGGGGAATGGATCATAGGAGGAATGGCTTCAAGTCAGAATCTCAGAGGAACTGATTTTCTAAGTCAGTTATCAAAGCATTTTATTGGGGGGGGGGGGGGGGGGGGGGGTGGGGCCAACACAAGTTAGGGGCCCCAACCCCACCTTGAAGGAAAGAAAATTTTTTTTTTTTATCT
>WUAM01000287.1:84825011-84853602 GCA_024336885.1 Actenoides hombroni | reverse complement strand
GCATTTTATTGGGGGGGGGGGGGGGGGGGGGGTTTGAGCCTACCATAGTTAGGAGCCCCAAACCACACTCGTAGTAAAAGATATTTTTTTTTTACATCTTTGTAGGTGAAACTTGAGCTTTCACCCTGATTTTTCTAATCCCAGAATTAGAAGTGGATCTGGCCCTGCATGACTACATGTATGGTCTATCTAGTTGCACAAGAGGAACCAAGTGGTACAGTTGTATCTAGATCCCATAAAACTGTCAGAATAACTACCAGTGTACAATTATTAACCACACTTTGGGTTTTTTTACAATAATGTTTTGCATAACAATGAAGAATTTTGAAATCTGCTTGTAAACAAATTCATGGTTCTGAAAGTTGAGGAGATTCATCCAATAAATAGTTTACTGTGAATTAAACATTCATCACCAGTATGAGAAAAGCAAAAAAAGTGTTTGTTTACCATTTTTTTTTAAATTGGGTTTTAATGATGGATCTAAGCTGTAAGTGTACATGTTGACTTTGAACATCTGCAAAGGATTATCTTTCACCCCTTGAATTTTACTTCAATCTATTATAAAAATAGGAAACACTTTGCTAAGTATACATTGAAATACACAGACTGGGGATGCTCAACATTTCAGTGATTTGGATCTTGGACTTCAATCAAAGAAATAAAATCAGGGAAACATTTAGAGGGAACAGGTATTGTATCTGTGTGAAATGTGTTTAAAATGTAAACCAATATATCTTTATTATTTTCTCTTTTGGATAGTGGACAAAAAAATGTATGTTCAAAATCACCAGTTTATTGCTACAGATTGTTAAAACTGTGTTTGCAGGCCACTGATGCATTTCACTTGTTTTATCTTGTAACTAGAAGGTGAAGTTCCTGTGCAGGACTGCTCCTGAGGAGTAACAGCTCATTTACCAGAAGAAAAAAGGTCAGAAGAAAAAACTGTTTTGTGAGACCCTGTGGGATGCCTCCACCAAAAGAAAGGAACATCCCAATCCCCACCTCCAGCAAGTGTAAGTACTGAGTTTTTGAGTTGCCTTCTTGTATCAACCCATAACAGCATGTGCATTTAAAAACATAGTTCAGTGACTTTGTTTTTATTTACTGTTACACAGGAGCTTTTTTTTGACATGACAGAATTTTACAAATATTTAGTCCAGACAGATTTGATGACAGTTAGTAAGAAAAATATATTTTCTCAGAAACCATTTTCCCTCTCCAGGGGAGGAAAAAAAGGAGCTTTATTTTCGTGGGAAATGGTCAAAACATGAGACAAATGCATTAAGCGTTTTGTTCTGTGAAGCTATCAGAAATGTGTTTTGTTGCTTTTGGCACTAGCATATATTGTTTTTCAGCTCCACCACTCATGTTTCAGCACATACATGATATGCATGTAACTCTGGTATTTTATGTAATATGAAATTCCCAAGAAAGAGGATGGGATGACTCAGATGAAGTGCAGCCACACAGCTGGCCGTGAGAAGACAAGCTCTTTTAAAGCACAGTGCACTGTAACAGTCCTCATGACTACCAAGGAATGAAGCCCGTGAGATATACGGTGACTTCTGCTCCCCGTGAACCTCCTGCAGCACTGCAGAGAGGCATAAAAAATTTACTTGGTTTACAGTGGTTGCTATCTGCAACATCATACAAGAGGCATTTCTGAGGAGGGCTGCACAAGTCTTGCAGCTTTTGATGCAAATAACAGAGATCAGCTGTCAGCCTTGACCAATTGACTCTGCAGTAGCCAAGACTCAAACAAGAATTCACATGTTCCATAGGCAGCAGCTTATTTCTGGGTCAGCCATAATCTTTTCCTACTTGTCAGGATGGTGGCTGCTCTGCAGTTACTCCAGCTAAAAAGGGCTTGTGCATATTTTGCTTCAGTCTGTCACTATAGGGATAGAAAATGCATCCTGCAAGTACAGAGCAAACCTGTATGTGTTTGTTGATCTGGTGGGAATTGGGCCAGCTCTATTATTGGCTTTGCTGTTGGTGTTCTGGTTCAAGGACAGAATCTGACTACTTGTATCTGATTTTCCTAAAACATTTTTCAAGGATTTATATTCCTTCTTCAGGTACTAATTTAAAGGGCTGAGAGAGATTTAGGCCATTGCGTTAAATATATTAACATGTAGTTCTGAGAGTATTTCTGGGCTAACTTTGAAAATTCAATGTACTTGCAAAATTGAAAGTATAAATCAAATAAATAAATCATTTCCTCAGACCAAGGGTTTTAAGTGCGCTCAACAGCTGGAAAAAGTGCAGAGTCTTTGCTATGCAAAATTGGCATGTGCAGATTCTGAGTATGGACAGACCTTTGCTAAACTAGAGCAATCTGTCATGTGTAAATGTGTTTGTTGTTAGCAGCGCACAAGCATGATTTGAAGAAAAAAACCTGAAACCTGTTCTGAAAAAAATGAAAACGATGCTCATCTTGGGAAAGGCAAGAAAAAAGCTTTGGGCAAGTTGCTTAAATTAGAATGGGGAGTTGTGGTTGTCATGTCCAACATTGTTTTGGCTTTTTCAAGCCTTTTTTTTTTTTTTAAATGGACAAGAAATTAGCAAAATACTTAAGAATTCACAAAAGCATATGACCTTCAGAGTGAAATTTAAGACTGCAACACAGTCTCATACTGTTTTAAATTATTTATGTAGTTCATTATCAATCTTAGCACTTAAAAATAGCCCCCTTTTTAACATAAATCCTGCTCCTCTGTAAGTTGCAAATCCCAGACAATGCTGGTAGGCAAAATCCAAGTAATTTCTTCATTTTCTAATAGATATTCAGTCCTTTGAATGCTGCCACTCTCTTGTCGTCCTTTCCAAGATGCAACTGTAAACTGGTTTATTGGATACAAACAACATTTCCTTAAATTCAGAATAATGGATTGGTTTTATGGGCCTATAAAACAACCTGAGTCTGTGGGCATTTTGATATAGTGCTGTCAATTAGGATCTCTAACATATTCGGGGGGGTATCATAAGAAATGTGGCAGCAAGCTCATTTTTTTCCTTTCAAATGATCACCTGCAATATGCAATAAAATGCTAGGATGTGCTCATAAAAGGAGCCATTGCAGTATCCTCCCTAATATATATGCAAATATTTCATCACTTTGAAACTTCGAGGCACAGGAGAAAGCTGTTAGAAATTAACATCAGCTTCCAGTTGCCATATAAATCAAAGCAACAGCTCTTCTCTAAATAAAGTACCTGCTTAGGTAAGTAAGCTACTTGAATTAAATGCTGATGGGAATTGCTGTTAGACAGGCAGAGCCTGGCTCCCATTCTTCCTTGCAAATGTCCTGACATCTGCTAGAGCACTTGGCCCCAAGGTGAGAACAACACAATCCCCCTCGCCAGGTGAGGACTTTTGCAGTTTAAAGGACATAGTGCTTTTTAGTCACTGCACCCAACAAAGTACATTGTTCTAGAGGAAGCCCAGACGTTGAGAGGGCCTGAAAATGCCCTAGTTAAAGCTCTTTCCTCTGAAAACCTTCTCTGAAATCATACAGTTCTCAGCTCTTTGCACTGAAAAGCACAGTAATTCTGCCAGAGACTTCACCCTTCACAGCAGCAGGAGGCAGCAGGTTGCCAACCCATGTTAACACGTTTCTGGAATAAAGCAGCCTGAAGGAAGTAATTAACATATTTCTAAAGTTTGATTAGTTGGAAAAAAATACATACTTCTCTCTAGGACTGAATCTTCACTACAAAATGATTACAGAGAAGATTGAACAGAAAGTTATGAAGGTCAAGTTACATTAGTTCCCACAGTGATGCTGCAACGGGCAATGTCCATTCAAGAGCAACAGTTACTCAAGTAGCAGCTTATCTTTCAAGGTCCATAAAGTATTTGCCCTCAGTAGATGGAGAAAATTATCATTTAACTTCTTCAGGAAGACTGTAAATGAGAAATCCTTTGTTTCCAACCACATGGGAAGTGCAGAAATATGGGATGTTTGTTTTAATAGGTGGCAAGAATCAAGATACATATAGCACACCAAACTCATTTCCACTTGTCCTCCTGTGTGTGCATATTTTTCTATGCATAATCGGCCTTTATATGCATCCCTGACAGATTAACTTTGAAAACAGTATCCAGTTCTGTACACAGCTCAGAAACTCCAGTCAGTGTATGAACAAAGTGGTTTTGCAGCCTGCAGTTTGTCCTGTCTGCTGCTGCCCAGCCACCCTCTCTTCTTTAAAACAAACCAAATGGCATCATGGGTCTAGAAAAGGACACTGCAACAGGTCATCTGAGCTCCTGCCCTGCTAAAACAGATTTGTTCCTTACTGGCAAGCAAGTATATTCTCATTCTAGTTTAACTTCAAATGTGTCAAGGAGTGAGGCTTGAGTGGAAGTTTTTCACAGGATAATTGATTTCACTGTCAGAAACAGAGCTGAGAAAATAACTCAAGGCAATTAATGCATTCAATAAATAAAGTTTTTTTTCCCCTTGCCTGTGCTCATCCTGCTAGCAGATCATGAGTATTCAGTCTTCAGAGTGTTTTGTATGCTGGTTTGCCAAGAAGCTGAGAGCTGCTCAGTGCAGGTGCTTTCTTCAAGGGCTGCTTATTCACAAAATGTACTTGCAGGACACAAAACTCATATTCAGCAGGAGGATCTGAGTGAATTACTGAAACTCATAAATCCCCCCCCCCCCAAAAAAAAAAACCAAACCCAAACAAACAAAAAAAGAGGATGAGACAGGGGTGAACAGCCAAAGGTGGGAAGACTCTTATTAGTGAGAAGGACATATGTGGGATACAACTGTTCTCCAACACCTTGATTTTGTGTTTAACACCATGAGGATAGGGGGCTTGCTGAGGCAGCCTTCTTGTCACCCAGCAATGTTTCCTACTGAATGCCTGTCCTTGTGCATCAATGTCACTCTTCTGTTCATGTAAGCACTATACAGATCCCAGAACTAAGTACTACACATCTAATTTAGATAGGGTCCCTAATTAATGGCAGATCTGAGAATAGAGCTTGGATCTGACTCTCAGCTTTTTTGGCCCCTAGTATTTCTGAAAAATTTCAAAAGCACATGTCAAGAAAAAAAAAAAAACTGCAAAAACTTCTGCATACTGTGACATTTTGGAAAAGGAAACATTTTTGCAAAGTGAATGTTGAAGATTTTTGGATCTAAACTCAAAGGAAAGTTGCACCATGTGCTAATATTCCACTCTGGTTTTTGAAAAAGATTAAAAGCATTAATCTAGTTTGCATTAGGGAGTATGTTTACATATTCTCAGGGAGTTATATAGCATGGCAAATGTTGCCCATTAAACAACTGTCACTGAAAGCTGGTGACTCTTCTCAAAAAACTGACATTTCTTTGCCTTGTCTCCCCAGGGAAGAGTTTATGATATATGTGCTCTCCACACAAGCCGTGACATTGCTCATTCCTAAGGTAAGATGTCTTATTTTTGGGCAGAAGTAAGGGCAAAATAGTAGAAGAGCAGCAAGGTTACCAATACTGAGGAGTAGTGCCTTCAGATTTAGCTCAGTCTCATGAGAAGCAAAACATGCAGGAGAGGCAAGAAAGAAGAGACACAGGTCTTGGCTGCAGCCAGACGAGCAGACATGGTCTGTTAGCCAGTGCAGATCTGAAGTGTTGGGAAGGAATAGCTGTTCCTACCAGCAGCGTGGAAAGTCCAGCAGAGTGGGGGCTCATATTAGCTGCTTTTATATTCCTTCATGGGAACAGCTACTAACTCAGTCCTGCTGATTGCAAAAAACAGGAATTTCATGCTTTGAAGAACTAGTAATAATGCCTTTGTATGTGCTTATACTATGGAGAAGCCAGCCCCTTGCTTTCAAGTTAGAGTGCTGGGTAACACTAGAAATGGGTTGGATCCTGTGGAGATAATTCAGGTACTATATTTTGTTCCCACAAGGATGCCTTTTTTATAAATTACTCTGGGTCTTGCACTCCTGTGGTGAATTATCTATTCTGGTCAGCCCCCAAAACCATGAATGATTGGTAGGAGCAAGCTCCACCATGGTCTTCAGCCCTCTGTTCCCCTCCCTACCTCCCATGTCCACTTCTGGTGACATAGCCCTGATGTTTGGGAGGGAAGTACCAGGTACAGGCTCTGTTGGCTGGAAAAGTTGTAGGGAGGCAGGACCTGTGAAAGGGGTTTTTGAGGGATTAAAAGAAAGGTTTTGGAGTAGGTGCATCTTTTTCTCTGCATACCCACCAGGGCTCATGCTGGCCCAACACATTAAGTGCACACTGTAATTTGGTGCACAGAATAAAAGAAAAAATATATTCCTTCCATAAAATTTTCCCATTCTAACAGTTCCTAGACTTTCATAATACTTTTTAATGCCAGTAAAAGACACCACTTTGAGCAATAAAGTCAGAGTACCCTCACTCCTTGCTCTGACTGTGAAGGCCACCAAATCCTGGACTGGACAAGGTACTGAATTACAGTGCAACATTTCTGCCCTGCATGGATGTTGGTTAGGTGGTTACACTAGAGCTGGAGCTCAGTAGCAGCCCCGAAAGGATCTGTAAGTGCACTCTTGTATCAGTATCCTTTTGCAACCTCCTCAGGCAAAATCCTACTTGCGCAGTTCCTTTTAAAGAACTGCCGCTTATAAAATCAATTCAGAGCTATGAATTGCAATGAGAACAATGTGTTGTGTGCTAGGCAGCCAACATCTAGCCTGGCTCTTCAAGGATAATTAAGCCAGTTAGCTTACCTAATGGGATAGCAGAACCTGGAGAGTTTAAAGGGTATGTTTGGATAAGCATATAAAGCTTATCCCAGCTCCTGAGCCAATAAGAAATTGGACTCATAGTCTTGCTGGAATGAACATTTCTAGCTCCTCGGAGCTGGTCACATTCTCTTCAGCATTATCTTTCATCCAGCTATCCTCTAAGCAAAATACAACTGCAAACATTTACAGAAAGTCTAAATCTAGCACATCTGAAAATTACTAGAGCTCTAGTTTGGCCCTAAGTTTCTCTTTCACCACTAATCACTACCCTCTCACTAAATATAGAGAGCTCTTCAGTGTTACCCATTGTGCTTTCTGCCCCTTCCTTACCTTATGTTCAAATGTTATTTCCATTGTAGTGGATCAAACAATCAAGGCAATGAGAAGAAGTGGTCTATTAATGTGGTACCCATGGCATTTAAAAAAAAAAAAATATAGAAGAAAAAGCAAGTGCCTGATCAAAAAAACAAAAAGATGGCAAACCCCAACAATTTTTTATTGTAGGAAGTACACAGATGAGGGAAATAACTCCAGAGGAAGCAGAAAGACATATGATTTTTAGAGAAAAGAGCAGACATGCAATCTGCTACATGATTTGGGGCTTTTTGTTTGAATGATGCTGAGCAACCCTTCTTTTTAGCTGATGCCTAGGAATACAAATTGTCTACCAAATATCTGCAGCTGCAATCTGTTCTGCTATTGAGGCGGCTGCAGAACGTCCCTGCCATTTGCTTTGTGTAGAAGAGCGAAGGGGGAAGGGTTCAAAGAAAGACAAAGACCACAGTAAGATTGCTAAGGCCGAATATTAAGCCTGTGGTTTTTAATGTTTCCTCTTTCAGTTTACCCTGCCCCTTGTGATTTGTTCAGTAAGAGGAAGAGAAGTGGCAGCACAAGGATAACTGAACAGCCCGGGCTTGATCAGACCCCTGTTCACTTAGAGATAATCGTTATTTACTATGTGCAATACAGTAGGATCTAGAAGCCTTGGTCATGGCCCAAGATCTTCTTTTTCAAGGGACAAATGCAGACTAAGGCAATGTAACCTTTTAAAGGACTAAAGATTTATTGATTTTTTTAAGAATGTCTGGAGTATGCAAAGTGTATTCCATAATGCAGCGGATCACATTATAAATAACACGCAAATGGCATACTGGAAGCCAAAGAGAATGCAAAGCCCAGCTTTATCAAAGGCTAGAAAGAGTCACAGCATGCAAAAAAGATCACAGCATCAAGATATGAAAACCATAATACCCTCTGGGATTACATATGACGTGTATCTTTCACCTTCAAATATCAGTGATTAGCGAGAGAAGTAAAGGAAGTCATAGGAAGGTTGTAGACTATCACATTGACAAAGTTAGACCTTTCTTTTGAGTCCATCTTATCTGTAATTCACGATTGCTGGGAAACAAAAATCCCTTTTTTTAAAAAAGAAAAAAAAAAGAGTGAATCAATTATAATACAATGTTAGACAAGGCAAAGACCAAACACATTTTTAACATTTTGGTATAGTAATTTAAAATACAATATCCATATTAGGTCACACAAAGGAACAGCATCCCTTTAGGATCAAGTGAGACAGTTAGTGTTCCTGGAGGTATTTCAAAGACATGTATGTAAAGGTATTTTAAAAACTTAGATTCACAAAATATATATCCCAGTTGCATCATGTATGTGTAACCCTTCAACTTGGGGATGTTATTATTTATAACAGATCTGAATGTTAATTTCCTTTATTTCTCATAGCAAACATATTATTGGAATACAGTTAGTCAAAGTTACATGACGTATTCTACACGTAGTAGCATGAGTACAGATTTTTGTAGTAAAAAAATGACAGCTGAAATGCTATTGAGACACAGAAATGTCCAGTTCCATGAAATAACTGTACGATTCAAACTCTTATTTCAAAGCAGGAAAGGAATTAATGTAAAGAGGTAAAAAAGGGAAGAGAAGGAAGCATTAATTCAGAGGCAAAAAAGACCTACAAAGATGCTGAAAGTTGGGTAAATATATTGAAAGAATAATGCAATGGCTTAGTAAACATCAGGCTAGTGTTAATCTCTTTCAAATGAGCACACACCTACAGTAACAAGTTGAAAAACAGTCCCATTTACTGAGGCTTTTTCTGGTTGAGGTATGTATTTGTGAATCTATCAGTAGCTCGACTGGGTCAGGGTGGTATCACAGCCGAGCATTAAATGCAGTCACTGATATGTGTGTTCATTTATGCTGACAGAACAGGGCTTGATGAGTTTCACCACATTTCTACTCTATCGATTGATTAAGACATCTTTTCAGAAGGAATATTCTTCAAAGCCTCCTTCAGCCAGTGCTGGGTTGAGTGTGATTTGTCCTTATGCTGCAGCACTGCAGACAGTATGAAACTGTCTTCATCTGCAGTGCTCATCTCTGTCCATGCCCTGTCTGACCTGGAGGGAATAAGGCAAAGTTTTGAGAGCTTCTTTCTTTTCAGAGGGTTTTTTGTCATCCTCTGTAACACTGCACATGAGAGAAGTCCCACAAAGACAAGGGACTCTTGGAAAAAGCATGTAATAATAGCAATAATTATCAGTTTTCTCTGTGTTTAAATATATTGCTGGTTTCCAGTAGTATTTTTCATGGTAATATTAGGAGCAATTTTTAAGCCAATTTGCTAAAATGCAGGTGCAAGCTGTTTTTTCTCTCTCCTGCAGTTGAGATTCTGTTTTAATACTGGAAGTATTTTACCTTTCTTTAAGCCCATGAGAACTGTAGAACCATTCATAAGAATCAGTGACCTGATTTCTGAGGACAGTTAGTGAAACTGCATATTTTGGGTTGTCTTGGGTTGGGTTAATTACCACAAACAGCTGCTGGCACACACAGCTGAGAAGAGCCACAGCCAGGAGGGGCTGCAGCTGGGATAAACAACTGAACCAGCCAATGGCATATTTGATACCATGCTGATGTCATGCACCCTATATAAGGGGTGGGCTGCGTGGGGACTGTGGTGACTGTTTTCATCTTGCTCCAGTATGTCGTTTGAGCTTGTAGCCTGAGCAGGGAAAGCATCTTGGGTTACAGGTAGAGCCTTTCAGTTTCTGTCACTTGTTTTGTTTATTATTTAATTACTGTTGTCATTATTAGTGTTACTTTCTTCTGTCTTTCTGTTGTTTTATTAAACTCTCCTATCTCAACCCACAGCGTCTCACATTTTTCTTCTGCCCAATTTTCTTTATCCCACAAGAAGGGATGTGGAAGGGGGAGGGAAACGGTGGGTGTTTAGCTGCCAGCAGAGCTTAAACCACAACAGGGGTTTTGTGCCCACATTTATCTGAAAGTCCCCCTCAGCTGTCCTACACTCAGCTGTGCAGTTTATGAGTCCTATCCACAACTAAGCAAAAGAGTTAAGCACCTCTAAAGGCCAATGTGTATAAAAGAAACCTATAAAAGATACATTGAAGGTACTTTGCTCTCCCCATACCTACAATCTGGGACAAGTGACAGAGAGTTTAGGCAGCTAAAACTGTATATATAAAAGTATATATTGTTTAGTGTTAGAGGTAGGTGAGAGGAGTCTCATCCTAATTCTCCATATGCTCACTTATTCTGAGATAGTATAAAAGGTGATCTGGCTAGAATGACAGTTCTTCTTTTCCATCTTGTGTATGTGGAGATCTGCACTTAAGCTTCCCTATTTGATGACTTTCAGTGTTTTATTTCCAGTATAATTACACATGGCTTATATCAGACAGGTGCTATGCATTTAATTAAACTGTTTGTGGAAACAGCTAGAAGTCATTAGAGGTGACATGCTGAAATTTCATTTATTTTTACTTAGCTCAAGGAAAGCAAAACAATTGCCTCTGTAACTATTGAATGTTTGAGCATTAGCTGTTCTTAAAAACATATTATTACTTTACGGGGTTACTTATAGCAGAAAGACAATTCTGTTGGCAATTTGGCTATTAGGGGCTCCTAAAAAGAAATTAAAGAATAACTTTCAGAACACATATACTTTCCAATTGAGGAAAAAAAAACCCCAACATTTTCAAAACCCCTTCTGTTTGTAGACTCTTTGGTAGAGATGTTCTAGGGCTGCTGCCCACCAGACCCCACTGCTGACCCCTCCCTCCTACTGCTGAGTTGTAAATCCACTGGTTCAACCTGCTTTTTAAAGCTGAATTTCCTTCTCTTTGCTACTTTTTCTGCAGGTGTTTTTCCCTGGTATTACAGTAACTTACGTTTATTTCCCTTTTGGGTTTTAAACCAGCAGTTTGGAGCAGTAACCATAGTATTTGCTCCACTGATTGGCTGCACGAAGCTGTTATAGACATTTTATTCAGTAAAAGCAGCTGGCTAGGCAAAGGCAACGTTAACTCCTATCATAGCTATAAAAACGAAACAGAGTTAAGATCATAACTGTAGCAATAACCTTGCCCTAATAGTATAAAACAAAATAGGACCCATTATGGATTATTTTTTTTTTATTGCCATCTGTCATGATTTCCATTTTGGATGGTTCTGGAAGAGTTTCATAGTCTCTTCATGCTAAACAAGCTTGGAAGAAAATGCAAGTCAGAAGGAAATAAGATCGTGTTAAATCAACTTGTCCTAGTAAGTGCAAACACTGGCACCATCATCTTGATTTATTTCTTCCTGTCCTTTAGGACAATGGCATATGGTCTCCATTCCAGTGAGAACATATGAGCTGGAAAGTGGGGAACAGCACAGAAGCATTTCTGTTAGAGTAAATCTCCTTGAAATCACACCAAACCAGAAGGGGTACAGAAAATAAAGTATTTTACCTCTGCAAAGGGACATTTCTAAAGAGTTTTGATTATTATTTTATTTATATATATATAACTACTACCAGTTCGTCTCATTTTCCCATGTTTACTGATCACCAGAGAAGACTTCCACTCTGTGGGAATGTCTAGTCTCTTTCTTCTCTCTGTGCCACTGACTGCCTTTTCCAGGCTTTACACAGTGAGAAGATCCTTCAGGCAGGAGGGCTCAACAACTGGATAGCCATAACTTATCAAAACTACTTTTAGTGTCACTGGGAAGGTCACAGCAGAGAATCCAAGATCTCCTGTGGGCAGCTAGGGAAGGTACTCTGACAAAGGGACTAAGATAAACAGAGGCATTAAAAACCTTTACGCTGAAGAGATTTATCTTCTAGAGGTCTGCATTTTATACCAGAGATAGCTAGAAGGGATGTGATAAAAAGACTGTGTTATCATACTATGATAACAATATTCCTTCCTGTTTAAAATGTCAATACTGTTGATGAAAACTAGGTGAAAACTGGTGAAAGAATCATTACAAACAGAAGTTATTCACTGAGGGGTGAAGAGAGCCAGCCTGGCTTTTGCAAATGGCAACTAGGATCCATGTGTCTACCCAAGTTTTGGAAAGTGGCATTAATAAGATGAATGATCTGACCAGAGGAAGAGCTAAGGGACAGCTTCCACGGCAGAAGAGGTCTTCCTGGAGGTGATGCTTTGTTGTATCCCCATGGTGAATCCCAGCGCTGCATTCCACCTGGCCGTTGCTCCAGCCACACCAAAAAACTGTCTGCACCTGCTCTGTGAAGCAGTCCAGGTCACACTAGGGACTGACCCATCCACCCTCTTCATTATCTATTGCTTCTTCAGTCTTCAGGCCACCTGGAAATCGGATTTGCTATGCTTTTAAGGTTTGATCTCCAAGTAGCTGTGAAGTGGCATGCATCTAAAGTTTCTGGCTATGCTCTGGCCACCCACCGTGAAGACCCACAAGAAATTCTGCTGCCAGTGGTGTCTCCTCACTTGTAATAAAAGAGCTATGTCATAGCTATCAATACTGACCCCACCTGAGCCAAGGCCACTGTATAAATTTCTGCCATCAGATCTATATCCATTAGGAGTATGAAAAAACATGATCTGTGATTTACAGTTACACCAGCTGAAGTGGCCAGTGTAGATGAGGTTATATTCTATATATATAAGTTTAAGTTCAATCTGGTTTCCACCTGCAAGAGACTACAAGAGTGTAGATGGAATAATCTAACTACAGATACAATCAGAGCTTTTTTGCTAGCAAGACTATGTAATTCTAGCTATGCTGAAGCAATTTTTTGGGGGTGTAGGTAGAGAAAGGGTGGAGCAGCAGGTGAAAACAGCCTTTAACAGTCCCCCAAAATGAGAAATGATAGGATTTTAGTGTTAATATTTGTCACCAGATTAAAATGTCCTCATCTGGATAGGTTCATGCAATGTTTTTTTTATTTCTGTTGAAATCATTTTAACACTACAAGGTTTGTTTATGAGAAAGTATTTTAAATTCAAAATTGTTTAGTTGCCAGGATACAGAGTTATAATAAGTATTTATTTACAATTTTTTGTATTCACTTCTAAGTTATTATTTCACAGATTCCTATTTCCCAAAGAAAATAATTAATATATTGTAACTGTGGAGAATTTCCTTGACTTTATCTTTTCCTTTTCTAACAAAATCAATCTGGAATTAGAGAATTTGTTATTACCAGGACAAATTTTCAAGTACCACTAAATGCAGGAGTGAAACAAAGCATTTGGGCAGAGGTCCCTGAAACAAAGTAAAGCAGCTGCTGGCCTGTCAGCATAAAACATTATACAAATGCATAAATATGTGACATATGTTCACTGGAACATTTTTGACATGATTTTGGCTCAATATACTGTGTATATCTTTCCCTTAATGCTATATATATAAACTCCTGTTTAATATTCACAGAATTGTGTTTCATTTCCCAAAAGCATAAATTAAAGAGACAGTATTTCTCTGTCATGAAATGTTTATGTCCTAAAATAAAAATTGAGGATTAAAATAATGTCCCAGTTCCCACACCAAGAAGAAAATGTCACAGAAAATATACACGCATGTATAATTTAAAAATTAAATGCCGTATGTTGCATTGGCAGAAAAGAATTAGGCACTTTTGTAGCAACTGAGACAACTTGGTTCTGTTTTCAGCAGTTGTAGAAGTTGAGGAAAATCTGGCTGTTATTTCTCTTAAATGATTGAGTAGAGTTGCCAGCATTACATCTACTGCACTGTGCTTTCTGAAGAAGGTTTGAAATTCACTTCTTCCTGCTGCAAATCTCTATCATTGAATAATTTATCTTCTTCTCTCCAAGCTCCAGTTTGCCCAGTCAAAATGGAAAAATGCTCTCAACAACCAGCATTTCCACCCAGCGATCTCCTTCTTCCAAAGACATTGAGTCACAGTCACCCCCAAAAAACACCAGCAGCCTGAAAGTTGCCCATACTACAAGGGGCAGGGGGATACAGGGGGGGAATTTGGATGGGCTCATGATAACCTGGAGCAGAGCATGCTAACAAAGGTATTCTAATGTGCACACCCCATGCCTGGCACAGCAGGCTGGCCGCTGCTCATGTCCATCATGAGGAGAGTTGTCTGACTTATTGTCACTTCTTGCTTGGCTTTGATCAGAGTCTGGTGCTGTTGCCCAACCACAAGCATCTTACTCCTACTGACATTGGGGACCAAGGGGTGCTTGGCTGTGGGATGTGAGATCCTGCTGGTCTCCTGCCCTACACCAAGGGATGGAGGCATAACATTTATCTGACAGCTGCGCTTGGCCAAGTCCATAAAGTCACTGCTCCAAGGTCTGACAGCAACTCATGCTCCTGGATGGGACTGGGGGCTCCATCCATCCCATGCTGTGCACCCCTTCTGCCTTTGCCACTGGGCCGGGGCTCTTGGACTGCCTGCTGCTTGAACCTGACAGGGCATAAATAATGCAATATTTATATAGGGGGAATTTGTTTACATACTGTATATCAGATTTTATTTATTTACCTTTTCAGATTCAAGCTGAATTTCACTTGGTACTTGGAAGCCTTGTTAGAAAAGCAGCAAGATACATGTAAATTTTGCTTGGCATTTTTTATGTTCTACAGATCTTAATGTTGTATAAAGTGCTAAGTTACATAGTATTATTTTTTAATTTTTTTTTTCTATGATCTACATACTAGTGAGTAAGTCTATATCCAATTTCCATTTCTACTCTTATTTATCTAGTGTAATGTTATGATTCTATGATTCAGTCAGGAGCAAAAAGACTACATTAATGCATTATTACCACAAGTTGAATCAATATGTTTCCAAGTCTGATTTCAGAAACTATAGTTCCCATTACAATTTTCATGGATGTTTTGATACAAATATTACTTGCAGGAACAGTGGGTTTAAATAGAGAAGAACCAGAAAGTGTGTCTGTATGCCTCCTGTGGGTTTGGTTTCTGCACTTATTCCCACATCACAGCTGGGACGCAGGAGAGTGACATTTGCCACAGCAAGAAGTATCTCAGAGCATCAGCATCTTCATTAGCCTGAGCAAAAATGTAACCTTATCTAGATGGAAACAAAGAAATTAAATCTTTAATTCAAACAATAACCGCCTTTTTCAATTAGTCCACATGATTACGTTTGTGATTTCATTTGATACAGTTGCAAAGTTCTCATGACATTTATTGGGTGCAGAACATTTGAAAATGCACAGAATGAGAAAGATACTGAAAATTGCTTGCAGCCAGTAGAAATACAATTTCATTCTGTATTAGTATAGGATGTATATGTCATTCAGTGTGAATGGAAAATGTTATATCTTTTCCTTTTACGCTTAATGTTAAGAAAAGTCAGGCAAGAGACATTATTCACAAAGTCTCATACTGCCATGAAAAGCAAGATGACAGTAATTAAACCAGGTTGATGCTGTAAGTTCCCTTCTGCTCGCTGTATGAACGGCCAGCCAAGTAATTCCTGGACACTAGGTGCTCCACAGGGTGAATCTGGAGAAGGGCAGCCGCACCAGAAATGTCTTGTTTAAGCAAATGAAGTAAAATGAATAAACAGACAAAATTAAATTCTCCCAGGGCCCTCCAAAAAAAAAAAAAAAAAAAAAGAAAGCAAAACTACTCTGAGAGTCACCTTCAACCACTTTGGAAAGAACCAGAAGAAAGGTAAAATCCTCTGCCGACCTGATTTGGTCAGTATTTATTTACCTTGACGTTTATACCTTGACATGAGAGTGGGATCTAAGCTGACCAGTAGCATTTTAATATAGCAAACTGTGGCCTTTATTGTTCTTAGCACAATAGGAAGAGTCGCTGGCACTCTCTGCACATTCATAGAAAATAACATGGTTGAGATTTTATTTTTTTCCTTAAGAATTTGAGAACAATTTTTTCTTTAAGAATAAACTTTCTTCACAGCCGGGAATATGCTACATGCTGGAAGCAGCTGCAAATTAATTTCTCATTTTCCATCATATTTAGAAATGTACATATCATTCTATACTGTTGACTATTAATAGTAAAAAAGTAACTAAAATCTCTTAGTGCAAGCAGAGGGCTAAAATTAGTAAGACAACACAAATTCTAAACTCCGTTTTAGAGGAAAAAAGAGCGGGCAGGGCATCAAGGAAAGAGGCAAAAGATGTATGGTCTCTACGTTATTGCAAAAGGAATGAGATAAATTCTGATTTTTGAAGACTGCCTAAATACCTATGAAGGTTTCTCCATTCTTTTCTTAAGGCTTACTTTATTATAGAGAAAAAGCACATAGAGCCCATGATATGTAGCAGGTCACATTCCATGATCATCCCAGTCCTTTCTGGTACTTAAATAAAGCAGCTAAATGTTCTCAGGTTTAGCAAGCAGTTTATGAAGCGCTTTGACAGCCTCATGCAGCAAAAGCTGTAATTAAGGTTATCTGATATTATCTTAACAGGGACGGACAGTGATACGGCCACATCTACACTGCGAGGTGAGAGTGGGTGTCACACAAATCAGCATTAGTGAGGGTCCTCGGGCTTCCTTCACCCTTTGCTTTCTCAGTCCCCATCATTTCTACTTCTCATCCAGAAATCATCCCTGAAAAATTCAAGGCCAAGGGGAACTATGTCCTAATTGAAAACAAAGCCTCATTGAGTAAGAGGATCAGTACATTTTACTCAATTAGAGTCTGTGTTTGACACTGTGAGCCATAATTTATCTGGGAAAAATGTGCCTGTAGTTATATAGCAGCCCTTCAAACTGACCTACATCCTTGGGGAATGAATTTTGTTCTCGCATTCCTTTGAATCTGTATCTACTGAACACTGCTGATGGCACGAAGGAGAGGTTTGGGGACTGCAGCTCTTTTCATTTGCCTCGGTGTTGTCTGCCATAAATATTGATGCCTATGCGATGGGTGTGAGGCCGCTAACTGAGCAGGAGAACAGAGCACAACAGTAGCTGTTAACGAGATGACTTCTCAGCCTCTGTGGGCAATAAGGTCAATTTAACAGCAAAAAAAGGGATCAGCAAAACATTCCATAACACCTAAATATAGATTGGCTATTTGAGTTCAGCTCTTTGTCAAAGCACTGCTTTAAGTCACAGCTTAATCCTTTGACTCGTGGAGGTCTTCAGGACCTCTTCTGAAGTTCTTACTTTCTCTGGTCCGGCTCTTTAAAGTATTTAACACCCCTAAATCTCTAAAAAGCACACTTATGGTATCTGCTCCTTTTCTATCAATATTCTGTTTCTGTGGTTGCTTGGAACTGGACACCTTTGGGCATCTGGCCTTTATAATACCATTTCTATCACTCACAGAGGGACACCCATGCCTGCCATTAGCTTATAGCTCATTCAGAAACACCTCTAGAAGATGATCTGTCAAGTTCCTTGGTGCCTGAGCAATATCATCTATGCGACTGGTACAGGAGCCAAATATATAAAAGTTTGCTCTTAGCAGCTGAATTAAAGGCACTTCACCAGTTAAATGACAAAAACATGTGGATGGAATTTTCAGGATCAGTATGCAAGAAAATTTCCCCCTCAAGATTCCAGTAAATAGCAGAGTAAGTGTATATGGTTACTTGGGGTGGGGGGAATTGGTATGAAGAGTTATATTTTTGCTTTGTAAAGAAATTATAAGGAATCTTCAATATCTTTAAAAGTGCAGCTCTATCTTAGAAACACTACAGCTTGAATTCATTCATTAACAGTCCCCTTTGTCAGTTTCCTTGTTAATATAAAACTCTTCACAAGCACATGCATTTCCAGTGTGGGACAAAGAACAGAGACTAAGGTTATATTTAGGTGACAGAGAGCAAAAGAAGGTTAACCATCTTCTCCTGTAAACTTACATCACAAAGAGCAGCTTGCACATCCCTTCAAGGCTTCCCTCCCCAAAGTTTACCCCTCCACCTGGGACAGCCGTCCTTTTCATTCCTTTCTCGCCCTACCCCCGGACAATATCCTTCCTTGAACTGAATGAGTTCCTGTCCTGACTTCAGCAGGAAGAACCCCAGGCCTGCCATGGCCTGCAGGCCATCAGTGTTTGGAGTCAGCTGGGGGAGCTGAGCTGGCTACAGGTGGATCCCATCCCATAAACATCACACCCAGTATAAAGAGGGAGGTTTGCTCATGCTCAGAGTTCCCTGACTTGGATTCATGCTCAGGTTTTTCATGAAGCTCCTGGTGATGTCTTCCTCTTTGCTGTGACTGCTGTATGTTTGTTGGGGTAAGTATAACTGTTTACTTTTTACTTATGCTGCTATTAGTTTGTCTGTTTTGTTAAATTTGTTTTCATTTCAGCCTTTGGGTGTCCTCTCCTTTTCTTATTTTCTCCTCTCTGATGGGGAGGGGTTACTGGGTGATAGAGCAACTGCTGTAGTTTAGCTCCCGATATGGGCTAAATGGACATTTAAGTGTATTTTATCTAACACAAACAGCTCTGAATTCTGTTTTATACCAAGAGAAATAAAGCTGGCTAACATCCAGCAAGTAGGAAAAAGTCATAGCAAGGGCTCAAACCACCACAGGTGCACTCTGGGCTTCACCAGCATGTAGGTCCTTCCTGGGATTCAGTCATGAGAGGCAAAGGGTCACATGGATCATTAATGCTTAGACTTGAAGCTCATAATCATACCAGTGAAAAAAATTGTTCGAAGATGCTGCTTTCCTTTTCTGCCTGTGAGCCTGCTGTGGTCTTGTTAGAAAACCTTTGGACATGTCACTCCTTGAGGAGACCTCCTCATCATCAGGTTTTAGTGGTCTGATAGAGAATGTGCCTCCCCTCCTATGCTGCCGGACAAAGGCTGCCTGAGGTGGAGCGTCAGGTGAAATGCTCGCCGTAGGATGAACAGAAGATAAATGTGCTCTATTACTTTGTTGTGTTTATTGACCACACTCTGGCTATGCTATCTTGAAGACAAATAGCTCTGAAATCTAAAGCAAGAGCAATCTTTAGATGTCTCTGTATTTATGAAATATATATTTGGAAACTTCATATGTGTATAATGAAAACCTTATATAGGTTGGATGGTGTTATTACCAGCCTGGTGTGCTGTTCTCATACTGTAAACAGCTGCAGCCCTCTCTGCATTTCAGAGTAAAATCACTCAGTGCTTGAGATGGTTTCATATTTTAACAATCCTCTTTTGCTGTTGTATGGCTGGGAGGGACTTCCTACATTTCATGCAATCAACATGCAAATTTGAGAGCTTCCCATAAAATCCTGCAGTAAACAGGATATGTTTGCTCTAAACAGATTTCATCCAGTAACAATTCACTATAAATTCAGCTAGCATCAACAAACTGTTATTTTTCCCTCATGTTGCTCTAACATCTTTTTCCTGGTGTAGAACAACAGGAGTAAATTACTGCTATTTGTCCCCACATTGAAGTATTTAACTAAACCTAAAGACGCTGTCTACCAATAATGATAGTACTCTGTGATTCAACTATTTTCTTTTTTCATTGTAAATGTGAAGTAATAAATGGAAGACAACTGGAATTGAGTTCAGTAAGGGTAGTTCATAAGTATGGCAGAAATGGGGATAAGTTATTAGAAGTTTACTAACTGAGATAAAAAGCAATTTCACAGAAGCTATGTTTACTGAAATGTACTAATAGAGTATAGGTAATACAGATTTTTAGCATGTTATTTAAATAATTGTCCCAAAGATTGACCCTGCTGCTCTATTAGAAAGGAAAAATAAAGGGTAATTTCCAGTTTTACTTGTGCTGAAATTCCTGCCTTATTTTCAATGCTGAAGATCCCTTAACATGATAAGGAAGCCATAAAAACAGTTAAAAAAACCAAGCAACAAGAACAAAAAACCAAACCCCAACAAAACAAGAATCTTCATCCAACAGATTTAATGCTGAAAAAGTTAGGAAATGGCAATGAGTCTCAGTAGGTGTTTACATAATGCAGATTAAAATATGTGCTGTCCTGATTCATAAGCTGCTGTTTTGAGAGGAATACTTTCAGAAACATGTTTGGTTTTTTTAGTTTCTAGTGCAATCTTACCAAGGGGTGAAAGAGCAAAGGAGATGCTCAGAGGCAAACGCCAGCAGTAACTTGGGCATCAAACTGGCGCCACATCAAAATGATTTTTAGACTGGCATCAACAGTTGGCAGAGCATTAAGAGGGTGACAAAATGGGCCGATTTATTTTAAAGGGGACCTAAACATTGTGTTAATGTTGACAGCTGACACTGCTGAAAATTGACTGTGAGACAGAGGTTTTCTTGATAGCCACAGGATGTCCTTGAAACAGAGTCTGCATCTCAATGAGCTGGATGCCACTCACAGTACATTAGAAAGAAATTCGTTAGGGTTGAATGTAATTACAGTGTCAGGGTAGTTTCTAGGCCAAGATCCATCGTTCCGGTTAGGAACCATGTCATACTGAGGAAAAATTAACTTGCTTACAAATACACAACAGATCATCTCCAGAGCAAACATGATGCTTCTCTCCACCTTTCTTCCTCCTCCCACTGTTTCTTTTTGTTTAAAGCACAGCTATAAAGGCTCACATCTCATCTCAGCTGCTATTGTCAGGACAGCTAATTAGCTAGGGTGGGATGAGGAAAAAAAAACCACAGTGGAAATGGGGTCACGGAGAGGTTAAGCTCCATGAATATATTCATTGGGATTCAGATCACGCTCTCCTGAAATGAGATGTCATCATTAAAATTGTGGATGACACTGTTGCATGATGATGCTTCATGACAAGCTGTTAGAAAGATGTGAAGGAAATAGTTTTCATTTAAACTTTAATATATCATTGTGATGAGAAAACAAGCCCAAATTGAACAAACAATGTCAGGAAAGTTCTGAAAACAATCTATGTGAGATGGTTGTAAGGGAGAAACACTCCAATTTAATTTAGAAAAAAATTTTAAAAGCCATTCTTTCCTTGTCTGCCTTTCTGAAACTACAGTTGTGAGACATGAATAGCACGAGTGTCTTGGCAATAAATTGATTTCATCTCAGTACTTTTGATCTAGCAGAAATGTTGGCTGTTTTTTAACAGCAGGAAATAATCGTTTGAAAAGAAGAAAAAGCAGAGCTACAGTTAATTGTGTAGGAGTCTGAAAAGTACAGGCTAATTGGAGGTGTGACCCTGAGCTCAGTTAGCCTGTTTCAGTGCTTGGGCTCACAGTGAGTGGAAGGTGACTCAAAGGGCCATCCTTTCCACTGACCCAAGGCAGAAATCAATGATATTTGGGTCAGTCTTGACAGATGCTGTTCTGGCTTCTTCAATAAGGTTCATCACCCTCTCCCAAATTTCTGCTTTAGTGCATTATTTTCTATGAGATGATTTTTCAAGTGATTAAATAAAATCTTCGTTGCTGAGACTATTACTTCATGTCTTATCCACAATAAACCCTTACCTCTTTGCCTTCTGTATATATCAAAACTGTTGTCTTGCCTTGCCGCCAGGTTTCTATCCCTTTGACTTGTACCAATTCTTCTCTCAGGCATGTTTTGGGGTTTCTCCTGGCTCCTGTCCCACACCCTATATTGTGCAACCCAGGGTAGTGTTTGCATCTCGTGAAACTGTGCTGCTCTCTTTCTGGTTCACCATCAAACACAAACCATTTTCTGCAGAGCTGCTGTCCACCAGCATGTTCGTGTCTTGCATTTGCAGAGTTGGCCATTAGCTTGCTTAAGTGGGTTAACTACCACTTGCCCCTGTTAAACATTCCCATACCTGTGCTCTGTGAATAACATTTTGAGTTTGAAACCCATCACCTAAAATGCCTCCAGCCCTTCCCAGCTTGGTTCAGTCTGCAAAGTTAATAAGCCTCCTCTCCGTTCATATATCTAGCTTATTATAGCTGAATGTCTCTTCTATGAATGGTATTTTTCTGACCATCCTTGAAGGCTGCCTTCTTTTTAGAGAATTTATGGGACTCTGAAGCTTACCAAGTTGCCCATAGAAAGGTTGCTGGCTCATCACTGAGATTTACAGCCTGCTAACTACTCTGTAGAAAGGTAAATACAGAACTGCAGGGCCACTGGGGAGTCTGACACAGAATAAAATTGACAGCAATTTCTGTTCCTTTTCCAAGCCTCTTTTCTGATGATGTGAGGGCGGGGGATAAAACGCCAAACTTTGTCTGTGATTTAAAGAGTTAATTTTAATCAAATGGAAGCTTTCCATTTTAAGATAAAACTCAAGCTTCTAGTGCTGAGCTTTAAATGTAATAGATGAGATTAAAGGAAGTCAGGTCTGAATAAATACTGTGGAACACTAAACACGATTTCTATCAAACACTAACAAAAGGCCCTACAGAAGAAAACCTGCTTGCTGATTATTCTCCTATGCTGTGTAATTATCATACATTTTATCATACCTCTCCAATTTGGAACAGTCTTGATTTTACAACTAAGAAAACACCATATAGAAGACGAAGTCCCATGAGGTACTTATTTTATTGGCTGAGAAGGGAAGCATACACATGTCCAGTAGATAAACTAAGCTGTAAATTAATTTTAATGTAATTGAGATTTCCTGGAAAGGAAATCTTATTTTCTAGTGGAACTTGTGTCACTTTGTCTATACTGGTGATGTGTCTGCTTCCATTTTGCATTGCTCTGGAATAGGTTGAGTTCTTGGGTAGCCCTTGTTACTACGTTTCATTATGTCGCAGCATTTTTGCACTCCTAAACTTTGGAAGACGTTGCTATACAACTACTGTTGGATCCTTTCTCTTCTGACCAGCTACCCAGGGAAAGCTATAGAGTGTAAAATTCTTTTCTCTTCGTCAAGTCAAAGCATAAATCTTGGTATGATGAAAAAAAATTGCATTTTCCTGTTGTTAGCTACTAATGACAAATTGTATGAATAAAATAAACTTTCTAATTGGAGCCTGTATTAGCAGAGCTCCTACAGTGAGAATTACAAAGTACCTGAAGGACCACTCCTGACTTTGGAAAAAGCATCTCGCTGAAAACAGTCTTTTTTTTTTTTTTCATCTTGGTACATTTACTGACTATAACTGTATAACCTTAAGTGAGATGGCCACAAAATGCAGGTTCTTTGAGTAGCACTTTGGCTTAGGTGACGTTTCCAGAATACTGTATGAGCTGAGCTTTTTTAGGCTGAAGTAAACAGATCAAAGAAATTGTTGCAGAGAGGCAGAAGTAAAAACTAACCTAGAAAATATCACATAACTGGAACTGCAAACACTGATCTTAGTAAAAACCTGGAGGAAAATGCCAGCCAGAATTACACATTACCCTGAAGAGAACAAAGGAAGTTGTTTGGGCTTTTTTTTTTCCTAGAGCTACTGAAATATTTCTTCTGAATCTGCAGGAATATGGTGGGGCTTATATTCCAGGTGTCCTCAGCTCACTTGCTCGACTCCTAAATTTAAGACATTCAATCTGTATTTTGTTCCATACAGGTGGACAAGTACAAGTGACAGAGTTATGTTGATTGTGACAAATTAGTTCATTTGTTTGCAAATGCTGTCAAGTATTACTTGGAAGCTGAGGTGGCTGGAAAGTGGAATAGTAAAGATTTTTCCAAGTAAAATGGCAGAAACTTGCAGACATAATCACACAACAACTCAACTGCAAGGTGGTAGTAGGGGGCAAACAGCTATTCAGAATACTGAAAACACCTTAGGTGAGGAAAAGGTTGTGTGTTGAAGAGGAAAAGTTGGGGCATGTTAAGGCTGTGATTCTCTTACAAGACCTAGTTCTGCCGAGGGCTCTGCTTGAAGTGGGCAACTGGTAAACTAGTGCTTGAAGTGAGGTACAGAAATGTCATAAAATCACTTCTTTGAGTAATTGCACTTTGCCCACAAAAATGATGGTGATTTTAACGCAGGAGGAGTTCCTCCATGCCAAACTAGAGCAAGCCAATGTCAGAAAAAGCCCAGATACTGCTTCCCCTGAGAAAAACAAGATACATCTTTTCATAACCTCCTCACCACCACCCGGCCCTTCTGAGGGCATTGCACATTCTTCTGCATTTGAAACTCTATTCTTGTTCCAGGCACACCCTGTGGGGACAGAACTGTAACTGTGCTATGTGGTCATGGTGTGATGCCAAGGTGCTGCTTTCTGTTTTGCTGCTTGGTTGTTGTGTGCCTCGATAATGTACGCTGATATCAGGTACAGGACACATGCATCAATTAAGTGTATCACAATGATGCCTTTCATACATTGGTAGAAATTACATCCGTGCTAAAGCTCCTGACCCAAATCCATAATCCTGATCAGAGTTTCCTTCAAGAAAAAAAATAATTTTGCATAATAAAGCTATACCTGTCCTCAGATCTTGATCTGGAGAGACAAGAATCACAAGGCAGAGCTCTGGGATGACAAGAAGTGGCTTATATTCTCATTTCTGGCAACAGCTCACTCTGTGACCTGAGGGAGTCATTTCATCCGTGTGTACCTTGCTTTCTCCATGTTAACAGAGGTAATAATGCTTACCCTTGCAAAGGTAATTTGAAGTCTAGCACCAAAGGCTGTTCTACACAATTGTAATTGCCTGGGCAAGTTTGTTTTGTTTCCTTGAGAATAACCAGGATATGCAGCTTCTGCATAGGTTTGAGTTGTTTACATGTGGCTGCCCAGATCTGCCTATTGCTAGTACAAATCTCACGAGGTCTTTGGGAACCTCCATATATTTATTGTCCTTTGGTGTGCACTATAATTAAGCTGCAAATACAGGAAGAAGCTCCTATTTGGAGCTCTTGCCACTGTTCTCTGTTACAGCGAATTTCTACACCAATTGCCCTGTTGCAACGTAGTAGCCAATGCTGGGGAAGAAGGAGGAGGGAAAGAGATCTGAGCAAAGGCACAATTCCTTACAGCCCTGCTACACCCTCTGGGTCCCTTGGGGCAGACTCTTCTCTCTATGCCCAGCTCTCCTAAAGGGAGTCTGACATCCTTGTGGGCTGTGTGATGCCACCTGAGTACAGGCTTGCTGTCACTGCTACCTGCTCTTCAGCTCAGCCTTGCTCTCTACTGGATGAATCGGACCTTTTTATCTGAAAGAAAAACCCACTCATCTTTATCCAGGGGAATATTATTCACATAGCAGAGAAGTGGGCTGATGCCTGTGGCAGCCCCTTGTGGGTCAGTGGTTCCTTTCTCAGCTGCTGCAGTGTGTTACTACAGCTACTCCTGTCTGAGTCACTAACCCCAGGCTGGATATACAGGATGCAAACCCTTCATTACAGGAACTTTGTCAGCTAGATACACGGTCTTTCTTCTTTCTCTAACTTTGAAGTGGTTTTGCGGTCGTACAGAAGCTCTTTAGTCAGCACAGCTTCCCTGCCAGGCAGAAAAATAGTTATTGGAGTCAGGGATGGAGTGTCAAGAAAGACAGAAATTGCACTGTTGCCTTCACTTGGAAATTATATGTTCATCTGTTTGTGTTCCTGCAAGGTGGGAAACACTTCAAAATTCACTTGGAAAAAGCTGTTCCCATCTTGGACTTTGAGTGCAGCACTGACTCCAGTGTCTGTGCTCACTGCTGCAAGGCAGAGCCAAGCCGAGGAGCTGCAGGTAGGGGCTGTCAGCACCCACAGCAGAGGTTGTTTCCCCCTTGCCTGCCCTCTTCTCTGCAATAAAACAGACGCCACACTTCAAATTCCCAGGTCCTAAAATTGGTTCTACCTGTGGAAATCACCTCATCTTAAGTCTCACTAAATTATGGACCCCGCTGCTTCCCATTTGAGGGATATGTGACAAGGCAAGCAAGTAGGACAGACTCTGAAAAGGCTTTGCTACACGCAAGACGCCCCTAGCGAAGTTGCGAGGTATATGCAGATCAGGAGAAAGTGGCAGAGCCTGCCTGAAAAAGTATTTTACTAACCCTAAACACCCGTTGAGTTTAGTCATTTCAGGGGATCCATTTAGCAGACTTTACTTAGTCTCTCCATTGTTTACCTCTTATACTGAGATAGGTAGGGTCTTTCTAAAATTATAATGCCTTTTATCAAACAGGGCACTTGAAGGGATACAGACCTTGGTTGCTGGGGCAGGGAGGGGGGGGGGGGGGGGGGGGAGAAAGAAAAAGAAATAAAGGCTTCTTGGGTAGATGTATTGAGCAATACCGGTGCATTTGAATACGTGCTGTCCCATGTTCATAACTCCGAATCTCAACCTCTAGTTCACTACTGTCAGTATCTGTGAGAAGCTTAGTCCAGCAAGAAGAGAGAAGAAAAAATTTTTTAAAAAAGGAAAGAATAGAGCTGCCCAATTGACCTACTGCTGAGAGAGCAAGATGGAGCTTTTAACTTGAGGAAAGTCTCTGTTTTTTTGGCTCTTTATCTAAACATAAGGTACCACCTCTATCTATAAAATTAATATTTAAGCCTAGTGTAGTATTACTTGATGATTGATTCATGGACCAGAATTGCTATGTAGTTCCTTAGTGAATACATGCAGAACCACAGTTGGCTGTTGCTGCAAAGAGCTGATCTTAAAGGCTGAGGAAAAAGATGAAAATGCAAAAATTTTGAGTTAAAGGAGAGTTAGATTGGGAATAATTTTTCTAGTTTCAAATACGCAAGAAATAGTCTCCTGTTTTATGTAGCTGATTAGTAGGTGTTTCTGCCATGTTATAATCTATGATTTGATGTAGATTTATATGACAGCTGTACTTGGCCTTTGTGTGGTCTATGTGGATGAAAGATTTGAGTAGATTCGTTTACCTCCAGAAGATTGCATTGGTCTAACAAGTGCACACTGAGAAGAAATTATTTCCACTGGATTTTCAGGACAGTCAGATTTTTGCACATTTTTTTCCCTTCTCAGTTTGGTGCTTTTTTTTCTTTCCTACCTCAGTTCATTAGTCTTACCTTTTCCCTCCTCTCTTCTTATCCTTCCCCAGTACTCACTATCCTCTCAGGTTTGACTATTTGATGGCTGAAATATATCAGGGAGCAGCTGCTTTTACTACTACTTCTGACAGTAAAAATATAAGCAAAAGGTTGATAAGGCTTCAAATAACAGCCACAAGTGCCTCTAAGTTTTTTGTTTGGTTGGGTTTTTTGTTTTTCATTTCTCTTGGTTTGGATTTAAAGGCAAATCAAACAGCCCGGTGCCTCACTAGTGTTACGCTAAGGCTGCACAGTATGTGAGGATATGTTTTTTTATTACAGATCTGCACAAGTCACCATTCCTGGAGGTATTTAAGACATATAGATGTGGTGTTTAGCCTTGTGGTTTAATGGTGGACTTGGCAGTGCTGAGTTAACAGTTGGACTCAATGATCTTAAAGGACTCTTCCAACCAAAATGATTCAATGATTCTAAGAAGCGTGTCCTGAGGGTCAGACAAGACCTGACCAGGCATCCCACCCCTTGTCCAAGCAGAGGGCTCTGCTCCCATCTCACCAGCATACTTTCAGAAGCTGTGATGCTGTCTGGTTCACACTACCCTCTTCTTTAGAGTTATAAATAAAACCTGTGCTGAAAAGCAGATGTGAGTCACAACCAGGTTTTCAACACCAGAAGCTGGGAGGTACAATAGGCTGCTGTGCTCTTCAATACCTGTGTGATGCTGAGCAGAGCCAAGGTGGGACAGCTGGTGTGATTGTGCTTGCTAGCTACAAAAGTTTAAGCCTTCATCATCTTAGAAGTCCTCTTGTAAGACATCTCTTCTCAGCAATAATGTTTCTTTGGCTATGCAACCTAATTATTATTACTCCTGGGCCTATGATTTGAATGGATTTACACTAAAGATTAAAATCCCTTAAAGTTTTAAAGCACTAAACATGTTAACCAACAAAAATCTTCCCAAACAGATGAAAATGTTATCCTCTAGATATTTTTTTCCTGCCACACAAAAGAACATAGCTGCTGCTAAAATTAACATCCTAGAGGTTAAAGCCTTCTATTTGCCAATGGAAAGAGGTGCCAGGCTGAAAAATCTCTCACATGATTCCACCAATGCCCTTGGACTTCAGCAAGAAGGGGACACCTCTGAACACAGCAAAGGTAGTTGACAAGATAACCCAGCACAGCTATAGTTGTCTTCAAACTGCAGCAGGCTTAAAACAGTGCTCTGGTTGAAAGCCAAGGTCCATCTGGCAGAGGTTCTCAAAAGACATGTAGATGTGGCACTTAGGGACATGGTTTAGTGGTGACTTGGCAGTGCTGGGTTAATAGTTGGACTTGATCTTAGAATTGTTTAGGTTGGAAAAGATGTTTATGATTCTGAGAGTTATGGCCCATTTTTATGGAGCAGATCCCAGTACCTCTGCTGGTATTGCACCTGCCTGTGCCCCCAACTCATTCTGGTGAGGAGGTTTGGTTCAGTGTTAGCTCTGCTTTCAAACAGCTGATTCCAGCAACATATCTTTGCTCATTTAGCTTTAAATCTGCCTGAAGGCAGCTACTACTGTTTGCTCCTGTGCCACAGGAAAGGATACTCAAACCCATGGGTGAAGCAAGTAAGGGGGGGGGGGGGGGGGGGGGGGGGGGCGGGCGGGGCGGCAGAGGGGGTGTAGTGGGGCAGCCACCCGGCCCCCCGCCAGTGGACTGCCCTTCTCCGCCTTGCCCCCGGCCCCAC
>WUAM01000287.1:84780329-84824911 GCA_024336885.1 Actenoides hombroni | reverse complement strand
GGCGGCGCGGCGTGCAGAGTGTGTGCATTGGAGCATCCACCTGAGCCCCTGCCTAGGTACTGCTCTGCTTCCGCTTATCCCAGGGACACAAACCTGTGGTCATCCTGGCCAGCTGACCTTTGTGCAGAGGCACCGTGCAAGAACTGTCCCCAGGATACAGCCAGACTGACAGGGAGATGCTTCTGGGGCTTAGAGCACCTCTGTCCCTGTGGCTGATCTTCCTCTGGCAGGCAGCTGCATGGTGCTGGCTGTCCCAGATCAGCTATGGGGAATTATTTCATATAAAGCTGCACTTTGGAAATGCTCTGCATGCATTTCTTTCAAGCCAAGGAGACTACTCTTCTTCAAATGGGGCTTTGAATTGTAAATAATGTCACTTGTCTTTCTAGTAAAAGATGACACTCAGTTAATAGGATGGCAAAGTTCATACGCTACCCTATAATTAAAAACAAGGGGAAAGACAGACCACTTAAAAGAGTTTCCCACTGTGACAGATTCTGAGGATAATAACATTTTCGCACTGCTGTAAAAAACTGTGTTAGCTGTAATTTCTCCAGCGAGGGTAATGAGTAGTATAGTCAGCCTTTCATTTGTTTTGCAGTCTGATGCCTAATCTTTTCTGAAAATAAAAGCACAATGCCTGCATCACTTGATCGATTGATCCAACACATACCTTAAAGAAACAGCTTTGCATCCCCTCCAGTGCCTTATTTCAGTTGTCTGATTAAAGCTGTATCATTTACATTTCTGAGGTACGTGACTTTTGGTCTGCACAAGTAAATATGTCCGTGATTTAATTAGTCTTTTTCTCTAGCAGTTCATTTCTCATATCTTTCTGTATGCTGGCTTCAATTGATTTTAGTTTTTTAATATTATTTGTATTTTTTTAGTTTCTCAAACACTCCTATCGCCTCCTTGCACCGTAAATTTCTGTGGTAGAGACCAACTTATTTCCCTATCTACCAGCAGTCTCCTTGCACAAAACCCTAGGTGAAGCCCACTTGACAGTAGATAGAATTTCAAAACTTAATGGGCTTAACCTTTAAATTTCTTTTCCACCTTTGTTAACTTCAGAATATAGCAAATTCACAGCTTTGGGGTTTTTTATTGGTTTTTTGGGTTTTTTTTTAGGTTGAAGTATAATGAAAGAGACCTCTCCTCCCATTTCCTCCTGAGATTAATTGAAATACAGCCCTCTAAACCTCCACTAATTTGTTTTGAAGCCAGCTATTTCCTCAAACAGTTACGGAAGATGAAAGTTGTTGATAGGAGCTGCAATTTATTTTTTTTTCTCCCTGTTCCATTGCTACATGCCACTTAAATCTCTGGCTTTGCTCCCATATCTCTTGACATATGTATCTGAGCTCCCAAGGATAAAACACACAAGGCTCAAATACACATTCATTTGACCTGTGAGAGGCTTGGTTTGCTCTCAGCTGAACTGTTAGGATAGGCTGTGAATGCAGCAGAGGAGGTTGGAGTGAGGAACATGAGAGGTTAATATTTAAGGTTATCATTTTGTGACACTTCAGGGGTTGGATTTTACCACCCTTTCCCAGACTAAGCATTTTGAAAGCTGCTCAGCCAATGCTCACAGAGCCTCGTGGGGTGGCATCCATGTGTGAGGTGGGAAGGATGGAGGGCTCTTTGCTTCAATTTGCAAAAAAAACCCAAAAAACAAACCAAACCAATTACAAGACATTTGAGTGCATTCAAGTCGTCCATTATTTGAGCTCATATGGAATTCAAGGCAGTATAGGAAATAATTTTACCGAGTCATTGATTGGGAGATTAAAACCTGCTTTTAATATATGCATGGCAGTACAAGCAAAAGCTGTTCTCCTGAAGGCTGCACATGACTGGGTTGTTCAGACAAAGCTCTTGCTCCTTTTTTTGTGTCGCTGCAGTTAGCTTGATTTCATCGGAGTAATTCTCATTCTTCCCATGTCATGCTCTGCATATGCTCGCTGCCAAGTTTACGTCCAAAGTCGGTTGTGTCACAACCTTCTGTACAATTATGGGGGTTTTCTGTCTCAAATGTAGTTGTTTTCTTTCTGGGACTGAATCCCAGTTTTATTCTATGTATTGTTGTCCTTTGGTTTTTCACTTGTTTGGGGCGGGGGGTTTCCATGGTTCTGTTGGTGCTGGGGGAAGCTGAGCTGCAATTGATCTAGTACTTGACTGATGTACTATGTTTGTTTCATCAGCTTTCCACACAACGGACCATAAAATTAAACCTACATTTCTAAAGCCTTTCAGAGAACTGCAAAAATTACCCATTATGCTCATTTATTTGCTGTATGGGTTTTTTTACTTTACTTATTGGGGTTTTTTTTGTACTGGTCTAGTACTTTGCATCTCAATGTTCCCATTAGTAAAAGATAAAAGGGGCACCTAAGGGCCACATAAGCAGGGAGACATGTAGCCACTAGGCTCAGAGTCATGAGGTTTTTTCCTGCTTTTGTTTCCCCTGGCATTGGCAATGGTCATAGCCCAATAGATTCTGTAAGAAAATGTCTTCAAAGTGCAATTCTGTTGCTGCTTGACTGCGTCTGTCTATAGGGTTCTTTTTGGCCATCACTGAAGCATTGACTTAAGAATCACTGAAAACTACCATCAATTTCTAACGACTAAGACTTAAACAAGCAGGTATTTAAACAAAGAAAAACAAAACCCATTTTTCTCTTCACCCCAGCTGCTTTTGATCCCATTGAATGGTGTCAAATGGGTTAGAGTTACGTGTGAAGTTTGTAGCTTCTGAGTTGCTGACAGTACCTACCTCAAAGTACTACATGATATGAATTTTAAATTATTTTATTGAAATAACCCAAAATTTATTAAGTATTGCCATTTTTTATGTAGCACCGTTCTTCCTACTGGCAGTTGAGAAAAATCAAGACAAAGTGGCTGCATCTTGCCATTAAAATTTTTATTTCTGGGAAATAGGAATATTTAGTTTGCTGAATGAAAGCAGTCTCTATACCCTTCTCAGCCCATATATTCCAGCACAAGTTTGATACTAAAATACAACTTCCCACTTAAGGCTGGCTGTGCTTTTACATACATAAATATGCAACAAGAATAAATATTCTGTAGGCTCATAGTGCTGTACAAACTTCATAGCAGACAAAACCAGCCTGCTTGTCTTCCAGTGTTCTAAAGGACGCTCTTTGTTGTACATGTGCCCTCTCTGTTTCTCAGCATGTTTTCATCAATACTGAGAGACCATGCACAATGACTGTCGCATATCAGACAATCCATCATGGACTCATCCATGGGGTCCACACAACAGGAGGTATAACAAGTCACTTAGAGACTTCTTCAGTATCCAAAAGACTCGTTGGGATTATATTTAGTGTTGCACTGAAACCTTTTTACATAGAGGAGAATATTTTTTCCACCAAGGAGAAAAATCAAGAAAAATACGAAATCTCTTGGCAAAAATCAGGTTTCAGTATCAGAAGTGTCTTTGTCACTTAGTGTAAAGACCACTTATAAAATAACCACACTAAGCCCCATAGTAGCACTATTTGATCATGTTTTAGACCATTTTTTCAAGAGCCATCTGATTGAAAATGTACTTATTGTGAATGACATCCTTGTGGTAAGGTATTAAAGACAGCTACATTTTGTGGTTTTAACCTTCAAAACCACTACAAATTAAGGCATCATATTAAGTGGTGAAACAGAGAAGGTCCTTTTTAATTTAGTCGCTCTGCCTGATCCACATTAGAAAGCAGAGTTATTTTCTTAGGAGACTAATTCTTTGATAAGATCTGTCTGTACCCAGCTATCTGATAAACTGGCAACTAGAGATCCAATGTCACCTTTCATTTTATCTACTTATCTGTCAGTGGTGCAGGGATATGGGGATATGGTCACTCCGAAGTTTTCAGAATATTTTCTAAACAAGAATTTAAAAATTAAATCCGCAAATAACTTTTTAAAAAAATCTTAAAGGAAATATAATTTTTCTGAAAGAAGGAAAAAAGGATTAAAGGATTTACATGTGGTAAATCTTCTAGTGATATTTCTTAGCATCTGTAATCCAAATCATAAGATTTTACATTACTATGCAGAGGTCACTGGTGTTGTACTGGCCTGACATTTTGACTCGAGTCAAATAATGAGTAATAAATCAGATTGTTAGAATATTAACTGGGCTAACAAGCAGTTCTTAACTCCATATAAATCGTTAGTTACCTTTTTAGCTCATAGTAAACTTTTGAGTGAAATACCTTGGACTAGGATTTTGAAATGCACCTGTTCCCAGGTTTTGTATTTTCTTCTGCCCACCTGACTGTATTCTAATGTTTAGTGCTCTGGATTGAAATTCAGGCTTTCTACTTCAAAAGAAAATGGCATGGGAAGAGGATTTAAATAAATAATGTTCAGTTGTTTATTATTATTCAAGGGAGACTGCAATGTAATGTATATTTTAATACCAGTGCGGTTTATATAATGAGATTTTTGTACTAGTAATGCAATTATGACAAAACCATAGTTTGGGGCTACTTATTTGTTTTTGTTACTGTGTATGTACATAACACAAGGCTTTCCACACATCCTTTGTATGGCTTTCTCTGAATACACATTGATTTGCAGCTCTGCCTCTCATATGTGAGCTTTAACTTTAAGAAGGTTGCCAAGTGTTGCTGTAAGCATGCCCACTCCATGCCTTTTTTTATCAGCCAAAATCATCACAGGAATCCCACTTCGGGCTCTGCTAGCTGTTAAAGCTTGACCTGTGACTCTGTGGCATTCCTCACGTCTCCAGTGCCCTCATTCCTTTGCTTCTACAGAAACTCCCAGTTATTGCTGGTACTAATGGTCAGCTGCTTTGATCAATTTGCCTTGCAGGGCATGCTCACCATAGAGGAAAATTCTGTATGCTGTTCCAGCACAGCTATGAAAGCAAACCTTGGTGTTTCCCTCAGCTTCTTCCAAAGTCAATAGTCCCTAAAATAAAAATACAAGAAGTTGGGCATTATTTTGGCTGTGTCTGTATCGTAGGTAGGATTCTCAGCTAATGTGAATTAATTTAAGACACAATGACTGTGAGCAAAAGGAGGATCTGCTTCATCCCTTCTTTTTTGGTGTTTCCCTGTACTGTGTTGCTACTGCAGTTTAGTTATCATGGGAAAGGTGGCAATTATGTCATTTTCCTTTAACACTGAAAACAGAAATGTTTATTTCTATTCCTGAACTATCAGCTTCTAGTGAACACATCAGCTTCCCTTCAAAGGCTTATCCTCCAAGCTTGTTTCTTATCTTGTATTAGGCTTTTCACGTACTCAAACTTAATACTTTTTGTATCCTGTTTATATTGGTGTTTTACACAACCATATGATGATTAATTTTTTCATTAAGAATTTTGCTTTCTTTTTAAGTTGCTCTGGTACTTCATTGCTTAAACACAATCTTATAAATGCTACTGAGAAATAAGCCAAAACAAATTACATAAGGAACAGAGTCTTAGTAGTGCCAAGATTTTCTTTTCTGTGTTGCACATGCAAAGCTTTTCTAGTTAATTAAGAACAAGCACGCACACAGCACAACTAGCTCCTACAACATGAATTTCATTTCCTTGAAGCTAAATAAAGACCGAACAAAACTGTTCTTGTTGCAATTCTGATCTTCAAAGGAGTTTGTTTATTTCCTTTCATAGGTCTGGACAGCCTTGAGCTATCTGTGTTTAGATTAAATCAGCTCCAGAATCCTCCTGTCCCTCTTAGCTGTAAACAAGGCTGAAATGGGAATGATACCTCAGGATTAAAGCTGAGATTATTGGGATTAAGTGGAAAGAGTTTGCCAAGAGGGAAGAATAGCCCTGGCCTAGAATCTCATGGTCTGGAGCCCCTGCAGGTCTCTGACGCTGGGCAAACAGCCGGGAACAAAGACAGGGTTCCTTGTTTATTCACTGGAATGGGTATCTGTTCAAAACCCACTGACCAGCCTATTAGAAATAACACTTTAACACACATGAATGTTGGAATCTGTATAACCTATATAACTCATATTTAATAACCTTCTTCATTTTCTGTATCTTAAAACTGAGCTGCACCTCAAAATTACAAAATTTCAACTATTTTTCTCCTCTAGGTTCTCATTTGTAATGGGTTTACATCCCCTGCAGATGACTAAAATATAAATCACAGCACCAAGTCTAAATTTTTGACTAGTCATAAATATTGCTATTTTTTTTCTTCAGAGTATTCACAATTTGTTGAACCTGGAAGTTGCACCTGACAAAAGAAAATACTGTTGCTTTTTTTCCTAAAAGCTTGGGTTTGTTGTGTTGATGGTGGGGCTACGTAGAAGAAATGAAGCCAGCCCAGGATTGTGGATGCTTCATGTGTGGTGGATCTGTGCTAGAGCCTCTGGTTTCACCAGAGGCAGCATAGGAAGCGGGACTACAGCCTAAGAGGTCCTGTCATGTATTTCTTGATTAAGCACAGCAAAGATGTATTTGGGATACTCTGGCATGCAGAAACTTTGCCTCTAATAGGTCAGATGAGGACAGGCAATTGTGTGAAGGCTAGAATGAACGAGCATGGAAAACTCACAAAGCACAATATCTTCCTATTTTCTACTGGGATTTTAAAATAATTTTTGATATGTTTTAAAACAGCATGGTATGTGAAAAGTTCTATTTTCATTGCAAGGTATAATCTGTACTTCAGACAGAGGGTTTCTGAAACTTAAGTGCCTTGGCCCTCCATCTTATAGCTCCTGGCTAGCACTGGAGTGCTCATTGCCATTGCCCTTAAAAGCTCAACCATTCACCTAAAGCAGACCATCTGGCTAGACTGCTTGTAAACTCAATTTTCATGATTGGATAGAAAATGTTACTCAAAATAATTTTATTTACAAAACCCTTTATTATGTTCCGGTTGTTTCTGCGCTGTCACTTGAAAGTCTAGCTGAGATTGTGTTTGATTGATGAGCAGTGGTTTCTAACCCAGGGTCTACCTTCCCTCTCAGGTTTGAAAATGCCAGTGGTGAAATCTCCCTGGAAGCCAGTGGAGTCAACACAGATTCATATTAGAAAGGAAGTTACAGTATAATACAATATTTCAATAACCCCACATTATCACTGTTTATTCCTAGCATGTTGCCATTGTTGTTTCCTCCAGTGTTGAGCAAATGTGTGGATCAAGCTGCTGCCTGGTCTCTGGAACAAAACACTCACTGTGAGATCTCTTACCTAATACTAGAGTTTTCCAGCCCGCTCTCTGGCTCCCATTATTTTCCATTAACAATTCCCCATTAGAACTGAATTGTTGATTACTCATGGAAAGCAATCACTGTAAGGGTGTAAGCAGGGCTGAGAGAAAATGGCTGTATCTTGAAGTGAACTAATGAAAAGAGGAACTGATGCCTGTGTCTGGTGTCAGGACTATGCATAGCACAGACTGACATGGTGTATGTAGGTCCAGGCTCATCTGGGGAAAGCCCCCCCCTATGCATGAAAGAAATGCAGCATTTGTTAAAAAAAGGACCAGAGGTCTGGAACACCTCTCCTCTGAGGAAAGGCTTTATTATGGCCTTTTGGTATTTAAAGGGTGCCTATAAGAAAGATGGTGACAGACATTTTAGGTTAAACACCACGTTCACAGTGGTCTCTCCTGGCCTTTTGTTCAACAGGTCAATGAGACTGGTTGTGTGAGTACTCAGGTGAAAACAGCAATTTTGAGTATTTGAGCAATACTGAGCAATTCCATTTCTGATATATTAAATAGAAATTCTAAAAATAAGAGCAAGATCTCCCGAAAAATAAGAGTGGTTATGAAAATGGAGTTTAAATACTGACATAGACTCAGTCTGCTCACTCAGAGGAATGTGCACTCATATGAACACAAACGAGCATACAGAGCAGAATATGTGCCCTGTGACAATTATGACAGCTGGTGTTTCATATCCTTGGCAGCTCAGAGACCCACCTTGATGTTTCCACAGAGGCTGCTGGTGCTGAACCAGTGTGTGAGTAACTGCTGCCTTCAGGAAGAAAATAATCTAGTTTAAATAATTCCCCAGTAGAACACAGGTCATGCACAATGACCTGTTGGCATATTTTCATTAAACTGCTTTTTATGCAATTAAAATAAATAAGTAATAAATAAATTTTATTGCTAGCAGTAAAGAGAAAATAAAACAATTTGTCAAGAAAATTATGATGAATTATTCTCTGAAGGAGGAAGAACCCTATGAAGAAGAAAACGATAATTTTATTTGAAATGAAGATTGTCTATAAATGTCCCGCCTGGACACGTTCCTGTGTGACTTGATCTAGGTGATCCTGCTCTGGCAGGGGGGTTGGACTAGATGATCTTTTTTGGTCTCTTCCAATGTTCTATGATTCTATGTATTTTGATGTTTTTGGAATAGGTTCTTGCAAACGTAAGATTACCTGCATTAACTTGCATTGGATAATTTTTCAATTGCTAACTGGAATGTTTATTTTAACATGTTTTCACCCTAAGTCATATTATACATAAAGTCTATATAGATCCCAATAACTTTATTTCCCTTCATTGAACAGGGAGCTGTGTCTGCTACTGCTGGGATAGGCACTGGCCAGAAGTAACGGAAAACTGGCATCCAGACCAGGGTCAAGCTAAGAGTGCTGCACTTAGAAAAACAGGAGGTCAGTGAGATCCTTAATGATGTTTCAGTACCTGAGAAGAACATACTACTCACAGAAAACTTTTTATAAATAAAGTATGTCAAAAAGGAATTAATTCTCCTCAGAGTACACTGGTGCACAAGGAATTCTGTAAGAGCCGAAAGCTTTTTTTTCTTTATAATGGAGGTGATGCTTAATTTATATAGATAGTCACTGTGTTTTACTTTCATTTCCAATTATCTTTATTATCATCACAAGTAGCTGCTCTTCTGTAGTATTGAAAGGCTAGTAAAGGTGAACATCTCTACCAAGCTTGTCCCTAATTTATATCATCATCTTGGGCAGGTTTTGCGGGTTTTCTGCCTCTTAATCTCTGCTTATAATTGCGGAAATAATTGTACTTGCCCTCCTTTGCACAGTACTTCCATATCCAAAGGTGAAAGTACTATTAAAGCATTAAGTATTACCTTACTAGTGGCAAGTATACTAAAAATTACTTCAAACCTTGCATGGAGAAAATGTTGCCAAACCTGAATGTCATTTTTATTTCATCCTTTTTGTATTACACCGGCAACAATATATCTGTAATAAAGCTGAAACACATGACACTTTTTTACTAGATGTAATTTTGCAATTAGTTCCACAGTATAGCTCAGGAGACAAATGAGACTGATAAAAGTATTTAGCTGTTTCATCTTCACCATGCATGACGGTTCAAAGATTACTGAACTAAATTTGCAGCCGTCCTCTGGCAAATTGGCCATGAGTTGCCAGTGCAGTGCAACCTCCCTGGAGAAGTCATTCTCATTTTGCCTTGAGCTGCCCCTCTCACCCCACCCCCTTCCCTGTGAAAACGACATAAACCCACCAATGAAATAAGCTGCTTGTTTTCCTATTGCTGAAAAGCAGGAAAAGTCAGATGTGGACAGGAAACATTCTCAAAAGACAAAGTTAGTCACAAGGAAGGTTTCAGCGTGATAACCCAGAGGAGGAAATCCTATCAGTGTGAGCAAGAGCTAGAATAAACAAGTCACTACAAATACTTATTTCCTCTTTAATAAATATTTGACTGTGGTCATCAACCTGGCCTGAACTGGACCTGTATTTGATAATGCAGACCATTCCTTCCTCTTATCGCTGAAAAGTGGTTTTGCTTGTTTCAGAAGTCAGAGCTTGCATATCTGTTTGCACACAGGCTTTTCTGCCCTGTAAATCAGCAAGCAAGAACTGTTATTACTCGAGTGTATTATCAAGCCTAATGACATATATATTCTTTTTAATTAAAGCTAGTAAGTGAATACTTATTCCTTGTCTTTCTGTCCCAGCCCACCAGTCAAAATTGTTTCTGAAAAGTAATGCTGATCACAGCAGTGAGAGCCAACAAACTCTGGCAGTTTACAGTCATGCTATCCAGATGATTCTAAGAGTTTAGGTGACATATTCCTTCATTGTTGTTATTTTTTTTTGTCTTTGTCTCAAAGACACTGTTTGGTCTATAGGGAAGAAATAATTCAAGTATTCCACGGGTCCAAATTTCTCACTTTTAGGCAAATCCAGTTTTATTGTACTTAGGTACAGAGGGTGTAGAATGGGAACAAACTTGAGAAGCACTGAAAACACTTATTACCAAATGCAGAGTATTCCCATTCTCCTTTGGTTTCTGAGTTTTCTAATTAAACATTAGACCCTGTCTTATGGGATCCTAATTACCAGAGAGCAAAAGCTCTCTGGCCAGCAGAAAGCTCTGGGATCATTCCAAATTGCACTTAGCTTTAGAGTATTTTCACGGATACCAGCTTCTCTGACATTTGCTGCAAGATTATTTCATCATACCACATATCCATACGTACAGCATCTCACTGTGGGAATATATAAGTTATCAAAATATTTGAAGTCCCAAAGAGACAGTAGCCATCTTCTTGAGTTTGGCAGAAGATCTGTTTGATTTCAGATGCAAGCATGGCAATTCTCTCTCAAATGCTGGAAACTGACATTGTAATTGCACAGAGTGCTCTGCTCTCTAAAATACAAAGTAGCTGAGACCTCCCAAGAAAACTGCCTTGCTTCTTGGTAACCACAAACTGCAACAGCCTCGTTTTCCCCTGCACTGATACTACTGGAGATTCAAAAAACTGTGGTGTTCCTATCTGTAATGCAGTGTTTCATATGGGCAAATATTTCACAGAATGTGTGGCAAAGCTATTGTCAACTTCTGTGTCCTAAAGGCTGCAGGAAACATGGCACAAGTTGCCTAGCTGTTTGAGAACCAAAGTGTTTAGTAATTTTCTTAGCTCAAACTATGTCATGTAAATTGGGCATAAAAAGGACTCAGACAGCAGCAGAGATTGCAGCTTAAAATGCCATCATCACTTAATGTAGTGAGGAAAGGGTGTTATAGGCTGGTGCTTCACAGGGAACCCAAGAAGGAAATTCTCTGACCCCGAAACTTTGTGCTTGCTGTCACACCTGCTACCTTATCACATGCAGTAATTCCCAAAGTCTTTGGCTTTCCTATGCGTGTTTATTTTCACAAATCTCCATCTGCCCGGTCATGTGAATGGAGTAGGTGAGCTCCCAAGACATGCAAGATTATCTGCCAGCTTTCACTAAGTCATGCATATGCCAGCCACTGACGTATTATCTGTATAGTCTGGCCTCCTCCAAGCTGTGGCAGGATGTCCACAACTGTGCTGTTTTGCTACTTGAGAGACCACTGATAAAAATGCTGAAAAAACCCCACCTGTATGTTCATATAGAAGTGCAGAGGTACAGTCCTAACTTTCTTTTTACTAAACTCATACACACCGTGATTGACACCCACAGCCTCTGGCACATGTATCGGTCTGGCTGTTTAAGAGGAACAGCTCTGGAGTCCTCAGCTCAAGAAGGGCATAGACCTATTGCAGCAAGTCCAGAGGAGAGCCATAAAAATGATCAAAGGACTGGAACACCAGTGGAAAGAGTTGGGGTTGTTCATCCTGGAGAAGACTCTAGTGAGACCTTATTATGGCCTTTCAGTTCTTGAAGGGGTTATATAAGAAAGATGGGAACAATCTCTTTAGCAAGGCCTGTTAAAACAGGATGAGACATGATGGTTTTAAACTAAAAGAGGGGAGATTTAGACTAGATGGTAGGGAAGACATTTTTTACAATGAGGCTGGTAAAACACTGGCACAGGTTGCCCAGAGAGGTGAAGGAAGACCCATCTCTGGAAACATTTATGATCAGGTTGGACAGTGCTCTGAGCAACCTGATCTAGTTGCAGATGTCCTTGGTCACTGCAGGGGGATTAGACTAGATGGCCTTTAAAGGTCCCTTCCAACTCAAAGAATTCCTTGATTCCGTGTTTCTAACAAGCTTTACCAAGTTTTTTTCTACTGCTATATTTCTTCTAATATTATTTTAATCTGTTTCTCAGTGTGTTCCCTGTACATCTAAAGAACAAGAGTAAAGTGTTTCTGTGGGTAACCTAGTGACCATAAATTCTCAGACCATAGCGAAGCTTGTGTGACCTCATGGATAAAGTGTTTGCTTCATAATTTGAAGGTCATAAATTGAAATCCTGTTAATAGTTTCCTTTTATTAAATGTCTCATAGCTTATTTTCATCAGTATAATTACATACTAGGTCAGTCAATTATTACTGAATTCCTCTAGCAACAACAAAAAGGGCAAACTACCAACTAAAAACAACTTAGAAAGTAATACTTACAAAACGATTAGCAATTTAAACAGTCCAATTAAATGAGACAATTAAGTTTAAGTAGATTCCTCATTAGAGTAATTTTCTGTAGTCATAATAGTACAAAATTCGTATAAAGCTTTGTGGGAACTGGGAAGCTTCATGCATTTCCATTAATATAGGCATGTCATGACTGGGGCTCATATGGATGTGACTGATGAAAGATTTTGGCTGGGATAATTCATAAACATACATATGAGAGCTCTTGGTCAGAGAGACAGATCTATTTTCTTCCAGAGAATCTTGTTTGACTTACTGAAAGACATAACACAGGCCTTCCCTGAGTGTAGTGGGAAGAACAGCCCTAGTCCATACTACAACACCAAAAGACACCTTGTTTTGAACCTATGTTTCTTGGATATAATGCAAATAAAAACAGCTTTCTGTGGGACTTTATTGTTGTCCATAAAAATTAATTATCTGGTCCATTAAACAGCTGTAACATTTTGTGTGGAAGCACCTTGCCTTTTCTGACTTGGAAGAACAGACGTGCTGTTCCCCGGGCTCGGCAGCGATGCTTTTGCTTACATTGAGTAACACTTGACAAAATGAAAAACAATCCAGGGAAAATGCTTGTGATATAAAACACAGCCACATGTTAGAAAGTCAATCTGCATCTTTTAGTCATGGCTTAGGTGAATAAAGAGATTTCTGATTATTGGTTGAGTTTTATTTCCTGAAGATCTCTTTCTTTGCAAGGGTTGGATAAATGCAATGATGCTAGATAGTTTGGAAATGACAGGTGAGCTGCACCTGGGGCAAGCTTGCTCAGGGAAGGCAAGCCTGACCTGCCTAGCACTGGCTGTGATTTCTGGGACACCCGGACGAGACCATAAGAGCTCTACGTTCACCTTCAGGTGTGTGCCAAGAGGCGAGAAAAATCTGGGGAGAAAAATTTGTCATTGCGCCTTCGATGGCTACAACAGCCTAAAGTAAGCCAGCCCTGAAGGGGTTTTTATACCTGGGTAAAAGTGTACAGTTTTGTATTCAAAGAGTAGGTTTTGATGTGACAATTTCATCTTAACATGTCAGAATTTAAAAAGAAAAAGCAGCATGAATAAGAAAACAAATGCATTCTTTCCAGAGGTGACTTTCAAACTGAAGCCAGAACCATTTGTCTTGAAGCTCATTTCACATGAGGGTGTGTTTCTCACAATATGTTAAGCCCTAAGGGGATGCTGAGAAGAAAAATGTGTTTTAATTATTTTGTATGGGTTAAGCAAAGAGACTTGAAACTTATCTCTGCTTTCTATGGGCATCCACGCATGAAATAAGAGAATTCTATAACACACAGCAAGAGAAATAGAGTACCAACAGTACAGGGAGGTTCAAATCCAGCACAGAACTCGGCACAGGGGGAAGAAGGACCCTTTTCTGTGTAGAAATAATCCCTCAAAATTCCCTGAGAAGGTCTGTGTATAGAACATAAGTATATTTTGCAAAGGCTGGACTCGATGATCTTAAAGGTCTTTTTTCAACCTTGAATCCATGATTTTCAAATAGGTTGTCTTGTAAAATTAAAGAAGAAATTAATTGTCAGTAGCAGATATGAATCTATGAAAGCAAGTGGAAGTTATCATTGATAACACACAATATTAATGATTGTTCCATAGATAAGGATTTACTTGCCCTCTCTATGATATCATATGAAAATACTTAGTTATCCCTGTCATGGGGAACTTAATGCCCGAGGCAGGAAGAGAGGTGCTATGAGGTAGCTTCACGTGTTGCTTTCCTCCTCTGGGGCAAAAATGGACCACTGTTGTAGTCTAAGTTTATCCTCCTGCATGGTTAAGTAACTAAATATTTCTTTCTTTCAGACTCCTGGCTGGTTTGGCATCCAGGATTGACCTTCTGCATACAGCAGAGGAGGAAATAACCCTTGAAAAGTGTTCAGTGATGAAGAATTGATCACGCTGAGCTGTGCTACAGAGACTCTGAGGTCTTGATTGGAGATCTAGAGATAATAGAAAAGAAATACCAATGCACTGAGGATAGCAAATGACCCTTCAGAGTGGTCTCTTGCAGGAGAAGAGCAATTTCTGCACATCTCTACACTGCCATAGACTAATCTGCAGTCAGTAAAGGTAACCTTTATGTTACATTTTCACTGCAAACTTAAACCCACCTGTTATATCCCAGAGGTAGAGGACACAGCCTGTGTATTTGATGAAGATTTATTTAGTTGGTGCACTAACATGCTTTCTGATATTTTAAAATTAATTAAAATATAGTTTTTTCAATGCCTAACTTAATCACAAAATCTACTGTCACAAATTTTAATTACAGTATGCCACTTATCAAAGAAATTTGCTTTGTTGCTCACATGATTGGGTGCAAAGTGATTGTGCTTTAGTTTTCAGAAGATTTTTTTTTGTTTTTAATGGAAGAAATTAGATATTACAGTCAAATAGCTAAATTGTGCTCATGAGTAACAAGAAACCAGAATACAAGCTGGGAAAATATTTAATATAGCTATTTTATTAGATGTTCAATTAAGAAAAGTATGATAGTTTATTTTTGTTCCTGTGTTTTAGCTGTAATTTCTTGGGTTTTGTTCCCTAAACTACAATTCAAAAAGGCTGAATGGAAGAAAGTTTAGTAAAATTTTTACACAAGCATATTATATACACAGAAACATTTTTAAACTCATCTGGTTTCTTTAGTCTTGATTTGGATGATCTCGACTGAGGTTATAAAATATATTAGCAACCATCAAAAAAGAATCCTAAACACCGTAAACTGAGAAAATAGCATTCTGCCTTTCTCCCAGCACCAGAAAACCCAATTACATTTAGAGCAGCCATATTATCTCACAGAGCAAATGTCTGAATATTGGTCCCATCAAAATCAATGATTATACTCCTCTGTCAAACTGGCCCCATGATTACAGCTCCCTGAGAATAAATTTATCTGCAGTTTTGCATAATCTGTGTTTATTTTTTAATTCAGTTTGAATTCAATGAATGGTTTCAAAGAAATAAAAAAATAATGAAAAGTAAATTAGCTCAAGCAGTGGAAAAAAGCAATTAGTACTCCACGGCTCCTTGCAAAAAGACAGTGTATCTTGGGAAAATACAGAAAAATAGCAGCAAATCGGTGTTTCTAGCATATAAGAAAGCATACTAATAAAATATAAACATAAAAATACTAATGCTGTAATTCAAAGAATCATTGCATTAGGCTTTCAAGCAGTAGCTCTTTATTGTAGATGTTATTTACTGTATATCCACTAGTGCTTTTGCCAGTCATAATAAGATGCAGAGATCAAAGTTAGCAGGTTAATATGGGATCCAGTAAATGGAAGCAAAGTAAAAACATATAAGGAGAAGCAGGCTTTACTCATTCAAGTACAGTAAAGTCAGACGTGTGCAAGTTTGGGCTCAGATACATCGCTGTAAAAAACATTGAAGTGAATGAATAAAAGGAGTTAATAAAGCCAATTATTGTGCAATGAGAAGAGATTTGCTCAGTATGGACAGTTCATAGAGTTCAAGTATTTGATGAGCCTCACAAACACCTGCCATTAGCTGTCTATCTTTAGTCAAGCCTGAGGACTCTGTGTATCTGAACTGTTTATTTGGTTTGTGGTTTGTTTAAATGCTCTGTTTTGCTCCTGTACCACCCATAGAAATCTCTCATCTGCCATCCCCAAAGAACAGATAGCACAGCAAAGTAAATATGTAACATGAGAGGGGAAAATATGAAACTGGGAGAGGTCACAAATGTATATGAGAGGACAAAAAAGTGATCATGAGCTGAATTTCAGCTTAGCAAGAGCACTGCTTGCCTAGTAATTACCTCAGACCTACTGCATCAGATTGTCAGTCTAAAAGCTGCCACCTTTCAGATAAACCAGCTCCCAAATATATTCCTGACTAATCATGCAATGCAAAAGGGAACTATACCAGAAAAATTAAGATTTTGGCTCAAAAAACAAATTAAGAAGTAGGACTGAAGCATGCAAAACAAAGGAGAGGCATGTAGAAATGGGAAAACCAAGTTGTCGTGTCTGTTGAGTTAGGGCTGTGTGCTGGACTCCGAAAACCTAACTGTTTCAGAAACAGAGGTTTTTGAAGGGATTTGTACTGTATCAGGTAAGGCTCCCTGTTCCTCAAGCTCTCCTGCTGTCAAAACTCCCAGCAGTTTCTACAGATGTTTCAACAGCAAGAAAACCCCGGGCTTAGCTGGTCGGGAAAGAGTAATCTTTGTTCTCAGGAAAATGCTTCAGGATGCAAACTGGATGATACCAGGCATGGGCTTTTTGCTTGCCTCAGAAGCACAGGGAAGTGTGCCTCTCATAGGAGAAAATAAAGCAGGCAAAGCACTCACAGAAACGGGCCCTAGGAATAGGATAAAAACCTGCTCCTGGTGAAATCAATGGGCACAAGGCCATGGACAGCACTTTAGTCAGGACTCTGCTACTAGGACAAGAGAGTTCAATCCACTTATTGACATAAAGAGTGGTTTTCTATTGTATTGATCTTCAAGAGACTATTTATAGAAATAAGGCATTTCAGACAGTTTTAATTCATGTCATTCATAAGCAGTGTCCTAAAGCTCCCTAAAAACTCACACTCCCAAACTATTTAAATTGACAGAAGTCTTTAATTGCAACAGAGGTATCCACGGCTTCCAGGTAGGGAAGATGGAAGTGTGTATCAGAAACCAGTATTGACATTTTGTAGTCACTGCATTAAAACTTTCAGTAATGTGAAAATAACAGAAATTAGGGTAAACAAAAGAGCCTGCCTTTGGAGATGTATACAAGATGCCGCAGGGGTGCTGTGAGCACAGAAAAGAAGTCCAAGTGACTCAGCATTGAAGACAAGCACATTTATCTTTGGGACTGCACGCACATTCATTGTTCTAACTGCACAATGGCATATTATATTAAGAACAATATTAGGGCAGAAGTATTTATATGATTTTAATGTAAACAGCCCCTTTGTCTAATAAGTATTTCATTGTTTTCATGTCAGTCACCTATGGATGCTCTACTAGCATAGTTATTTCTCTCTATGGTGGTCTATAATTCTGTTCAGAGCTGCAGTGCACATATCATACAGTCACTGCTGTCAGAAGCATAACCAGCTTTTTTATGACTCCTTCATTAACTTTTAACCTTTAATTTCCTATTTCCTATGTAACTGTCACAAAATAAATACCAACTCCACGGCCACTTGCATGCAGTAGTCCTGGAACCCTTTGGTGTGCACCACTACAGGAAAAAGGAAACAGGTTTTTAACCCCTTGAGAACCTGAATCATCACCAGACTATGAAAGGGTATCAGTGATAAGTGTAAATGGAGAGTAAAAAATGAGAAATAAGTTTGTGGAGTCAGAGAAGTCTATACTGCAAAGCAACCCATTGCGGAGATGAGAGAATCTAGGAGCACTCGTATGTCTGGAAGTGGTGTCAAAATGATGTGAACAAGGGCATAGGAAGGGAAAACCAAAGCAAATCAATTAAACCCAGTATTTTATATTTTGACCTTCCTTTAATCCAGTAGCATGCCAATTATGGGCAACATTGTTTTTAAAAGACTGCTTTACTCAGGAAGACTTTAAAACCTGATGTACTCTGATAAGCAACATTCTTTTAAAGTAAACCTCAACTAACAGTTTAAATCTAATTAATCTTGAGGCCTGGATTAAAGTTCTGGAAAGGTTGTAGGTTGGGTCAATGAGCTTATTGGTACCTAGAAAATAAGTGCTGCTTTCACATATCTATTACAACAGAATAAGCATGACTATAGTTTATGATAGATATTCTCCTAGGGAACTGAAAATGGGGCTTCCTGTCTCTCCTCTACAAGCTTTCAGATGTTTTATTGAGTGATGATTTCTTGCAATGTGGGTGAAGAAGTCTTATGATACTGTACACCCTGTCCCAGAACCTAACTGTAGCTAAACCAGAAAATGCTTAGCTGTAACCAGAAGTCAAAACAAAGCTCTCTACACAAACCTTGTCTTTTTTTTGTGTGTGTTTTGTTTTTTATTCCCAGGTATCACAAACACTATTAAATATAAGTAAGTAAAAGACAGGAACTTTTCCAGAAACAAGACTAGTTACAGTTGAGAATCAATACATTTCTATTACTTGAAAGGTTCCTCTCTAGCCACTAACACACGCACAAAAACCAAACAAACCAAAAAAACCTATAAGCAACACCCTGTTTTCTGCCCTGAACTCTCTTTTTAAGGATTTTAACTCTCCTGGGCTCCACCCACCACCCCAGGTGAAGGGCATAAATTCCAAAGTCATGGCGTGGTGCTGTAGCAGCAGTGCACCTGGGGCAAGTAGGAAAAAGGGAGTACTGGGTTCAGAAGATGAGCTGTTAGCAGAGAAGATCCACTATGTCTGCTTGAGGCTGGATGAAAAGAAGCAGGTGAGTTATTTTGCTTTAGTAAGAAAGCAGGAGGAAATGGATAGTTTTGCAGATAGATGTGAAATTGCTTATTTTAAGCTACCTTTTTTTGTGGAAATGAATTCCTCTACTAAAAGAAGAGGGATTTTATACTTCTTGATGCAATATAGTAACAAGCATTGAGTGAGACTGAAAGCATACATTGAGATGTGGCTGCTTTTGAGGAAAAAGAAGAGGTAAGGACTAGGGGTAGTAGAAGATGGGTAAGAAAAGTAATTTATATAATTGTCCAAATTTTCTTGTGTATTTGTGCTGAGAGGTAAGGACGGGCTGATACATGGTCTGATAGCTATGTTGCAGGGATCTGTTCAATATTTGCTTAACCCACCAGAATGATTCCTAGAATATGCATTAATTTCTAAGGCTATAGCCGAAATGAAAGATATTAAATAGAGCATTTCACTGATACAGAGAAAAGTGTACAGCTTTTTTGTTGCCTTCTGTCTCTTGATCTTAAGATACTAAGCTATGAAACAGTTCCTGTAAACTTAAATGTAATAAAGCCTTTATTGTAAATGGAAATACCTGAGGATTAGATTCTGTGCATAAATGGTATTTTTCTTATGATCCAAAAGAAATAAAAGGCAATTATAAGATGGGACTAGGCTATTAAAGCCATATTTCAGCAATAAAGTATTTGTATAAGCATGTCAGAAATCCAGTGGTGTTCAAATACAGTGTTATCATGAACAGCATAATTAAATTTCAATTTTAAACATATGAACCAGCTGCACTGCAATATGCTACATTGGGAATACTGGTGATGAGTTTTGTATTATGTAGTAAAATAAAATCTAGCAAAGCTCTGCCTGTTTGCTGGTCCCTTCAATATTTGTTAGTAATAGCACATTCCCCTTGGCCTTGTCTAACTTATTATTGAGTGTTACACTTCTATGGCTCCATAATTGCTTCAAAGACCTTGCAAAAGCTGGACGTAATGTGGTTTATCTTGTGGATGCTGTCTCTAAGTTCCTAGTCAAAATAAAATGAATAGGACAGACACTGAGAGCCAGGTGAAATTATAAGAGAAAGCTTCAAAATGAAGAAATTCAAATATGCTGGAGAGTATTAGAAGATCTTACTGGATTGTTGGTTTTATGCTAGCAGCAACTATATGAAAGCAGAGAAGATTAACTTTAATTTATAAGTCTGTTGAAGATATGAGTTTACTGATGCTTCAGATTTATTTTTTTTATTGACCTTGAGAGAAAAGGCATAGAAAACATACTAGGAAAAGATAGCTGACCTACAAAGCCAACGGGTATTTTTCAGATATTGAAAAGTGTTAGTTGGGTTTAATATAATTGTTTATTAAAAACAATAGACAGGAACACTTTTGTTACCTCTGGCTTCAAGACTGAAACTCCTATGAAGACCTGTGCAAGTGTGAGTAGATGTTTGGAGGTTATGATGCAGACACCCCTCTTCCTAGGAGCTGCTTTTTATGAGTGACCAGGAATGACCACATCCTTCCACTGTGTATGAGCCTGAACCTTCTGTCCCCAGCCTTTCCACACTTGTATTGAGCACTTCTGCAAGGGAGCAGGTGCCACTGAGGACCTGCTCACCTTCAGCTCTTATTAATAGACTGAAAAACTTCAGCATTAGGTGAAGGACCTTTCTTTGGTTTGCTGCTTTGTTGGCTAATAGCATGCTTCTCTTCCCAGTTTTACTTGGGTGCCAGGATAGAGGACTGAGATGTGATGTAATGGGGGTTCAGCAGCATGTTGCCAGACAATGTTATATGGTAGCCTCCTGCTACTACTTGATCCTGCTGCAATTCCCACAGCTGAAGGCCTTCAGAGGGATTTCAGGGTAATTTAAGGAGGAAGGAGGCAAACAAAAGGACTATTAGGGGCTCTGGTAGAGCAGGAGAAGAAATTAAATGGGTGCAGTCTCTGAAGGGAATAATCAAGAAGTGGTGGGAAATGTCTTTCAAATAATCTGAGAAATGAATAGAGGGTGTAGAAGTAATTTAAGTAGAATGAGCTCTACAGTTGGACATCCTGTTAAACGAGAAGTGCAATTAAATTGGTACTTTGTAGGATAGTTCAATGCAATTTTTCTTACTGTCATATATTTTTTCCCTTTAAGAATGGCCATAGAAAGACTTTGCTTCTTTACTGACCAAGGTAAAAGGTAGAAAGTTCCTAATTTTTGTATCATATGTATTTTGGTGAGCTTGAGTTTATTCCTGGACTGTGTCATTAACTATTTGTCTATTTTAGCCCTCAGAGTCCTGAAAAACTGAGTTCATTTAGGACTAGATTTGCCATCCCATGCTCTTGCAGACTTAAACAAGGGGAAGGATTAAAAGCTTGGAGGAGGGGGCAGGAACAGATGCTTTTCAGTGGTTTTCATGAAGAAAAAAGCTTTTTCAAGGGGGCAAGAATGAAAGGTTGACTTCATTTGGATGTTTGATGCCACCTAATATCAAAAACTAAGAGATGATAAAGGGTCAGGACTCTAGAGAACACCTCACAGTAAAGCACTATAGGGAAGGAAAGTCAACTAGGCTTACACAGGGGTGAGAATGTTTTGTCTCATATTGTTTAGACTTGTTTGTAAACTTGCTTTTTCAGGGCTAAGATACTTTATAGATGCAAAGGAAATATGAACCATGCTGTATGAGCATAGAATCTTTTCCAGTCAGTCCTGTCTAAAAGACAACAGAACTGTCCTGGAGAGATCCTTACTGCCATGTCCAACAGGACTTCTCTGAAACAGGAGAAAAGCAAGAGTTCTTACAGACAAGCTTTATGTAAAACTGTAAACAACAGACAAAGGATGGGAAGCTGGTGCAGGATTGATACTGAAACAGACTATACATCCCTATATGTTATGCAATAATGTTACAATAATGATTAATTTAGGAATTTAACACCAAAGTTGTGGCAGCAGTCCTAGATGACTTTCTCTCAGCTGTGGAGACAGCATCTGGATCAAAACTTTATTTCCATTCAGAACCTACTGAAAAGATAAATGATACACTTGACAACTTTCTTCCAGTAAGTTTTGGGTACACTGAATAAAATCAGTCATGAGCAGAATCTCACTAAAGCAAGAAAATTGCTGTAAGTTCCTGCAAGTCTATAAAATCCATGACTAGTGATGCACCTCTGGTCTAGTTTCTGCAGCATGTTACCGATGATTGGCAATTCCAGTATGGCTCACTATGAAGGGATTCCTGTTATCTATATTAGCTGGGGACTGTGATCCGCTGTGGCCAGACAGCTGTGGGGCTTCTCAAGCTAATGATGTTCATCAAAATTATTTCTGCACTGGAACTCTAAAACACTCACTCGCCTTACAGCAGAAGTCTAAAATACAGTGGTATTGAAAATCCCAGGTAGATAACTTCCTTTTTATAAGGAAAACAACAAATTACATAGACAGATGTAAGTTGTTAAAAGGAATATAGTAGTTATTGCTTCCTACTTCCTGAAGAGTAGTATGCTGGCATAAAAATGTGCAGGTTTGGTATTTTATTTTTAATAGTTAACTGCACTTGGTGTTTAATCCTTTTGTATGCATTTAGAAACATTTGTGAAGTGACAATTTCCTTACACCAAAATGATCCTATTTGGGGTGAATAAATATTATTTCCTAGGACTAGGAACATAGGGTAAATGCCATTATTGTTGTTTTATTTGATACAACAAACCCAAATCTCTGTTTTATCGATTCTTAAATATAGGTCACAGGCTATTTATTATTCTTAATTTGAGAACATTAAAAAGAACACCCCTCAAACATGAAACACATTGTTCTAAATTCTTCTTCCTATTTTACCTGAAGAATAAGAAAACTTTGTCCATCTTCAGTGTGAAATATGGAGATGTTAAACCAAATTGTAATCAAATTTATTGTTTGTCTGGAACAATTATACTTTCCATATCTCATTGAGATTATGCATGATTTGTATATCTAATAAATAATGCATATTCCAAGTAGTCCGAGACCCCCAGAACAAAGATTAACTCCCAAAGGACTGCTAGCACATAGAAATGTAACGTAAAACATAAATATCTTAATAACTTACTTTAGACTTTAACTGGTGTATTTGAACAAGGTCCCTACATGCTATAGTTCTTCCCATTGTTCAGAACTTGCCTTTTAATAATTCTCTGCGGTAAAGTAACATTGCAATATGGCTTTACTTGATAGAAACCATCTTTGAAAATTCTCAGAATCTGGTTTTGCTACATTTAACATTCAGCATGATATTAAATCATGTAACCATGTCATTATCAGTTTGGAAAAATAAAAATGGAGGGGAGGGGAAGAGAACTTTCATGGGACAGTCTTATGAACTGTATTCCAGCCATGACCTTTTGTTTTCCATTTCTGTGATATGAACCTCCAGAAACTGTAAGGAGCAGGCAATTGTGAATACTTGGTGTCCTGGGTAGGTCTAAAAGCACTTTCTATATCTTGCTTTCTATATCTTGGGTAGGTTTTCATATCATGTCTTCCTGCAGAGCCAAATGAGATCTGTACCATTCATTTATAATGCAGTGCTCTCCTACCATTTTTTTTGACCAAGGCTGTTATGTTATTGCACCTGCATAGGGAGGCTGCAACATCAAAGGCAAAACATGAAAGAGACTGTGTGTGTGTTTGAACGGGGATGGGGGATGGATAAAACCAGTAAATTTAGGGATATGATTGTGTAATTCGTCATAGATACAGCATCTTTCTTTGATGTAGACAGCACAGCAAAAGGTTGTAAGGTCATACTGAAATGTAGACTGCTTTCCAGCTCCTGCACTGGTCCTCCTCCAGAGCAAGATTTTGGTGCAATATGGTTTCCTGCCCTCATTCACCCTCACCCTCCCATGATTTCCATACAAAGTGATCTCTTATTGATTACTTATGCAACTGCTGTGGAGACCAGTACCAAAACTTTGGTCTCGCTCCTACTCATGAAAGAAATTGCAATGAAGTCAGGAGGATTAATTTAGTGAAATACAGGTTTTTATCATCAGTATTTTTTAACTGTCTGATCCTATTCTTGTATCTGAGTAATTTCTCCTGCCACAAGACATCAGCCTTCCTCTGCTTTTAACTAAAAAGCATCTTTCAGATACAGAATTTCAAGTCCATTTCTCTCCTTGGTATAATGAGGAAAGGATTTTAGGGTTGTGAACATGAAGGAATAAAGATGTTTCTAAAGTGGAACTCCTTGGCCTTTGATGTCATTATGATTCTATATGTATAGTTGAAGTATAAACAATCACTTCAGGGAAAGAGTATGCTGAAGCTCAAGTCAAAATTCTGCTGTGAATTCTGCAGACAATTGGAGAAATGCATAGATGTACTGGCAAATTACCCACAGGATAACACAGTGATCTATCCCATGGGGCTGTTGAGTGGATTAATTAATAATGCTTAGTGAAATAGTCACAATTAATGTATTATATTAGCTTGATTTATCATTTTTTTTATTTTTCCCCCATGAAATTGCCTATGAGAAGCCTATGGAGTTTTAAGAGTGCATGTAATTGGGATAACAGTCCATTTGGATTTCAAATGCTTACCCAGCAAAGCAACCTTCCTGTCTACCCTGTCACACAGAGATCATGCAGACCACATCAAAATGATGCTAAAAACATATCCCCCAGTTTCTTCACCTGCCTTCTGAATCAGATGACTAATAGAAGGAGCTGTGTCTCACCTATCTGAGACTGACTTCTCAAATTCTGCCCAGCTCTAGGACACACAGTGAGTGTGGGTCTCACTGTGAGAGGACAGTTGTTTACTCTCCCTGCAGAGTTTGTTGTATCATGTTCCGCTCCGTAACTCTTGCTGTCAGGCAGCAGTGATGTCCTTCAATATCTTGTGCATCGGTGTCTGAATTTCGCCTTTAACATATCAGTGATATGTAGGCAATGACCTACCCACTTAACTCAATGAAGATGATTTTAAGAAAAAAACCAACTAGTGGTGATGTCTTAAGGGAAAAAAAAGAATGTACATTGTTGGGGTAGTATTTTGAGTCTATACTATTGAGGGAAACAGATGATCTTTCAGATCAGACTAGTAGCAACTTAAAGATGCTGTAATGTTTCAGTCCAGAATTCCAGACAGCTCTGAGGGAGGAAACTGTCATTTCCTATCTCATAATGATGCATTATTAGTTTAAAAATACTTCAAATGCTTCCCGAGGCACAGAAAATTATCCTATGTCTTGAATTCAAATTATGTGCAGAGTACATAAGATAAAACAGGAGTAGTGTTCTTTGAAAAGCATGCTTCATATACATTTGTTTCAGTGGGGAAAAAAAAAAAAGGATTTTATGCTCCACATCAATTTTAATTGTGCTGATCAATATGGACAGGAATGCATATGGAAGTGAGGTAGAGAAAAATGTTTTACTTTTTTTATGTGCATGTAGTGTTCTAAAGCACAATAATAAGAAAGCAATTACATCTACGTTACAGATCTTGTATTTTATAGCAACAAATTGCACTTGAAGTCTCATGTGGTGAAGCAATGGATTAAATAATATGCATGAAAGCAGACCAGTCACTACTATTCCAGAGAATATCCCTTGATGATTTCAAGAGTCAGCTGTTTAACACCTATGGGCAAGTGGTGTGTTTGGGAGGGGGATTAAAGTTCTCATGAGTCAATTGCTCAGGATTATCTTTCAAATTCCTTGAAAATTGCATCTAGGAAGAATGTGCCGTGATGTGTTTATTTTTATTTCTGGCAAAGCCCTTTATGCTTTTGTGAACATCTCATTACAGGTAAGATCCAGGTGTAATTCCCAGAGGATTGAAATGGAACCAGCAGCAAGGAAACTGCCTCACACACACTCAACAGGGCATTGAGCATACACATTTGAAATCCTTCTTGCTTTCATCAAACAACATCTGATTAGACTCAAAGGGGATTAAAAGAACACATTAAGAAAGCCTATCATAATATGAATGTGATGAAGTCTTTCTTTGAACATCTGTATGCATAGTGAGAGCATCACTTCTTAGCAGCAGTCATGTAGAAGGAAGGAGGAGCTGAACTCTGATCACAGATGTGGCTTTTCTTCCAGCATAGACTCTGCACTTCTGCCCAGAGATCCTTTGTATCTTTGCATGGTTTAAGTTAGTGCTAATTTCAACAAGGTGGACAAGAAGGCCAGCACCTTCTTGGCTTATATCAGAAACAGTGTCACCAGCAGGACTAAGGAAGTGATTGTGCCACGGTACTTGGCGGTGCTGAGGCTGCACCTTGAATACTGAGTTCAGTTTTGGTCCCCTCACTACGAGAAGGACATTGAGGTGCCAGAGTCTGTCCAAAGAAGGGAAACAGAGCTGATGAAGGGTCTATAACACCAGTCTTGTCAGGAGGAGTTGAGGGAACTGGTGTTTGTTTAGCCTGGAGGAAAGGAGGATCAGTGGAAACCTTCTTAAAACTACCTGAAAGGAGGTTATAGTGAGTTGGAGGTCAGTCTCTTTTGCCAAGTAACGAGTGAAGGACAAGAGGATATGGCCTCAAGTTGTGCCAGGGGACATTTAGATTGGATATTAGGAAAAAATTTCTTCACTGAAAGAGCTATAAAGCCCTGGAACAGGCTGTCCAGGGAAGTGGTGGAGTCACCATTCTTGGAGGGATTTAATGTTTAGATGTGGTGCTTAGTGACATGGCTTAGTGGTGGACTTGGCAGTGCTGGGTTAACAGTTGGACTCAATGGTCTCAAAGGTCTTTTCCAATCTAAGCGATTCTATGAGTCTAAGGTCCCCAAACCTTGGAGGGGGGATGCTGGCCCAGGGGATGGTTCTCCAAGTACTCCTGGAGAAAGCACTGGTGTTGAGATTGCTGGTTTGCCTCTGTTCTACTGCACACCTCTTACACTGATGAGTTTTGATGGATGAATTGCTTTGGAAAAAGTATTATTCATCAGTGCACTCAAAGTGAGTCTTTCATTCCCTTATGGACCTGATTATCTTCATCCTCCTTTTGACAGCATTTTGTTGGAGAGGAAAAAGGCAGCTCACAGAGAAGGGCAAGAGGGGGGAAGCTAAATGCTCAGCCCTTGTCAGCCAGCATGATTGGAGTTGCTGCTGTTCACCATATTGTGCAAATCCGTGGGGGCTGACAACATCAAATAGAAGTATTGCAAATTACATTAACAATACTCCAGGTAGCAGCTTTTGAAATATCCGGTGACTGATGCATACGAACGACTAAATCCATTAGCTTTTCGTAATGATATTTCCAGTAATGATTTCCAATTGGTTTCCCTAACAAGGAAAGCCACACAAGGGAAGTAAAAACAAAGCCATTTGGTCTGTGCTAGGTAAAACTCTTCATCTGGAGAAAATGGTACCTTTTTAATAATTGGATCTTCTTTCTTTCCTTTTTCCCCCCCCAAAAGCATACAGGAAAATTGACAAAAGAAGCCAACTAATAATTGGCTTTATGTCGACGTTCTGCGTGTAGCACTGGAGAGAGCAAATCCTTCTTGAAAGCCCTAAGGCAAGCTGCAGGGAGGCAGCACAGCCACTTTGTGTCTGCTCCTCCAGCCCCTGGGCTGGCGCAGCAGCTGTTGCCTTTTGCATCTCCGAAGAAGCCTTTCCCGGCTAATTGTTTTGCATAAACACAAAGGGTCTTTTCCCTCAAATCTCCCCTCAATGGCAGCCTTTTAAGAGCTGGCAAGAAGCCTGCCTCTGCTGAGCAGGGCTTTTTGCGAGGACCCCTTTCAGCTCTGCTGCAGATTTGCTTTTCCAGTCGTACCACCTTGCGTTGGTTCTTTGTGTGGGGTAAATTCAGTCAGGTAGCTCAGCTGTGACATCGTTGTGTGTGTGCGTAACTCTACCAGCTTCAGCGTAAATGGCTTGATCGTAGGCAGGTCTGTATACGACAGCTAATATCCAGATTTTTACTTGACAACCCTTGCCCAAGCATCTGCCCACCTTTGGGTGAACCCCTGCAGTCTGCTCGACTGTGGCAGCTTCTACATGCACAAACAGTTTCAGAGATGTCTGTGGACATAGCTTCATCCAAAAGGCTGATTTTTCCAAAGACTGTTTTTATAGTTGTGCTTAACACAAAATCATCACAAATGGCCCCTTTTATTTATGCCTTGCATACGTTTATGTACAGTAAAGCTGTATCCAGCTCCTTTCTTCTTATATGCATGTAACAGAACTCAATTAGGATTACTTGCCCAGTGCAATGCCTGCTTTCTGAGATAGTAGACAGCAAGTTATTTTTAAGTGACTGCATTGTTCTCTCTAACCTCCGGTTTCCCCCTGGAGAAGCATCTGGCTTGATCTGGGGCACCCTATAGGTTCCACTGTGGTCTTCTTCAACCACAGATGCCATCAAGGTAACTGGGTGCTTTTTCCAAGTGATGGAAAACACCTGTGGGTGTTTTTTAAATTATTTTTTTTTTTTGGAGCTCTCCTTTCCAAAGCCCGACCAAACAGTAAGTTTTATTTAAGCCCCTTATCCCTGTTAGAGCATATGTTGAAGGGCTTATGTTTTCAACAGAGCTTCAGTTTAGATGTTTCACTATATGTACAGCACTGACTGTACTGCCACCTCTTTGTAATCAATACATTGAATTCTAAACTTCTATGTGCACCAAGGGCATGCAAGGCAGCAGGATGAGAGCAAGGATTTTTCATCTCACTTATACCTTTTGGCTTTGCCCTTGCACAAGACTGTGATTGGGAGGGGGAGGAGCACTGCAGATTCTTCAAACTCTGCCATATACAAGTAACAACTGATCTCTAGTGGTTTCACTGCTCCTTTGGGCTCTTTCTCTTCTCAGCCTATTTGGCAAGTCATTTAGTTTTGCCTCACAGCTGAAGTCTGACCTCTGGGCTGTCCCTTGAACCTTGTGATAAGGAGTTTGTGATATTTCTCTTAGGACCAGTATATGGTAAGCCAAATGTGCTAAACATATCCTAGCTTGAGAAGTCATCTCTGCCTATACATATAAAACTGTCTCCACCCCTGGAAATGGTTAACTATATGTTTTTGCTGTTCCTAAAGGTGCTGTAAAGTGCTCCCAGCTCAGATCAGCTGCCTCATCAGGACAGAGGAGATTGAACATCAGCATTACTCAGGTACTCATACTTTATTTGCTTCTGGGAAGACAGTGCTGGATATCTACAGACTTATTATTTTCATGTCCATGTAATGGGTTTAATTATCAGGGTTCATTGAGTCACCCAAGCAAATGTTTTGGTGAGTGTGGAAATGCTGAAGACCAGACCCTGGGAGCACACAGCCCTCCAAGTTATGCGGGTCCAGTCTAGTGCCCCAAGGCTGGAAAGATGCTGCAGAGGTAGCACTGACCCTGGCTGCATCAACCACTGCCTTGGTGCTCCTCAGATCTGGCTTCTGCTGCACCCAAAATCTGCACCCAGAAGCTCCAGCCAAAGCAGACCACTGGTACCCCTTACCCCACTTGAGCAGCTAGGTCCTGGCTCCCAGGGGCAGTCCCTTCACCCTGGAATGAGCCACCAGCTTCTCAAGTTACCCTATTTATGATTATGTCTCAGAGACAGAATTAAAAATAAAAAAAAGCTCAAGTAGACATATCCAGTTAATCTGATAAAATGTCAAAATATTTCTGTGTACAAGATAATCATCTACAGGGTTCCTATGAGTGCTCACCGAGAATAATGGCAGCCTTGTTTGGAGAAAATACCTGGGTGAAACAGCACCTTTTGAGGCAGGTGATCAGCAGGAAGATATTCTGATAAATCAACTTATATATTAGAAATGAACTGTAGCTCTTGCTACAGAAGAACTCCTCACAAACAAGTACTTGCATACCAGTATCACCAAAATTAAATGAACAACAATCTGTTGCGTGTAAAAACTGACATAGACCTCTTGCCTCCAGTGCAGTTATGTCTCCTTTCACCAGATAAGCCTATAAACTGAGGTAATTAGAAACTGTGTCTTGAGAGGCAGCTTTAGGCAGGGGAAAAAAAAAAAAAATGAATGGCTGGACTGCCTCTTCTTATATTTGCCAAGTGCCTTTATGGTTATAGTTTTCATTTCTTCTAAGATTATCAAAACTAATACTCCACTGTAATTTCCCCTGTCAGAGGTCATCTTTCTGGTAGTTTTAGTTACTGTTTGCTCCCACAGAAACAATTTCGTAATTCTGAATAGGAGAAAACAAAGTATTTTACCTTTTTAGATAATTCTGACAATCGATTAAAAACCAAACCAAAACAACAACAACAAAACCAAAAAAAAAAACCCCACAAAAAAACTGTTTCCATTTTGAGGCAGAATATTCACAATTAAGGAACAAGTGATCTCTGTATCACAGGAGTTTCCCAACATGGTAAACTTTTCTCTTTTAATATGACATCATCAACAGTATTATACTATTATTTTTCATATAACATTATTTAGAACAGTGCAATAAATAGTATTACTTCATTTCCATTCAGACTGTTTCCCTCATTTCAGCCCCTTATAGAGATGCAAGGTAACGTGGTGTGTAAGAATTGTAAATTGGAAATGAGTCCTTGCTGTTAAGGCAGAGCTTCAAACATGACTTTCTCCATTTCGCCCTCAGACTAGGTTTTCATCCCACTTTTTCCCTATGCAAATTGTTAACAGTGTAACAACAGGAAAGATTAAAAAATAAAACAAAAACTCCCAAAAGTAAGAGTTTCAAAAAATCATGAGTATTTTGGTTCAGAAATTCATTCTAAACCTGAGGCTGCCTTGCAGGTGTTTTGTAGTAGGTTTTCCTGCACCTCCATCTCCCATCAGAGCCAGGGTATGATTGATCAGAACCAGGAGGAGGATTGTATCAACTTTACTTGGAGGCTTATTTTGAGCTGAACGTGGAAACTTGAGACCATCTTTGTGTTACTGAGAAACTAGGGAGAGTCACTTTATAAAACTCTGAATTGAATTTAAACTCTGGTCTTTTTTAAGTTGTAGTTTTTCCCCATCACCACCTCTTTTTTTTTTTAGTAACAAAAGCTTGTAAGGTGATCCCTTAGTATAGTATAATGACTCTGCAAGGAAGATATTTCCGAGTCAAACATACAACTCGGAAGCAAAAAGCAAACTCCAGTAAAGAAGTTTATTTTCAAGTTAAAACCAACTCTTTCTCTAGGTGCTTGTGGAGCAATGGTTCAATGCTTCACACAGGAAAATAGCGTCTACTTAGTGTTTTAGAGGACCTTATTAACAATAAATTATAAGTCTAGGTCCTGCATGATTCTCACATCTGTGTCATTAAAAATTAGATGTCTTGGACCAGAGGCAGTGAATGAAGCCTCTCTCACATTTCACGTATGCTGGAAGTTTCAGTCTGGCTTAGATGCAGTTTATTTTTTTTAATTGCAGGAGCTTTTAGCTTATGCCTGGGCGGGGAGGGGGGGAGTTTTACATCTTTCCCATGTTGTTTTGGATTTTCTCCATTTCCTTTTCATTATTACAACCACCTAATTACTGCCTGTACATGTGTGTTTCCTCTCCACTCCCCCCTTCATCCCCCCCCATCTCTCTGCTGCATCCTTTCTGGGTCTCCCATTTGTTTTCTACTTCAGCCCCACTCTGGGCCTACTGATCCCTATGTCCTTGTCCTAATTTCTTTTCCAGACTGAACTCATTTCCTTTCTTGGCCATATTTCTCCTCACCCAGTCCAAGCTTCCTTTACACCTGCCCAGAGCTATTTTCCTGCCAAACTCAAAATACAGTAATTGTGTTATGAAAGTCTCCTAAAAAGGCCAAACATTGGAAGATGCAGAAAATGGTTGATGTTGTATGCTGTGCTGCTTTGCACTTATACAGCTTCTGGTGATCCAAGTATGGGTGCCACTGAGGATTGTACCAGACATTGGGTAGCCTGTATCTCCAAACCTTTTTTGAGTGTGTGAAAGGACAGATGCAAAACTTCAGTACATTTGTGTAGCTTAGTTGTGATAATAAAATGGTATTTTATACCAGATGTGGATTTGATCCCTGGAGGAGGAAGATACTGGAGGTTATGAAATAAAGCACACTGGGTTTGCTAGTTTGTTTGTTTTCAGTGCAGTAAACTTCCAGAGCTTTGTTTTGCATTACAATGACATTACTGGCATGTCTGTACTTTATCCCATGGAAAAAAATTACCCCAGCCTGTTTTGCTCAGAGCAAGAATGTCTCCATTTACACTGCCTTTCTCTATTTCCTGTCTCACACTTGGAACTTTGGTTTCTTTACTCACTGGTTTATAAGTCCCCTAAAGGCTGGACAAGCACTGAGCATTAACCTTGTTAAGATCTACATTTGACCAGAACTTGTAAAGTTTAATTCCTCATAGCCTCCCTTCCTTTAAAACTAGCAAGTGCAGCATTTCCTGCATCAGCTCTATGAAAAAAAGCATCATCAGAAACAAGTTGCTATTGGATGTTATGCCATGGTATTCAAATTGTGGAAAGAGTCTGTAGTAAACTATTAGCTTTTGTTTTAAATCTGGCTGAACTAACGGGAAAGACATAAAGAAAATGGCCCTCTGTGCCTCCATGTACTATACTGTGTATGCAACCTAACGATGGGGATGGCAACAGATGGTAATGTATGTTGCCGCTTTCGCATCTCAGGCTGTGATCTTGCCACATCTTCAAGTAGCTTTCAGGGCCAGTCTGTCTTTGGGAAACTTCCAAGGAAAACCCAAGTATTATAAGAGATGATGGTGATTTAAGAGGTGGCACTTTCTATATTAATCTTAAGCCAATAGCCCAGCATGATGCTGAAGAGAATTTTGTTTCTAGAGGCATCATGCTTTGGAGGAGATGCAAAATGGTGATCTATTGCTTGTGTCTTTATTTTCTGCCATTCCATGATACCCTATGTGGAAGTTTTGTTCTTTATAAGGCAGCTTGGAGACAACTGGATTTCTGCAATAATTTCACACTTGTGTTAGATCTTTAACATTAGTGCAGTGTTATTTTCTTTGTGTCATACATACGAAGTGTGGGCTATGACCACTGCTTCCTGCTGATCATTAATGACACAGAAAGAAACTTCCATAAGACAAACTTGCAGAATACAACTAGTATGTAACCAAGTTCTCTTGATAACTAAACTTGATATAGCAAGCTGAAGTTTCAAACCTTAATTCTTACATCAATTTCTCAAGGTATTCATATACAAGGCATACTCAAACCATGCTTTTGAATGCAGATCGGTACTTCATTGTGCAAGGAGTTATTTTGACTTGATGCGCTTAAATGGTCCTTCTGCTCAACTGTTTCAAGATGCATCTGATGGCTTTGTCTGGGAATGCATCCTAGAACATGGTGTGTATCAAGAGACAGATAATAAATAGCTGGGAAAAACACGGTCACTTGCGTAAGTAGTCTAATAACTTCTCCCTGCTGGTGGCATCTATAAGATACAGATGTGGGAAACAGCAGGAGGTCCTAAATGGCTGTGGTAGAAGAATACTGACAGCAAGAGAAATAAAGGTAGTTACAAACCAAATATTTCTTTCCCCACCTGAAAGAACGGCTGTACTGCAGGAAAATACTAAATGACAAGTCAGGTAAGCACAGATTTCACACTTATTTCCTGATGTTATATACAATCTAACAGGATCGTGTTTTCACTATTCCCTCTCTCCCCCAAATGCATGCTGAATTTGATAGAATATCTCCTGTTGAACTGCACATTGTCCTGCATATTCCCTCTACTACATCAACACCTCTCTGATGAAGATCAGCTGTACCATACCCCAGATGGTTATAGAGTAGCCAACATCTTGCTCAAAACTCATCTTTCTTCTCAGCACTTTAAGGTGAGGGGATGTTTCTGAAATTGCTTTCTCCCCTTCTGATTACAAATGACCAGTTCTCTTCCAGCCCTTGGAAGCCATTGGTTCCTCTGGGCTGCAAGTCCAGAAACTTCTAGTGAAGAAAACCTTAAGGTAAAAAACCACTGTGGAGTGGAGGATTTGTTTGCTTCATATTGCAGAGACCTCGCCCAGCATCAGAGGTTCACTGGGTTATGGGCTACAAGGGCAGGAAGAGGAGCACTTGCAGAGGCAGCTGCAAGATTTAAAAGGAAAAAAAAAGGACCCCAAATCCCAGAGAGTGCTTGAGCACAGATTAATCAGCAGGCAGCAATCACAACTGTTATATATAAATGCAGTCTGTGTAAAATGGAGCCATGGCAATTAAGCATGCAACTTCTTTTTTTAATGTGGCTGGAGAAGAGGTTTTAAATGGTGGTATTCCAATAAAGCCCACCCGCCTTCTGTTTTTAACACATTTTCTTTCTGAAACTTTTACTACTTCTTCCAAAAATTTGCTTCCATATGTCATAGCCGTTCCCAAGGAAAGATGTCTGATAATATTAAAGCATGTACATGAACCAGTGGGGCCGTGATACACATTTTAATAGCACACAGTTTAATGCCCTCAATCACTGCACAAAGCTGTGATGATATTTTGAGGCTATGTATATGGCATCAGCTGTGGCTTTGCCAGAAATCCAAGGTGCAAACATCATTTTAGCATACTGGCCCAGGAGAAGAGGCTAAATCCTCATTTAATGTCCTTGGTAAACTGTGCTGACTCTGCAGCTAGGGTGAGCTACAGTACGCTGACTTAGGTCCACTTTCTGGTGCACTTGCTGGATGAGAGTGAAAGTTCATCCTTTGCCCCGAGTCCTCATCCATCTCCTTACTGTCCTTATTTCCCTTACAATGCAAGAAAAGAATACAGGATAAAAAACTCAGTCTATCAGACTACTATGATAGCAGATACTAAAATAGACATAGAATGTGTTGTACTTAATAACTAAAAATGTTACAGCACCTTCTTTTTGCCTTGCCACATCAATCTTTTAGTTCACAAAAGCCTTTACATGTCATTTTGAGTTCCAAACAGATCATATAGCAACATTAGTTTTGTCCTGCTCTGGCAGGGGGGTTGGACTCTATTATCTTTGGAAGTCCTTTCCAACCCTTAACATTCTGTGATTCTGTAATTAAGGGGTAATATGAACCAAAATGTGATATAAAAGGTTTTATCGCTTCCAAGATAACAAAATAGCTATATTTATAAAAAGTGTGTGTGTTTAAAAACAAAAAAAAACCCAAAAAAAAAAAACAAAAAAAGGAAAAGAATCCTACTAATAAACCCATGGCTAAACCCCCAGAAGTTCTTGATTGCTGTTAAGGCAATTCCAGATATTCACATGTCAACCTCCATTATCCTGTTTCTTAGGCTGTAGGAAATTCCACTTACATCATTGGCTTCCTGCTGCTGTGGAAAATAGGTTTTGGTAATGGTTTAGAGTTAGAATTAGCCCTCAACTGCCTTGTTCTCCAGTTCTCAACCATGCCAGTTTAATTACCCAGATATTATTAGTGCAGTCATCTTCTTTTTCCTCCTTTCATTCCCCAGCATTTCCCCTTGATTAAACAAAATTAAGTTTTTCCAAGCCAGAGCAAAAATGTAGGATTTAAAGTAGTTAATGCTGCTCAGAGCAAAAATCTCCTCCAGTCTAAAAGCTATGCTGGTCACAGGGAATCCCCAAACTGGAGGCAAAATCATTGGTTTCTACCATCAAGAAGAACTGCAATGTTCATTTGCAGAGCTTAAGGGCCAGAAATAATGCCCTTCATTGCCTGAGCAGGGGGAAAGTTGCTGTTTCTAACAAGTGAATCAAAAATGTTAGATTAGGATTGCTGCTGCATGTCAGAGATGCCTGATAAGAGCTGCCCTTTTGGCTGACTGCCTTTTGACAGTTTCCAGAGGTATCAAGTAGCTGAAATACCAGTGGGAAGTTTCTGCTGGTTAAGGTTGTGGCAATGACCTTCAATGAGCTGTGGAGGGATTTTTACTTCTTGAAAGACAGAACTTGGCAAAAGCGTGGTGTGAATGAAGTATAATGAACAAATGCGTGTGGGTTTAGGACTCGTGCTTCACCCCCTCTTCTCAGTTTCATTGTGCATGACAACGTATATTTGTTACTTGTGTCTGGTGAGCACAAGAAAATGAGAAAAGGAAATGATCCTGATGGTACTGGCAGGAATTTCTGCTTTTTGCTGTAGTTCATATATTTTTAATGTTATCAGGGATAGCATCTTAAGGCAACACAACAGCAAGGGTTAGCTGGTCTTATCCCTTTCACTGCCAAGAAGAGATTCAGAGCCTAAAATGGCAAACATTATGTTTCCTTGAGAGTAATTGCTTTGTTGGTTTTGCTTTTATGCCCCTAACGATGTATTCCAGGAAGGTAATGGCTCCTTACCTTAGCTCTGGCATAAATATTTGTGGGTTTTTTAATGAGCATTTTGCAGCTCCCTCCTCATTCCCAAAGGAGGGCATTTCCACAGGATGAGGAGGTGTCACACTCATCCATTCCCACCCCTGGTTTTGGATTTGTTTTTCATCTGACATGCTTGCCAGAAGCTCACTCCAAGGGCAGAGATTTCCAGCCCAGGGTATATTCTCGTTTACTCAGATTATTTTGCTGAGAGAAATGCCCTGCTGGGATATTAAATGAGAAGAAAACAAAGCGGGAGATTTGATTAATGACTTGCCTGTTGACGTGGGGATGTGTGGGCAGATTAGGCACAAGAGAAAAATTACCCAGCTAAACCTGGGTGCTGAGAGGGCTTCTCAAAGCGTTAAGATATTTGCACGCATTTCATTCTCTAGACTGGCATCCTAATTCAAGCTCTTGGGTGCAGGTTCTTAACAGTGAAAGTGGGAGGCTTTGCCATTTGTCAGCTTACATGGGTAGTAATTAACCATCAGAGCACAGTCCTATCTTTTGTAATTAACTCTGTGTCAAAATTTCTCTGTTCATTATCTGTGGAAAACACTCGCAAAACAATCAACATCCATTTTACAAGAAATACTGTTGAATGCCCTTGTTTTCTTCAAGCTATTCCCTTCTGATATCTCCACAAGTTCCCCTACTGCTTCCTATCTCCTTCACCTTAATGTGCTTTTGAAAGACTGAATGAGGATGGCATAAGTTTGAGGGCTTTCTGTTTTTTACTTTCTATATGAACACACCTGAATACTTACCAGATCTTGTTCTGCTCAAGTAAATAATACATAACTTTAATATCTGTATTTACAGTCACACCTAGAGGCTTCATGTATATCTATCTATCTATCTACCTATCTATCTATACTTCAGTAGTATCAATGACAGCAAAGCAAGGGAAATGCTTTAAAGTAGCTACCTGCTTTAGTCCTACCTGGGTACAAAGTTTGTTAGTGGTAATATGTAACTCTTTGGGACCTGATATACCCTGCTTTGAGAGCTGGGGTTGTTCAGCCTGGAGAAGAGAAGCTTCCTGGGAGACCTTATTGCAGCCTTTCAGTACTTAAAGGGGAAAGATGGGGACAGTCTTTTCAGAAGGGCCTGTTACAACAAGACAAGGGATGATGGTTTTACACTAAAAGAGGGTAGATTCAGACTAGATATAAGGAAGAAATTGTTTACGACGAGGGTGGTGAAACATTGGCACAGGTTGCCTGGAGAGTCGGTAGATGCCTCATCCCTGGAAACATTCCAGGTCAGGTTGGATGGGGTTCTGAGCAACTTGCTCTAGTTGCAGATGTCCCTGCTCACTGCAGGGAGGTTGGGCTAGATGACCTGTAAAGGTCCCTTCCAACCAAAACCAGTCTGTTCTATGACTATTCTTTAAAAACAAAGGAGGAAGGGGAGTCTGTTATATAGGATGGTCACAGGCAAATAATCATGACAAATGTCTCCTTCCAGTGAACCCCTTTTCTCCCACTCAGGCATCATGTAGGTATTACACACATTCAAGAATTCAAAAGACAACAAAACGCATCCCTCTCCCAAACATTATTCTTTTCACTCCTCTCTCACAAGCTAGAAATAAGCAGATCCCTAGCTTTGATGTCTAGCTCATAGAAAAATATCCATCTCTGCAAATACAGACAAGGATGTATTGTCATAGCAATAGACAGACATTCACTCCTCCATCAGACAAGACTGTCCTCTGCATGACCACTTTACTGCTAGAAAGCAAGAATTTTACGAGAAAAGGGACTTAGTGATAAACAAGGCAGAAACACACGAAAGGAAAGTCTAACTGACCTAAAGGACTTTCTTCTTCTGCCAAATACAAAGCGAGGTAACAAAAATCCCTCTGGAGGAATTGCACGTCAAATTCTTGTCCCACAGCTCCTCAACCTGCCTCTGTTCAGAAAGCTGGGTGCCAGGAGCAGGGCACATGCCCCGAGGATTCAGTGTTTATAAAGCCCTCCCCTGTTTATTCTGAATCGTGTGCCACTGCAAGGCAGTGCTTGGAGAAAAAGTCTTAGGAAAGTCACCAACACAGAAACTTGAAGCTGCTGCTAAGTCCCTGCATTCCCCTGTCTTTTCAGCTCTTATTGCCTCCCATTTTCCCTTTTCATCCTAAAAGCAATTGAAAAAAGGCAGAATATAGGGATTTTTTTTTCCTTTTAGGCAAATATATCACCTCTTTATGAAATCAGAACAGATCTTTAAAGAATCTCATCCCCCTTCATTTAACAAAACAGGCAACTACCAGGTATGGCACTACTACTGTCTGTAATTGTAAAAAAGCTTGCATAGTATAACACAAATTGGCTCCCATGAGTCACAGGGACTACACATAATGATCCATCAACTCTAATTTTCTTTAAAAGTGGCTGGTGGGAACTGCATTAGAGGAGGAAGTTAAAAATCCTGCATCTCACAACTACTTGTCTCTCAAAGGACAATTTCTTCCTAGGTTTACGCTCTGAAATGCAGCAGTTCCCTTCCATACATGTTATTTCTTGGGTAGGGCGATGTCTTTTTTAAAAAAAGTTCTAATCTTTCTTTCAATAAAAATAAATGTGGTTTTTTTTATATCATGCTAAACTTCTCAAAATGTCCTGGGACAAGTTCCAGCAGTCACTGAGTGAAGATGCATCTCCTTTAAAACACGGTAAATGTAAAACCCCTAACTACTGTATTTCTTTCTTTATTCTGCTCAGTTGCATGTTTTCTTTTAGTCTTCTCCTCCCTAAAGTAAAGGGGTCGATCTCCTTGGTCACTCAAGGCAGCCCTCCCTAACCCTCGCCCACGCAAGGGCCATTTGTGGGCTGACCCGAAGGCCCTTGTCCTCCTGCAAGGTATGTTCCCATCTCCCTGTGCCCCAAACATGCAGCAAGCGCTTTAAAATAAAGAGTATCACATTTGCTTGCTTCAAAGGAGCAGCTTCTTGGCTTTCTCTTTTCTGACCCTGTTCTCCCAGCTGGCCCCACATTTGAAAAGAGAAGAATCACTTCACTTTAATTGTGGCTTTTTGAGGTGGGTAACATATAGGATATTGGGTAAAATAGCACAGAAGACCATAAAGCTTTAGAGAAAGGTTTCCTATTTATTGCAGAACACCTTGTTTTCCTGTTAGTGCAAAGACTAAAAGACACAAAGACTCTCTTTTCCTCTAATCAGGTTACAGCATCACAATATGGCTCTCTTTATAGGGGTCATTAGATCTTTTCTTTGGGGAAGAGAGTTCTTTCCATAGCTTTGGTGAATTAACTCTTTTGTCTGTGACAGAAGGTGCTTCCCTCAAGCAAAGCTTTTTTAGGCTCTACAAAACAATCTCAACTGCCTGGAAGTTGCGTGTTTATTTTAGCCCCTTTGTTTGCAGAAATACTTACTTTTTGAAGAAAGCACTGCATAAACTTCAGGCTACCTCGTGTGCCTTTCTTTACATACTAGCTTGTTGTTTATCTGCCATTAGGTCTCTGAAAAATCTTGGAACAACTGCCACGATATTCAAACACCGTGAAACTTTTCAGGAAGGCTGTCAATGAAAACTCTCTGGTGCTCATTCCCTAATCTGAGCTCTGGACATCAGAGACAAGCTGTTTCACTTTCTCTCTGCTAAAGCATCTGTTTTTAGAAGGAATGTTTTTCAAATGGAATTTTTTTCTTTATTCAGGTGAGGGATATATGTACTGGTTACTATCATACGGGTTTGTTTCCGATGGGCAGTTTCTTTTCACATCAGACCAGTTGCCATAACCGTAGCTTCCAGTAAAGAACACAGCGCCCTGCTGGCAGAACTCCACAACTGGGGTTAAGCTCTAAAGCAGATAGAGACATATAGACTTACGTGCAGGTTAGAAAAGCCCATTGCTACAGCTTTCCATTAGGGAAATCCGTAACTGGAAGTTACTGTTACGAGGCTGTTATTCGTTAGCTTTTCACGTTTGAAGAACTCTTCTACAAAAACCATCGTTGAATTGAAAAATGCTCAGTGTTCTTCTGAGCTGAGATTTGCATATCTGCTACAATTAACAGCAGGAAAATAAAACCTCACCATGCTTTTTATCTTGGGGCTCATTCGTTACTGAAGTGATGTTCCCCTGTGAAGCCAAAGTGCCACAACAAAGTAACTCCTTTTCAAAAGGAGGGGAAAAAATGCTGTGATTAAGCAGTCAGAGGAGGTATCTTGAGAGAGCTGCAGTGACCTTTGGCTAGGTAGTAGTCTCCAAGAGGGAAGTAACAGAATCACCTTGCTAGAATGTGACTCTATGACAATTGACAAGTTTTACCACAGCCCCAGATGTTGTCTACAAGGGGAACCATATATCATTGCAATATACCCAGAAGGTACAAAACTAGCTTGTGCCATTTGTGTATATTCACTGAAGGACTTTCCACAAAGCTGGAGTCAGATGATGGCTTAAGTAAAGGCTGAAACATTCAACATTTCAGGCACAAAAACACATCATGAAAACCCAGATGATCAGGGAATGGTACCACATGGGAGGCTCTCACTGAACACAGGTTATGCCTGTAAGCAGTCTGGATGGAGGAGACCTTCAACAACCAGGCTGGACAGGTTACTTTTTCAAGTAAATTGAGGTTTATCTGACTCTACTATTTTATTTTTGTTAGACTTCTTTTTTTTTTTTTTTTTTTTTTTTTTTTGGTTTTAGAATTCCTTCGCTTTTCCATCCCTTTATCAAAATGATTTTGGAAATTAGAAGAACAAGGATAATTAGAATCTACAGGATCCTCTATTTTTGCTGGCAGTACTTGACACAAACGAAATCTGTCCTTTCCCTCCCTCTCACTCTTTTTTTCATATAAATATCTAATGCATTACAAAAAGGGGTTTTTTTGCTATTTTAATAATACTTTGAAAAATAAAATAATAGTGCAAATAATATGTTGCTTGAAAATTATTCCTGAGACATCATGAAATTCAAAAACTGCTTTAACCTTATGAAAAGTACTGGCTGCTACTCAATATTCTGCTCAACTTTGTTATCACAAGTAGAAATGCATGATTTCTCTTCCTTGAAGCCATTCTAATTCTCCTTGTATGTTCTAAGGTCTCCTTCCTCCAAGAAATTAATCTTTCCTCTACTTGTGAAGGAAATATTCTCCTTCCTAGATCTTACTGAAAAAAAAAATAAAATAGTGGTTTCTAGAGGATTTAAGGCTCCTATTGCACTGTAACTTGAATTCCAGCAATTCTATGAGCCTTTCTTCTTTTTTTTTTTTTAAAGGCTACAATGGCTTTACTTGTTGTTTTGTGTTGTTTGGGGTTTTTTTTAACTTGTTCAACTGAAATCTTAAAAACATTCTTTTAAGGATCATTTGGAATGACTTTTTGTTATTTCTCTTTACCTTCATTTATACCTTCAGTACACATCTTACTCTTTACTCTTCCAGAATGGTGAGCTGCTTCTTCCTCAAACATCTTGTTCCATTTGATTTATGTCCCACATACCTGAATTTGCTAAATAGTCTGCACAGCCTTGTCTTAATTAGCAGCTTCTGGGCCAAGCAGTCATATAATTCAATTTATTATTTGTTATACTTTGGGACTTTTATTCCTGCCTTTGTGTGACAAGTGAGCTGTGACTCTGCTGTCCACCTTTAAAACTAGGATGAGGATGCTGTCAAGGATGGCATTAAGAGAAGTAACAATGCTAATATTCAGAAATTCCAGCTGAAGCTGGTGCCTGTTGTAGGTGGTGTTCACCGTCTCTGAGGTATCTTCTGTTAGAAATTAAGCAGACAAATCAAATGAGGGAACAGTAGTAAAAAGAGGAGATGTGATCAGGTGGTTCTGCTCTGGCAGGGGAGTTGGACTAGATGATCTTTTGAGGTCACTTCCAATCCTGAACATTCTGTGATCAGGCTTTGTTATCGTCTCTGCAAGGAAGAAGATGCTGTTCTCCAGGCTCCTAATTCTGTACCAACCTTTTGATCGCACTTCCTCTTGATAATGTGTTCTGCTAGCAAACAATATTAATTATTATGTCATCAGCCGAAAGACCCAAAGCAAACAGATCAAATCCAACCTGGCGGCAGAAAATAAACAAGCAAGCCATGGCAACACAACTGACAAAGCAGTGGGCTGCTCTTCAAAAGTCTTTTTAAAACTGATATTGCCACGTTGTGCTCATGTAGTAACCTTTTAAAGAACAATCCTCTTTTGCCAAATATTATTTTGGCAGGAAAACTTAGGGAATAACTTAATAAATCTAACAACATCTAAGAGTCTTTTGAAGATTGTTTGCTTCCACTCACATCTACTCCTAACCCCACTCTCTCAGTTTACACTCCTGGTTTTTGTTTGTTTCACATAATAAATAATAGGGTTAATTGGTAGCATGCTTATAGTCAGAACCTGATATGGCACCAGGCTCATACGTGATGCTGACTCCAACGTCTGTTGGATGGAGAATGACCTGCTTGGTTGCTGGAAGCCCATCAAAGCCTGTGTAGTGGTGTCCCCTCTGCAGGGCGGGTGTGATGGCTGATGGAGGACCCTGCAGCAGGCACAGTACAAAATATAAAACTGTACACTCATCTCTTCTCCCTGTTGCAGCATGATTACTACTGCATTGTTTTTTCTTCTGTGAAGATGTACGTGTATCATTTACTTGCAGCACATTTGATATATCAAAATAATGTCAAATACAAGCAGCTGCATTTGGAGTTGTCCAAGGACTCTAACTTCAGTGTGCAACTGAGCATGCAAGAAATGAGCCAACACAGAGATACTGCACAAGCACCAGTCCAGACACAGGGAGGGTCTGTTCTTGGTTCTGAATGAAGTAAAGACCAATGCATTTTCCATTCATAAACCTGCTGATCTTCACAGTGGTTAAAAATAGAGCTGTAGATGCACTAAGATGTACTGCTAATGCTTGTAAAGTATGTAAGAATAACTGAATAACTGTTTCTCCTAAACATAATTACTACAACAAAAATCTACTTTAAAGCTGTCTTTGGATTTACAGATATTTGACATATGTTTGTGCTGATGTCAATGAAAATATCCATGAGTGCAGCCTGTTAGTGATAAACTATGACAAGGTGTGTGTTTACTGAGGTAAGAGCCAGTTATAAAAGCAGGAATGTGGGTGGATATTTATAGACCTGAGCCTGATAGGGAGAGGAAGAAGAGGAGGAAATATCTGCCCAGTTCATCCTGGGTATTATTTAACATCAGTGTTATTGAATAGCACCAAGCTGAAGAGAACTTCTCCCACCATGGCTTTTTATGGTCTGCAATTTCATATTGTAGTTAGTTGAAGACAGAAGTTGTCTCAGCATAAATAGGTCTTCTTTCCACAGTACTAATACTTATTGAATCTTGGTGAGAACACAGAAAAAGAGGGAGTACATTCTGCTTCTTAAGCAGAAAAAATCAATTCAAACCAAAGGGAAATGAACACTTTTTCCTTCAAAGCTGTTGCCCTCTTTCTCAGTGAGACAGCTTTACTGTTCCAGTCTGTTGAGTTTATTATATTTACTTTTTTTTTCCTTAGATTCATTCATTATCACAGGTAACTTCTTGGTGATCTCAAAACAAGCTATCAGAACAGAATACCTGGGCAAAATGAGCGCTCTGAAATGACAGTGCTTCTGGTGAAATCATTGCTGGTGTTTACTGTTCGGAGGGCTTTTTGGGGGGAGAGGGGGTTCGATAAAGCAAACTACTCATGCAAATCTTTATTTATCTATCCATCATTTGAGTTGAATTTGAGTGAAATAAATTATGATGGTGTTTAATGGTGGTGAACCAATCTTCTATCTGATGTGAATAGTCATAATACGGCCTTTCCTATAGCTGTCACCTTCTAAACCAACCACTGCACATGTGGAAGTCAAAGGGTGGGGTCTACCACTTGGGAGCTCACATTTTTATGCCAACTTAATATCATCTGTCCTACCCTTGGCCTCAGTTAAAGCACCTAGGAAGAAATTCAGCATCACGTCAAAACTTTTGGCTTTGTAATACACTCTATCAGTATTTATTTCTCTATGCGACTCATCTTTATACGTCTGTGTTGTGGGTTTGGTTCAGGTTAATTATCAGCATCAGCTACTGGCCCAAGCAGTTGGGAGTGGCCACAGACAGGATAAACAACACAGCCAGGCAATGGGATATTCAGTACCACACTGAGTATATATATATTTAAGGGGAGGGCTGGGCCCCAGGGTGTGGCACCTGTTTTCAACTTCCTTCAGTGCAGCTGGAGCAGGGAAAATTGACATCTCGAGCACAGGTAGAGCCTTCCTGTTTTCTATTACTTGTTTTGTCTATTATTTTGTTAGTACTGTCGTTAATACTTTTGTTTTCTTCTCTCTCTGTTGTTTTATTAAACTGTCCTTATCTCAACTCCTGAGGTCTCACGTTTTTTCTTCCTCCTGATTCTCCTTCCCATCCCATAGGAGGGTGTGTGGAAAGGGGTGGGGAGAAGTGGTGGGTGAGCAGCTGTATGGTGTTTAGGTGCCAGCAGAGGTTAAACCACGTCCATC
>WUAM01000287.1:84756254-84780229 GCA_024336885.1 Actenoides hombroni | reverse complement strand
GGAGAAGGGGTGGGGGGGCAGGTTTTTGGTGTTTAGGTGCCAGGAGAGGTTAAACCCGGTCTATTAGGTTTACTTTTTTTTTTTTTTTTTTTAAATTTTTTTTTTTTTTTTTTTTTTTATTCCTTCTTCTTTTGCATATGAGTCTAGAAGCAAGCACTTCTTTCTCAGACCTAGGACAGTCAATTTTTCTTTTCCAGGAGAAGTAGAGAAGTTGGTGACCTGAATTATGACAGAACAGCTGTAGCTACAAAAATGACAATTTCTAATAATGGCTTCTTCATTATTTTGCTTCTGCAGCATGAATGCAAGATCTATAGCTTCTGTCATAATAAGAGATAAGTTTGTTGATAGATGAACAAAAGAATATCCTTAGCCTGGAAATAATATAATCTACTAAGAAATTCAACAAAATGTTACACAGATGACAGACAAATAATCAATGCTTTGTCTATGATCTGCAAAACAAAGTTGTTGTATTAAAATAAGAACTATATTTATTCAGATACTTTTGGTTTTTACTTGTTCCCTCAATAACTGGAGCCACATACTTTAAAAAAAAAAAAGAAAAAAAGAAAAGTAAACTGGAAAACTGTAAGCTTGCCAACAACTTCCCAGGCCTCAGCTTTAAAATCAGCTTTCTGCAGCTAGGTGACAAATAATTTATTGTTTTACGGGATTATGCAGATGTTGAAAATACCATGAGGTTTTTTTGGTTCCACTGAGTCCTGCTAGGCTGCTTGAGCTCGCCTCCACAGTACTGGGATTTGGCCAGCCTGGATTTTCTGGACTCTTTGATGTTCATATGCTCTGCTGGGCTTCCTGGGATTTGCTCCTTCCTGATTAGAAAAAAAATAAGTATTTTCCCAAGCCCATCAATTCCTGGCACTTCTCTGAGCTGTGAGTCACAGGAGGCTAATTGAATCAGTGGTGCTCAATTCCCTCCATCCTGAGACCTGCCCCCAGCAGCCAGCATCAGCATCAGGGAATTGTGGCTGGGAGCTGCTGATACGTCAGATATGTATAGGAAAATAAAACAGAAAGAAGGATTCTGTGGAAGAATGAGTAAAACGGTGACTGTTAAGTGGCACCTGAGTAAACGTTTACTGCAAAGGAGGGAATAATGCACGTTTATGAGGGCTACTCTTTGGGGTTTTTTTTCAGACTAAGACAATTTCACACCTCCCTATTTATGTATTCCTTGCCATCTATGCCTGAGCTTGCTGTTTCTCCTATACCTTGCCTCACCATCCCTTTTTTTGAACTACACAGACAGGTTCAAACATGGCCCACACCAGTGAGTCCAGCCAGACCAGCCTCAGACATGCCACCAGGAAGTGTGGCCAGAGGACTAAGCTCCAGAGATGCTCCAGGCTGCCAAAGGCCGTCTAGGTAATACTGCTGAAAAGAGAGTTGTTGGCATCTTTCCATGCAAACCACTTTTCACAGCTTCTGTAGTAGCTGTTACACTTCTCAAAAGAAACTGGAAAATGCCTTGGTCTGGAGACTGAACTGTACAGAGCCCTTGAGAAGGAGATCAGGCCACAAGTCTCCACCTGCCAGGCAGCGATGCAACCACGAGGGCAGACAGTCATGTTCCTTCTTGCAAGCTCCCATTGAAGAGCGGAAACTACTGACAGATTTTGCAACACTTTTGATTACAGTTTCTAAAGTTTACAGAGGAGCCAAAACACACAAATGATACAAAACAACAAGAGAGGCTGGATCTTCATGTTTAGCATGAGGTTTGCACTGGAGTTGTGGGAAGGCAAAGGAGACCTTCTGAAGGGTTTTGCTGGGATGTCCTTTTAAGCACACATCCTCTTTCTCCTTAGGAAGCCCGATTGCAGACATTTGCTAGTTCTCAGGTAGTGACACGATTTTACAGAATTGTGAGTTGGGTTGTAAGGAACTTTTAAAGTTTATCTAGAAAAAAACCCTGAAGTGAGTAGGGACATCTGCAACCAGATCAGGTTGCTCAGAGCCCTGTCCAACCTCACCTGGAAAGTTTCCAGGGATGGGGCTTCTACCACCTCTCTGGGCAACCTCGGCCAGGGTTTCACCACCCTTGGTGTAAAAAATTCCTTCCTTATATCTTGTCTGAATCTACTTTCTTTGAGTTTAAAACCATTACTTCCTGTGCTGTTGTAACAGGACCTGCTCAAAAGACTGTTCCCATCTTTCCTATTGGCCCCTTTAAGTACTGAAAGGCTGCAATAAGGTCTCCCTGGAACCTTCTCTTCGCCAGGCAGAACAACCCCAACTCTGTCAGACTGTCCTCATAGGAGAGGTGCTCCAGCCCTCTGATCATTTTTGTGGCCTCCTCTGGACCCACCACAATAGGTTTATGTCTTCCCTTTGCTGAGGACTCCAGAGCTGGACACAGTACTCCAGGTGAGGTCTCACCAGAGCAGAGTACAGGGGCAGAGTCGCATCCCTTGACCTGCTGCCCACACTGCTTTTGATGCAGCCCAGGATACAATTGTCTTTCAGGGCCGTGAGTGCACGTTGTCAGCTCACATCCAGCTTTTCCTCCACCAACACCCTCAAGTCCTTTTCCCCAGGGCTACTCTCAACCCCTTCATCCCCCAGTTTGTATTGATAGTGGGGGTTGCCCTAGCCCAGGTGCAGGACCTTGCACTTGGACTTGTTGAACCTCATGAGGTTCACACATTTCTTTATACTGAAAAGTCTAGAGGAGAAAAACATGCCAGCTGTGACTGTCTAAAGGCAAGCCCTATTTAAACGCAGCTGTCAGTCAGTGTTTATAGCCAGTAAAGCAGAGGCAATAGGACACGGTACTAAAACACTGCGGGGTGCTTGTACTTTTATGTGCTTGCCAAGCACCTCGCTCTGCTGCTATTTGAATAGCACGAGGTGGCAGGAAGAAAACAGGACACCAACATATGGGTGCGAACACACAGCCCTGTTCCCCTGTCCTTCCAGCCTAATGTGCTCTCAGTGAGGAGCACGAGCAAAACCCACCCAGCTCTGGGGCTGGGCTTGGGGGCTCCGTTTGCTTGCAGGGAACTGGAGGACTTGGCTGCAGAGGAGAGCAGGGGGAACTGGGCTGCACGGCGGGAGCCGCAGCTGCTCTTCTCGCTGGCTCCCTCTCACTTCCAGGGTCACGGGGCAGCCCTCACATGCACAAAGCACAATTGTTCACAGCCGAAAAATTGCCAGGGGAGCACCGGACAGTATTTGGAAACCACACGTGTTCCCTCTCCCACCCATACCAGCACAGGTGTGAACGGTCGTCCCCAGCATCCTGCTGACAGGCATGGAGAGAGGTATCAAAAAGAACCACTGACTTCAGGCTGGCCCTTAGCAAGCTCCTGGGGACCACTCAGGTGCTTGGAGGGGTGGGAAGCGATGGACGTTCCCACTGGGTGTACTTTCAGGTACTCCAGCTGGAACATCCAGCTCAGCAGTGACAGGGAAGAAAACCTGTGTAATAGCTGAGTGAATATCTAGTATTAAACTGCAAAGCCAATTCACTGCTTTTTTGCATCTCACTTGGGATGGAATATTTGATTTTTACATGTGATTCTGGGGGTTTTCAAGCCCCCTGAAACACTTCTGAGTGTAGAGTGACATGTACCAATGATAAAAGGGAATACTTCCCCGGTGCCAGTTTTTAATTCTATATATAACAAACACTTCTTTCATTAGGTTTTCTTTCAACTCCATTTTTGAAGTTGATTTATATCTGCCTACTGTTTTGCTCCAGTTTCAATCTTCTGGCGGTGTTCCTTGCCAAGCCAGCCTAATGCCCACATGAGCCCCATTAAGCCGTGTGCTTCTGTATAGACAGAAGTACATGTTTTTTCTGGGCTGAGCTTTGTTTGCCAAATCTGGGCCTGTTTTCACAGATAATGACTTGCTTTTTGTCTCTTTCTCCTTCTGTGTGCTTTTTTTTTTTTTCCACACACAGCCTTTTCAAACTGTAACGTGACTCTCATGCATCATTTTTATCAGCCTTATAAACCCATCAGAGTATGGTGTATGATATATGTAAATTCTCTCACCTAAAGGCAGTGAGGAAAAAAATCTCTGTCAGGAACAGAGGATACTGCGATGTCATTTAGAGTCAAGGTTTTTTCTATCTAAAACTCTTAGCTACAACAGTCCTATATTTAAGATAAAAAAAAAGGAAATGCTTTCTTTTCAACATGTCATAATTCATTTCTGCATTTTTTCAAATGGTAAGATTCTGACATTCTCTTTCAAAGTCACTTTTCATTTTGAAGTGTATTTTTATGCAGTACTATGAACCCTTTGAAATACTTTTTTTTTTTTTTTTTTTCCAAGTGACTGACCAAATAAAATGTTACAACTTTATTTCACAAAATACTTGGAAGCTTTAGCCTGTTTTTGTCTCTGGTAATGAAAAAATATTATGCAGAAATCAAAAAATATACTTTTGGAGTAGTATTTATCATGGTCATATTTGTAGAGGTGCATCTGTGTGCTAGATACAGAACTGTTACCAACAAGGTCTTGGTGCATGGACCTCAGCCATTGAACCATATAATGGTTTGGGTTGGAAGGGACCTTGAAGATCATCTCATTTCAACCCCAAAACACTCAGTTATGCACAGTAGCCAACCACAGTTTAAAGTTGGAAGCTAATTCTGCAAGAAGTTAGTTTAGTTAGGGGCACCCCAAGGATGATGGGGAAGTTTTACCAAGTGTAGAAGACTTTCTCCTCATGCTGTGAGAAAGACCCCACCAGCCACCAGCATAGCTGAAGAGCAAGCTGTAGGACGTTGCGCACTGGCGAAGGATCCTCCATCGCTGGCAGGTCCTACAGTGCTGCACATAGACAAATTCAGGTCTTGGTATTACAAAAGCACATGGGGCTATGAGGTTTCAGTTTGTTATGTTATAGCCCTGTCTATTGATACTCCCTGATAGCATCTGGGATTTCTGAGCACTACAGGGACTTTTGTAAATGAAGGTGCCTCAATGATGTTTGTCCTAGACTGCATATGCCGAGGCAGACAACTGATAAGGGACCTAAAGCCTGACATCAATACGCAGTTGCTCTGTCATAACAATAGAACCTCAGCCTCTAGGTTACAGCTTCTCAGAAATAAGGAATGCTCATTAAGGGGGGAAGATAATTGGGAGCGGTTTCCTCGAAAGGAAGGCCACTGAGGGCAGCTGCAGAGTCGAGGGCAGACCTTCACAACACTGGCATTGTTTGGGAGCTGTTGACGTCTGCAAATAAAAATCTGTTTAAATTGGTGTTACAGCCCAAGAAAAAAATATCAGGAATCTGTCATCCTTCCACTCCAAACAGAGTCGAGCAAAGCTACCCGCATCTGTAGATAAAACTGGGTTATGTTACTGAAGGTGTTAATATGAACACCACAGATTTCCTCTGAGGTATTTTCTCCTCCTCAAGTAGATGTGGGGGTTGGAACTAGATGACCTTTAAGGTCTCTTCCAACCCAAACCATTCAGTGATTCTGTGTGTGATTAGACCATCTTGGCAAGTACTAGAAGTCATGTAGGGCTAGAGCAATAGAAATGTTTTTCAGCAATGGCTGTAATGTAGAATACTGTGGTATCTTTTCACTTTAAAATATTTATATTTTGGCTTAAATGAAAACATTTATTTGAAATCTCCTAATCATCATATGTCTCTCAAATTCTTCAAATTTTAAAGGCAGAGGAAGCCCTTTTTTCAAACAAGATTTACCTAGAACTGAATTAGAAGTGTTTAACATACAAAGTACCTCTAGTATACAGCCACAGAGACAGGTAAGCTTTACCTTAAAACTCTTTATTCTAAATCTAAAAAGCAGAGTCTGAAAGACCTGCAAGCCAAGCAAAAATATCTTAGATCCATCAGTTTTATCAATACTTATTCTTTCCAATGCTACTGTGGAGTCTGCAACCATGTTCTTTGGGCCACATCCTGCACTTCCTTAAAGTCTAGTGTAATTCCTCTTTGTGGACTTTTACACCAATCAGTGTTTTAGATCATTCATTACATGGAAGGTAGAGAACAACTTATATTTGATTATTAGAAACTTTATTGGCCAAAACTTTACTGGCTCTGATTTAGTTAAAGATGTCCCTGCTCACTGCAGAGGGGTTGGACTGGATGACCTTTAAAGGTCCCTTCCGACCCCAAACATTCTGTGATTCTATAATTATGAGAAGAAAAGGCATTATAGCATTTAGAGAAGTCTTCCTTTTTTCTGTCCCTGAGGGATTCTTCAATGTCTGTCTCTGAAATGAGAAATAAAAAAAATAAAAAAAAAAAGGAGAGGAAACAAAAAGGAAATCCTTTAATCCTGTCCTTTACTTTTAATTCAATCCATGTGACACAGAATAAATTATTTAAAGAAGTTTTCAACTGAAATGGCACTTTTCAGTTCTTGGTTGGAGAGTTGTGCTGCCTGGTGCTGACCAGGACTGACATTTTCCTCCCCAGTCACAGAGCACTTGCCACATCACTGCCTGACAGAGACACCCCAAACAGTCAAACTACATTCAGGGACAGCTAGATCTATGCCTGGAAAAAGTATGTTTTTTGCATTATTTCAGCTTCCATTCAATTAATTATGGAGTTTTATGGGCTCCCATAGACAAATTATACTCCCTTTTATGAAAATATAGGTTTATTTTCTTTTTCTCCTTTCTTGGGGAATGTTAATGAGTACAACATGGAAGGATTGCTGTGATGGTAACACCACTCTGGGAAACCCTCACAGCATAAAGTTTTGAGCCACTCTGGATAGTAAAGCAGCCCCCATCTCCTGCTGTTTCCTCTCTCTCCTGCCGGATTTATAACATCCTCCTCAGCTGACCATACATTATGGAAGAGTTCACTGGGTAAACACAGGCTACTGCAGTCTCCGGCTGTACAAGAGGCATTACCAAGCTGAAACTGTTGTGACAGCCACCAACTCTCTTCATTTCCATTTCTGACTCCTGCCTGAATCTGAAGGATTCAGCAAAGCCTTTACTGCTGCTGCTATAGTCATGGAGAACCCACTCTGAACACTGTGAGAGGCTTTTGTCAGGTCCAGGATTTCCTATCTTTAATGATGCCTTTTCCCTAGCTTCACTGGTCAGAAATCAATCTAAGGTTGACATTACAACACTCCTTGCACTATCAAATGAGAGCAGAGAATTTCTTAAATCTTTTAATTAGAAGAAACAAAGCGAGGATGTGGAGCCCAGGAACTTCTATAGTACCTGTGACTGAAAGAGGTGATAGAAGGAGCTCACCGAACTTTAGATAGCCTGCTGTTCAGCCTCAAAGCAAGGCTCTGTCTGCAAGACTGATAAAACTGACTTAATTTTATCATTATCTAGCACTAACAGTGGGAAAAATCATCGCAGAATGAATGTGATGGAAGGTGTCAGATGATATGAGCAGCTCAGAGGATTAGGGCAACTGTAATTAGAAGTGCTTGATCCCATCCAAAGATAACTCTTTCTTCCAGACTCCCTGCTCAGGAGATGGAGCAATACACACTCCAAGTGATGTGTCTCTTCTACATATGGCATATGAGGTAAGATACTGCAAGTTTTGTCCAGTATTTGCATCCAACAAAGAGTAAAGAGTGCTACTGGCTTATTAATTAGCATAGAAATTTAATAGTGACCAATTTGTTGGCCTACAAATATATTTGTAGGAGAAAAATCCATCAGTGTTAATAACGGCAAGATCTTTCATCATCTGAATCACACATTTCACAATAAGAATCACAAAATGATATTCTTTGGAGGACAGATCGAAGATCAGTTTTGCCGGATATCCATTGAACAAGGATAGAGCATAGAACAAGGATACATAGGATACAAGGATACAAGGATACATTGAACAAAGATAGAACATAGTCTGCTCTGCAGACTGTGATGAGCAAAGTATTTGTTGTCTGAAGCAGCAGTACAGCAGCACAAGCTTTCAGACATGATTTCAGGCTCTAAGAGGAATGATGAGAAAGCCCTGCTCTAAAATTCGGGTTAACATGGACCTAGCAGTGAATATAACAGGGCTTTTCATCTCTGTGATGCAGAGTTCCCAAGAATATCAGAATCCAAGATGAAATTTGGCTCAAGGGAATTAACTTTAATGTGAAAAGAAGACGCTGCTGCCCAACTAGCAGACTGGCAGAGGAGAGAACACTGTGGAAGAATAAAAGAGTAGCTGCCACCCCAGGCACCCAAGTGATGCTGGGAAGAATGGGGTGTTTGAGCAGGGTGCTGCTTTGCCCGGCCCCACTCAGGGAGACCCCAAGGTGTGTGATGATCATTGATGTCTTTCTATTTTCTAAAGAGGAGGGTTGTCGGATATCAGCAGGCCTTGGAAGACTGAAGATGCACTGAGGGTACTGAGCGCTGCCTTTACAAATGCCATAGGAAATGAGTGGATAGCGCAGACGGGTGATCAGCAGGAGGACCCTTGGTGGAAGCCATCCATACAGCATCTGCTCCCTAGCACGAAATCAATGTCGCTAACAGAGCAAGGTCTGTGCTGCTTTTGACCTCGAGGCCTCTTTGTTCAGGAAGAAAGGGATGTGGGACCAGGCAGCACAGAGAGGGCAAAGCCTCGGCAGCCTTCACCAAACTACAGGCACTGGCTTCAGCGCAGCAGGTGGCACATCCACCCAGCACGTGCAAACTCGCCTGCAGCAACTGCTGCTGAGCAAAATACCCTTTCAATTTGAAGCGTGCCACATTTATGCCACAGATTATTTTTTTTTTATGATGAAATGATGCACGTGGATTAAAGCAGCACTTCCTAGCAAAGAAAAGGAGTCAGTTTGTCTACAGCAAACTCCTGTCATCAGAAGGTAATGAGAGGATCCTAACCAAGGACTGAAAGCTCTTGTTTTAGTAATCAGTTATGAATTACTGTTTTTCTACATTTAGTCATCGCTCCATACCTATAACATAACCTCCAGAATATCCCTTTTGACAGTGGTAAGAAAGCTGGTGTACATGGAAGTTGCTTGCTGCAGAATTTAATTGTGCCTTATGGGGATTCCCTTCTGTCAATGGTTAGCTGGATATTGATCCACAGAATGGGAGGACCTATTTATTTTATTTTATTTTTTTAATAATTGATCTACAAATAGGCGTTTGAAAGAAAACACACTAGGCAAGGAGAGCTTTCGTCTTTCAAAATTCTGCCAGTAAAAAGTCTGCTAATACTCTAGATATTTAGGACATGTCTTTTGCTGATGGAGAAAATTGAATATTATTACAGGGAGTGAACTGAAGTCATTGTTTGTTTGGATTGTTTATAATTTTATAAGACATCCCATTATTTCTGTGGTGAACAACAGGTGCAGGAAAGATTATTCAGCTGTGGGCAGAAAGACCTAATCATAGCACTGCTGTTTAGATGGTACCACCTTGATTATCCAAAAGTCACGGAGACACTGAATATGTTTGCATAATTAAGGCCTTGGCTAATGGTGGTGCTTTTAAATGTAATTAATAGCTTTCTGGGAATACAATTATTTTGAAAAACAAGGAGATTGTGGTAATTGAGGTTCAGATATGGTAGAACTAACAAGAGCTAGCCTGAAATGAGTGAAGAATTATGTGAAATGTTAATTAAGGAAGAAATATGAAGTTATCATTAATTTTTGAAGATACTATCAAAACTTATTAGAAGATGACTTCCAGTCACAATGCATATTACATTTAGCAGAAAGCATGAAAGCAAAATTACATTTACAAAGTTTAAAAAAAAATAAATTAAGTGCTATAAGAGATTTAGAAAGGCAACAGACAAATTCATTCCATCATTTAATTAAGAGGTTTTCATCTTTCTTATTTGAAAGGCAGTCATTCTCACTTTGTTCAAGGCTCCTTCCTGTACGTGTCACAGAAATAAGGTACTTTCTTCCAGTACAATTTGCATTTTTTAAGTAATGTACATGATTCAAGTGAGTTTTTATCATACTTTTTCTTGAAAAAAATTTATGAAAAAGTGGAGTAAACGTATCAATATGCAAATATCATGCAAATATGCAAATACAGTCCTCTCTTGGAAAAGCAAGACTACACCTTCACCAAAAGCAAAGCATCTCAAGGTGTTTTGGGGCCCTCCCAGACACTGGGTGGACAACAGTGGCCCCTGTAGGGGCTGGTGCTGGAGCAGGGGTAGGGGCTGGGCAGGGTTGGGCGCTCCCCTGGGGAGGGGAAGGGGAGGAGCACAGGCAGAAAGATGGCTTTGTGTCCATTTGGAAACATAGCCCATCTCTTCCTATGCTCAGATCTAGGCAGAGACGGCGAAAAGGGATTTACGTAGATGCTCCAAGAAAATACTATGAGTATTAGTTTTCACAAAATCTTCAATATTCCCCACCCCTCATTTTAAAAAATAACAGAGAGCTACTGTAGCCTGCTGAGACCAACATCTGTGCAGACAATTAAACCCTTTTAGACTCTGAGCAGGGGGGAAACTTAGAGGAACTAGCCCTTTTCTACTACATCCTCTGAAGGATTACAGAAGAAGAAAAGATTCTGCAAATAGCTAGGCACATGCATAATTACAAAGAGGTCCCGCTGATTTGTTTTTGAATAGATTTGGTTAATAGTGAAGTTTTATTTTCTGAAAAATACTCATTGATACTGGCACTTGGATCTCAAATGCATCACTAACATCTTTATTGGGTACCCCCTTTAGTAGGAAGCCAGATCTAAGATGACAGAATAAGCAGCTGAGCAAGTTCTTGGGTTTTATTCTTCAAATTTCACAGGAAATGATTTATCAAAACTTGATTCATGATGATATGACACCAAAAGCTCATTATACAGCATTCTGGTTTTCTTCCATATGTGTTTTTCATTTTTCTTAACTTTTTCTCTCATTTAGCTAGGGCTGGGTAAGTGATGCAGAATATTTCTGCAAGGTATTTTCTCTAATCCAAGTTTATACCTGGGATTATAGCTAAGAAAGGGACTCCAAACAAGGAGGGACACCACTGTGGTATGGGTGGTTCAAACATCCAGCGAGTCCAGAGCCCTGCTCTGAAGGGCTTAAAATCTAAATGAACAAGGTGAGCAGTGAGAGAGGAAATAAATGAAGCATTCTGTAAAAGGAAGACGAAGGAAAAATACACAATTACAGATAACATTTTAATGGCAATTTCTGTTGAAAAATGCTTCTGTTGTAATTATTCTGATGCAGGGCTGCGTATTAACAGCTCTCAGGGCTAGTCACTGTGCATGCTTCTTAGTGCACATATCGTCCTGTAGAAACAGAACTCCATACATTTATCAAATTACGTTTTGTTCTGGGAAATGCCCACCAACAATTTCAGGTTTCCAGGCAAACAGGCAGAGTAGCTGTGGTTCTGCTTCCCCACACCCATCCTGACAGCCTGTGCCCTCCCCTGTGCCACAGGAGGGAACTCCAAAGAGCAGGTGGGTGCTTTTCCCACCATGATTTTAGCAGTGCTTTGGTTCACTTTGAGATGTAGAGGTAATACTAAGGAAAAGTACGCCATGGGAAATATGTACTGCCTTCAACTGGAGATGACAGTGTGTGTGTGACACTTTCTGTCATAGAGAGGATACCTTAATAAAATCTGACCTGTCAAGTTTTAACCCCCTGGCACACACACAGTGAGAGATGCAGCCATTGCCTCCTATGATACCATCTCTTTTTATTAAAAAAAGAGCTGTGTACTAATGACATAGTATCAACCCCATGGCACTGGGGTTGGAACTAGATGATCTTTAAGGTCCCTTCTAACAGTGATACTATGACTCTATAAAGTCAGGGTGTTTTTTGTGATTTTTTTTAAAAAAATGTGACCTACAGCAGGAAAAGTTCAAGGGTGAGAAACTCTAAGACAATGAAAGGAATGAGCTCATTACTATGGCACTGCGCCTGGCTCTCTGCCACAGCAGCCCTCTGTGTCTCTTCCTAACACTCACATTTCCATGCTACAGAAGTCTGGGAGCAGAAACTGGGCAAGAGCCATGGAGGGGGTAACTGCTGCAGCAAGGCCACTGTATTCTCAGCACACCAGTTTCCTCCTCTGGACACATATGGCAACGAAGCTGTGCCTTTAACAAAGGCTTTGCTGCCTTCACAGATCTTCTGCATCCCTTCCAGGCTTTGACTCCTATTTTAAGGTCATTGCTCTATCAGGGAAGTTATAAAGTAAATTTGAAGGTAGAAGATAAGATCATTAATATTTAGGTATGTTCACCATGCAGCCTGTGCTGTCACCTCGGCAGCATATATGCTGAGGTACTGCTGGCTACAAACCTCATTGTCTGCAAGCCTGAGCTGGGCTGGAAGGATTACCCCCAGAGAAAACAGAAGCCCATATAGGAAGAAAGGTTTGCTTGTAAACACAAAAACGGATCTTCCTTTCCACAAGTGTGATTATGCTTCCTATTTAAACATAATCTTAAATCTAGCCTGGTGCACAGTAACACTATGACATAAACAGTGATGGTTTCAAGAGGCACCAAAACTGCAGTGATGAAAATGTTTATTTCAGTGTGAAAATATGAACTTTCCTAATATTTAGTGTGTATTTAAATATTTGCCTTAAAATGTGACTCAGATTATAAAGACAAATATTTTAAGAGCAAATAGTCATTTAATTAAGTTTGCACACTGAGTGAACTTCATAACAAGATTTATAGAACTTGTAATTATGAGTGTTTGTCTAATAAATGATCACGAGATGAAAGAACATTCCTGGCAAAGCAGAAATAGTCAAAACTTAGATACCTGCAGTGCCTCCCCATGGTTAGGCATATGCAGTCCCTGCTCTGGGAAAGGACTCTGCTGGCCAAGGGACCCTCTGCTTTCAGGTGCACTGTGGATGAAGGAGTTAGGTTTGTTTCCATGAAGGGACCAAAACGTGTTGTTCTTATTTCCTACTGCGTCTTGAAACAGTGACTCTTAAATGAGAGACGAACTTTTGTGTGAGGGATGCATTAGAAAGGGGTCTCTGGTAGGTTTGCATTCTAAGAAAGCAAATCCTTTTGGTTCTTCCACTGAAGTCCAAGCTCAGGGAGGCCAAATGAAAATGAAAATGTGTCTGTACAGCTCCGGGCACCACACACAGGCCATCCATCGCAGAGGCAATGCCACGTTCTCTTCTGTACCTTACACAATTTGATAAGAAAAAAAGAAATACTCTATAATCAGTCTTGTAGTTACCAAAAGCCCTAGATATTTTTTCTCTGGTAAGTACTATCTGCTGATTTTATGAAAGGCATTTGATAAAGCTTTCTTAGTGGACATCATTAACACACTTCAGGAAGGTGAAATGGTGGGGGGCCACAGCTGCTTCTCCAGTGATGAGTAATCATTCCCCATTTATTGTCACCTGATGCGAGTTCCAGCTTCCATTTACAATTCCTGTTCATCACTTCCTTTGTTATATTTTACCTTAGAGTATTGAAGGTACTTTTCAGGATGACATTAAGTAGTGATATGAAGTGATTATGCCTTACCCTTAGGATCCCTTCATAATATCTTAGAGTTTTAATATTACTGGCATTTTTTTCTAAAAATAAAATTCTACCTTAGTTACTTAATCAATGAAAGATGAAACGTTTAATCAACATAAAACATGACATATTTCACCTTCTGTACAGCCTGAAGGCTCTAATGATTTTCCTTTCAGTATCAAAAAGCCTTCATAGTAAATCACCATGTGATACTAGCAGTAAAGACATAAAAGTCTTGTTCTGTGTTATTCTGGGCCTGATTTAATTCTGAGATCTTTATTTTTATTGAGTGTGATATATAGTAATTTTTTTAAGGCAATATAGGATAAGTCCTATGCAACACATACATCTCACACAAGTCAGCAGAGAGCCTGCATGCTGTTTGCACTTGGGTGCTTCATAGTTTTCCTAAGGTATCTTTTAAAAAAAAATTGAGGGAGGTGTTTGGTTTTTTTTTTTTTTTATTCTGCTATAAAGGATACACATTTCTGAATGTTATGCATATACTGTCTCTTAATTTTGATTGCTGCTGTTTAGCAAGGTAATAACCTATTAACAACTTGGGTTGAGCTGCAAAGTGTCCCTATGATGAGTTGAGGAGATAATCAGCAGGGGAGGAGCCTTGTCACTGCTTCAGCAGCTCAGTATGAGCTTATTTATTCTGGTTTATAAGCAGCTGCAAGTAAAGCCATAGAGAAAGGGCTAAGGTAAAGGTTTAGGTTGTTTTAGGGTTGCTAAAATCCCCCTCTTTCATGGAATCTGATGAGAGTGTCGTAGGATTCTGGGAAGTGGGAGCTGCTTTTGGATGATGCTTTCAACACTGCAGATCAGTGGTGCAGTGACTGGTGGACACGGCCCTTAAAAGCACATAAACTGTGGTAATGTATCTCAAAAATCTTTCTAAGCAGGCTTTTTTTTTTTTTTTTTAAGCTTTTCTTGCTTAATCCTTTAATTGTATCCATGCTGAAATAGCTGCCTTTGTAGGACAAATTTATATGGAAAATGTATTCTTCTGAGCTCCAAGTTATTTTGATATCAATGGCTTTTCTGCTTCAAACACTGCATTTGAAACATTGTAGGTACTTCTTTTCGTCCTTGAGCAAATGATGTTGTGGCAAGTCAGTAAACCACCACATAGCATTAGGAAGGCTATCAGTAAAGCTGTTGGACTCCAAAGAATGGATTTAACTTTTAGATTTTACTGGCTAAGAAGCTGTATTTCTGACTTGGAGACAAGTTTGGTTTTTTAATGAAGACTGAATAAAAAGCCTAGCAGCTTCATGGTAACTGATATCCTAAACTGTGTTATAGATGGACTAGATTTAAGACAAATAGTCTGTTTTCTCAGTATCTGATTGTCAGCAGTTGAATTCCATTACTAAACATATCAGATAAGAGAATGCAATCCAAGGAGTGTGGTATACAGATGCTTGAAGGAGTAATGAGAGGCGTTCATTCACTTTCAAATACATAACAAAAGCTAAGCAAGCAACGAAAACCTCTCCAAATATTTACATGGATTATGAAGAAAAAAAGGTTGAAATTGAGCTTCTGGAACGTTAGCAAAATTAATTAGTAATTAGCTAACAATGCTCTGTGTTCCTGGACCAGGCAATAGTAACTGGGTGTAGATTATGCTACTTCTTAGCTGAACTCTACCATCTTGTGGTTTCCCAAGAAATTACAGTTTCAGTATCAGAAGCATCTTAAGTTTGTCAGTCTAAAAGCATTGCTAATGTTTTATGACTAAGTGCCACACTATGGACAGAACACTATCAAAGCTTCCCTGTAATTTGCCCTTTCCATTTGTGACTTTCCAAACCATAATGATACGTATACATCCCACTTCCTCCAGTACTTTTCAGTTATTTTATAAACTTCTAGCTTGATCTGTGGAAGTTTTACAGTGCAAACAGAAAAGAGAATGATGCAAATCTTCCGCTGCTGTTTCGGCTTTTAAATCTTGTGACAAGGAAATCAGGACAACAAAACTTAAAATAAAGAAGTAAAAAAGAAACATTAGCAATCACTTAGAGAATTCCTTTCTTTTTCCTGGGCAGTTAAAGTGTCCTTAAGTGCCAGAGATTAGTACAGTTTTTATCTGGAAACTGCAGGATTTCTACTTACTTCGGAGGTTTTTTGGTGGCTGGTGTTTTTTCTTGTGTTGTGGTTTGTTTATTTGTTGGGGGTTTTTTTTTGTTTGTTTATTGTTCTGCTTTTCCCATCCATCTTTAGAAGTGATTGGAATCCGATGGGAATCTTCTGTTCATTTGATGGAAATTTGAGTGGGATAATGCTGAATTTATCTCTTTAATAGTAGAGGATGTTTAAAAAAAAAAAACTTTAAAAATGTGGCAGCTGCTGACTTCAGTAGGGTTTCACCAACAGCAAGACCATGAAATATTAAAAAAAGCCCTCTTAATTTACAACAAAAATGCCACAGCCATGATACACAGTTAAGGGCACTGCTGAGTACTCTAGATGTTAAAAGAAAACAAACATACTGCTGCAGACAGGTGTTGAAAAATAAAAATAAGTTCAGACCAGTATATTCCTAGGTTATAAAACACAGCTGGAAAAAACTTTTTGATGGATTTTTTTCCCCCCAAGCAAAGTGAGTCTATTAAGTGCTAAATATCAAAAATGCAATTCAGCTCTCATTAGTGTGACTGGGAAGGCAAATGAGAATTGAATCAGACTTGAAAGAGCTGCTGCTGCTGTCCTGATGTGGGATGGCATGATCCTCTGTAACATGTTGCAACTATCCCAGTCTACATTTTTTAGTGTTGGAGCAAGGAAAATTTGAATGTTATGAGGACTAAATGTGTTGTATCAATAACAGAGCTCTATGGTATATTATCTATTTTGCTTTTTTTATCAATGTACTCTGCTTAAGGTGACATGGAGCCATAGCAAGCCTCCTTTTCAGCCTTGGTAAGGAGACCAGTGCATAGTCCCAGGATGAGAAGGGAGGAAGAGATGACTTCTACCAGCTGCTTCTGTAACCACTGAAAAAAATGGGTGTGCATGTCGAAAAATAACAAGGCTGCCCATGTGTGCAGATAGGATTTCCCATATAAATTTCCAGAAACATGTTCTGCTTTGAGGTCATAGCTCTGGGCCCCATGATAGTGATTATGATGATGTGAGTCACATGGAGCCAACTCTCTCTCTCTCTTTCAGGAACAGTAGCAATCGTGTATCTTCATATTTGCAGATATTTTAAAATATGTCTTTCAACCAATGATATGTGGACCTCAGGAGATCCATGAATGACTCCTGAAAGTCCCCATGAAAGGCAATTGTGGAAAAGCAACCCTCTTGTTGGGAGGTTTACATTACCAGCAGTTATACCACTGCCTTACTTGCTCTTGGCTACAGGCTGGCTTTTGTTATTTCAAACTTGCCTGTCACCCTGCAATTGGCCATCTGTACTCAGATTGGCCATGTATACTCAGACCTCTGGGTCAATGCAAATAATTCTATGCAAATAATAGTGAAAACATGGGGTTCAATACCTATTGATTTAAATTGACATTTTTCTGCCTCAATGACTGCTAAACTGAATCCTGAGAGAAAGAGGGTCATATTTCATTCCTGCAACAGCAAAAGAGAAAGCAATGGAGCAAAGGTGTTTTCCACTGTATCTACCCCTAACCAAATACATTGTGGCCTTACAAATTTGAATGCAGTTAGGAAAAGAAACCAGTAGAGGAAAATCTCAGTAATAGAACCACAGAGGGTTAGGTTTACTCATTCATCAGATTGCTACACCCTTTTCAAAAAGAAATGTCTCAAATGAGGCAGAGGAATAAGACAAATAAATCCATTTTCAGATAAAAAGCCATGCAAATATTGTAGGAAATAAACGGAATGAGAAGCTGGTCAGAAAAAGTAGGAAAAAGTTATCATCTGCAACTGTTAAATAACAGAATGCAATTAATAAAACCTATTTTTGCCATCAAGTTTTATAGTGGGAAATGTATAATTTTATTATAAGAACCACAATTTCTGTTTACCATACTTGTCTAGGGCTGAAATAACACTTCTGAGGGGAAGCAGATTCCAAAATGTCTGTTATAAACCAGCCTGATCTCTTGAGCTGCTCTGAGGATGTTCACAATTCTCAAGCAATTTGGTTGTCATAGCACCTCCAATAAAGTCCTGCCACAACATAGAAATATCACCTCTGAGGGGTTTTATAGTCCAATAAAACAGGCTGGCTTGAACTGGCATCAAGACATGGAATCTAGGCTTTAGCAACAAAGAATTATTGAATGTTACTTTATGTGAATAATGACAAGATTGGTCCTGTGGCAAAAGCTTCTGGAAAAACTCACACTAGACCACTGATGAGGAAGACATTTGTTTCCTTCAAATACAAAAAGAAGTGAGAAATATAATGAAATGCAATATTTACTATACAAGCAAAAGCTCGTAGCTGTTGTCTTGGCTGCTGTAAAATAATAAATACAGCTTTATAAAATGCATGAAACCCCAGTGAGCTCCATAACTGAAAATCTACCCTGTCCTGTCTGAAATCATTCCCTCCCCAAGACTGACAAATAAAAACTACATTAATTTCCCTTCCCCCAAATAAAAGGAACAGAGATGATTGACCTCAAACATGGAAACCTATAAATGCAACTTAAATCCTAACCCCAGTATCAAGTGCTAGTTTAGTTGCCTGTGTCATATTTTGAGATCATAAAATTAAGTTTCTACTTAACTTTAAGACTATAAGGCAGTATGGCTTGAAGAAATAACTGATATATATTGATATAAGTACATACTTTAAATTTTGACTGAGGTATAATTCTGACAGGAAAACAAATATTGTTGTTAACTGCTTTCAGTGGTCTGAAAGATCTCCTCTACTCTCAGCAGCTGCTGGGGACTTACAGTATAATTTGTCTCTTTTCCTGCCATCTGACGTCTGGGTACCATAATTTCAGCAAAGCAGCTATTCTGGATTGTATGCAATTTAAAAAAAAAAAAAAAAAAAAAAAAAAGCGGGGGAGGGAGAACAATATTAGTCCACACAAGTGGACTGACAGACCTAAAAAAAATTAATGAGGTACCCTCATTTTGTTAGTGTGATTTTAGTGGCTTTGCCAGGAACCACCTAGTCTTTTTCAAACGCTATTCCAGATCTTTATTAACAGTCTAGGAGGAAATGAAATTAATTCTGATACAAACATCAGCTGCCAGCAAAATGTGTGGTGTAGCAAAACCGTAAGTCAGTTTTTCAGAGCCATTTGGAATGCTTCTTGCCTGAGATACAGCACACACTGTATGAAAACATAAAAATAAGTGGTAATGTCCAAAGACAAGCTACATTACTGGTTATCTTTACCCACTGGGAAGCTGAACTGAGACTAAAATGCATTTTAATACAGGAAAAAGTTGTGTATGTAGGAACCAGGAGCATAGCTCACCCCGAGAGTGTAGCTGTTGGTATATCTCTGGGATGCACTAATATTTTTTTAAAAGATACCTGCCTAATTTCCTGACTACAAAGTTCCACGGCAAAGTGTTTATGGGAAGTGAATGGATTTGATTGTTTCACGTAGGACTCCGGGAATATCTTCCTAGAGCCATGTGGTGACATTTCCTTTATGTATCATCATAGTGAAACTAGAAACTACTTCCTGGGAAGACCTTGGTGGTCCTCTGAACAGCTTCCAGCTCAACATGTGCCCTTGCAGGAATGACATTATGCAGGCAAGAGGGTCAAGTCCTTCCTAAAAGGATCTGACATCTCCTACCATAAATGAAGCTGGGCTCTGTAGATGATCATAGAATCTTTTAGGTTGGAAAAGACCTTTAAGCTCATTGAGTCCAGCTGTAAACCATACTGATGTAAGTGTGGGTAGGATTCCATCTGCCCGCAAGAAGTTGTGACATGCCCCGTGCCAAGTCCCACGTTACTCAGGAGTGCGGTGCATCAAACGGGGCTTTTGTGGTCTTGCCTTCAGCTCATCAAATACAAAACACAGAAACCTACCCACCAGATCTGCTGAATTGGTAACCAGTTCTTATTCTGGCTGCAGAATAAAATTCTCTGCCTGTCATAATAACAGCTTATAAGCCCGTGACTTCTGAGGACGGTGTGAGATAACAGGTACGCATTCAACTTTCTTTTAGTTTTCATGGGAAGAAATCATGCCTAAGAACTTTCTTTCTTCCCTGTAATGCTCTTCATTTCATTCATCACTTGCTTCTTTACTTTCTGTGCTTTCTAGTACAACTTTTCAGCAGCATTATTGGCAACACATTCCACATGACAGCCAGACGTGTTGATCTGTTGTCACTGGACACTGTGAGGTCACTATTAAGACTTCGCAGTGGAGTGTGAGCTGGGCGGTGGTAGGATTAGACTGCTTTTTCTGTATCTGGAGGTGAAAGCCTGATGAAGTGTTGGGTTCTGTTATCAACACGGCTGTAGGCAAGACAAAACGTGCAAAATGACCTTTTCTTCACTTTATTTCTGTTCTTACAAATTATGAGGGGTGGAACACTTCCTAGCACAGCCTTAACTGTGTCTACATTTGTGTTAGTCTAAAAGGGATCAAAACTCTACTCATGCTGACTCTGATGTACCACCAGAGTAATTCCAGTGGCACGAGCAGAGCTACTCTGCACTTAGGCTAATGCAATGTGGAGTAAAAGTTGGCTTAGGCTGTCATGGTTTACTCACAAGCTCTTAAGAATTGCAAAGAGGAAACAGACTTAAATGCAAAGTTTCCAGTGGGCTTCAGGAACACTTTGGGGGGTTTCCCTCAATTTTGAGACTTCTCTTACTTTTTCTATTACCCTCCTGTTAAGCAAAAAAATACTTTCTTAAAGTGTGCAGAATTTTAGATTTTTGAAGTATCTCAGGTAGTGTTTCCATCCACTGGACATGGAGATGGTCACAGTTTCCACAGCCTTTAGTTTTTTAGCAGCTTTCCTAGGACAACAAAATCGTAGGTTTGGTTTAGTTTCAGTGTGAATAACATGGACAAACTCTGCTGAGTGTGATGAATGATTTTTCTCCTGCTTTCCTACCCCAGCAAGTTCCTCGTAACCACGCTGAGTTTCTCAGGGAGAGACAGGAAGTCCTCACCTCAGCAGGCACTGTTCTCCTCTGAGCTGCTTCGCAAGAACCTGGACTCAAGGGAGCTTCTGGCCGCAATCCTGTGGCTGGCAAACAAGCTTTTCTTATTGTCCTTTCTGTCTTCTGGCCTGGCCTGTCTTTTTACCATTGATATGTAGAGAAAACTCAGTATTTGTGACAGTCACACACAAGTCTTCATATGAACAAATTGTTTTTCTTTCAGGAAGCAAAATTAGGGGCAATGACAGAGAAGAGAACAGATCCTGAGGGATTTATTATACTGTTCCATTAACTCATCTGAAACACATCTTGCTGACAGTACCAGTGGCTGCATAGGCAGATTTGTGTTCCTTTATATCTACCATAAGCTGCCTTGGTTTCAATGAGGTGTTTTTTCTCTTAGCTATTAAAATAACTTTTTTTCAAAAATAAAAAAGAATGAAGTAAAAGTGTTGTTCTTACAACATCTCCTAAATTTGGCTACATTTGAAAACAGCTTACATTAAAAATATAATACAGCTGCAATAAGAATGCTATACAATTTTTTTGCCTGAAATTATTTCGGTAAGGGAAAATTGGCTGTAAAATTTTATACAATTTTCTGTAAAAAAAAATAATTTTCTGAATCCTATGGAATGGAATTTTAATATCCTGAAACTCTTCATGAATTTGAGAGTTGTTTTTTTTCTTCTTTTGTAGGTGTCTTGTACTTAGAAATATATCTAGAACAGCTTTACATATATGGTTTAAGAAAATACTCCCTCTGAATCAACTCACCTATGTATACAGCCAGCATATTAGATCAGCGATAGAATTCCAAATATTAAATTACAAGGCCTGTAAACTGACAGATGGATATTGTTTGATTTATTATCATGCAACTTGAAAAATTCTGCAGTGTATCATTTATGTTAATATAATGCAAGGAGCATGTATCATAAATTTGCTTTTTGTTCACGACAGACCTTTTTTGCAAGTGTCTTGAGTAGCATAAACTTGGTGCTTTAAACCCTGTTGTCTAGATATTTTGTTTTCTAGGTATTCCCTTTCTGAGAATTTTATGTAATTTGCTTAACTCAGATGTCCAGCATTGAAAAGGCTGATGCTGAGTTTTCATATGTTTGAATTTGCATGCATTTGTAGTAACATATTTAATATTGACATTTGAGAGAAAAGGGCAAACTGTGGGCACAGAAAAACTTGAACAATGTTAGAACAAGGTTGTGTCTGTTTCACACCTAAGCCACTTGTTTAATGATTCACTCTGACCTGTTCAGTAGTGAGTGGACCAAAGTCCTTCTGGGGGGTGTCAGAATGCCCACTGTGTTTCTCAGCGCTGCATGTTGGACGTGGAGCTCAAATTTAGCTGTCAGATGTGAAAAATCCCATGTAGTGAGAAAAATCTCCAGTGATTAAGCCACAGTGAATGCTGGAACAGTTATTCTAGCTCAGGCTGATGTTAATTTCTGTTAGTAATCCTCCCCCCTCCCCTTTTTCCTTTTCGAATACAATATTACTACTATTTTCTGCTGACTCTCAACACCCTCTGTATTTTCTAATACAAATAAGGAAGCCACCAAGATACGCAAGGCAGCCTTCCGAGAAGATCCAGAGAACCGCTCACTGCAGGCAAGGGTCGATGCTCGCCTGTAGATGGAGTTAACATATCAAAGAACTGGTACAGGCCTTCACAGCGTTACGGGATCCAGGCAGGACCCGCCATCCCCTCTGAGCTGTCGCATCCATTTACCTTCCAACTCCTTGCAAGAGGGCAGGAGGTGTTTCCACCAAGAATAGTTTGTAGATAAATTTGCTGTGCCCTACTGAACCAGCTTTTCAGGCACAAAATTCCTTCCCCAAATGAGTAGAAGATGCTGAAAAGTGCAAAACTAACTCAAGTCTGAGGAGGGCTGCATCAGAGAGGGAAGGTCCCCCACGGTAACAGCACTGGAGCTGGGTGGCCATGCAAGGAGGAGCGCTGGGCACCAGCCCTACCAACCACACTGGCCCTCCCAGCTGGCTATGGTGTCCACGGGGTTGGGGCTGCCTGTAGGTGTGAGGCTCCATCACTTATGAAACAGGGATTTGCAGGAGTTAATGACCTGTAGTATCTCTTCATACTAGATGACAATACCACCCAGCGACAGAAACCACTGTTTCTTTCTTACCAGCTGCTTCCAGTCAAGACTCCTGCTAGTGTTTATTTGATCTCCCTTTTTTCATCATATCGAGGGGAATAGAGGGGAATAAACCTCATTTGACACCTTACAGAACCATAGAATGGTTTGGGTTTGAAGGGACCTTTAAAGATCATCTAGTTTACCTCCCCTGCAGCGATCAGGGACATCTGCAACTAGATCAAGTTGAATTAGAGCACTGTCCAGCCTGACCTGGAATGTCACCAGTGATGGAGCTTCTATAGCCTCTCTGGGCAACCTGTTTCACCAACTTTATCATAAAAAACCCCGCCAACTCATTATTTTTATCTTCACAGTTCTTCCAACTCCACATTACTCATACACTCTCCTCCTTTCTTTTCACCTAACTTCTTTCTTTTACATCCTTGAAAATTCACTGCCAGGCTCATTAACTACCTCACAAGGATAAATAAACCCTGTATTTGTTGATTTGTTACATGGCCACACTGGATTTACTTAACTGCTGCCTACAGGTTGGCGGACTATCATCTTTACATCTGTGCTTGCATTTAAAGGTGGACAAAGTCAAAATTAGACTTTTGCTTCCACAAGCACCAATGTTTTCGGGGCTATCCCTGCCCACACACTTGGTGGTGACCACAGATGGGATTAGGGCTTTCCGGGTCACTTAAAGGCTCTGCCTTCTCAGGATAAAGGAAGGAAGGTGTGGGACGAAGGAAGGTGTGGGTCTCACCCAGACCAAGGATGCAGTTTCCATGTGATGCTTCTGCATCACTGTGTGACTTCACTTTTCCCCCGACACACGCACCCTGCCCGGGGCACCGAGGAGCCCCCAGCCCCCACTGCCGGGACGCGTGGCCGCAGCGGGACAGCAGGGGACGCTCATGGCCCGCGCATGGAGCTCGGCGGCGGCGACGGGACCGGGGAGGGGGGAGGGACGGGTAAGCCGGGGCCGCCCAGCGCCGCTGCAGGGACTTGGAAGTTTGTCGCTGCACAGCGGAGCATCTTTGCCGGGGGATAGCGCGTCTCGGCCGCCGCGCAGCCCTTTTTAAGTTCGTTCGAGAACTTAAAATTAAGATCGCCGCTTCAAAATTAAGACGTGGCGCGGCGGCCCGCCGCCACGTCCCCCCGTGTCCGCCCCAGCCCAACCGGCGGGGTCCCCGCCGCCCCCACTCCCTCCCCGCTCCACGCAAGAGCGGACGGCTTTCGGCGGGGAGCTCTGCCTCCCTCCCTGTGCAGCTGATGGGCAGCGCGCCCCC
>WUAM01000287.1:84658886-84755684 GCA_024336885.1 Actenoides hombroni | reverse complement strand
CGGGTCCGCTCCCGTCCGCGGCGGGGCAGGGCGAGCGGAGGCCCTGCGGGTGAGAAGAGAGGGTGGGAAGCGGGAGCGGGGGGAGGTGGACCCCCCGGGGGGTGCCGCCGAGAGCAGGGGCCTCGGGGCGCTGCCCCCCCCGGGGCGCCATGGGTCGTCCCCCCGCCGTCGGCGGGGCTCTGCCGCCGCTGCTGCTGCTGTCGCTGCTGTTGCTGCCGCCGCTGCTGCCGCTGGGCGCCGCCGCGGAGACCCGCCAGGTCTTCCAGGTGCTGGAGGAGCAGCCGGCCGGCACCTGGGTGGGCACCATCGCCACCCGTCCCGGCTTCACCTACCGCCTGAGCGAGCACCACGCCCTCTTCTCCATCAACGCCACCTCGGGGGCCCTGCACACCCGAGCCACCATCGACCGCGAGAGCCTGGCCAGCGATGTGGTGGACCTGGTGGTCCTCTCCAGTCAGCCCACCTACCCTAGCGAGGTGCGGGTCCTGGTGCTTGACCTCAACGACAATGCGCCTGTTTTCCCCGACCCCTCCGTCGTGGTGACTTTCAAGGAGGACACGGGCAGCGGGCGCCAGCTTATTCTGGACACGGCCACCGATGCTGACAGTGGCACCAATGGTGTAGACCATAGTTCCTATCGCATCGTGGCCGGCAATGAGGAGGGCCGTTTCCGGCTCAACATCACTCTCAACCCCAGCGGTGAAGGAGCTTTCTTGCACCTGGTTTCCCGGGGTGGGCTGGACCGGGAGGCCACCCCCACCTACCAGCTGTTGGTACAAGTGGAGGACAAGGGTGAGCCCCGTCGTCGGGGATATCTTCAGGTCAACGTCACCGTCCAGGACATCAATGACAACCCACCCATCTTCAGCCAGACTCTTTATCAGGCACAAGTGCCCGAGGATGCGCCTGTTGGGGCCAGCGTTCTCCAGGTGGCTGCAGCTGATGCTGATGAAGGCACCAACGCTGACATCCGCTACCGCCTGGAAGGAGGTGATGGCGGCAGTGGTGGTGGGGAGGGGGCTGGAAGCCTCCCGTTTGAGGTGGACCCTGAGAGCGGGGTGATCCGCATCCGGGAGCGCTTGGACTACGAGCTGCGCCAGCAGTACTCGCTGACGGTGCAGGCCATGGACAGGGGGGTGCCAGCACTGAGCAGCCGGGCTGAGGCCCTCATCCGCCTGCTCGACGTCAATGACAACGAGCCCCGGGTGAAGTTTCGCTATTTCCCGGCCACCTCCCGCTTTGCCTCCGTGGACGAGAACGCAGCCCCTGGCACAGTGGTGGCCCTGCTGACGGTGAGCGATGCCGATTCCCCCGCGGCCAATGGGAACATCTCTGTGTCCATCCTGGCAGGAAATGAACAGCGGCACTTCGAGGTGCACAGCAGTAAGGTACCCAACCTCAGCCTTATAAAGGTAGCAGCCGCGTTGGACCGTGAGCGCATCCCAGCCTATAACCTTACGGTGGCAGTGGCAGATAACTACGGGGCCCCTCTTCCACCCCCGGGTTCCCCAGGTTCTTCCCTTTCCTCTGATGGGGCGGTGACAGCTCCTGTGAGCCGCTCGTCAGTAGCTAGCCTGGTGATCTTTGTGAATGACATTAACGACCACCCCCCAGTCTTCGGGCAGTCAGTCTACAGGGTGAACATCAGCGAGGAGGTCCCCTTGGGCAGCTACGTGCGGGGCCTGAGTGCCACGGACCGTGACTCGGGCCTCAACGCCAACCTCAAATACAGCATTGTCTCGGGCAATGAGCTCGGCTGGTTCTGCATCAGCGAGCATAGTGGGCTGGTCACCACGGCCGGCCCCAAGGGTGGCACTGCTGGACAGGCTGCAGGCACATCCCCCTCTGGTGGGCTGGACCGGGAGACTGCTTCCCAGGTGGTGCTCAACATTAGTGCCCGTGACCAGGGTGTGCAGCCCAAGTTCTCCTATGCGCAGCTGGTGGTGACCATCCTGGATGTCAACGATAACAAACCTCGCTTCAGTCAACCCGAGGGCTACCAGGTGTCTCTGGCTGAAAACTCCCCGTCAGGAACTGAGCTGCTAGTCCTGAGTGCCACGGATGGGGACCTGGGGGACAATGGGACTATCCGTTTTTCCTTGCAGGAAGCTGAGCCAGCGCTGGCAGCAGTTGGCCCTTCCTCAGTGGCCCCTCGCCGGATCTTTCGCTTGGATCCCGTGTCAGGCAAGCTCAGCACCATCTCGCATCTGGACCGGGAGGAGCAGGCTCACTTCTCCCTTCAGGTCCTAGCCTCTGATTTAGGTTCTCCTCCCCTTTTTTCAATAGCCCGAGTTAACGTGAGCCTGCTGGATGTGAATGACAATAGCCCTGTGTTTTACCCTGTTCAGTATTTTGCCCATATTCAAGAGAATGAGCCAGCTGGAACCTATGTGACCACAGTGTCTGCCACGGACCCTGATCTGGGACCCAATGGGACAGTCAAGTACAGCATCTCAGCTGGAGACACCTCCAGGTTTCAGGTCCATGGCCAGACAGGGGTCATCACGACAAAAATAGCCCTTGACAGGGAGGAGAAAACGGCTTACCAGTTGCAGATTGTGGCCACTGATGGTGGGCACCTTCAGTCACAGAACCAAGCTATTGTTACCATCACTGTGTTGGACACCCAGGACAATCCACCTGTTTTCAGCCAGGGCATGTACAGTTTTGTTGTCTTTGAAAATGTTGCCCTGGGTTACCATGTAGGTACTGTTTTTGCTTCCACCATGGACCTCAACACCAACATCAGTTACCTTATTACAACAGGTGACCAAAGGGGCGTGTTTGCCATCAACAGAGCAACGGGGCAGATCACCACAGCCAGTATCATTGACAGGGAGGAGCAAGCATTTTACCAGCTGAAGGTGGTTGCAAGTGGTGGGGTGATAACTGGAGATGCTCTGGTCAATATAACTGTCAAGGATTTAAATGACAACTCCCCGCACTTTATTCACGTGGTAGAAAGTGTAGATGTGGTTGAAAACTGGAAAGCTGGGCATACCATATTCCAGGCCAAAGCCCTTGATCCTGATGAAGGTGTTAATGGGGTGGTCCTTTACAGCCTTAAACAGAACCCAAAGGGCTTGTTTTCCATCAATGAACACACAGGTACCATAAGCTTAATAGGACCACTTGACATCAATGCTGGGTCCTATCAGATTGAAATCCTGGCCTCGGATATGGGGGTGCCCCAGCTGTTCTCTAACTTTATCCTGACTGTCTCTGTTCATGATGTAAATGACAACCCACCTGTGTTTGACCAGCTTTCCTATGAAATTGCTATTTTGGAGTCAGAGCCTGTGAATTCCAGGTTCTTTAAGGTGCAGGCTTCTGATAAGGACTCGGGAGCGAACGGTGAAATAGCTTATAGTATAATTGAAGGAAATACTGGGAATGCCTTTGGTATATTTCCTGATGGCCAGCTCTACATAAAAAGTGAACTGGATCGTGAACTTCAGGAAAGATACATTTTACTGGTTGTTGCCTCTGATAGAGCAGTAGAACCACTCAATGCTACTGTGAATGTTACTGTAATCCTGGAGGATGTAAATGATAACAGGCCCCTGTTCAACAGTACCAACTATGTGTTTTATTTTGAAGAAGAGCAGAGAGGTGGATCATATGTAGGTAAAATAAATGCTGTAGATAAAGACTTCGGGCCAAATGGTGAAGTCAGGTATTCATTTGAGCACATGCAGCCAGATTTTGAGCTGAACACAGTAACTGGGGAAATAAGAAGCACTCACCAGTTTGACAGAGAAGCTCTCATGAGACAGAGGGGAGCTGCAGTATTTAGTCTCACGGTAATAGCAACAGATCAGGGGCTGCCCAAGCCTCTAAAAGATCAGGCAACTGTACAAATTTACATGAAAGACATCAATGATAATGCCCCAAAATTTCTGAAAGATCTCTACCAAGCTACTATATCAGAATTGGCAGCAAATCTGACTCAGGTTTTGAGAGTTTCAGCCTCAGATGTTGATGAAGGGGTTAATGGATTGATTCACTACTCTGTAATCAAAGGGAATGAAGAAAACCAGTTTGCAATAGACAGTGGCACAGGCCAAGTGACCTTAGTAGGCAAGCTAGATCATGAAGCTACTGCGTCATATTCTCTTGTCATCCAGGCAGTAGACTCTGGAGCGGTTTCCTTGAGTTCAGCTTGCATGTTGAGCATTGATGTATTGGATGAAAATGACAACAGCCCTTCTTTCCCTAAATCAACCTTGTTAGTGGATGTCTTGGAAAATATGAGAGTTGGTGAACTTGTCTCATCTGTCACTGCCACTGATTCTGATTCAGGTGACAATGCTGACCTCCACTATAGCATTACGGGGACAAACAATCATGGGACCTTTAGCATCAGTCCCAACACCGGTAGTATTTTTCTTGCAAAGACACTGGACTTTGAGACGCAATCTCTGTATAAGTTAAATATAACTGCAAAAGACCAAGGAAGGCCACCACGGTCATCTACAATGTCAGTGGTAATACATGTTAGGGATTTTAATGACAACCCTCCTAATTTTCCTCCGGGGGACATCTTTAAATCTATTGTTGAGAATGTTGCTGTTGGTAGCTCTGTGCTTTCTGTGACTGCTCATGATCCAGATGCAGATATTAATGGGCAGCTAACGTACGCAATCATTCAGCAGTTGCCAAGGGGTAATCATTTCCGTATTGATGAAGTGAGAGGGACAATATTTACCAATGCTGAAATAGATCGTGAGTTTGCTAATCTCTTTGAGTTAACAGTCAAAGCCACAGATCAGGCTGTTCCCGTGGAGTCCAGGCGGTTTGCTTTGAAGAACGTGACCATTTTGGTGACAGATCAAAACGACAACGTTCCCGTGTTCATATCGCAAAATGCTCTCGCAGCCGACCCCTCGGTTGTGATCGGTTCTATCCTAACGACTATTATTGCTGCGGATCCTGACGAGGGTGCCAATGGAGAAGTGGAATATGAGATAGTCAATGGAGATACTGAAACCTTCATCGTGGATCGCTATAGTGGAGATCTAAGAGTAGCGTCAGCTTTGGTGCCTTCTCAGCTCATATACAACCTCATAGTTTCTGCCACGGATCTTGGCCCTGAAAGGAGAAGATCCACCACCGAGATGACTATAATCCTGCAAGGGGTTGATGGACCTGTTTTCACTCAGCCCAAGTACATAACCATCTTAAAAGAAGGCGAGCCTATCGGGACAAATGTGATCTCTATCGAAGCAGCGAGTCCACGGGGCTCCGAAGCTCAGGTGGAATATTACATCGTGTCTGTCCGATGCGAAGATAAGAGTCTTGGGCGCCTCTTCACCATCGGTCGCCATACTGGTGTCATCCAGACCGCTGCCATTTTGGACAGGGAACAAGGAGCACGTCTCTACTTGGTGGATGTTTATGCCATTGAGAAGTCGTCTGTTTTACCCCGCACGCAACGAGCAGAGGTAGAGCTTTTTATTCAGTAATTATTTACCTGTTTGCTTTCTAAACAAGCCTTTTTGTGTATTTGTTGTTGGCTGCTTTACAGATGGTAGTGCACAGCAGAAGACCTGAAAAATGAGTCTGCTGATTCATTAGTTAAAGATAATCTTGCAATTAGCATACCTCAAACTGTTTTCCTCAAAGCCATCTCTAGAAATTTGAGAGGCTCAGGTGTGGTGCTGAAATTTGGCTCCTGTTGGCGTAATGTTGGTCAAATACATTTTAAATACTAAATACATAAGGTGCTAAAAGCTTTGATAACAGATGTTTTGGAGTTTTGCATGCCTTCTTATTTTAGCAATCGTTAATTATCTTTTTGTGCCTGTGTGAGTTGCAACTGAACTTCTTTCACTATGGTCATCATGTCAGTATTTAAGAGCTGGCAAGTAGGGGGTTGCTCTGAGCTAGTCATCTGGTGTCTCAAGTCTTGGATATGCTTGGTGTCCCTTCCTGGTTAAGCCCCTCTGGAGACACATGAGGAGACCTCTCTATTTAGGTTGCTGCTTTACACTCACTGATGAGTATGGAAATGGTCTTGTTTCTGTTATTGGATGTGACGGACAGTAAAAGTGTAACATTTCAGCTGGCAACTCTCCTTATCACAAAGCCATTTGCCTTGACTGAAGGGTCTTTATGTGTTCTCTGCATGGCTAGGTTGAGGATCAAAGTGTGGAGAAGAGGTTTGAAACATCTGTAAAATACAAATGGTTTATTTGTTATGTCTGGTTATTGAAGCACAGAGCTGATCGTTTACACTGTTCTTGCTGTCTTCTGTGGGAATATGGAGAAGTCTGGTGTGAAAGGGAACAGAAGCCTGCTGTGAAGGGGAGCCTTGTGTTCGTTTTAAGTTGCACCATATTCTGGAGCTGCTTTCTGCACTTAATGATGATTTAATGATTTAACTTGCTGTTAAATCATTAAGTGGAAGTTTGGGGCTGGCACTGCTGAGTGAGTCAACCAGCAGAGGATGCTGGTAGTGTGTAGTGGTTCAACCATTTCCCTCACCAGCTGAACATGTTACCAGTATAACACTACGCATCCCAGACATTAGCTCAGCTATGCTTCCTCTTGGGCATGATGTCTTAGTTTTGAGCCACCAAGGATACTGTGCTGGTTTGGTGTGTTGTTTGTTTGTTTGTTTGATTGATTGATTTTATTTATTTTTATTTTTTTGCAGATGTGGTGTTTCTAAATCTTTCTTGGCAGCTGTAGCTTTTTCTTTTCATAACCACTTTTTTGTTGTTTTGCTGTAGTTTAAGTAGGATCTGTATAGGTATGTAACCTTGCTCACTTATTCTGGCAGTGACTGGTGCTCTACAAAGTGATTGGTAGGCATGGAGTTTCAGCACTGTTCAAACTCAAAAATTATCATGTTTTCAAGAGCAGTAGTGTATTGAAAAATGACCTGTTCTAGCAGTGCTGCTGGTTTAAATAATTCATGCTATTTATTATGAGAAGATTCCTATTAAATATGTCTTTGTACCCCTGCTAGCAATTTGTAAAAGATTAGACTTTTATAATTTTTTTCTTTTATTATTACATCATCTTTGGCCTTGATGAACAGTTGTTTGGAGGGTTAAGCCTTTGTCAGTGGGTATTTGGATCACAGTCCTTCAACTCTAAGTCTGCCTCCATGACTGAAGGGTTTCTTGGCCAGAGAAGGACTTACAGGAGAGCCTATGGCTGCAATAGGCTCACATGTTGTAATAGTATTTAGTAAGAATATTTGGTGAGCAGGGAAGAGAACAACCCTTGAAACTTTAAACAAATTTTACATTGTTGAATACAAACCACTCCAGAAATCAAAAGCAAATGTTTTATTCTGTAATGAACATTGAAAGCAATAGTTGGGAGCTAGGATTTCATGTTACTGGTTGTGTCGTTATAGCTTCTAAAGTGCTGCTTCTTCCAAATGTAATTAGCTCACTGTGCTTCTTTAGAAATATATTTTGAATGATAATCAGCTATCAACTTTAAAAAGTATAACCATATGCAGTCTTTCTCTTGACTGATTGAATTTCTCTGAAATGGCTTTTGCTGTCCCACACTTGAGCAAGAACTACTACAGTGACCTTCTTTGTGGAAGCTGACTGTCAGTGGGTGTTGAATAAGCAATGCAACTTTTTTCTATGCTGCTTTTGGATGACAATTTTTTGTTTGGTTGGTTTGGTTTGATGTGCATAGTACACTCACTTTGGTCTTAAGAATTTGCTGCCAGTCTTCTTTCATGAAAAAACAGTTGGTACTCAAATATGTGAACACTGTCTCTTACCTTTGGAAACCCACCTTAGAGCACACTCATGCCAAAGTCTTTGTGAATCAAATGTGCAGTTCAGAACCTTTGATGTTTTATTCCAGTTGTGGTTTCTAATGTGGCAGCTTGAGTGGTGGTATAACCAGAACCCTGACAAGGGGCAGTGAATGTGCACGAACCTGTAAAGCCACAAAACTAAAGTGTTCTTCTGCCCATAATGTCTTCAGCTTTTTATGGTATATACATGGCAAGATGAAGACTGACTGCATTTTTAGGTTCCCCTTTGAGAAGTTGTAAAGCAGAGATGCAGGTGTGCAGATAAAACCTAATAGGGCTGGTACCGCTGTACATGACAGCTTTCTGAACACATAAGCTGTATGTAAGTTTTGTTTGTTGGTTTTCTCTCTGTGTTTTGTGAGGAAAAATCATGAGTATTGTGTATTTTCTTTGTTCCCTCTCTTATAAAGAGTATGTTGGGGTTTGTTTCTGAATATGGTTAAAGGGAAAACCAGTAACAGTATATGCTTAACAGCTTCTCTGTTTTTCTTCTCTGCCTGCTATGCCTTTTAATGCCAGACATCATCTTAATTGCACACTGCCACGCGAATGAGCCACTGAGCACTGGGAGCCACCCAGTGTTAAAACTGCTGGCTGAGATTGATGAGGAAAGCAGTAGCAAGAAAGTTAATAGATCTTTTGTCTAATGCATGCTTTAGGAGTGGGTTTGGGTGGCAGATACCTGGTGTGAAAGAGAGATATTTATGGCTTCGAAACAGTGACCAGGCTTTGTGTAGCCAGCAGGCAGTATAAAAGAGTGGGTTTGTGTGAAACCACTTACTCCAAAAGTGAATCAATCCTTGTCCATGGGAAATGGTGTGATAATATATATATTATTTCTTCTGTCAGTAAATCTACCTTCTCTTTTTTTTTTTTTTTTTAAATATATAAAATCAACTATATTGAGAGGATTCATCCAGTGCTGCAAGTACAAAAAGTCTCTTTGCAGTCCTTCTCATCCATACCTGCAGTTTGTTCTATAGAATCGGACTATAGATCCACTGACTGCATAGCTACTGGGGTCGTATATTAGCCCTTTCTGAAGAGATGGTCCACGGGAAGAGCTATGGCAATGATAGGACTGTGGTGAATCCCCTTCTGAACCCAAAGCAGCTGACATGCCTTGAAACTAAAGGGTTACATTATATTTTCAGTAAAGCAAAGAGTTTAGAAAATAATGAGGCATTTATTTACAGTTGATTATTTTTCTTTAGCACTAGGATTCATATTTGCGTATATTTCTGTCTTTGTTGTTATTTTACGGAGAGAAAAGTGTGTGGAGAAGGGGTGTGTCAGAAAAGTGCAAATTGTGAGGTAAAGCTTTAGGCTCAAAGTACCAAATACTTTGAGATTTGCAAAGAAAACCCAAGTGCTTGTTCCACCGTGTTTTACAGCTAAATGGTGTAATTATTGGATAGTTATTATTGTATTTGAAAGCCTTTTTTTATTTTTTGTTTTGAACTTTTGGCCTATTTCTGCATAACCTGCGGTGACAAACAAGATGATTTGACATTGTGTGAACGTGTTCTGTGATCAGTCTTAGCTTTTCCCCTCTTGTTTTAATCATTAGGTGTTGCGCTGTTCTTCTTAGGTAAGAAAAAGCATAATATAGGTGTCCTGAAATGAGCCCCTCTGTTTGCCATTTTATGCTTTTTTATGTGTTTCTGCTGAAAGAAAAAACTCAGCAGTTGCTTAGCTCCTTTCTCTTGGCTCCTCAACATAAATTCTCTTTTAACCTCTTCAGGCAGGGCTGAGGGTTTCACCGTCGTGATTTTATATTTAATGTAGAATGACTAATGCATATTGGCATCACTTGAAAACCGTGTGACTTTATTCAATCCCTCCTCCCAAAACAACAGTCGTATGCTGTGGGATATTTTGGGTGGTCGCGTGTTGTACTCTGTTTTTCGGCTCGCAGGAATAATAGGAACCCAGGGACAATACCTCATCTTCTGTGTTACTAGGGATTAAAAGGAATTAGACAGGATCTCTAGTTTGCATGTTTAACCCTTCAGTGGACAGTTCCCTTGAAAGGAGTGATGGGTTTGCTAGGAACCAGTGTTGCTAATGTGTACATTGGGTATGACAAATGAGAGGGGCAGCAGTTTGGGAAGTGAACTACTTGAACATCTTTCATATACTTTAAATAGGTTCTTAGTTTCCAGGGAAGGGAGAGGAGGATGTAAATGAGGGAAATGTATAAACTTGAAATGAAAAATTTAGTCATGGTATTGATTTGAAAGTGGAAATACTTGGAGAGGCTTTGTTAGCTCTGTGTCACTCCTGCACACTGCGGGTCCTCTCTGGACCTTGGAGTGAGATGGAGATGGTCAAGAACTGCCTCCTCTGTTGCATCTGCAGAGCTCCAGACACCCAGACTAAGAAAGGGAAGATGTTGCTGAGCAGGAATGACAGAATACATTGCAGGAGGGGCTGCCAGAGCCATAGGAGCCACTTGCGCTGGGTACCACTTCAGGGATGTGGGGCTAGACCTAACATCTCTTGGAGAGAGGGAAAGGGTTGGATTGGTGGGGCAAAGTATTGAAGGTGTCACTTTTCTAACCAAGCTGGCTGATGGCAGAGGGCTTTAAATTTAGTAAGAGAATTTGAAACCCAGTTCAGAGAAGTCTTATCTGGCATGTCTCGTATTTACCAGTACAAACCAGAACAATGGGGTACTCCTTGTATTCATACTATTTATAAATCGTCTTATTCTTTAATGATACATGGCACATGAATTGTAGCTTGACAAAGGAAACTACTTACGAAACATTTGAGTAAACAATGAAAATCTGCTGCCTTGTCCCAGCTCCAAAGCCAGGGTTTTTTTTTCTTCCTAGTGCTGATATTGCTGATTCTGAGAAATGTGTAATTGTTTAAGCTGTTGCTGTCATTTGCACTGATCTGAAAAGAGATCTTTAAGCTCTCCTTGAACTAGAGTGGGAGATGAATGTGCCTTGTGTCGAGAACTGTTCCAAATCAATTTGTGGGTTTCAGTTCAAAGTTGTCCATTTTTTCAGCCTGCCTAATTTCTTTAATGATTCTGCCTTGCTACATTTTCTTAATATCTAGAATTTCTTATATCTTTGCTATTTGAGCAGCCTCTGGGCATTTTTGCATGTGAGGTCACTTCATAATTTTTATGTTAAAAATCACTAGACTCAAAAAAAACATTCTTTATTATGGAAAATATTATTTTACATGTGTCTCTAATGCAAGCACTAGAAATAATATCCAAAAAACAGAGCAAAACTTTCATGTGCTTATTTTTGCTAAGTGTTAAATTCTTCATACAAATCTCTAAATGATTCTTGGGTTCTGTCGATGTTAATAAGCGAGTCCTTTTCCATGTAAAAGTCCTTTTCTCCCCAAGCTGCTGGAGCACAGGTTTCTTTCCATGTGTTAGTGTTTGGTGAAGCAGCTGGTGGCTGTTCATTTAGGAATACTGCAGAAGTTGGTGACCAAAGCCTACTTGTCCTCTTGGTGTCTCCAGCTCTCACCACTAGCTTTACTGGGGTAAGACTTACGTTGTCACTGGCTCCTGAAATCTTTGCTATTGTTTTTTTCCCCATTTCCTGTGCCTGTCTTGAACCTTGACTCTACATCTCATCAGAGGATATTTGTACCCTTTTGACTGATGGAAGGAGGCTCCAGACATTTCTGTGGTCTCTTCTGAGTCTTTTCAAAGGTTAGATTTTGTTGAACCACCGCTTCAAGGGCCACTTCCCACCCCTCTAATAACAAGGTGCCTGTTTATATCAAAGCAACCCCCTAGCATGACATAGTATATGGTATAGTTTGTTTGAACTGTGTCTAGACAAGGGAGTAGCATTACTGCAAAACCTGAGTGTAGACAAGGCCTAATACTCTTGGGTTCTAATTAGAAAATAAATTTATGGTGACTAAAATTGAAGCAAAACAAGGAGATTTCTTAACATATTCTTGTAGTTGGGAAAAGTGATGCCGTATCAGTATGGTATATCAGTACCATGCTCATTTGTTTCAGTAAATTTATAGCCTTCCTTCACTTTGCCAAGAATAATAACAGATATGTTAGAGAAACTGTGTCTTTGTTTTACTACGATGGTTCTCTCTATTCTAATAAATCTTATTTTTAATTAGACCTGTAGTCTAGACTGTCACCCACTTTTGCTTTTGTAGCGATCTATTTTTGTTTACTTCCTCAGAGCAATAACATACCAAAAGGACAGTAGAACAGATGGAAACTGATAGCTATGATTACACTGTAAAAATACATATAGTCCCATTAGTTAATGCAAAAGAATTTCAAAGAGCCTATTACGAAGTGATAATTTATGTGCCAACAGCTATGCAAAAAGTAATGAAAACAAGCATTTGCCTTGGTATTTCATATTGAGCAGTCTTCACACATACACACTGTTAGTAGGCTGTTGCTTGTATTGACATAGTGATCTTCAGTTAGTATATAAAGGGTTCTACTATACTTGACACAGACATCCAGCTCTACAGAAAGGCATCCTCATGATGAAAACATTCAGCAGCCTCTGAGGCTCAGACAGCTGGAAGGAGCTTTGGGGACTCCCATCTTTTGAAGAAAAGCATCTTCACAGTGCATCACCTTCCACCTCTCTCTACCCTGTGGCCTAGAGGTGGCATCCCCTGGCCAAATTGGGGTTCCCTGCAGTGGCCATGTGAGGGAAGCCACATGAAGTTGATCTGGATCATGTAATAGAGCTGAAACATGAAGAATGTTTTTTTTCTCACAGATCTTTAAATGAAACAAATGGGAATAGCCTTGAAATGTGCCATATGGCCAGTATGTGAAGTATCATGAGCATTAACACAAAATCATAACTTGATTTCATATATGTGCATTTGCTAGCCTCACAGCTAGCTATGCTCTTCTACAAGCATGTGTCAAAATAATTCTCTCTTCAGCCATTCAGCTGAATGTGCTTGGAAAACAACTAAACTGGATCAAACGACACTGTAGTTTTTTCTCTAGGACCTGCCTGTACCATTTTCAGTTCTCTTCACGTCCCTATCTGGACTGTTCCCAACCAAGAGTCAAGCCCCAACTTGCCATTCTGAGCGAAGAATTCTGTAAAAGGTGAGGGAAGTGTGGCAGTGTGACTCTTTGTATTAGCCTTTAAAAGATTCAGAAGGGAAATTAGGAGGATGCTCTTCAGTAGTACCTGTGGTACAAGCTAGGTGATGAAGGTTCAGAGTGAAGTTGTTGGTTTTGGTGTGGCACGTGCTGTGCTGCCAGTAACCTGAACTCTGTGACAGGTTTGTTGTTTTGGTTTATTTGTTTGGGTTTTTTTCCTTTTTGAAATAAGTACAGTGGCACAAGAGAACACTAAAGCTGCTGTTCCAAGGATTGCCATTGGCAGGTGTCTGCTGGTGTTGCAGCATGGCAACAGGTCAAGCACTCCTGCCTCCCATGGGAGCTGGGGTTTTGTGCTGGAGCTGTACCATGCTGCACAGCCTACCATGCCCCATCTGTGTGGAGGGCATGTCATCTACATCTTATTTAATTCTTTATGAATGGCACTGACAAACCTGATGAGCTGGAGACTTTGTCTTACAAGTTATTTTTGACTCATTTCCAGGCCCTTAGTTGGATATATCTTTTATGGTGCAGGTTATGAGTGCAGAGCATTATGGTTATGGTCACTGATGGGAACAAAGAGCGGATTTACTTACAGCTGTGCTGTGAGAGTGACCACTTCTGGAGGTCTCCATCATGATTCATTTCTCCTGAGGAATGGAGCTGGACCAGTGCTGCAGCACGTCTGTGCACAGCCTGCCTTCGAGAGCAGGGTCTGCAGTCCTGCCGTGGCTTTCTGCAAGGCATTGGATGTGGAGCTGCTCTGGGCTGACTCATAGCTCTGCACTGATACTGCTACTGGTGGGAGTTCCAACATCTACTATGAAGCAAAGAGTGAACAAGAGACAACTTTCCACCCAGTGAGTTATGCTAGTGAGTGTTGGTTTTAGTTACAAAATCATTTATGTTTTTTCCCTAAGGATTCCTTTGGAGGTATATTCAGTTTTAATGCTTTTGAAGCCTTTTCAAAGTGTGATTTTTGTCTAGAGAATGAATGAGTAAAATATTAACTTAGAATTTTAAGCAAGCTAGGTATTTTTCATATCTAGTCCTCACTGGGGTTTTAGACAGAAGTTTTATTTTTGGTACCTCCACCGTTTCTTGAAATATAATCCAGGAAGAGACTATTAATTGTAAGAGTGTGTATATGATGTTTCACCTATCCAAAGCTGTAGTCTTCTTGTTCAGCTCGGTTCAGAAATTATATGCTGCTTGGACCAAATTAGTTTAAATAGCATCCAACACTAACTAGTGCTGGATTAAACTCAGCAATAGCAATTGGCTATCCAAATAAGAAAGTGATGTGTAGCATCCTGAAGCAGCTGGGGAGAGAAAAAAACCCCACAAAAACAACCCAAACCAAAACCAAGGTCGCATCACAGGGCATATATGTATATTAAGATAGAAAAAGCGCTACTTAAAATTTCAAGCTAGAAGTGTGGGTTTGTCACAGGCACCGTGTATTGGGAAATATGTGATTACGTTTCCCTTTCAGGGTACTAGGAGATAGATTGTTCCTTGGAGAGCTAGAGAGAACTGAGTTGAGGGCTTTTCATGTCAACTCCTTTTTGGATCATTTTTGATAAATTAAGAGAGTTCTACTGAAATAGTTCAGAGGAATAAATAAGATTCCTGAGCTGTGGTACACATGTGGTATATGTGCTTAAAGCTTGTATTTTCCATAGGGATTTTCTTCTATCATATTACACTTCAGGTTTCCTGGTGCTTTTTCCCGTTCTCCATTCTTTTCGATACAACAATTTTTAATCCATCAAAATGTCATGCTGTCTGAAATATGAACACATGTTGCAATTACAAGGCTGTTTAGAAACAGAAGGCGAACTCAATAGTTTATTGCACTCTTATTCTTTTGAGACCTGCATTTTTGTTTGTGTGTATTTAAATGCCTTTCTTCTGAGCATGATTCTATTCCCTTTGAAAGTTGCCTAATAAAGTCTTTATGCCTGTCTGCTTTGAGAAAAGAATTTGGGCTTTTACAGATTAATGAAAACACAGATTTTTAACCCCAGTAGTGTCATGTCAGATTGTGTGTAAACTTATTTATGGTGGTGGTGATCTTATATCAAGTAGAGGTTTTCTTTCCCCTGTTTTCTGTCTCTAACCGCTATCTTCATTCCTGCACTTATATCTTTTGAGGAGTCAGCTTGTTTTACTTTATTTTATTTTTACATATGAATTCCTTAACTCCAAGTAATTCCTATGGTCAGCACTGACAGTTCCATGGGATTTTATCACCTATTTATTTCTCCATGCCATGTTATCAAGTGGGGTTGCAGTTACTTGGAATAAGGTTAAGTGATTGCGCTGTGATCGTAATTAATTAAACATAAGCAGGGATACCTTATCATTTCAAGCCCCACCACAGATAGATCGAAAAGACCGCTTGACCCGTACACTGCTGGAGAGGGGAGGAAGTGGGAGTGGACTTTTTCTTGCAGGGCAGGATGATATTGGGTAGGAGCGAGCTGCGCACATGCCTGCCAAAATACTTGGACCAGACTAAAGGAACACAGATGGCTGAGGCTGATAAAGGTGTCTCTTATTGTTGTTATGGTTTTTTTTTTTTCTGCTTAGTACTGTTTTGAGTTTGTGTGTGAGCGACGGGTAAGAGGGGAGGAAGACGACTACACGAATATGTTTATTTTAATACATTTTACAGTGTAGGGAAGGAGTTGTATAAATTCAATACTCCTGCTCGGTAGGATGCCAAAGGCTGAAGCTAAGCCCTCCTTTTAGGTTTCTGTAACAAATGAACAATAATGTGTCCTCTGGGATTTGTGTCATGCTGTCTGACCTTCAGTTCTTATCTGCTAATAGAAAAATGCATCTCGATGCATTGCTGAAAGTAGCTCCTAAAAATTGGACCGAGAAGCCTTCAAAGCTGCTCAAAACCAACCTCAGTGCTGGCTCTCCTTTTACACGGCCCCTGCGTGTTTCCTTGCTCCTCAGGTTGTTTATTATTATGCTTTATGTAATGTGTGTCTATATATGAGCATGCACATGTATGTGTATACACACTTACGTATAAATAATGTCTTGTCCTGTGAGGAGGTCATACTTAAGTCTGTCAGCAGTTTGTTTGGCAGAGGAGGAAGCCAAGCCACCACAGGACAGGGATGTGTGAGGGAAGAGAAAGTCCCACAGACTCTTAATCTGGGCAAAGTCCAGTTCTTAGCCTTTGTTATTTATTGTTGTAGAAATTAAGCAGTCGCCGCTATCTAAAAATGGTATGTCTGAACTTTAAAGTTGCTTGCGGAAATAAATCATTGTCACCAGATCCAGTGATGGTTTCAAGCCTGTCGGATCTGTTACACTCATGAGCAACACCATCCATCAGGGCAGGGCTGAGGAGAAGGGAGTAGAAGCAAGATCTTTTTTTCATTTCTTCCATCTATTTAAAACAAAGTCTTAAAACAGGCGATTTCATAGAAAGACTCTTGTTTTATAAATGATGGCAGTAATGTTCTCCTGCTCTTGACAGCTGGAAATCCGCAGGATGTTCTTGCTGGTGAGCGTCAAGGAAAAATGGTATCTGAGACTTCATGCTCGGGCAAATAAATTTCATTTTGAATATCTTTTTCAATTGGCAGTCATTAAGTTGAGATATTGCAGTTGTTTTTAATGGAAACTAATAGATTAAAAATCTAGTTTCAAAGCCATGCTCCTAATGATATATTGTAAATAACTAAGACCAAACTTCATCCAAACCAGTGTTATTTTGGTCTACTGTCTTCTAAATGCTCTTTTTCTTCTTCCTTGATCACCCCATATATATATATATGTTTTTAAAACAGACATTAAAATGCTATTTTTTTGGTGCAGCAAAGCTGCCTGAAACTGATGGAGGGAGACAGTGTTTCATTCTGACATTCAGTGCTATAAAAACGAATGTGCCTTTTTTGATGCTTTGAGGTCTCACATGTGCAAACAGTATCTTCTGTAAATACACCATAACATTATGATTATTAATTGTGGCTACTACTATACAAATAGAAAAAGCAATGCAGTCCAGCAAAGTTCCTTCTGAAAAGGAAAAAAAAAAAAAAAAAAAAAAAGCAGAAAAAAAAAAGCCCATTCTGAGCAGGAAAATGCAACTTTTTTTTCTGTGAAAATGTATCATTTTTACTACAGCTTTGGCTCTATAAAAGGCTGAAGAGCATGAGAATCTGAAATTTATAAAAGAAATTATTACTAACAGTGCACTAGCTTGTCTTTGAGTTAAACACATTTTCGATCACTGTAGCTATGGTTTATTTTATTAAATTACTCTTCATTTACATTGGTATAATCAAGCAGAAAATGAGGCCCTGAGTAAATAAGAAAGACCTATTTGTGTAGATCAAAATCTATATTCAAAGTGACACAGGGTAAACAGTAAACATCTAACAAAAAACATTGCCTTTGCCAAGGAAATAAGGAAATCAAGACATTCTGCAGTCTATAATTAGGCACTTTGCATGGATGTAAAAAGGATTATAAGACAATGGTATTAGCACAGTACTCCAAGGAGAAGAACCAGCGATAAATTACAGTGCGAAGTGGGCTACAGGACAACTTAATGGGGAACAGTTTTGTAGGAGCCTCTGTCGAGAAGTCAATTAAACACTAGAAATTCATTTGTAAACATACACATTGCTCGCTGTTTGTGTAATTTAAAAATAAAGGGGAGCTTTAGCTAGTATTAACTTAGAGTGCTTTCTGTTGTCATGTAGTTTTAAAAGGACAAAAATTAGCTGCTTTATCTGACCTAAGTCAGGGAGGGATGGGTACTTGATGTTTACAGAGACTGGTAAAAAGAATGGAGAAGCTATCTAAAAAGTAATTTGGTGGGGGAGTGTAAACAGCCTAAAACTTGTACACATACCACATCTGTTCCAGCTGCTGATAACTGCGCACATAGGGAAAAGCAAAGAACAGGATTAAAAAAAAAAAATCCACCGAGAAAACAAAAATAAGGAAATACTAAGAAGGGTTGTGTTCATATGCTCACCTACATAAGCTTACGGGTTTCCTCTTAATGAAAATACTATTTAAAGTAATGTTTCCTGGGAATAAGAATGGTTTTTTATGGAGGAAGATGTAGGCTTAGAAAATACGGTTCATGAGACATTTGAGTGTGTGTGTGCGCATAAAGATCTAACTACAAAATCCTGTTGTCTTCACTCCTCTGGTTAGTTCCTTGGAGGCCAGAAAGACTATTACTGTAAAGCTAACAGAATTTGATCTTCTGATAGCAGTAAGACGTCTTGTAGGCTGCCTCCCAATTTACAGGAAAATGAAATATTTCCTATGTAAAATAAAATGGGCTGCTCACTAAAATGGGAAATCCTTGAGATGTTTTAAACATACACTGCAGGGAAGGACTTCACCAAAGGTATGAATGGAGCTATTTTCCTCTTTTACTGCAGTCAGGACAAGCATTTGTGGTGGTGGTGAGTCACCTGTTAGCTCTTGTCCCCTGCAAGTTTTCTCTCTCAGTATTTGCTTAATGTGAAGACTGTAACATTGTGACTGAAATATTTCTTCATTGGGCTCTCCAGATGCATTTAGCCCTTATCATTGAATTCAGGGCATGTAACATTAGCATAGTAATACTAGCAAGCCACTTGTTGAGGCTTCCACTGTCTCCCAAGGGAAGGACAATAGATCTCCCATAGATTGTGCTTCAGAGGCAATCAAGAAGGGAAATGTGCCCATCTATTATGGGGTGGGAGATGTGCCCTCCCAAAGCATCCACACTGGGACCTGCATGCCTTGATTAAAATAAGCCACTGTATTTGAGATTTGGCTTAATTTTGATAGCGAATCCCTTAGTAGATGCAAGTCTCTGTTCAGGAATAGCGACCAGCAAGTGCTTATAGTACACTTGAGGTCAGGTTCATACTTACAGGTCTACCTTCCTGTGGTCCCAATGTTCACCTGCAGGTGGAAGGGTATGAAACACTGTACGCTTAACTGTTCATAAACATTTAAGCAAGTTTACATGTCAATCTTCTCTTCAGAAGAAACTCAGTTTATTAATAGTCTTTTTTAATTTTCAGTCAAGAAAGTTGTATTGAAAAGAAGGAATTGCTTTTTGTAGGTTAAAAGGTACTGTCTTTCACCATGTAAATATATTTTAATATGATGATAACAAATACCTAGCTGTCTATGTAGTTCTTCATTGAAAAAAACAGAAGTCTGGTGTTTAGAATAAGGGGTTCTGAAACAGAAACAGTGTATTAGGTTTCTTCTGCGACTCCCGCACACATTGATTAACTGGGACAGTCGGCATGGCTTTCTTTTAGAAAGAAAAAGCTTAACCATTAACTAAGGTCTTTTTCTGTCCCCCCTCACTGAGCATATAAAATGCATATAAAAGAATGTAGAAATGAGGCAGTTGGAGTTGTTGTTGTTGTTGTTGTGCACAATAGAAACACAGCTGAATATTTCACAATATGCTATATATAGCTGGCCAGAAACATGTATTTCCATATGACAGCTGTCATGACCTGAATATAATAATGTATGCTTCAAGTCATTCGGTGTTTTTTTTTGGAGAGAAAAGCTGTTGTTCTCCCTGGGTTGAAGGTAAAGTAACACCTATATAGAACAGTTTATCAATACTTGATATGCATTGCAACACTGGACTTGAAAACTGGGGGTTTGCTAAGTTATTACCAATCCTAAGCCAAGTGACGTTGCTCTGGCTTGACATTTTTAAAGGCCTCCTGAAAAATATTGAGACCTAGAGACACACCCCCTGTGAATGTGGGAAGTTTTTCATTGGTGTCATCTGGGGAAATGAGAAATTTGTTCTATAAATAAGGAATGGTAAATCACCCGAATGCAGCTGGCAATGGCTGCCATGTTCCACTTGGAATTCCATGTTGTTGGTGACTGCCAGCAATGATTGCAGCAGGAAAGGTGTCATTAAGCATCTCTTGAATGAAGTCTACATAATATTCTGTATTTCTTTTGCCTGGATCAAAGTCAACTCTGTTGCAATTACATTTTCAAACTAACATAGCATATAAAATTTGTGCATATGCAAAACATTGCAAAACATGTTTTTGACATGTGTTATATCAAAATATTTAACTTCTTTGTCTCTAAACTGGGACTTGATTTTTATCTAAAGAGGTAGTGGGAGGACAAGTGAGGTTCTGTTGTGCTTTGGCAAATTATTTGCTTTTACATCATACAAATCTTCTAAATTCTTTAAGAATGCCTCCTTCTTATGTGGGAGCCTGCAGAGTAGAGGTGCACTCCAGAGGGAATGGGACAGTAAGAGGGTCAATTGATCTTATATGAATTGGATTCAGCAGGAACAGCCTTGTGTATGGAATAGACACAAAGCTTTTGGAAGTACCAGAATTCACGGGGGCACTGCAGTTTTTGCTCCTGTTCAGTGACATCAGTTATATTTCTCTGTTCTTAACTCCTCTGAAGACCCCTGAGTTACTTTCTGGAAACTTTGCTCTTTTGGGGAAGAGTTTTCCTTGCATTGGCTGATGGTGCTTTGTAAATTGCTGCGATTTTATTTATTTTTGTTTTTTCTTCTTCTCCAGTCATGTGAAAAAGAATGGTGGGGTATAGCTGCACAAGTCACCACAACTTTTAAAATACAGAAGTTTAATGTTGTGGTACTCCTGAATCCATTTAACAGATGTCATGTATAGACTTATGTGACAGTTAGAGCAGGATAACTTCAATGTAATGACTTGAATTTATGTTTTGAAAGATGTACCCTTTGTAAAACTGCTTTATAAGTATGGCATTGTGGGTTTACACAACCAGTGTCTGGCAGTAGCTTCCAGCTCAGTGTTCTCATCTGAGACACCTAAAAGTCATTTTCCCTATAAGTTATTAAATTCAACCAGTGGTATTTTCATAAGTGACAGCTTGCACACACCTAAGCATTTGAAATTTAGTTTTATCATGGCAAATTCTGGAATTAGGTCTCTTACAGCATGTGAATAGTGTCATTGGAAAAATTTACAGCTTTAGGTCCAAGCCTAAGGTGTACTTTTTGAGGGAGTGTTTGTGTTACAGGCTGATAGTTTTTGTCTGGCTCCCTTGGTCTGGAAGTTTCTCGTTTTGAAGATTTACTTTCTTTTGAGGAATGTAAATTCTACTATAGGATGGTTTGTATTCATTTTTTTATCATGCCACTGACTTTATTTTCTGAAAATGGCCTGCACTAGATGTTAGTATCAAGATTTCAGTAGGTTTGGAGCATCTGAGCATCTTCTAGGATTTGGTTCCTTATGTGTCTGTTTTGGGTGGGAAAGGATACCTCTGTAAGGCTGGACGTTGCTCTCAATGGGAAGGGCCACCATACTGTATTCTTGACATAACTGGAGCCACAGAATAACCCCATTTTCTTTAGAACCCTCTCTGTATTGAGCCTTTATCTAATGTTTTAGTTTTATGTAAAGTTCTGTTACCTGTCCTTATATCTTTTTTTAATAGAGGTTTGTGTTTTACTTTATCAAACAGATCACAGTTCATTTAAAAAAATGTAACTTGTGTGTTATTTTGAAGCCAGAAACGTTGTAGTAGTCAGGTATTAACTGTGTCTTGCAACAAATCTGCCAAAGAAGTTGCAAGTTATCTAAGGATTTCGTTAGTAGTGTAACTGCTCCCTCACTTCGAATGCAGACCAGCCTGGATGGATAACGGGATCCAGGAATGAGTGGAATGAAGGAATGCAGCTGGATCCCATGGCTCCAGGAGAAGTCAAGGTTGTCTGCAGCCGGGGCTTCAGTGGTCGCTGAGGATGAGCACTTGGCTGATGGCAAAATTATTTTCCCCAGGCACAGAGGGCTCCTGGTTATCCAGTGCCCTGGCAGGGAGATGGATAAACACTTGTGTCCCTTTTGCAGAGTATGGAGACCTTCACACAGCAGAGCTGGAGAGAGGTGGTCAGGGCAGGGTGTTAGAAAAGGACACGATATATCATGTCACCTTCCCCAGGAAACGAGGTGAAGTGGAGCCCCTCATTTAACTAACCATAATTGCTTGCTCTATTTATATATATGTTTTTTATTTTTCACCTGCCTTTGCTCTGGCTCCAAATCCTGTAGCCCACATCTGCAAAACATCATCCTGGGAGGAAAGTCAGGCAGGCCATTCTCTGCATGCACGTTGAGTGTACGTTCATTTCCTGCCTCTCATTCTCAGTTCTGTGAACTACTTCCTACTGCAGTTGCCCAACATGAAATCACTGCGAGGTAGTTCCTTGTGCAAGAACTTGAGCCTTGGCTCAAGAGGGTCACCTAAAAACAATAAGGTAACATATCTTTACTTCAGAAGATAGGTGCTGTGGGTTTTTTTTTCTTGCTATCATATACTAGTTTTCTGTCATGGACAGCACCAATGGGTACTTTACTCTTCTGTTACTTTCCAGATGTTAATGATACATGTGTACGTGTTTATTTTGGTATGTAGTCATTTGCATTTATTGCTTTTATTTAACACTTCTTCCTGCTCTGTTACTGGCAGCAGTATTGGATTTATTTCTGTGATTAATTCTTATCCCTTTGAAATCCACAGAGCCTTTAAAAAAGAAGAAAGAAATCCTAATAATAATAGTAGCATTCAAGCTCCTTTATCTTCATTTTGTTCCAGTGCAGTAGTGGATATTCCAAATTCTCCATGGTAATAGAGAAGTATTTCAGAAGCAGATATCTTGCCAGATCTTTGCATTTTCATTACAATTATTGCTATGGAGAAAGAGTACTTTATCAGCCATAGGCTTTGTAGCACTAGAACATGGATGTTTAAAGCTGATGCAAATGAGCATTCTCTTTTCATTGTGAGTTTACTGCTGAAGTAGTGCAATTTTTTAAGAACCAAAGATCTTTTCTTAGGAAAACTTCACTGGCATCTCCTTGGTAAGCAAGCAGTGCAGTGCATCCCTGTGGTTTCTTACAGGCAGAACAGAGAGATCTCCTTTACTCGGCCTGTTTTGTTACTTGTGGATTATGTGCATTAACTGTTATCCCATTATATGGTACATTCGTAACTGTTCTGTTCAAGGTCTTCAGTAACCAGGTTGGGACTGTATATGGTCCCGCCGACATGAAAAGAGTGCAGACAAAACAAGACCTGCGTGTTTGGCTATTACAAGAACAAGTAATTAACAAAAGGTTATTATTTATTTAAATTAGTTCAACATTTCTTTCTTCTGGGAGGTTTACCTGCCCAACTGCTAGTCTCGGACAGGCATCTCCCCTCTTCACCTATCACATCTGGCCTCAGCCACAAATGAGAAAATAATGTGTTGCTCCTGAAGATTTTACTTGATCTTAGTGGTGCTAAGCTAAATTATTATTAACAGTCACACGTAAGTAATTATAATAATAATTAGCATAGTAAAACCATATCTATTCCCTTTATGAATATGATACAGTATCTTAGTGAAAATTTGTGCACCTACCAAATTTTGCCTTCAAGGTAAGGGAGGTTTGTGAGACTTGGGCAGACATTGGACCCAGCCCCTCAGTTATGGCTGGGACAAGTTTGATATTGCAAGGCAGAGTGCATGGAATTGGCTGTATTTGGATTCATTTAGGTGCTAATTTTTTTTATTGGACTGCTCTCTTCATGAGGGCTTGATGTGCATTTCTAGCAGCATAAGAATATGTATCTTGGTGGGAAGAAGATAATAAACTATTTCATGCAACTGTGAGAGTTGAGCCTAGATCAGAACGCTGCAGTCAGGTCTGCCACGTATGTGTGTCCCAGTATCAGCTAAATGCATGGAATAATATCTAAGCAAAGGAAAAGGAGTTGTTTCTGTCCTTACAGGCTTCATGCTTAGGAATTTTCATGTTGATGGATTACTTCTTGAGACATCCTTTTTATGTAGATAAATATTTTGATCCAAATGGTAGTATCAACTGCGGGAAATGTTAGACATAACAGCACACATTGTGTATTATCTAGAGGACAGCTAAGAAAAGAATGTAATCATTCTGTCATCACCATTGAGAGATTTGCATGGCTCTGCTGCTGGAGTTTGTGTCACTACCATGCTCCTGAAGAGCAGATCTTCCTATGGATAACATACTGAACTCTTGAAGGTATTGCTCTCCATTCCTGATAATGTTCTCCTGAGAGCTTTCTGTCATAGTCCCAGAATTAATTAAAAAAGATTAAAAAAAGAAACAGAAAAAAAGCTACTATAGGGAAGGATAAACTTCTGGTTAAGGTCTACAATATTGGGCATCAATCCCAACCTGGACCTGTGCCAGGACAGCTCACCCAAAAATGTGCCAGAAGTACCAGTCACCTGTTAGTTTCAATTAATGAACTTCACAAATTCATTTTTGGCAGGTTTGGAGAGATGTAGCTAATTTTTTTTCCCTGTCGCTTGAGGCATAAGTCACTCAGAAGCATGCCCCATGGAGCAGTTCTCTAGACCAGTATTTGAAATCTCTGCATCTGCCCCATTAGCTTGGGCCCAGTTACTAAAGGTCAGAGAGTCCCAGTGTTGCCCATGGTCATGTCTAAAGGCAGTTTTCTCCCCCTCAGACTCTGAAATTGCTTTTCCCTGCTCCTTCTTAATGCTTGAGCCCACCCTTTTATTTTCACAAATTCTGCCTTGCAGATTCTCCACTTTTCTTTATTCACAAGCTCTCTTGGCAGTAGGAAAATTAACAGTTCTTCCTAAATTCAATTCTTTGCTTTGATTGATTTCAGTTTTTATCTGAGGGAAATATTGGTACTAAAGGATCCCTAAAGATTAGACCTTTTATCAGTTAGATACTGTGCTGCTTTGCTGCTTGGTGTAGTTAAAGAGCTCACTTCACTGGAATATAATCTTGCTTCTGGAAAGGAAAGCATCGGTGGGGTCAGTTTGTTTGTGCCATGCTGATTTTGAAGCATAGTGGAGTCTTTTGAATGAGCAAACTAAATTTTACTGTCTTCTAGATCATCTTAGTACTGAAAGCTACCTGCTTGGCACTGATGCATGACATAAATCCATGTTACGGCATACTATTAGGGATTGTTTATAGCAGGTGGTTCCTATGCTCAAAAGATTATAAACTGGTAGAAAAGACACAGCAAACAAACACAAAAGTCAGTGACATGGCACTTAACCATGTTCTCATTGATCCATCACTGTAATGTCGGTGCTCTGTAATGCCTGGAGCTTAGACATCTTTTGAGAAGAAATCTTCACAAAAGTTGCAGTCCTATGGAAGTGTTCACAGATTTTTTTTTGATTTTTTTTTTATTTTATTTTTTTGGTATGTTTTCCCAGCAGGAGTGAGGTTTTATTTAGTCTAAAGCTAAGTTATATCTGTCAGATAGTTTTTGTGAAGGGGGCTGTTTAGAGAGAGCAGGACACGGTATTTGTGATGAAGTCCTGAGTTAAGACCCCATAGAGGTAGGTCAGAAATGGTGTGGAACAACAGATGAAACTATATGTAGGTATATTCGTGCAATGCTGAATACAACTAGAGAGGTAACAGCAAAGTTAGTTCTTGCAGTGAAGACATGTAACTGCATCAGATTCTGTGTCTCAAGAGCATCAGCCGAGTTGGATGGGAGATGATGTCTGCCTGATAGGAGTGGTGGTGCCTCAGATGACTGAATATATTCAATGAGCTGTAATTCAGGTAACCTTCCGATTAATGACAGATGATATCATGTGGATATAACTTACTTTCAGTGATTTGTCCATGTCTACCTGTGCCCTGGAGCTGCTGATAGGGTAAACAACATTTGTTAAGGAAACTTAATAGATATTTGTCCTCACCCCCACGTTTCATTACGTGTGGGGCCTTAACTTCAAATAAGTATTTCATTTAAAGTTTGTCTTAAACCAAATTTTAAAACAAGTGCTTTGGTGTCTTCATAGTATAATACTTAAAAGTTTTGGAGTTTTTTGTCTTATATTAGCTGTATCTTCCTGTTTTCAGAGACATAGTTGTGTTGCCTTCTTGTGAGTTGCATGAGATTACTCATTTCTTAGAGGCAGTCAAGTTTTTCTTTAACTTGCTGTCGACAAGTGTTTTCATAAAAATAATGCTCTTAGAAGGTCATTCGACTTTTGAGGGTTATTCACTTTGTTAGCCCAGACACTAAAACCTTGTGTCCTTGAGTTCTGATTAGTGACACTTTAATAAAGTCATTTGAAGTTCAGTAGACTGAATTTTCCACCTTTTCTGATGTTTCTATGGTCACAGGGAAGCGACCTGTATTCAATCTTTTAAATGCAAATCTTTTAAAAGTTACTGTGCAATTTTGTGTACCAGACTTCTGCATGGGTTACAAAAAGTGCCTTTTTTTTTTTTTTTTTAAACAGCTATAGCAGTGTCTTTTCTCTTTCTTTTCTGTTTTCCTCCTCTCTTTCTAGTGATGTGACAGCAATTGACTAAACTTGGGTCTTTTGGGATAACAAAGGAACGAGAAAAATCTTAAAGGTTTTTATTGCTGCACTTTTTTTTGGCTGGGCCAGGGCAGACAAAGGCCTTTCCACTTGATTAGATAATAAGGCTAACGTGCGCCTTGAGTGAAAAATATCCTTGCATTCTACTCTTCTTTTTCTTCCAAACCCCCCCCCCAAAAAAAAAAAAAGAGGGGGGTGGGGAAAGAGCAAACTATGTCTAATCAGCCACAATTAAATCTTTCACGGTGAACTCGCTTTGGAGGAATTAATGCATTTTGTATTGCCTAACAACTCGAGTGAACATTAACAACACGTGAGAACTGAGGGGAAGAAAAATTATGGCTGTCTTTTTTTTTTGGTTCTCAAGGAAGAGGGAAGGGGCAGGTCATTGACTTGATTTTCATGGGAAGATTGACTCGGGAGCGCTCGCATATCCAGGAGCAGAGCGAGTGGGTATTGACAGCTGGGGTTTGGGGAGGGGAGGTGCAGAAGCAGTGATTGCGCCATGGCTTCTTGGGGAAAAACAAGGGAAGATGGAAAACAAAGCCCAGAGAGGGAACAGTAGCTGCAGTGTCCCAGGACTGAGGGTCTGCTTCTCCCCGGTGGTGGATACGTGTTGTGGTTGTGGTAGAGAAATATTAGTATAATGAAAGGGGCTGCCCTTAAGTGAGAAACAGTTTGCTCTTAATGAGGCTGAAGAAGTTGTGCCATGCTTCTCCAGGCATACCGTGAAAGGATACAGAAGTTGCTCATTCAGCCCTTTCACCCTCCTCGCTGCTGAAGAGCAGCTTATGCAAAGGAAGTTTGGGAATCCAGATGTGTTTTCCTGAGATTTCCTAGTAAGTACTAGAGGCTAGGAACTGTAAATAAAAGTGGGTTTAATTATTATTTTAAAGATTTCTTTCTTCTCACACCTGTTTTGTTCATACTCTGTGATTAAAAATAATCTTGGTGCCGAGGTGTACTCACATGAAGACATCAGTCCACTTACTTTCCCTTTACCTGCCTGGGTCGTGGACTTTCAGGCATCCAAACACATGCCTGGGAATGCAGATACTTGTACAGTTTTCTCACTTGTTCTTTTCCGAGGGAAATGTGTTTGCCCCATCCTCTGCTCATTGTGCAACCCAACACCCCTACCACACATGGCCCAGACCTTTTCCTCCTGCCCCTCTTCACTCATCCGTAGTCATTCCCAAAACCGTCACAGCCCTATTCACTCACTCACAAGACCTCAAATCATCATTTGCCTCCTTTTACCTGATTAATCTCTTGGCTTTCTCATCCCTCCCTCTACCATCATTTCCCATTCTAGCTGGATGCCAGCAACTCTATCCCCAGCCAATTTTCCTTCTAATGCAGTGATTTTTCCAACTTCTTCCCAAGAAAGGTTTTGGTCTCTCTTGAGCATCACATGTAGGGTGCAAAACTGTTATTCAAAGTATATACAATTTCCCTTTAAGAAGCCGACACTTGAAGTTGCAATACATTAAAGCCTAATGTCATGAGCTATTAAAATAGCTTAAACCAAAGAAAAAGACAAATTGTTTGCGGTTTTGCAGGTAAAGGAAACATGGCAAGAGCCAACACAAACAAATTTGGCCCTTAAATGCTTCCTGAGAGAAGGCTCTGGCCAGTCCTTAAGGCTTTTACCTTCCAGGCTCTCATCTGGGTTTCTGAAAAGTGGATATCCCCTGTAGCTAACACCTCTCCTTGTGCAGGCAGGGTCCTACACCTTGTTGTGCAGCTCAGTTGTGAAGTTTTCACCATTACATGAGGAAAAAGCACCACCAAAAATCTCAGAACCTTTTTTTTTTAAGTACTTAAGTTTTTTTAAGTACTTAAGGTTTTGGCAGCAAAAACCTTGTCTGCTACATCAGAAGTTTCTTGAGCTCATTCAAATAATTCAGTTCTGATTTAGAACTGGGATACTGATTGGAAGCTGGAAAAAATCAAGACCGCATACTTTCCTTACCCAAAAAATAATGACGAGACTGTGAGAGAATGAGATCTGCTAATTGTGGGCTTCTGGAGAGCGCGGTGACCAGAGATGATGGCTGAGTTTTTCCTTCCAGCCTCTGAGGCCAGAGGAAAGGTAACGAGATAGCTAACTTAGTGCTGCCTGTGTTAGAAGCTTTTGTCTCACTAGCAAACAAGTAACTGGATTTTAAAAATATTTCTCTGTATTATCAGACCCTTTCCTGGTGCCTATTGTGGCATTACCACAGTTTCAGTGTCTGGAACTTAATAGGTGATGACACAATTAAGTACATCTTTTTAGTATAGTTTTATAGCCAAATTTTCATTAATTCTTTTGAATTGCCCATGGTGGGCTTGTGAATACACATCGAGATATGAAAATGTATGAAAGGTATTTGTTAAATATTGAGGTGTATATATCCTGTTCCTCTGGGATGTGCCACCTCTTTTTTTTTTCTTGTTGCAATACTTGTCACTTTTTAAAATTAGTATTATTTTTTAATGAATTGCTTAGCTGGTCTGGTGCAATTTAATTTTTTTTTTTTTTTTAAAAGCTTCTGAAATTAATCAGTTGAGTTTTCCTTTTTATAAAGCTGGAGTTCACACGTGTAGCTCTTAAACAATTTACACAATTGCTTGGAATGTGAACTGCTCTCTGCAATGGCATCTAACAGCTATCCAAAGGAAAGTCTGCAGTTTTTTGATGCCAGCTGAAAGCAAACCGACCCACACTCCCCAGCATCCAAAAAACCCTGGGGTTAGTGCTGCACAAAGATCATTATAGGAAGTAGCTGAGGTTTTTTGTGGGGTTTTTTTTTTCTACTCCTGCCTTTTATCTGAATCCCTGCTTTGCTGGAGCTTTAGAAGTCAAATGAGCAGAAGAAATGCAGTAGATGATTCGAGATGTGTGTGGGAAGAATGGAAGCTGAAAGATGGGCTTTCTGAAGGGCTTCGCTCAGTTCCTGCCTTCCCAAAGAGACCATGGGGAGGTTATTCTTCCTGACTGCATCTCTGCAGCAAAATAATTGCCTTGAGGATGCTGCTGTGGAAAAATACTATTTCAGTTTCTCTTTGTTTTAATGCGGGTAAAAAAAAAAAAAAAGTGCAGAGGTAGGGAAATGTTTTAGATAAAATTAAGTGCTTTATGGATAACTTAGTAATCACGAATGGCATTGATACAATGGAACAGAAACGTGGATCCCTAGACATAATTTGTGAGCTCCTCAGTCTGGGTGGAAACGGGGGTGTCTGTGCTTCTAGGTGGTGGAGGTAAAATTATGCAAATGACAGAGGAAGATCTTGGTGGTCTTGGTGTACTGGAAGCTCAAGAACCTTGTGGGCACCGCAGAAATGGGACTCAAACGTGGACTCTGGCAGCAAGTGACTTCTACCTGCCTGAGATGCCTCTTACTGGATATCTTCCAGTGGTCTGCTGGGAGACCTGGGAGAAAGCCTGGGTCCTGTGGAGACATGTTGCACTCTCCCTGGCACCTGCCAGGTCAAATGGTGTCCTCAGCTTAGACTGACGGCACCGTAATCACTTAGTCCTGGGAAGCACTTCCATCTGTAATTGTTCTGATCTGTAATCTTATCACCTCACCCAACAGATTATCCATTTTTAGCTGATTTGTGGGCCAGCAACCTGCATGTCCCAGCAAGCTGATGCTGTCAGGTCACTCCTGCTGTAGCTGCTACTTTCCTTTCTAGCAGCTCAGTGCCTCTCTAAACCAGGGAAAAGAATTGACTGAAGAAGGAACATCAGGTCAGGAGAAGATGTCACTTGAGTGTTCAAAGAAATCTATATGTTATTGTACTCATTCAAGAAAAAAGTTAAATCTGCTTTCGTTGCATTTGGAGCTAGTTAAGATGTCAAATCGTGGTGCTCTACATGGTAGATAAACAGATGTAATGTAGTGACGTTGCATTAAATGCAGCAACGTCTGTGAAGAACTGAAGGCACAGAAAAAGAAAAGTTCATTCTTGCTAATTAGTCTTTCTGCAGGCACCTTCCATTTTAATTCCAAAGCTGTTTCATAGTGTTATAGCTGTTATGTTTATGTATTTCTTAAGTTGCAGACCTTTTGTCTGTAGCCAAATGAAAGATTTTGGATGTGACCAATAGTGCATATTTAGTGAAATTATTCCAACAGGAGAGTAGGCTGGAAAGTCATTTCTAGATGTGTGTTTATTCATCAGCATGTCAGCGTGACTTCCAGTTACTTGCCTTACCTTCATTTCTGCCCCAATACGGAAAAGCGAGAGCAAAAGCATTTTCCTTGCCAGCCCCCAGACTTTAGTCCTTCCTGCTGGCTTTTCTGTACCCCACACTTTAATTCTTTGGAAAGCCTAGGCTTTTTGTATTTCTCCCCCTTTCTAACCTCTTGAGCCCTGAAAGGGTGGAATCTCTGATTTATCACTTCCATTGTTTGTATTAATCAAAGCCTTGAGTAGATCTATTCTCTAGCTTTGGCTTTTATTACCAATAGCTATCCCAAGTGCTTGGCACTTTTTTAGTGGTTAGGTAGTTGGGTATTGCAGAAATGAGATGTGGTGTATTTGTAATTTTTCTGGAGGTAGTTAAAATCCCATTGCTGGGATTTCATGATCTCAAAGAGCAAGCTGATGTAGTTCCTTAGCTTTCTCTCCGAGCGTTAGTAGAAAAAAGGCATGATATTTGTACTTGCAATTTGGGATTTATAATTTAGATGATGTAGTCTTGTAAGTTAGATAGCTTTTATTTAAAATGCATGTAACTGATTAAGTGGCTTGGCAGCTAGTCAGAATGACTGCTTTAGGACTGCAACATCACAGTAACTTAACATGGAAAACCAGCCAGTAATTTAGTGATATCCTGGAGAAACAATATTCTTTCAAAGCAAGCAAAGACGCTATACACAAGGGATGGGCATCATCCCTGCTTTTGGCATTTGCTGGCTCATACATTCCTAGACACTGCTTTGTTCCTTGTTAAGCAGAAATGAATGTTGAGTTTTTTCTTTAATCCGGTGCAAACTTTCAGTTTGCTAAAGATAGGACATTAGAGCGCATCCACTCTGAAACTACAGACTCTCGCTTTGTGCTGTGTTAATTGGATCAAGTTATTACTGTTATCTCCTCAAGAAGAAGAGAAGCTCTCCGGTGATGTTAGTATGGGACAGCTGGTTGATGTGGAGCGGCTGTGCTTTGCTGTAATCCTTAGGAAGCTAACTAGCAAAGCTGGCGTGCCAGTGGTGATGTATCTTTCCACCTATAGAAACCAGTACAGATTATGATCTAGAAGTCCCTACCATTCATAAGACAAGATGAGCAGTAGTGTGGAAAGATACAGGCAGAGAGAAGTAAGTCTTCTGAGTCTTACTCCAGTGCTGTCCCTTAGGTTTGTATCATGTTCCATTTCTGCTAACTTTTTTACCCAAGGCACTATGCAGACCAGTGGACCATGGTCCAGTATGGACTGGAGAATTTCTGTTCTAGCTGCAAAAACCACCTCATAGTTTTGCAGTGTTGCTCTAATTGCCTGCTGTTCATTTTCAAGACTAAAATGAATCACTGTCAGGCTTGCACATAATTCCATGTTTGGTCCTAATGCAGTGCTCACAGAGCTTGCCCGAAAACCACACACACATTTATATCATGGGAAATGTATTTTCTTAAAAATGGACAAGGGGAAGCTAACAAACCACAGCTTGCTCCAATTTTCATTGCAGAAGGCTGAGTTAGCTGTGGAAATGGTCTCATCGAAGCTATTGTCTGGAGGCACCCACTAGCGTCCAACAGTCAGAAGCATTGTACTTTTGGAGAGGGTCGCTGCAGGTCCGGCAGTGGCTGCACCAAAGGCTCTTGGGGTGGCCGACCTGCTTGTGCTTTGGGAATGGCAGCGTGCTGTGGCTTTCAGGTCTCACCCAGCACGATTCTCGGGTCTTGTTATTCCGGTGAAGGTAAAGCTGGCTGAAATTGGCACGAGAGAGCAGGTGAGAGTTGGGCTGCTTTGTCAAATTGCTGCCTGCCTCGCAGCTGCATCCTGTGATTTACACGGCCGCATCCGGAGAGGAGCAGCCCTCCTGTTAGGATCCTCTTCTGTTTGCTGTGTGCAGCACCTCTCAGGCACTCCCCTCGGTGGGGACCACAGACCCCAAGCTGATAAAAGGCCTCGTCCATCTTTGAACATTCTGGGACATGAGGCAGCAGCTGCAGCGATGCTCCTGCTGGTGCTCAGGGTGAGCTTGTTTCTGTGCCCTCTCCTCCCCCATATGCTGGTGTGTATCCCCAGCTCACGTCTCCACCAGCTGCTTTATCCAGGAATGCCCAGAAATTCCAATTACTGGATAACTTGGGCTTCAGTTGAGGGAATAATAGGTGAGACTTGTGTATATTATGTTTATCAATGCCACAGCGTTAAGGGAGGGAATGCCCATAGTTAGATGATCCATTTTAATGTGGTTTCATAGAACAATTTATGGGGCCCAAAGCTGAACCCAGTATTTGAGGTGTGGCCTCACCAGTGTAGATCCTGCTTGTTTTTGGATCAGGGTTTGCTTTCTCTGCATGGCTTACAGCTCTGTCCTTGCACAGGGGCAAGGGCTTTTGGGAAGGAAGGGATACCCTTGCCCTTCCTGCCCAGCAGCCATGGAGGTGGTCACCAGCAGAATACCCACACAGGGAGTACTGCACCTGTTCCGAGGGCAGAGAGGAGCAACCTTCCCCAAGGGGGTTGGAAAATCCCACCCAGTATGTCAAGTCATGGTTCCGAGGGCAGGAGTCAACCTGAAGGCACAAGCAAGCCTGGTGTTCAACAAGTTAGTGCAATCCAACCCTCAAGCTTTGCCGAATGCCACTCGATGGGGTTTTGGTCTATGTGATGTGATGTGTGCTTCCTTAAAATTACATGTAGCAAAGGCATTAAGATAACTTTTTTTTTCTCTCACTGTAAATGAAGGTATTTCCTGAGAGAGTGCCAAAAAAATTCCCATTTGTTTGATAGGAAGTGTTTGTGATGTTAGAGAAATAATGGCTTTAAGCACTCCGTGCTTGTTGAGAGCAGTTTTCTCTTGAGCAGATTTCTTAATGGTATAAACTGCTAAGATGCAGAAATGCCCTCAGTAATGGCAAATGAAGAAGAATGCCCAGATGGCATAACTAGAAGACAATTTAGGCAGGTATCTGTTTCTTAAGCCTGGTTCTTCCCGCTAATGATTTGCTTGTAGTCAGGGATATCGGGGACCTGTTGCCATGTGGCAATATCCTGAGAGCTAAAGTTCCAAGGAAAGTTTTTTCCATAGTGAGGCAGATTGTTATCTGCAGACTGCCTTGCTCATGTATCAGTGTTGAACTGAGCCATGAAGTAATTTGTTCAGAAGAAAAATCTACCATGTAACTGACACAGAAGTGGCAAAAAGCTGTTTTAAGAAATTATTTTTCATCCTCTCAAAGGTTAGAAGTACTATCAGAATAAGCAACTAAGTATGGACGCAAAAGATCTGTTATAGTCATATAGCAGAAAAAAAAATGTGATCATACTATATTTTTTTATTTAAAAAAAAAACCCAAACAACAAAACCAACAAACCACAATTTGCTTTCAGTCCTGAGCAGCACTGCCACACTACTGTCATTCTTCTTTCTATGAACAAAATAAAATCTTTAGACCCTTCCCTCAGTTAATGTTATTCCTCACATGGTGATGTTCAAAAGCCCATTGACAAGCTGCAAATGATGTGTGAAGCAAACTCCAGGATTAAGTTTATAGCCTTTCCCCAAGGGGAGAGAATTTGGAGGCAGGAATGAACTCAGGAGAGTAAAACAAAAGGGCACAACTGAGATGGATCAGGAAAACTCATATTTGTATTTAGCTAAATGAATAATATCAGCCAGTCCTAGTTTATGTGGTATCCTGGGGGTTTTCCACACAGGTATGTAGGGCATAATTTTATAGCTCCTTCTTGCAGGTTTTACTGCTCTCATTAATGAGAAACTACATCTCTCTCTCCTCAGCTTTGCAGCTGGGATTTGAAAGTGTGATAAATAAAATATAAACGGGAGAAGATGGAGGGCTTATGTCCTGTGGATATGTTTGCATCTTGCATTTCGAAAGGCATGTACCTTCCTCCTGGGGGGTTGTCACTTACTACTGGGTTTGTTGTTGGATGGGTGTGAATAGGCTTTGGGAGCCTTTAGATGCTGTTAAACTGCAGATGTTAATGAAGTGATGGAGCTAGGGACCTCCTTCCCCACAGTAATCAAAGAAACAGCTAGTTCTTTCACATATCTATGAGATTATTTCCTTTCATCTGCCAGTATTAGTTTCTTTTGAAGTCTAATCTTTGCTCCATATAAATTGAGAAGTTATTTTAAGCAGCTCAGTGGGCAAAAGGGAGTCTTGTGACCCAGCATTCACAAAAAGAGGTGCGACCGCGGGAGTTAACCCCTGTCACCCTGGCATCTGACACTCACTGAGGGTGCTTCTAGTTAGTTGGCCTCTGCTGGCAACTGGATACCAGGGTGAGCTGCGCCCAGACAAAAATATGGCTTTTCTGGAAATAGGTTATTGAGAAGCAGCACTATGTAAAGCAGTTTAAGGCTTGCCAGTTCTGGCACTCCTTAAAAAAAATTAAAAATTAAGCAAACAAAAAAAAAACCCAACTTGGGTTATGAATTCAGTAACATATGTAAATTGGGTCTTGGGTAATTCCTAGGAAAGCTGATAGACGCTCTGAAATTAAGTAGGCCTGGTGACATTAAGATGGAGTTCAACCATCCTGTAAAGTGAGCAGTGCACCACAAGTCATAGAATCATAGACTGGTTTGGGTTGGAAGGGACCTTTCAAGGTCATCTCATCCAATGCCTCCTTGAAGTGAGCAGGGACATCTGCAACTAGATCAGGTTGCTCAGAGCCCTGTCCAACCTGACCTGGAATGTTTCCAGGGATGGAGCTTCTATCACCTCTCTGGGCAACCTGTGCCTGTGTTTTCTTTCTTTCTATCTATCTATCTATCTATCTATCTATCTATCTATCTATCTATCTATCTACCTACCTACCTATCTACCTATCTCCCTCTTTTAGTTTAAAACCATCACCCCTTTTTCTGTCGCAACAGGCTCTGCTAAAAGGATTATCCTCGTCTTTCTTGTAGGCCCCTTTAAGTACCACTATACAGTGCAGTGTTCTGACCAGAGCTGGCTTCCCAGCGCTCTTCTGTGCTTTACTCAACAAAGTTTGACACTTGGTCTTTTGGCTTGTTTTTGTTTCCTGACAGCATACTTAGGAAAATGAAAAATCGTGATGACTTGCTAATGGTTGCCAAAAATGCAGAGAACTCCGGTACAAAGCTGAGCTCCATCGGCAGGACAATGTGACGGGACAAATTCCTTGTGCCAAGTTAAGATGTGTGCTTGGAATGAGAGGTCAGGGCCCTGCATCATTACTCTGGTGCTGCATATATACCATACCATACTAATATGAGAAATTACTGCCCTCCCCGTTGTTACCTGGGGAGCAGCAGCTCCCTGCCTCCAGATTTCAGAGCTGTGGACTGTGTTCTGTGTTTTCATTTTGAAGGAAAATGACTTTTTATTTATTTTTTTTTCTCTGAGTCACTGCATGCTTTTGCCACTTCTGCTCCTTCCATGTGGATCACTTTTTTTTAAGGAGGGACTGTAGTTTGGAAAGATCAGAAATGTACTATTTCATGAATTCAAGACAGAAAATACTTGGCAAGGTTTTTCTTTAGGTGTCCTTTGAAAATATGCCAGTTCAAAACTAAATATGAAGAAATAAATTCAGGAGGATGGAAAAAAAAATAGTAATAACCAAACTGTCTTTTGCTTGTAAGAATGAAGTTGCTGGTGTAATCTATTTCTTTTTTTTTAATTGCAAAGCATAGGTTCATAGGTTGTAGCTGTAATGCCTCCCAGAAGTTCAGGACTGGGCTTAGTCCCTGTCCTCCCTTCCCACCTACCACCTCGGACAGACGTGGGGCCGGGTGTTTCTGTGACGAATGGTGTGAGGGTTTGGGATGTTGTCTGACAATATTCCCCTTAACTAGGCTTGTGTAAACAGTTTTACTTGATGTAATTGTATTTGAGTATCTGCTCCCATGAGTGTTATGTCCTGAAAATAATCTGAGTTACTGCAGAGCCCGATGGGTTTTTCTCCTCAAAAAGAATTGAAGTATCACTGGTTTTGATTCATGAAGTGCTCCTTAAAGTTGAGACATACATGTGCAATCCTTGGACACTTTATTATATTTGAAAATGTACTTTTCTTAGAATCATAGAATGGTTTGGGTTGGGAGAGACCTTAAAGCTCATCTAGTTCTAACCTGACTTCCATGGGCAGAGGCACCTTCCACTAGACCAGGTTGCTCAAAGCCTCATCCAGCTTGGCCTTGAATACCTCCAGGGATGGGGCACCCATAACATTTCTGTGTTTTTTTCTTCCTATTTAAAAAAAACCAAACCTGTATGTCGCCATGCTTTGTAAGCAGTCTTCCTGGCTGAGATTTATTTTGTTAAATATTAAAATGTCTTTAGCAGTTGTAGGTCATCTGTCTTTCTGAGTTGTTGACCTCTGGTGTGATGTGGGCAACCCCTGTCCCTGGGCATCAGAGGGTGGTGGTTTCCAGTGACCTGATACGTGGCTGGTATCTCCAAGTTGTAACCTGGTGGTGAAAGGCTGTGGGCTCCTCTCCATCTGCCTGCTCTGTCCAGCCCTCTGGCAGGGATGCTCCTGGGGGGAAAAAGTGGTGACAAAAGGTTATGTTTTACAGAGCTCAAAAAAACTAAGGGGAAGGAAATTCCCCAAAAAGTGAAATACCTTGAAGTGGGAAAACAGCTGAATACTGTGTTTTTGTTTATCAATCTGGAGCAGCTGGGTTCCTACACCCCAAATATTTTTCCTGTTGTCAGTAGCAAGCCCAGAAGATGTTTTGACTGCATTTACCAAAAACCACAGTCAAAAAGTCTTGCTCCTGTTGAATAACATAGTTTTTGTTTTTACATCTTGCTGTGTTGGAAGGTTGTGTGTCATCCTGTGACTTTGAGCTGCGATATCCATGAAATGCTTCCCTATTATTACTTAAACCCTTACATCAGAAAACACGCACGTTCCTTAGGCTGTTTCTTTCAGGTTTTGGTGTTGTTGCACCTGTTGCTATTGTCTAAGCCAGAAGATGGAGGTGATGGTAAAAGCAGATGGAATCTTCGGCCATCCAGAGACGTGGCAGCAGCCAGCTGTGAGATTCCCTCAAGCTGGCTGAGAAGCTCATGCTGGATGTCTGGCCTTGTTTTCAAACAGACTTTGTTTTTCCTTGTTGTTTTTTTTTAGTCCTCTTTTATTTCTGCTGTAAAAGAGTAAATTACTGTTCTCCGTCAGGAGAAAGGAAGGGAAGAGGACACCTTTGTGTGGATGTTATTTGGAGGTTATCTCAGATGGTTTTCAGATGATCATAGAAGGCGAGCTTGCCAAAAAGTTGAATCATGGCTACAATGTCATCCCAGAGGCTTGAGTTTCTCAGAATACTTTTGTGTCGCGCATAATACCCACATCTTGGATGCTGAGCTCTGAAATGTTTTCTTGGTGATCCTGCAGTGCTTTGATGAGGAAAAAGTCTTTTTGAATTACAGGGATTGGTTAGCTGTCTTTTAGAAAATGAATTCCAAGTGGTCTTTGTTAACCACTGAATGATAGGTTATTGTGACATAAAATAGAAGTTCACTTAAACTGCACATTTTTGTTCTGAAATCGGCAGGAGGAGGAAATGCTGATACGGGTATATACATGGGAGGAAGATTTATCAAAGAAGCATACATTCCTACACCCTCTCTTTTTTAAAGTTATGGTCAGTAGAATGATAGGCTTCCTTCCCTTGTTTTTGAATGTCAAATAGATTTCTAACGAAATTATTTATATACACATCCCTTTGAAAAATATAAAGCCTCACCAGGTCAGTGCAAGGCCTCAGCAACCAGTGTAAAGTGAGAGATAAGGAAACTTCAGGCACAACCTCAAGCCTTTCCTGTCAGCACAATTTCTCTTCAGAGAGGAAAGATGGTTAACATGAATTCAACATTTTCGTGTTGATAGTTGACGTATCAGTTTCTTTCTGCTTATTTTAATGTGCATTGATTGCAACAGACGCTCCTTGCAGTTGGCTGGATTCAATCTTACCGCTGTAACTTCTCTGTCACCATGGTATCTCACGTGAGGTACCTTAGAGTTAAGGTCTAAAAAAAAAAAAGGCAAGCAGACAGTAAAAGGAAAATTATCCAACCTTCAATCCTAAACCACTAGATACTGAGGGAAGCATTTCCTCGAGATCAAGCAAAAATATATGTAAAGTTTGTGCTTCGTTGCTAGGCCTACTAGACATATTCTATTTATATTATTGAACTTGCCAAGGCAGGCAGGATGTAGGCTTCAAAGCAAATGAATGTGTATGTGTGCTTGCTTAGCCTTTCTTCTTCAGGGACATTCTTCCTGTTTCCTTTTTGGTGTTTCTCCTAAAATTAGTTTCTTTCTGACAGTAAACACAATTGGGTATTTTTTTTCCCCTTTACTCATAATATTTTATATACAATGTTACTTGTTTTAATAGTCTTGCTGTGGGTCTGAGATGCTGGTTGTGATTAATTAGTACTGCTTGTTATTTTACTTGTTGCTGTCTAAGCTGTAGAAACTGAGGACGTGCTTAACCATAAATGACCAAACCATCTCCTGAAAGGCTTTGTTTGTAACTGAGTTGAATGATCCATAATTCTCCAGAAATGTTACTTTCATTAGGCTTTGTGACCAATCGTTACATTTTAATGGACAACTATAATTAGTTTTATGGTTACTATTTGTCTAAAGATTTAAAATCTCCTCTTCCCTCCCTTCTGCCCCTAAAATGTGGTGGCCCTGCAGGGAAGACATCCTTGCCAAAGGCAGAAAGATGGGCTCCCTGTGTCCGCCGCATTACAGATGCTCCCAACACAGCCCACAAAGGGCTGGTGTTTGCAAGTGCAGGTCCTTTGCATGTTCTTCAACCAGCTCTGCCTCCCACTGGGGAGGGGGCACCTCAAGCCCTGGAGCATGTCACCCACACAGCTGGGCCAGAAGGACTTCAGGGTCCTGAGCAGCTTAGACTGCCACTGGGATCTGTTGTCTTAGAAATCACTTTGTTTCAAGTCCTTTGTGTTTGCATACTTCACTACTCTCATTTAAAATCCCCTCCTCTTGAAAAAAAAAAAAAAGAAATCAGAAAAGATTAGTGAAATAGAACCAAGTGATTGGCAGGAAAGCCGACGCTCTTCAGGTTCGATCAAGCAGTATTTTGCTGTACTGCAGCGGGAGCAGCAGAGGGAGCACAAGTTAACACATAATTCCTTTACCAAGAGCTGTACTGTCATCACTGATGACATTTTGCCCGATGGATGAAGATCAAAAATAAAAAAAACTCACCCCAGTCTAGCGAGTCTGCCATAGGACAGGAGGATAATGTACTCTCTATTAAATATGGAGGGGTAGCAAATGAAAACATATCCTATTACAGCTTCTGTTTTAAATTTTAGGTTGTGCTCTCCGTGCAGTTCCAGGTTGCATGATGTCAGTATGATTTCATGCCAGGGTGCAACTGAGGGAAGATTGATGCCGTGTGGTTTTGGAGAGCTGTGGTGCCGTCCTGCCTCACGGTATTCTCCTGATAGATCTGAAGCAGCAGATTAATAATTGTAGGTATTGTAAGGGAAAATGATGATGGCAAACAACTGGTCAACTTATCTTTGGTGGGTGAGATCAGAGGCATGAGCTGGTCAGGGTCTTGCAGCCCACAGCAGCCTGACCTGGCTGCCAGGCAGTACTAAAAGCAGGGCTTCATTTAACTTGAGTTCACAATCAGGTAGGAAAAAACCCCCACCTTTTTCTCCAAGTCCATTGTGCCCTTTCAGACCTGGGCAGTGTGGGCTCTCTTCATCCACGTGGCCATTGCCATTCTGTCAGGGCAGGCATGTGGGCTTTTGGAGGGATTGCTATCACCACTATCACTGAACTGTATTTGTCACTGTCATCTTAACCCTTAGGCCTGTAATTTTGTCAGCTGTATTTCCCATAGGCAAAACTCTGGGCAGGACTGAATTTCATCCTGGCAGTTCCCAAAGAGGAAAGATTTTTACTTTTTTCTACCCCCTCCTTCCCTGGGAGTTTTAGTAAACAAAATGCAAGCTTTAGGTTTTTCCTTCAGATTAGAGATTGCCAATAGCAAATCTTTGCTCTGTTGAATTATTCAGCAGAAGTAAAGGTTACTGAAACATGCACAGAGAGACGGCTGGAGACCCAGAGAGGTAACTTCAGAAAGCCTTGGTAGCTCTGGGCGGCAGGAACCATTTTTGGTCTCAGAGAATATAAACTGAAGTTTCTTTGCATGGAAAAAATAAACTGCTGGTGTACTTTCACAGATTCCCCCTTTTCCCCCTTGCTGTTTTATTCAGCGGTCCACTTTGTTTCTGAGGCCACCACTGACTGTGCACCGGAGATAGGCACAGACTGCTAAGAAATGAAAGGTTATCTGAGCAGGTCAGGCAGCAAGTTCATTGTTTTCCAGGAACACTTGTTCAGCATGCAATTGTGTAATGCTCAGAGCTACTGTGTAGAAGTTGGATGCACAGATGGTGGCCTTTATTATTCATTACCTATGAAAATAATTACCAGCTCCATAGATTTTTAATGTAATTTGCTTGATAGCTGCTTTTAAATGCTTTCTGGAAGTGGCTATTCATTCTTCAAACTATTGATTTTCCAATTTTGGAGAAGCTGCCCTGGTATATCTTATTGATAGTTCTCTTCTGAATTCCACAAGGATCAACTGGACTCTGAGCATGTAAGCCACACTTCCCAAACCTCAGTGGGGTTTTGTGTGCATTGGAGATGCACCAATTTGTTGCTACCCAGGAGCTGGTCTCCTGTGGTCATGAAGAGGGGATTAGCTGATGAATAGCTTCAAGACCAAAGAGGCCATCATGACACCCAGCCTGATCCCTGGCTTTCACAGGCCACAGAGCTCCTTTGCTTATTAACATGCATCTCAAAGAGATCTAATCTTTTCTGAAAGGCTATATAACTCCAGCACAAGGAGGAAAAACTTGCCTGGATTTGCTCATTTCAGTGGCAGTGTTTTTCCTTATAGTCTCATAATAGGTTAGAACAAGGTAAAATGTGATTACTGGCTCATTTGCATGAAGATCTACTTATAAAAATATTTACGGTCTCTAGCTTTACATATCTGATCCAAAACATGGTCATCTGTTGTAGTCTATCTTTTTTAATAACTCCCTTTCCTTTACCAGAAGCAGGGAACTAGAGATCAGAAGCCACAAGTGGATGTCACCATGACAATCCCTGTTACAAATGATGGATAAAAGGGTGACTTTATCCATTGTTGGTGCTTCACCCATCCTATACTCTTCAATGCAATAGATTTTAGAAAGACCTCCAGATGCTGATATTGGAGAATTAGGTGTTTGGGTTTTTTTCTCCTGTATACTGGTGTTGGCTGTATTTCTGCCATAAATCTGAATATCCTTTATCTCATGCTTTGGTTTAGCTTCAGACAGCTGTTTTTTATTGAAGAACTGATCTTGTTTCACCAGCAGGAGAGCTCAGAAGTGATAGAAGTAGCACCCAAAGTGCAAAATACATATCACCTGCAAACTTCCAGCACTGCCTGTTTGCGTTTCTAACCTTTCCTGTTTGTTTAATATAAAAGTTGGAGATTGATCTGTGGCATTTTTGCATGAGTGAGCTGTGAGGATGGTTCTCTTCATGTGTGCTTCTGTCTTAATATCCTGTGTGGGGAGAGAGAAAAGTACTTTTGCAATGGAAAACCAAAATCATTGTAATTTGTGACTTAAGTTCTTTTTTGAGGTAGCACAAAAAGCAGTACATGAGCACATCTGCCTATGCAGATGTAAAAAAAAAAAATCAGAGCTTTGGGACTGGATTTACTCAGATGTTTTTGCAATTCAAAGACCTCTTTGAAAATAATGAGGCAAAGACAATGGGGTTTGTCACTTCTCATTTCTTTCCATTCTTCTTTTTCTCCCCCGAGGAGCAGGGTTTGGCCTGCAGAGCTCTGCTTGCAGTCAGTGTTTAGTGATGCTCCCCACCCCGGTGCTGTTTCTCTCTCGTTAGGTGTTGGTAGGTTTGTGTCTCTGTCATGCTGTAGTCAGGATGCAGGTACTCAGCTCTTGCAAGAAACAGCAAAGAAGTGAATGGTTGCATCCTGGTAGATTTATTTTGGGGGGGGTTGTTGGTTTGGTTTTTTTTCATAGATCTAGAGAGCAGTTTGCTTTATCCTAATTCAGTATTGTTAGTAAATTCTGTTGAGGCATTGATCCTGTCTTAGAAGTCATTTTCCTGGGTCTTGAGGGACAGGCCATCAAGATGAGCATTGGACTACTTGGTCTGTCAGAGTGGTCCTTGAAACAGCACACAGCGTATCGGTTTACAGAAAAAAAAAGTGGTATAAGGAGCTAGCAATTTGTTTCATCTCCAGAAGAGATAGAAGGAGATGGTTCTCTACACAGCTGACGGAGCTGCGCAGTAGAGCTCCCTGCCAAAAAGCATTGTGTGCGCTACAAGACGACATGGGTTCAAGGGTATTTTGGACAATATATAGAAATTATATTCTGCTTGAGAATCCTTGAACTGAAAATGGCTGGAAGCTGGGGAAGTGTGGGGGAAATTATTTGTACATGCATCCCTGTGGGGTTTTTTTATTTCCATGGGTTTAGACTTATTTTTTCAGCCCCAAATTAGGGGGGATGACACCCAAACAAACCCAAGATTCAGCAATAACATACACTTTACTTAAGAAAATTTTCTATACATGGTTTTCATAAATCACATCTTTCACAAATAATCAGTGTATGGATTAAAGTTGGGCTCTTGCTTATGGCAGTGTTGAAGGGCTGAGCAGGTGAACCTTTGGTCTGACCCAGTATGATCATGTCATTGCATAGCAGTAGAGGCAATTAAAAGATAAGAAGGCACCAGGAGAGGTACAACCTGCCAAGACATTTAAATCAACTGTATTACTTCGAGAGCATCTAGAGGCTAAACAAAAGGCCAAAGTGCTTTTGGTCATCATAGCTGTTTAAGTTAAGAACCAAGTCAGTGCTCTGCAGAGGGAATGTTCAAATAATTGTTGTTGGACTGCCTGCATTGAAACAGAAATTATTTTTATCCTTGTTAGTGGAGGAAGACCATTTCTGTGCCCATCAACTAAATGACAGCAGACGAGCAGAGAGGAGATGTGCCAGCCCTCAAAAACACGAGTGGTCCCAGCATCTCCATTTCTTTATTGGACAACAAAAAACCCCTATTTTTGTCTTGCTGCATGAGGAGAGGGATTTCTTACTTGCTTGGATGACTTTTTAATAGCATATTTAGTAATGCCTTGTAAGGGCATGTCCGTGGACTTTGTAAAATAGTTTTTAGTATGGATTTCTTAGAGTGGTTACAGAAGTGCCTGTCTGGGATACCACAGGTACAGTTGATCCTCTCTTTGGGCATGGGGATGAACCAACTAGTTGATTTCCAGATTTTTTCCAGCCTTATTTTTTTGTGTTTCTAATGCAGGGCAGAAGAACTTGGCATTGTTTTTAGGACTGCTAATCCTGGCAGGGTTGAATAACTCAGACGTACCCAAATTTTAGGCCAAGCTGAAATATGGTACAATTAATAAATCACAATTCAAGCTGCAGTGCCCCAAAATAGAAGCAAATATATCCTGAGCTGGAAAATGAATTAAGACTGTTATGAGGTAATTGCTGTCAATGGTAGGAATTTTTTGTATGGCAGCTTACCTTTCTACCTACTAATAACTGTTAGTCCTATAATCATTCTAGGTAGGTTTAAGTAAAAAGCTACAAGATTTTTTATTCCCCCCCCCCCCCCCCTTTTTCTCTTCTTCAGTAGATTTGACAGGAAGCAATGGCTCGCTTCCAACCATTTCTTTTTCTCTAGCAAATACCTACCTGAGATGTTCGGGGGTCTGTTAAGGAACATGCTTTCTCTGGAGCCCAGGGCATTGCATTTTCCTGTTGAGAACAGGGACTGCCAAAACCAATACTGAGCTGAGATTTCAGATTCATTCCTTATCCACCATTGCCTTCTTGATGTGCCTCCCTTTGTCAGCGAAGAGGATGTGTTTCACACTGTCAGGAAGGGCAGTGTTTTTCCGGCCCCTGTGTTCATTTCAGAATCGTTTTGTTTTTTTTTTTTCTCATACTTTCTGTTAATAATGAAAGCTTCTTGTAAAATATATATCATGTTTTTAATTTACAATTCATCAGCTGCTGAGTGATGTGTGTGGAAAAAGGGTTTTGCCATTTGCAGTGTTATGTGGAGGTACAACAGAAACGCATCGTTTGAAAAATATGGCCAGAAGCTGGTGAACTCTCTACCTTTCTCAGAGTATCTTCTTGAATGTAAAAGACACCAAGGGTTGCTGAAATATTAACGTGCTGCTGTAACTCTGGGGAGGAGGATACCTCACCCAGAAAGGTCAGAGTGAGGATAAATAAATAATGCACATTCAGAAGCTGTTGCTGTTAAGTAAAGACTGAGCGAGCTGCAAGTTTTGTTCAGCTAACGTGAAGTTTCCTGTAAAATCTGTAAAATCTAAGGCTGGGAGATCATTTATCTCTTGCTGTCAGGGTTTGGTCAGTATTGTACAAGGGCAATGCACCAATGTGCAGATTACAGAACTCCATAGTGTCAATATTTGCTTTTAAACCACATGTTTATGAAAACACATGCGGTATGTATACATACATTAGATAAAGACAGCAAATAGATTTAAAACCCACTAAGGAAAAAAAAATTAATCGTGTTCAATTATTCATTTTTTTAATTGTATTTTAGTCTGTCTTTCTTTGGTTAAAAGTGGAAGAGGCTATCTTGCATCATGTACTCTGTCACCTAAAATAGTGTTAATAGTTTCGATCTTGAGTAAAGTATTAATTTTGAAGACTTGCGGTTTTGTGAATGTTCTGTCATGGATGTAACTGAAGCTTGAAATTCTACTGCCCTTCACAGGTTTATGTCAAAATACTGAACAGTACTCATCTGAGCTTTACAGATGATAATTTGTCTACCAGGGGCAGATTTCATTTCGAAAGTGATGGAGGTAATTAGAATGAAGGACAGACTTACAGAAATGGGAGACATTTGTTACCAAGAGCCCCATAAAAATATTTCCTTCTGTAAACACAGCTGCTGTATAAAATGTTATTTTTAAATATATCTTAAGTGTCATATAAATGTCTAATTGACAGCTGAGCTATTGCAAAATGTATTCTCTGTGTCTAGGTCAGGAAAAGAAAGTGATAATTCAATGACGAGATTGTTTTTGACACAGTAGTCGCAAAATCAAACTTAATGTAAGCTTCTCATTTACGGGGTTAGATAATATGTACCTTTCCTTATAGGACTTAAATCTTCCAGGGCATTCCTCCCCCCCCATCACACTGCTTTCAGCTTCATCAAGCACCTGTTTAAAACACTGTGTCAGTTGTTTGTGGAGCGGAACAGAGCAGCGTATTTCCCTGCTTTTTCATGGCCAGGCTTGGCATGGAAGACTTCAGTTGGCCATGTGTAGATGGCAGCATTTACCTGCAGTGCTTCCCTCTCAAATGACTTCAGGTGATGGGGATGATCAGTTCTCAGTGCTGGAATAAATAATCTTAAAAAAAAAAACCAGAACAACAAAAAAACCAACAAAGGAGCAAGAATAAGGAGAAACACCAATTTTTTCTTAGTGATGGAAATAAGTGGGGTAGCTGAGCGGGTGTCAGGGCAGTGCCAATGGCCTCTGTGTTTGCCTGAAAGACAGCAGTCCTGCTGTGGGGATGGTGTTTGCTCCACAGGGAAAAAGTTCAGAGCACTGTCTGCCTTTGAGGGTTCAGCTAATTGGGCTAAAACAGGGCAGCACTGCGTGTCAGTGGGTCCTGATGAGAAGTGCTGTCCTGGGACCTGGCCTCTGGGCCGCCGTGCCCACAGCCGTGCCTTTCCCACAAACAGCAGTGCTCTTGGCTGCGGTCTCATCTGCGTCTCTCTTGTTTTTCACTGTGAATAATCTATATGAGTGCTCTCCAAACTCTTTTCACCCATTTCAGGTTTGACTTTTTATTAAATGGCTTGTTTCTCGTTACTCAAGTTTAACTTGACTAACAAATGTAATACAGAAATTCTTAGAGAGACCACTCAGTAGGATTCTTATTTCTTTAAAATCATTTTAAGTTATTGTGTGCAGAAGGATTAGACCCCACCCCAGAAAAAATCTTTTGATGAAGTCCAGTCATTGGTCAAGATGCAGTTTTTGAAAATTAAGCCCCATATGGCACAGGATTTGAATGGCTGGCAAGCAATGCACAAGGCAGCCCTCTTCACTTTGCAGCTCCAGGGATAATTCTAAAGGAAAAATTTCAAAAAATGTTGCTGTTTGTTTTTGATCTAGTTTATCCCTCTCTGTAACATGCTTATAATCTGTTAAACTACTATTATTACTCCTCCCATCACCTTGAACTAAGCTATCCTTTTCAGGCATCTTGTGAGCAGCAGCTCCTGTGCTCCTGAGTAGGCAACTGGCTGGTACATGTGTGACGCCGTGAGAAATGCTCTGGAGTGCTTGTAGGGACACCATTTTACTCTGGCAGGCTTTAGGCTCAGCCTTAGCCTAGGATGGTGCTCAGATCAAATGACGAAGCAACGTTCAGTGTGTGCTAGCAAGGATCACAGTGCAGTGTTCTACCTTCTTCTGTGAGCTCGGCTGAAGAATGCACAGTGCAGACTGCCTCTGCCCCAAGGAGTTTGCAGTATAAGTAAAATCATCAGAGCAGAGTGCACTGGGGAAAGCAAAAAGGAAATACCGAAGACTGAAAAAAAAGTAAAATCTCCAAATTATTATTGTTGACTCATATTTCTGGCTATTATATTAAATATAAAATGAGATTAAAACAAAAACAATACCTGGAAACCCCACAGTGTCCAAAAGTAAGAGGAATCTCACTCTACAGCATTTTAGTATTATAAGATGGTTGTTGTTTTTTTTTTTGTAAGAGTCCATGACTTTGCAAGTTCTGTTGCCATAAGGATTGGCAGTGAAGCATAGTAAAGTAATAAAAGGGGAAGGCGTGGAGCCAAATACTTCTGTTTGTAATTGTGGTGGTGATGTGCAGAGCAGCAGGAAGAGCAAATCAAATGCAGATGTTTTTTGTATGAAGTCTTGACTTTTATTGGAGATAGTGCTCAAGGTGGTGCTGACACTGAAATATCCCTGAATAAAGGCTTGTGCTATGCAGCGTTTAAAAGGGATGCAGACAAGTTTCCTGAACATCAGGGATGGTGCCGTGCAGCAGTCTGAAGCTTCATTATGTTCACCCTCTCAGTTTTCTCACTGAGGTCTCTGCCAGGTTGTCTTATCAACTGCTGGTAGTAGCTGTTCAACTAAACTGTTTCCTGAACGGTTCTGGTATCGCAGGACTGGGAGGAACTTGCCTGTTTTCCAGCACAGAGGCAGGACTTGGTGTGCTTTTGTTGTTCCTGGCTTCTCCTGCTCTTTCCCAGACTCTTCTCCCTTGCAGTGCTGCAGCATTTCCTCCCGTTGCTGATCTTAGTTGCTTGTATTACTGTTTAAGTCCTCTGGCATTTAGACACAGAGAACAGTTTATTCTCTATCTCTTCATACTTTAAGACTATTTCCATATAATTTCTCCCAGTCTTCTTTTTCTGGGCTGTCTCTCAGCTCTTTCAATATCATCCAGTTGGTGGGTCACGCTTAATGTCTATGGTCATTGTTGCTGCTCTTTTCTGAGGTCTCCCCTTTGGATCCACACTAATACTGAATTTCTGCACTGCAATTTGATCAGAGTGTGCTGTAGCTCAGGTGGGCCTGGGAGTAGCAAAACAGAAGGATTATTTCTTGTGCCATACGCACAGCACTCCTTTTTTTATGCCCTAGCATGTTGTTTGCCTTTCCTACAGCTGGGGCACATTATGGGCTTGTGTTCAGATGGGAAGACCCTCTGTAATAGAAGGATGTGACATCTGTGGCTTTTCCCCTGTACACATGGTCTGTTGCTCTTTTCCTGCAGAAAATTAGGTCTGTTTTACACAGTTGGCTTTCTGCTGGTTTTTATCTCCTTGTTGTCTTTTAGGTGCCTAGGAACCCTTTCTTTGGTTGTCTAAGTGGCATCTCCTTCCTTTTGTGTTCCTCTAGAAAGAAGTCTACATAAAATCTCATGCCAATGGCTTGGGAATGAGCATAATCTTTCCTCCTTCCCTCCTTGCTTCTCCTTCAGGAGTGATCCATCATGACATGGAAACAATGCCAGGACATAACTGCTCTCCAGAAGAGACATGTTAAACAGCTCCTACCTCCCATGTCAGGGGCATGTGTTGGAAGGTCCCTTGTAAAACATCAGAATATATTGAGTACGCGTAGCTGTCATGCTGCGTTGCCCACAGCGTTGCCTGCTTGCTCAGGAAGGATATTGAAGGATGCACAGAAGAGCAATAAAAATTATAAGAAGATTGCAGATAGAGAATAAAGCCAATGAAGAAAGCCTAAGGGAACTAGTTAATTTTTCAATGGTTAGAAGACAGATGCCTTCATTGGTATTTAATCTGCCTACTTATATACAGAGAGAGACATATATTAACAGCAGTGAAATGAACGTAGTGAGGTTAGGAAGGGACAGTGACCTGAGTCAACAGGAGGAAATAGGTAGTTTTTTGGAAAACTATACTTGCTGCAGCACTACCAGTGCTCTCAGTAGCTAGAAGAGGACGGGAGATTTGTGGGTGAAGTTGGGAGTGATAACTCAGGTGATTGTTTCTTCTTCTTTCCCTAAGGAAGCAGCAGACCCTGTGAATCCCACATTCCAGTGTGCAAGGAGGCAAATACTTTGCCGAGGAAAGCAGTATTAAACTCTTCCCAAATAAGTCAGATTTATTTAATACTGTTACATTAATGCACCCAAAGCCACATTAACCCATCTATAAGTGTGCAGCTTCATTTTGAGCAAGCTACAAGCAACAAAAGAGATCTCTCAGAATTTCCAAAGAAGAAGAAAAAAAAAAAGGGTATCTTAACAAGTAGAGGTGGCACGGCAAAGGTGCGTACCTTTGTTGCTACACTAGGACGAGAACACAGCCAGTACAAATTGCACATCTAGCAAAATATTTGGACCTCCTCCACTTGTTTCATGTGTACTTGGCAGAGCCGAGACTGAAACTGAGATAAAAGCTCTTGTTTGCTGCCCTGAAATAATTGCAGTAGTGGGTGCCCAGAGGAGGGGCAGCCATTCCCACAGGATACCGCTCTGCGTGGAGCTGGCAACCGGGAATAGACGGGAGGTCTTTCTTAAATACTGAACGTATTTTACCTTCTGTTTGAAATCATCTTTCTCCAGACTTTTATGTAGGCTTTGAGGATGTTCAGTAGCTTTCAGCTTTGAGGTATATCACATTTCAAACTCCCACTGAAGTGACTCTGCTGGATATCCATCCTTCCTGCTGAGATCCCCCTGCAGCTGGTCAAGGGTTGCTCAGAACTATATGTTAATTTGATACCTTTGGAAATCTGCTTCCAAAAATATCAGGAAGGGTTAATGCTGACAGCTCTCTTTGGTTTAAAATGTGGTGCTTTGCTTTTCCTGACCATAAACTTTTTGTTTTGAGGAGACTTTTAACTAAAATATGTTTAACAGAACATTTTTATTAAACTCATTGTTTGTAAAAAAACATTGCTAGCCAATGAATACTTACAATGAAGCTCTCCAGTGGAGATTTTTCTTTTGCTAATACATTCCTGGAAAGTGGCTCTTCCAGTTTCACACAAAACTTTTTGCATTTGAAAACATGAAGCCCAGTCCTACTACATACCACTTTCTTAAACTGAACTTTTGTCCTGTGAATCATTAGCTTAGTCCTATCAGTGGGTTTATGCCCAGTATGTGAACTTAATATATATGTTTGTTTCCTTTATCTTAAGGAACTTGTGAGATGTCTGGTCATTTTAAGGTTATTGTTGACCAGGTGAATGTGAGCACATGCAAAGGCTTAAGAGAAGATGCTGTAATTAGAGATGTACTGATTTATTCTTGTTTTTAAGATGTGCATTGATAAACTGTTAGGAATTAAATTTAGCTCTTTTTATTTTTTATTTGGATTTGCATGTAAGTGCAGGTGTATTTTCCAATAGGGTCTGCTGAGAGGGTGACCCACTCTCAAGCCGTTCCCTAAATCCATTGTTGGATATCAAGGCTGTATCTGGTAGCAAATGCAGAAATAACTAGCTTTTTTTTCCTCTTGGGCATCAGCTCTGTGAAAATTATGTAGGTTACTGGAGCATTTGGCACTTGGCAAGTGTTACCTGGCACTATGCCAAATGAGACATACAACTTGTGTTGCTGTGGTGCATAAGTAGTACAAATAAGATTTTTATGCCTTCAGGAAAAAACACAGCAGTTGAAATTCATAGTCACCTTTTCTCAGTTGCATTTTAGAAAAGCAAGATGGTATCACAGCCATTGTACAGAGTTACACAATTCGAAGGGGCATGTGGTAAGAGTAAAATAAATCTTTTTAGTTGGTCTTATTTTTTTGACGTGGTTGCTGTTTTCTGTTTTGTAGCAGATGACTAGCATAATGGACCGCTTTCTGGCATAGTTACTCAAGTCAATAGGATTTACACCAGTGGGAATTTTGATGTAATTTAATTATGATTTCAATACCAGGAAATAAGCTCAAGTTTGGAAGAAAGAAATTAAAGTGCTGCTTTATTTCTGTGTTGTCTGATGATGTTATTTGTCAAACTGATTATCGGATTTGTGGTGTTAGTAGAGTTACTCTTAATAAGAAGCACACATAATTCTACCAAAAAAATCAGAGCTGAGTTGTGTTATGTACGTAAATTTGATAAGTTATGATAATATAAAGTAAATACGGTACAGAAAGCTTAATTAGGAAATACCAGTGGGGTCAATGACTGTACAGTGTAAGAATTAGTGCAGATTTTGATATGCTTTCTGTGATGATTTTTAGTTCAGCAATGTATTTGTAGTGTTGCAGCTGTGAGTTAGAGATGCAAATACTAGAAATCATGGTTTGCAGCAAAGTACAAAGTTATTAAAACAGCACTATATATTAAGCCCATAAACTAAAAATTTAAAGTTCATCAAGCTCGTAGTGAAATACAGTGGTTGAATATGATGTTGAAACAACTTGCATATTTGTAATCATCTTTTATGTGAAGTAAGTTATGTTAATATGCTTCAGAAGCTGCTTTCTAACACCGTTCTGATGCCTGTGGTGTTTTAGCAGGGACTGCTAGAAATGTAGGAAAAGACTTTAGTCTAACATTAATGGAAAAAAGATGTCTTCATATGTCAAACTACTTTAGATAATTATCTGTCAGTAGAAAATGGATTTAAGATTCCTATTTGCATTTCTACTGTTCATTAAGTACATGCTCATCAGCCTGACAAATATGAAATGAGAAGGAGTTGTGGCAGCAGGTTTGGATTTACCAGAGGTGCCAAGAGGACTTTCATGCCCTAGGCATGTAGTTCCTATCTCCTGGTTGTGGGGACATCCAGGCTGCCCAAGACCCCACAACTCTGCCTGAAGGGATGTTGGAACATTTGGGCTCCTCCAGCAAGTTCAATGGTTACCTCTGCTTGGCTGCTGTCTCACCATGTGCCCTGATGTGCCGTGTCCCATTGGAGTAACTCTCTGAAGAGCTTATTCTGCTTTGTAAAGTTTTTCTTTGTAAGATCTTTTTGTTCATTTGTTTTTCTCTGAGATGGGAAAAGCTTTAAAGGCAGCATAGGGCATAATTACCATGGGCCTCAATTGTGGCTTTGCTGCTGCTCTGCATGAAAGGTGTCGCTGTCTGAAGGCTACAGATCATGGGGGGTATGAAAGGAATTTGCTTTGCCTGGTTCCTTCCAGCTCTGGGTCAGACCTAGTCTGCAGCTGGGCCTCTGTGGGCAGGATGGAGTTGGGAGGGACGAAGCAGCCCCGTGGCTCAGCCACTGGCACGAGGAGACGGTTTGGAGACCTTTGGGCTGATGGACAAAGGGCCGTAACAACGCTGAGCTTCATAGGAAACAAAGCTGTGTGACTTAGCTGCAACTTTTCAAATTAGCACATTCTTTCCTTACTATGAGAACTTTTTTCCATGGGTTCATTGTTTTAAAAAGAATATGCGTGACAGTTTTCTAGCAAGCAGAACATTTTGGCTGAATAAAGTTACCTCGCTTCTCAGCCCCATCTTGACTCTTCTGAACACAAGTTGTGCGCTTGCTTGCCTGGTAGCAGCCCATCCCCCAGTTTGTATGTTCATTGAATTTCTGTGTGTGTTTCTATGAGCTGTTATTGCAAAGTTTGGAAGTTTACTGTGACCTCAAGAACATGGGTTAGTAAAGGTGATTAAAACTGTGGCAGATTCCATTGCTCAGTGAAGTCCTCTCTGTTGCACTGAAGGGGTAACGGGCTGTAAAACATAAATACCAGAGCCAGAAGAAAGGAATAGATCTTCTACAGCATTTATTAACAGTGGGGCAGACTGTAGGTTCTGGCAGTCTAGACAGGAGAACTGTAATGTTTCTTCTGACCTTTCTCATTAATTTTGACAGATATTTGCATTTCTGCACAAAGAGGTTTCAATTAACTCTTTTAACTTTTCTGTATCATAGGCTTGTTTTAATTCATTTCGTGGTGTTTACCAAGTACATTAGCCTGTGCAACACGTGCAGTGAAAGGCATTAGCCTTGCTGGAGTCTCTTGGGATTTGTTTTGGGGTAACTGAAAACAGAATGTGAATCCAGTCATCAATTAGCATTGCAACAAATATTTCCCGTCCATTTCTTTTTACTGTTGTTATTTTAACCTGAATTACTGTAATCATAACCTGTAACTTTCTCCCTGAAGCGTAGTGCAAACACAGCATTTTGCATACCATCTCATGGTGGGAATTACTGTGGCCTGGTTGGACAGCATGTGTGAGTTACTGGGCTTCTAGTAATAAAGCTCTTGTGTGGTGTTTGGTGATACCTACGTAAGAAACATCTACCTGGTCAGTGTTACATATTTTTGGGGAACAGGGGGAACTGTAGCTAGATTATTTCAGTGTTATGGTCATCACTGTAGCAGTAGACGGTGAAAAAAAATTGACTGTGTGATAGTGCATTTCTGTGCTAGTTTTGCAAATCTAAAGTTACTATATGATTGATTTCTCATCTTTTTGCTCCATGCAAACTGGATTTTCAAACTGTGGTATGTCCCTTTTAGTATCTTAAGATCCCAGAATGAAAATACTGTTATCTTACTATCCCTTGAAGTATTTTCGGTATTACTGATTACAAAGAAGCAGCTTCTGCTTCTCCATACTGAGTTTGGTCAGAGAAATCACTGAAGGAATGACTGCATTATACACATGCTTTTGAGGGCCTTTTGGGAGCTGAGAGCAAGACGAAGATTTCTTGTGAGAGGTTTCCTTCCTCTACTTGTCGTTAGTGTCCATAAAGCTTCTGGATAATGTCACATTCTGACTGAGAAAGTTGAAGAATGATGAGAGTTTAGGCTGGCAGCCAGATCTGCCATAAACTGCATTGCACTGCAGCAGTCGTATCACCTTATTTCTCTGTCCCTTATTTCCCCCCCCCCCCCTCCCCCCGGAAGACAAGCACAGTATTCTTTTTACTACTACAAAGATGCCTTTAATCATGTTTGAGAAGTTTGCTAGAAGTTTGTAGTAGGCAGCTATTGATAAATGCAAAAATTGATGTTACTAATTTCTCACAAATCCCAATAATGCTTTTCAAACAGTATGTTTCTGGATAGGTATTGATATTTTCAGATTTAGAATATTTTAAACACAGCATCCACATCTCTACTTCCTATGCAATTACTTGTGGTAAGAGAGACTAATTCCTGTAAAGCACACTCTGATGTCTTTGAGGAATAGAGTTTTCTCACTTGCCCTATCACCAACTGTTCATTGTGAAATTACATTTCTAACTATGTTGCCATTGTTTTAATTATTCAGAACTCTTTGGCTGCCTTATTTTCTTTCTTTCTTATTCTTATTTTCCCTTCTTGATGACTTTCTCATAAAGCTTTCAGGATTATTACATTCACACCTAGAAAAGACTTTTTTTATGTAACAGTTTTGCTCTGGCACTCTCCTACATTATGTAGAGGGGAAAATACCCAAAAAGCTGTGTCATACTCTGTGGAAGGATCAAACTGGGCTGAGATTTTGGTAGTCATGGGGGAAACAGTACAAAAAGGGGGAAAAAATGCAGCATTATTTTCTAGACCTCTTTTTGATGTCCAGGTTTGTTGCTGTAATTTTCTTACTAAGAGTCAATAGATGACTTTCTTTGGTTTAATAGAGTCATTTTTGCCTATCCTCTGTTTATGTTCTCCTACCCTATAATATAATAATCATTTTGCTGTAAGTGATTCCATTTTTGTCCTCAGAACACTTGTTTGTAAAACTATTGCAATTCTTCAATTGTGAGCATACAATGAATGATCATCCTCTAATTTGTTCCACATGGATTGTGGGCCAGTTTGTACATCCAGTATGTAGAGCTGCTTGATTCAGTTAAAACCAGCAAGACTGATGCTGTTGCAGTTTAGCTTACAAGATCAGTTAAAAAAGTACATCTCTTAAAAATCACATGCTACAGCATAAGCACCCTATTGAAAATGTGACATATATTGTCACCTGTGAGGAATGGAGAAGCAAAACAAAGGATATGTATGCAAAGAATTGAGTTTAGGTTCAATTTTCCACAGAAAGAATTACATCTTTTAGTCGTATATTTAGGGGTGCTTGAACTCTGTGATGAATTTCTGGTTACACTTGAACATTCTCTTTCTTATTGTTGTTGGGGTTTTTTGTTTTTAGTTTGTTTGGTTGTTGCTTTTTTTTCTTTTCCTCTTGAGTATGTTGTTCAGAAGGGAACTGGTGATTCTCATGGCTGCTAAAATTCTTCCATACGTTTTTAAAAAAACAGAGGCTTGTAGTAATGACCAGCCATGGTGAACTTTCAAAGGATCAAAGGTTTGGTATGATCAGGAAAATAACTGAAAAACCCAAGTGCTATAATGCAAGGGTTCACTGAGTCACTTTAGTTAGGACATCAGACAGGGACCTGAGCAAGAAAAGTCTTTGATTTCACTTGTGCTGGAAATACCATGAGAACTGTTCTCTTGTGGCATTTCTGCTTCCTGCCACACTAAAATTAAGTTATGCAGAAATGCCAGTATATTTCTTTCTTCTTTTTTTTTCCCCTTTAAAGTTTACTAAGATTATCAAAATTCAAAGTTAGCTTTGACTTGATTGAAGGGAGTCTTTGGTTTGGTCAGCTTGTCTGAAGTAGTCCAACCGGCTCTCCTAACAGCTGTGTTTGTACTATAATTGTCAACTGCTGGTGATATTTCTGACTTGGTAATCAGGGCTTGCTTAGGACTATCCACAGTACAACCACTTTCTTCTAATGTCCTTTGAGATCAGGTGGCTGTGAAGTGTTCCCAGGTCCATCATGGAGTGTCCCATGGGAGGTCTGCAGGATGGCATGCACCATCAGACGTTAACCTCTGTCCTCTCCTCCCAGGCAACCTAGAAGTGTACTAACTAAAGCTAGGAAAAAAAAAAAAAAAAAGAAAAAAAGCCCATCAGTCAACCCTCTGAGGAAGGAATTAACCACAGAAACTGTTAAGTAAGTCCACTCTGCTTATGTGTTACATGTATATAGTTCTACAGTCTCTCTTTGCTCTTCCCTTAAGGTCATCTGTGAACACGTTGAAGTCGGGGAGGGACTGGCTGCAGAGCAAAGTCATTGGTACAGGGGGAGGGAGCTGTAATATAGCAATTAGGGTATCGATACAGGATTCTGACTATTAAAAGTTCTCGTTATTGATTGTAATGACCAGAGAGTGTTGGGTGGCTGAAGCCATGTCTTTCTCCTTGGCAAATTTCCTTTAGACCAAGGATGAAGCTGGATGAATCTAAATTATTTTTTAGCCTTCCCAGGACTAGTGCTTGCCCCCCGAATGTTTCTGAGAATGTAGAATATATTTTAAGTCCCACATGGCCTGTGTTTATTTGAACAGATCTCCACTGGCTTTAGCAGCCACGCAGAAGAGAGACAAGGCAGGGGAGTGTGAACCTGCAGCTATAGCCAGGGGGTGCAGAGCCACTGGCACTAAGCAGGCTCATCTTACCAAACCTCTTTGTGATCCTCAGAGTAAGCAGATACCCAGCTGGCAGAGGTGACCCTGCCACCATAGCCTTTGATGGTCAGTTGGGTCTGCTGAGTGCAGCTGCAGTGAAGTCCATCTGTGGCCACATAAAAAAACCTTTCTGGCCACAAGTGTCCCATGGCCATGGAGGGGAACTGCCTCCAATTGTGCACTAGCAGATGCGAAGCTGCTGCAGAAGAGTGCAGTCTGCAAATGAGGAATAAGGTGAGGAGGGCATTTCCCTGAAATCTGTAGGAGGATGTGAAAATATTTGGAGGTTCTAGCCACGCAGTGCCCTGCTAGCAGCCTGTCGATGCTGTGGGGGAAAAGCTTTTAGGCATTTCTAGAAAATAGCCATGTTGGAAATGTGAAACTAGAAAGTAACACTTTGGATCATGTTTTTTATTTTGTAAAATCTATTTAGACTCTCATAGGCTTTCTTCTCAGGAAGTTGCCACTATAAAACCCTCGTAACACTGTAGACCTTCAATCAGCATTCAGTCCTGTATCTGTAGCTCCTTTCCACTCACAAAACCCCCTGTTGTTTCTTAAGTGACTATTACAATGCTTTCTTTACTATGGCTCTGGGTAAAGAGCTTTTCTTCTGCTGTTTGGGCAGCCTTCACTGATGGAGTGGATTTATCCTATAGTCCTGATGATGGAATGTGTCTTAAATGTCACACCTGTAAGTTTAATTAGGTGATTTATTTAATATAGAGGTGTGACATTCCCATCCTTCAACTGGTAATGCTTACTATTTCTGTCTTTTATCCTTTTTTTTTTTTTTTTCTGGCATGGACAGAAATGTTCTTACCAATTCAATCAATTTCTTATTACATGGCAGTAGACCTCATTTAATTAAATGCAAAGTTGTAAACTAAATGGTTCCCAAATGTATAATATTTTGAGTATTAAAAAAAATAAAAAAAGGAGGGGAAAAAAAAGAAGAAAAACTTCACTAGCAAGTGTTTGCCAAGTGTTTGTATTGGTTTGGCAGGTATTTGGAATAGGGTTTGTAACTAGAGGTACTGCTAGATAAAGAAGAATTAATGTCTTTATGGGGAAATCATGCCTTTTATCTGGGGAGATGACATTGGACCACATGTGTGCGTGTGTCCCAGTATCCATGGGTAGGCAGTAGAAAGATGGGTGGAGTTTTTCTGGACCCTGCCATGTCCAAGCAGTGGGGCTCAAGGGACAGATGCAGCTGCTCTGCTCTCCCTGCCCTCCTTGCCATGCACCATGACCTTACGGCAGCACAAAGAGCAATTGCACCTGGGAGAGGTCCTTGTATGTTAGTTGCTCCTATAGAAATGGAGTTCAGAATAACTTACTTGAACAATACATCTCCTTTTTAAGCTGTATGAATATTGACTGAGCTGCACATGTTACTCATTTACCAGTAAGAAAGATAGGGACAGTCATTTTAAAAGGTCCTGTTGTGATGGGATGAGGAGTGATGGTTTTCAAGTGAAAGAGGGGAGATTTAGACTAGTTGGTGGGGAAGAAATTTTTTATGATGAGTGTGGTGAGACGCTGGCACAGGTTACTCAGCTGCTGGAAGTACCATTCCTGAAAACATTCAAGGTCAGATTGCACAGGGCTCAGAGCAACCTGCTCTAGTTGCAGATGTCCCTGCTCACTGCAGGAGGATTTGGTGAGATGACCTTTAAAGGTCCCTTCCAACCCAAACCAGTCTATGATTCTATGATCCTCACTGAGCCTTCGCAGGTGTTTCAGAGCTGGGAGCAGAGGTACTTATGTCCTGCCCTGGCTAGTGGCCTTCTGCTGGCTGGGCAGAAGTAGTTGCCTTTGCTGGAGGAATGTCATCAATCATAGGTCCATTTGTGTAATGCGCTTGAGCAATAAATAATCAGTAATTGAAACATAGCCTGAATTGTTTGCTTTACTTGCATTTGAATATCCAACCCTTCTTTGTCTCCTGGGGTTCTTAACAGAACATGGCAGATTATACACTCGTAGAATGCTTTGGGTTGGAAGGGACCTTTCAAGGTCATCTAGTCCAATCTCCCTCCAGTGAGCAGGGACATCTGCAGCTAGAGTAGGTTGCTCAGAGCCCCGTCCAATCTGGCCTTGAGTGCTTCTGGGGATGAGGCTTCTAGCACCTCTCTGGGCAACCTGTGCCAGGGTTTTACCAAATTAGTAGCTGTCTGCGCAGGTAACAGTTTCTGAAGTTAATCTCTGTATGCTGCTCTGGTCTTTATTAATCTCTTTCCATGAGCTTGTAGAGCGACACAGTTTATCAGCTCCATGAGTTTACTCGGGGGCTAGTAATGCTGTTTCTCATGTCACTGGGTTTAATGAACATTCTGCCCAGGTAGTGGTGGACCCCTAGCATGAATGGCTAAATCATACCACAGGTCTGCTAAAAGAGGTATTTCAGCTCCCTGACAAGAACAAGCCATTTCTTTTTCGTGGCAGTATCATCTGGGCTTTGCTGGGAAGTTCAGTGTGACCACTGTAGGTAACACAGTTCCAGACGATGCCTGATTGTCTTCACAGGCTGGACGTGGAGACCTTGCATACCTACTTAGAATCAAGATTAAATTACCAACCTTTTTGGCATTTTTATGTAAAGTGTTCTTTATTATGGTCTTTTCATAGCTAAAGCATGAGTCACTTGAAAAGCCGTAATAGATTTTGGCTATGCTGCGTGATGAAGTGTTCTGGATGCAGTGAAACATTTAATCAAGACTGCAGGCAGTGCAACTCCCAGTGGTCACCTTAACAAAAAAATAAAAGAGGGGGTGGAGGGAAGGTGGGGGCAGAGGGGAAGAAGAGACAAATTATGGCACCTTTTCTTTGCAGTGCTGATTATTTGTTAGAAACAGCACAAGAAAGCAACATCTTTTTAATTTTAAATAGTGATGAAAGCAGATTTACATCTGATTTGGACTAGATGTAAAGAAGAAAGTGTTTACAGTGAAGGTGGTGAGACACTGGCCCAGGTTTCCCAGAGAGGTGGTAGAAGTCCCATCCCTGGAAACATTCAGGGTGGGGTTGGGTGGGGCTCTAAGCAACCTGCTCTAGCTGAAGCTGTCCCTGCTCACTGCAGGGGGTTGGACCTTTAAAGGTCCCTTCCAACCCAAACTATTCTATGATTTTTCTATGATTTTTCATGGCATCAGTTGAAATCACAGAATTTTTGAAAGCATTCTGATCTCTCAGCATTTTTTAGAAAATACTGACGCTTTATGAAAGTGAGTTGGTAGCAAAACATCAAGACACCTTACTAAACTGTACTTTACAATTTGGTCTTAACTCTGGAAGGGTTACATGGTGTTAAAATACTGGAATTAGAGCTCACGGCTTAAAATTACTTGGAAATTCCAGCTTCACATATACATCTTATTAATCATGTTTCCATTCGTGTTTATTTAATGGAGAAAATGAAACGTTGACAAAATGCATTGAGCCCGAAATTTCCAAACAATTTCAAGGCTGGTAATCAGTAGTTAATTCCTGATTTTGTGATGGCAGAGGAAATACTCCTATAATCACTATTCTAGATGGACTCAAACTGTTGTCTTGTGCTGGGTAGTGTTTAATCTGCCTTGGGCTGACTGGAGTGGGCAGTCGTGTAGCCAGGACAGCTTTTGAATTCTCTCTTTCATTAAGGTACTCTTGATCCAAGACATCAAAATTGTTAAGTCTTGTGCCCTGATCTCCTTTTGTGGAGACATCCTAAGTGTCTAAAGTCTAAGTGTGTGGCTGGCATGTCCATTTATTGCCTAAACACTTGTCATTGTCACTTAAAATTAGGGACTTTGCCTGAAATGTACTAGAAGGAGTTTGGATTATATTCATTACAGTGATTTTTTTTTTTTTTCAAAGGTGCTACCCCAAAACTCAAAGATCAAGTGACTGCTGCTGCCTCTGGACATTCAAACTTCTTTTTTTTCCCCCCCAAATACTGCCTTTTTAGAGTTTGGTTTTTTCCAGGTTTTTTCCAGGTTTTTTTTTCTTCCCCAGCTGCAGTCTTCCTACTGTTAATAGTGGGATCCTTAACAACTTTTTATTTCTATTTAACAGGTTTGCTGGCCTGCAGCACAATAGACTAATGTGATTTTTATTGTACTAGCATGCACTGGGATTGTTTCCCTCCTGGAAAATGGGATATTCAGATACCTCATTCAGCCTCTGTCTAAGCAAAAGCTATTGCCTTGTCCCATGACATTTTTTTATAAATGGACTTTCCATCTTGTTGTGGAAATTGTAAATATGCATGGTCTGTAGTTCAGGTTTTCAACCTTCCTGAGTTCTGCTATTACTGGTTATTCAAGTAATTTAAAAACATATGTGTTTATTTTTCACCCCCACGCTTACCGTTGCACAGTATTTTAGTTAGAGCAAGGTGGGAAACTAGTTCAGGATAGCACATGGGGTTTTTATCATTATTAGAAATGTTATTGCAGAGATTTTCTAGGAATATCAAGATTTAATTAATTTTTTTTAAGAGATTTTTCTTTTCTTTCTTGAAATGCATTTTTGCTTGCTTGTACTCTGATACTTCATCTTTTTGTTCCCTTCCCTTCACGGTTTGGAGGAAGCATGCTCGCACTGGTCCTGCAAATACTTAGTACAACCGTAACTGCACTGACGTGAGTAGCCAATATGATTACTCACAGCAATAAAAAAGGAATTTACACGTACATATGTGTTTGTCAGGGCTAGCGAAGCATTGTTTGCTGGATGAACAAGAAGGCTAAAGTGATGGAGGCAGGAGAGAAGTGAGTAGCGTTGGCCAGGTTCTTCAGTTAGGTTCATGGATGTGATAAATTAATAGTTGAATTTTTCTCTGTTATTGTAATGAATTATACTATTTAAGAATATTTGCCAATGGATGGGGTGTAAAATCCTCTCACTTTTATTCTGCTACAATTGATAATGCTCTATCACAGTCTCCAGCAAAGAAGAATAAGCTCCTTCAATTTTTTTTTTTACATGAAGGATCATTTAGTGGCTTATACCTAAACAAAAGTCTTCAGGGCAGTGTGTGACAATGATCCCTGTAGATTATTAGATGGTATCTCTTGAGGGATGCAGTGAACATCGTGGCAGCAAGCAAAGGGAAAAAGAATGACTCAACAACATATAAATTGAAAAAAAAGCTGTTGCCTTTCCACTCTGTTTGATCTTTAATCAAATAGCTGTAGCGTTTGAAGAAGTATCGAACGCGTGAGACATCTGGGGGTTCTTTTCTTCTTAGATCATGTTCTATCTATAGATCTCTGATCAAGCGTGTAACGTGGATAGGGTGGCTGCAGCAAGAACTACAGCACGCGCTTTGGGACTCCCAATGCTGCCACATGAGCTCATTGTTTCCTGTAGCATCTTTTTTTCCCCTCATTTTCACTCGATAGATGGAAGGACTTCAGAAAATTATTCAGTCTATAATCCCTTCTCACCTTGAAGTAAAAGGAAAGTAAATGTTAATACATGTAATAAAACAGAGGGATAGATTTTGGCCAGATGAGACCATTGGTTTATAGAAGGTGTTACGATTGGATAGAATTTGGCGTGTTGCTTTCCAGTGCTATGCTTTATTTTACGTACCTTTATAGCTCATAAACCCAGTAGGTTTGGTCACTAAAATAATTTCTTCTTCCAGAATAAAACACTCATGTTAAGCTTTTTATGTGGAGTATGGAATTTGTCTAGCCAGTTGAGTAATAATTGTCTGAGGTACTAGTATTTTTGAAGGGGATTAGTTCTTTTGCTGTAAGAAATGAAACTTTCTCTTTTAGAAACTGTTTCTTAATTCAGCAAATTATTTTGAATAAGTATAAGAATAGATTATTGAAATGCAAACTCATATTCATTTTGGTTGACCATAAAAATAATATTTTGTTCTTGGTTTCCATAATAATTATTTTTCTCCTTGCCCCCCTGCCCCCCCAATAAATTCTTTTCAGAATCATATACAAAGTATGAAGTTCTTGAAGACTTTACACTGCAGCATCACTCTGTAAAGAGTCCTTTTCATGCAGACTCTTCTTAACTGCCATCAGTTAATTCAAAGAGGGTATTTTCTACTTTCTTTAAAGTAAAGACAACTTTTGAAACAACAGTGAGTTTCCCAGTAACTTCTTGTGTTCAGGTTCATGCCCTAAATGCTTAAATAGAGGTTTATGAAGCGAGGTCTTGGTATGATTCCTTATACCTTTTGAGACCTGGGGTCTGTCTGAGTGGAGAAAAGAACTCTTATTTTTCTTACATCTACATTTTAAGTAAAATGAGGCAAAACTGTTTGAGGTGAGTGCTCTGCCTCAATCTGTTCTGAATTTGTTTATGGAGATGAGCCACAAGAGACTAATTTGAGCAGCAAATAAGAACCTTAACAAGATCAAGGTAATTAATAGTTCTTCTGCTTTGAAAGTGTCCGTGACAGCAGGCTGCAGCAATCAAGTGGTCGCAGATGAGGATGGGTTGACCATCTGTAATACTGGCAGGAGCAGGGCGTTATGGTGTGAATGTTACTAAGGTTGGAGAATGAGAAATTTGATTCAGACATGGGGAAATGATTTGACTCGCTGATTTTGCTAATCTCTGTGGTTTGTTGTATCTCTGTATTTTTGCATCCTATGTTCAATTCAACCTATATTAAACTAAAATACAAAAACAACCAATCAAAAAAACACCCAAAGATAGTTTGCATAGAAATCGATATGTAAAATTACTGTTTGGTTTACAAGGCGTAGTAAATAAGCAACATGCATTTTTCTGCAGAATAGACTGTAAGGGAAAGCTTTAATTTTCAGTCTTTTTTCTATAATAATTATGTGACAGAAAAGCATTCTACTAGAATTTGTACAAAAGAAAGGCCATTTTGTGGAGATGTACACACACACACACGTGGATAGAACAAATCTTTCTGATTTTCTTAATTTTCCCTTAAAAAAATAAATCAAGGCAATATTTTGAATTTCTTCATCAGTTTTCCATCACAGTCTTAGCAGATTTAGAAGTGCCTGTGAGTATTTATGTTTCCATGGCTTCTGCATAAACTCAAGGCTGGTTTTGGACTGAGACAGGCCATAGTGCAGTACTTTGAGATGGAGTGCTCTCAGGTGACTTGTTTGTGTCTCTGTCTTGCATCCTAGAGTCACACTGACTGATGGGTTTGGAGTCAGGCAAGAATGTTCCCCATGTTGGATAGATTTGGAGAAGGGGGTGGTGGTGGTGGTTATCACTTTGCATGTAGCCTGGGCCTGTTGTTTCACACATACAGACCTTGTCATCTAATGGTTCCTTCCTGTTCCAGGGACCAAGGTTTGGACAAATTCCTTAAGCTCGCTTTTTTACTTCCTGTGGCATATTTCAGGTTTTGAGGCCTTTGCTTTCCTGGATATTTATTCTTGTACTTGCTGCTGTGGCTGGTGGGTGTTTTGCTGTCGGTGCAAGCTGAGAGCACAGCACATGTTCTGTAGACCCTTCTGAGGATGATGCCCATAGTACAGATGGCCAGTAATACCACCCTGACCGCCCTGTCTTGTCTTCAGTAAGTCTGAGGCTTAATTGCACATAATTATTAATTGGTAGCATGTGATATTAATCAAATTCTGTATTTTAAGAATCTGAGCGACACACATTCATATCTTTATGCAAATGTAATGTGGGATTAGAAAGATAGAGGCAGTTGGTGGAGGAGAAATTTAATTTAGAAGTTTGCTTAAAGCTTTGTGGCTTTTTTTCTCCTCAGTAAAGATGTGATAAGACGTGCTGAAATCTTCCAGTGCCCCATGGCAGTGAAAGACCTTGTGGTCGTGGTTGTCCTGTGAGCTTCTGCTTGGGGTTGGAACTTCTGAAATAATTCCAATATGCAAGTAATTTTTGAACTCCTGAACAGAAGATTGGACGTTCAGTTTACACCCGAACTCCTCATTGAGGATGTATACTTTTTCAATGAGGCCTTTGGTATAAAACTTAACAGACACTTTTGTTTTGAGGAAAGCGTGAAAATATTTCTCAAGCCTTTCTCAGAGATGTATCACTTGATTGAAATTTCTGCAAACAGGCACATTCCAGGTTCTCATTCCTTAGGTTTGCAGTACTGTGTGTAAGCTGAAGTAATAAGGTACAGCAGAAGTAAAGCTAGCTTTCCACAGGGATGCTAATTAGACATAGCCAACAGTGAATTATGAAGCAATAGGCACTACTTGAGCCCTGTGGATAAATAGTAAATCATGGTATAAATGCTCTTTAAGAATGTTGTGGTCTCTGTCTAAAATTTCTCTTCCTTATTTGAAGATTTCTTATTTTTCCACCATCTAAAGGACAACTTCAGTATAAAATACTGTCTTTGTTTACTTGTGAGATAATTTTTCAGGATACAATTACTTTTTCTGTTGTTCTTTTTTTTTAGTTGTCTGAAATCTGATTTTATAATTAATTTATTTTGTCCCACGACCCTTAGCCATTTGTATTCCTGGACTCCGATTGTTTTACATTATGCAAAGCGATAGGCAATGCATGGCTCCTAACCCCAAACCCCAGTTGTTGTCATACTTTTCATACGTTTTTTAGAAAGAGCAATCTTTCATCATGAAAAAGGCTTATGGTGGAGAAATGTCACCTGCAGCTGAAACATTAGCTGACCATGACATACATGGTATGAATAAATAAATTGCTGAGCTGTGCAGCTGCTTTACCTTGAAACCATGACTGGGGGAACGCTTTACATTGAGCAGAGGAGCATCCATAGTTTGCTGTGCCAGTTCAGGGGGCAGGACCCTCTTGGCAAGGACAGCTGGCAAAATCCTTTGTCATTTCCACTGCATCTTTCCCCTTTCTGTGATTAACTGTCACCCAGACGCAGCAGGCACTGGCTGGTTTATTCCCTGAAAGTTTGTTTCTGGTTAGTTTCTGAAGCATTGCTTGTGCTGCTCCAGTCAGTGCTGCTTGTGCTTCTGTCGTCAGGGATTTAAATTTAGTGATGAAACCCCCTGGGTTCATCTGTCTCAGGCCACGAAGTGGTTTGTGTACCATTTGCAAATGGTCAAAGCAATTAAATGTGGTATAACTTAATAATGGCCTTCTATAAGAGGCCATATAAGCTTATAGGACCAGTGTTTTCTCTGCACTTCCAGCAGATATAATATTAATGTAAATATTTTCCCTGTTTTTAAAGACACTCAAGTTCTCTTTAATGCTGTGAAAAAGTTCTGTTGGGCTGATGTTAATTGTAACCTACTGTGAGCATAAATACCAAACACACACACTGAAAAAAATAATTAAAAGAAAAAAGCCAACTTACTTGAGGTGGCTGAGGATGGCTTCCTCCCCCAGATGGAAGGTGTCTCCCTCTGTGGTGTACATGCTGACCAGAGACCAACGTAGCCATAATGTTTACAATGGTCTGGGTCTCTCCACCCTTTGAAGAAATCCTGTTGGAAGGAAAATGCTTATCAGGAAAATAGATGAACTCTTTGCAGCCTTCTCTGCATTAGAAACATCCTCTGAGAAAGACGGCAGGTGTGTTAGGACCAAATACACTCTCAGAGTGTTTACATGCCTACAGCAGTTTATATTCTTAGGATCTTTGATGAAGGACAGTAGCGTGACACACTAAATCTGTTCCATCACTAAAGTCTAGCATGGATGGGAGTGTTAGACTCTCTGAATAGTTGCCCTTGGGAGGACACAAAACTGGAGCATCCTTCAGGATGCGGTCTTGAGCAACCGACAGAGGACTGATGACCCTCAGGTACAGCCACTGAGAGCTTGAGGAAAGATGCAGCAAGTGAGCCCAGGTGGCTTAGTCATTCTGTGGGGACAGCCAAGCCTCTGTTGCTAAGGAGCAACTTTGGGATAGTCCTGGTGATCAAGTCAGAATGGCTTGGCAGTTGGTGAACTTTATGAAAACAGAATGAAAAAATGGCAGATGACTAGAAGCAGTATAGATCACCAGAGATGTCTGCATTGATTATCTCAAGAGCAGCCTAATTGCATATATTCAATTAAGTGCAGGGAGATCCTGTGTGGATAATGACATGGTAGCTACTGTAATATAAATAATATTTTTTCTATCAACCTAGGCATCTTCTTTAAGTCATCCATACCTTTGCCTACCTTCCTGTGCAACAGCCTTATCTACCTTTCCCTATTCCTTGATGAGCAGGAGAGATAGACTTCCTTCAGCTACTCAGTTTTCTCATTAGTGGGTCTTCAGAGTTTGATGGCTGATTAATATTTTGGGTCCAAAACAAGACTGCCCCCTCCCCCCGCCCATAATAAATGTAAACCAATCACATCCAATCTTTCTTTCTTTCTTTTTTTTTAATATTACATGCCATACCCAGCAACACAGGAAAACAGCTCTGGAGCTTTTTGAACAAGCATCATCGGGGCAGCAGTCTTTCTTCTGAAAAAACAGGAATAAAGGACACATAGCCCTTCAGGAGCTATCATTACTACTTGGAAAAGCATACAAATATCACATGTGAAAAGAATATTCGTTAGGTGTGCATAGGCAAGGAAAGTAGATGCTAGTGGATGCTTCTAAAGTAACTTTTATGTTTGTAATCAGGGGAGAGCTCTGAGACAGAGAGGAGAACATATTATTTAAAAAAAAAAAAAAAAAGTTCAAGGGTGTTTTTTCCTCCCTCAGAACAGAGAGTTGCCAATATATAAACATTTCAGAGAGAATTTTACACCACCTCATCTTTACGTCAGGCAGCATTTAATGGTTGAATGATCTCCTTCCCCGAGACTTGGCAGCTATCCTCCAGGGGCCGACTTTGAGGATTACAATGACAGTCCATCAGTGGATCTTTTCCAATATAAACTAGACTAGGACCATTTAAAATAAGTTGCTATCAACAAGTCAAATTAACTTTATTTATGTTAGAGGCTTTTCTATGAGTATTTTATAACCATGTGGAATGTTAATATCCGGAGGGGCTTTGCCTGTTGTTGGTGTGATCTGGGAATGTTCTAATTCATGTGATTAAGAACAATTTACCTGATTTCTTTCAAAATTATGTGATTTGTAACATTCAGGTCCAATCAGTGTCTAACTTGCAGTGCTCACTAAACTTTTCCCGATTCCTGCTTTTTACAGGTGGAAATAACACTTCAAGATATCAATGACAACCCACCAGTATTCCCCACAGATATGCTGGATCTGACTGTAGAAGAGAATATAGGAGATGGCTCTAAAATATTGCAGTTGACAGCCATGGATGCTGATGAGGTAGGAGCGTGATTTCTTATTTGAATATCTGTACTAAAAATGCTCTTCTGGAAATAAGTGCTTTTACTTGTTCCCTTCATGAGAGCTTAGCCTTGGGAGTCATTGTGGTCGTGCCAAACTGTGTTTGGCCCATTCGCAAACCCATGTTCAGTGGCGCAGAGCCAAACACACACAAGCAAGTGACACAAATACTCTATTACTTGAATGCCGCTCACTGGTTTGTCTATAATGAGTTAATGTTTTCCTAACACCTCTTAATGAGCGGTTCTACTAATGGAAAAAAAAAAAATGCCCTGCATTTTGGGTTTAGATGGTCTTGTTGTCTTACCATACACTATACCCAATGACTTGGTGAAGAAGGCACTGGACTGCCCGGCTCATGATAGAGATTTATTGAAATTCAGTTTAAGATCACAGTGAGATCCAAACTGACTTTGAAGCTGAGATGTTGTAGATCCCAATTTCAAGGTGTGCAATATAATGTGAGCCAAGTCTTGGAGAACAAGAAAACTTTTGATAATGCCTGCTCACCCTTTGACTAGAACTACTTAATATCAGTATTATCTTTTCCTAAAGAAGGTTGTATTTCAACAAAAAGAGGGGAAAAGAAAGAATGCTAAAAATACGTGCGATGTATATGACCCTGTTTGCAAAACAGTCTTACCTGCTTAGATTCATTGCTGTGATAGCAGGATGCTGCAACTGAGGACCTATTAAGAAACCAGCAAAAGCCTTTGAGCAACTGATGTTAAACAGTTGAACAGTCATCTTGGTGAGGAATATTGGAGTCTTACTGTGTATGTCAGGCAAATGTATCCACATTTAAGTTGATATATTCATTCCTCTTGGAAACTAAGTTATGAGAATGTTAATCATATTGTTTCATTCACTTGAACTAATTCTTTCCACTGGGGAAAGGCCTAGAAAGTCTATATGAGCATAGAAAGAAGTTTGTGTTGTCATTAAAATATAGGGTTACACTTAACAACAACAAGCAATTCTTGCATTCAAATAATAAGGTAATTCAACCTCCTCAAGAGAATTTTATTTCTGGCCTTTTTTGTGTTAGCTTAGTTAGTCATCCTGTGATTGTTAATCGATGTATTTAATCTTATTACTACAGAGGGAACCACTGGAACACCCCCAGGAATGATGCGAACGCGATGATGAACTTTTTGTTCCTCCCTCTTTTTTTTTTTCTGGCAGCAGCCTGAGATACAGACAGAAACTAGGATTTTAGAAAGGTGCATATCTGTGACTAAAATTCTAGCTGCTTGCCTTCAGATTAGGAAGCGGTATATATTCAACTACCTCTTTCTGCTGTGATATGTCAAACAGATATCTGAGATTTTAGCAATATGTTAGACTCCAGCCTCTTTTTGACCATTCCTAAACTGCACCTAATATGTTACCCATTCTGAAGCACTCCACTCAGTGGGAATTGACTTGTTACCTTACAACAGAAATCAGTCAATCTTTTTCTAAAAATGAATGATTTCAATTTCCCTACCAGAACATTTGTAACTCAGACTCTTTACAAAGAGTCCAAGGGTTTTTTAGCATGCAGCTCAGTAAAACAGCATCCTGCCTTTGCTACATGCACAAATGCTTTCAGAATCAAAGTTTTAGCTTCAAAAGGGTAAGTGACAGAACCCTTAAAACTCATGGCTGAGTGGTGTACAAGAACCCCTTTTGCAAATATTTTTAAATGGTAGTATGAAGGCAGAAAATTTCAAACTCATGTCTGTTATAATAAGGAAGCATAGAACGGTTTGGGTTGAAAGGGACCTTTCAAGGTCATCTAGTCCAATGCCCCTGCAGTGAGCAGGGATATCTGCAACTAGAGCAGGTTGCTCAGAGCCCTGACCAATCTGACCTGGAATGTTTCCAGGGATGGAGCTTCTACCAAATCTTTGGACAACCTGTGCCAGTGTTTCACCACCCTGTGTAAAAGATTTCTTCCTTATATGTAATCTGTATCTATCCTCTTGTAGTTTAAAACCATCACCTCTTGTCCTGTCACAACAGGCTCTGCTAAAAATATTGTCCCCATCTTTCTCATAGGCCCCCTTTAAGTATTGAAATGCCGAAGTAAGGTCTCTCAAGGACATCCTAGAGATCTGAGTAAAGGTGGAAATATATTCTATAGGTGCTAAGTGGTACCAAAGTCTTTTAAGAATTACAACAGCTTCTAGCCCTTTGGAGCTTCTCGAGGTCAGTTGTTGATGGCAAATTTCTGTACAGCTTTTTAATAGGTTTTGCAGACAGGTAGCAAACCTACAAACCTATCTTACAAACAAAACACTTATTTTTACTTCTCACCTAACACTTGTCAAGTTACTGCTTTGGTTAAACCAATACCACACGTGGCTGTGCTTTCAGCTGCACTCTGTGAGGAGGCCACTGGCTAGTCAAACAGGCAGTGAAGAATGTGGTCACCTCAGAAATCTGAAATTCTCAGCTGATCTTTTTGCTAAGTGGAACAATTGGAGGAAAGCATGTGATGTCCCCCAGGTACACCTGAGCACACAGCTGCTGTGTGTTCTGAAGCACTGCATGCAGCACTTCATGGTAGGACACTTGCAGAAGCTTGTTTTCTTTCTAAACTTCATTTTATCAGTTAGTTCAGGCCAACTTTTTGAAATAACAACGGAGGCAGAAAGTTTGGCATGAGGCACTTCTAAGGTCAGATAACTAATGCTCATCTCTTATCTCACAAATACAAGCAGGTGTTTATCTCTTTTAATTTGCTTTTTTAGGCAAGACTGTTTGAAACAGCTGTAGAAATTCTTTCTCCCTGATCTCTTTGATCTGTTGCTCACTGGAGAGGGCATAGTAAATATCCGCTCACCCACCAAAACACATTGCTGGGTATAGTCAGGGGTGTAGGTACACGTATATGATGTTGGAGGTTACCAAACCTTCAGTGCCCTTAAACCTGTCTTGGAGAAAGAAGGACATGACCCCAGGATCCTAGGTGTCCATCTTTTTTCCCTTAAAGACCAATGTCAGTCTGCTAAGAAGCAAAGTAACAGAGCTCAGGTAGCATTCCTTTTTCTGGAAAGCTTCAGTACCCCTCAGAGATAAGACCTCTAATGCAGATGGATTTTCTTGTTACTAATCAATGGTGCATACTGGATGCAGGTGGCTTTTCTTAGTGTTTGTGACAGGGCAGGGCTGAGGCAAAATGCTAGTATTTTTTGAATGGAAGCTTCAGTATTTGTCTAACAAGTTTTACTTTGAACCTTTAATGGGGGGAAAAACCCACAACATAACAAGCAAGACAAAACAAACAGAAAAGCCCACACCAACAAAAAGGATGGTCATTTTTCTATGTAACATTGCTTTAATTTTCCTTTTAACTAAAATGTTAAAATTCCACATGAATATTTTCTTTTTTCCCAAGGACAAATGAGATACTTTGACCCAAAAGCAAACGATTTTGACTTCCAGCACAACCCAAGAGATCAGAACTGTGATTTTAATGACACATGATTTGTTAGTTTCAGGCTGTTTATTTACAGGGGTAAATGTGTTTCCATGCAGAAACTGGCCTTTGAGGGGCTGCTGCAAGCACAGCTCCCACGAGTTTCTCCTGACTGGGAGCTGCAGCTCTTGCCATGTGTGCTGACTGGTGGAGCTGCTACATGGCCACATCTGGTGCTCCCTTCTGGCATCCCTCCCTCTCCTCCTCCCTCCATCCCACCTCCAGAGAGTGAGAAAGGCAGAGCTGATCCCACTGGAAGGGATTTAACTTGACCTTTGAACACAAAACAAGAAGAATAAACACTGATCCCTGTGTAGGAGGGAAGCTGCCCAGGGAAGTGGTTGAGTGACCATCCCTGGAGGTATTTATAATGTGGCACTTAGTGATGTGGTTTAGTGGTGGCCATGGCAGTGTTAGGTTTATGGTTGAATGCAATTATCTTAAAGGTCTTTTCCAATCTGTATGAATCTATGATTCTGGGTTACACTGCTCAGCAACGCTGGCTGGAAATTAAAGCAGGTATCAGAGCTTTATGGTGCTGCCTGAATGTGATCCTTCTATGAACAGTGGAGCAAAAAGTATCTGGGTAATGTCATCATTTCACATCTCATAAATAAAAACTGTATGCGTATGCATCTTTTCTGGGCGACTGAAGCAAGGACTGGGCAGGAAGGCTCTTTATTAAAGGAAGTTGTTCTGAAAAAATATTCGCCAAGTGCAGTTACTGGAATGATTCTTGTCTTACTGAAAATTATGGTGTGGTTTTCCTGGCAAATAACTTGATTTGACCACTTCTGTTTTTACTTAGGGAGCAAATGCCCTCGTGACATACACTATTATCAGCGGAGCAGATGACAGCTTCCACATTGACCCCGAGTCAGGAGACCTGATAGCCACCAAGCGCCTGGACCGGGAGCGCCGCTCCAAGTACTCCTTGCTGGTTCGTGCTGACGATGGCCTGCAGTCCTCAGACATGAGAATAAACATCACTGTTAGTGATGTGAATGACCATATCCCCAAATTCTCCAAGCCAGTGTATTCCTTCGACATCCCGGAAGATGCCACTCCAGGTATATAAGAAATAGCCTTAAAATTGACTGAGTTTTTTCTTTTTTTTTTTTTTTGTCAATCCACCGGGACCTGAGGGGGAAGGGGGGGGGGCGGGGGGGGTGTCAGACCCGTCTGACTTGGCCAGGAGACAGAAGGTGCTGAAGGGGTCGGTCAGATGGGCTGGGGAAAAAGAGAGAATCGCATCATGCTGAAAATCTACTTCCTACAAAATCTCAGTCACTAGTGAGTTCAGATTTCTTTTCAATGGGAAATAGATAAATGGCTGCCACGCAAATAAATCTTAGATACAGAATAGGAATTATGTCTGTATCCCAATGGAAGCCTCTGAGTGCAAGTTCTTAAAAAAAATAGCAAACAGAAAAGTAGGAGGAGGAACAACTCACAGGATACAAATTTCATGAAGATACCCATCATGAAGATGTGATGGTGATGCTGGGATTGGTTTAGTGAGCTGTCTTCAGGGACTTACAGTACTTAATTCATTAAGTGTAGGATCTTAAAATGGGTTACTATTGAGCAGACAGTTATACACTGATTCCTTAATAATATTCCCTACATGTCCTCGGTTACTAACCCTGACTTCGTAGGTCCTTGATCTTATCTTTGACTTCTGTTTTTGACAAGATATTTGTAGAAAATCTAACCTTTAGATAATTATTTCTCATTCCTAAATATGATCACTGACTTCTTGAGGTGTTGTTTGCTTCTTTTAGAGCTTGTTTTATAGGCAAGACTGTTTGATGTTTAAAAGTTAGGTCATAAGACAGAAAATATTTACACTAAAAGAGTTTTTCAAAAACTGTGCTATATGATATGTCTCCAGAAGAGAAGTGAATACTACTTGCAATAAAAAGTTTCCGGTATTTTGTACAGGCTGCTGGTATAAAAGCAGTGTCTGCCGTGTTAGTAACTGAAGCATCTTAGAAGCTTTTTCTAAAGCATGAATAAACAAAGGAGATGCAAATGACATGGTGATAGCTTTCAAGCTTGTTTCAGGGCTTTGATTTATAAGTGTGGGAGGCTTATCTTGGGACAACCAAGATGACCCCCGTGCCTCCAACTTTTGCACTCAGTCCCACAGTCTCAGTCCAAAACCTTGGTGATGTTTTGCATTAAGGGATTACAGTGCAATCAGCCATGCCTCAGGAATCTGCTCTGGAAGTAATTGAGATGTCTGTGTAGCACAGGGTGGTTTGGTTGCTGATCCCCAGCTATGCTCTTCTCTCTTGTCAATCAGAGGCCTGAGCCTCAGTCTGTTTTAGTAAGAATAACCCTGGAAATAACCATGGACACTTTTAAGACTCAGCTGGTCAGGGTGCTGGGCCATCTTATCTAGACAGTGCTTTTCCCAAGAAAGGTTGGACCAGATGAACCTCAAGTTTCCTTCCAACGTGGTATTCTCTGGAATGGCAATTGTAATTCCCTCCATGTTAAGATGAGGATTCTCTCTTTAATCATTGATGGGGTGTATATTGTGCTTTGTACCCTGCCTGCTCCGCAGGGATAGATGCCACAGGAACAGGCTGATTTAGTACTTGAAGTGCTGCTGCTTCTCCTGTTCCTCTCTCCAGTGGTCCCAGAGCAGCTGGCGGGCTCATCTGGAGGAGAAGAGCTGTGAGCTTTCCTCTTCAGGGCTCCGCTTTCTATCCCAGAGAGTAATCGCCATTCCCCTTGCAGTCTGACAGCTGTGACTGGGAATTGTACCTTCCCTGGGCCTCAGCTCTGCTGAGCTTCCCTGCCCCATGGTGCTACAAACTCACTGGAGGGCTGAGAATCCCATCCAGCTTCAGGACAGCCCTCTTTACAAATTAGCACACAATCAGAACCATTAAAGCGTAAGGTGATCAAATGGAGCTGGATTAAAAAAAGCTGTAGCACTATTCTTCATTCTGATGATAAGCATTTTTCATTGTCTTGTTGCTAGAAAATAGTTAACTCTGCTGCAATGTGTGTAATTCATCTGGTTCCAGGGAAAAGAAATTAAACGGTTTATTTTCTTGGGAATGAGCTGATTCTGATTATAATTAGTGCTTGAAATACTAAAAAGTGACACTTAATTTCCAAACCTTAGTGAGATAGGTCAGTTGTGCGAACGCAGCTATGAAGAAATGAAAACAATGGCACAAATTCACAAGGAGTTGAATTTCAGAAAACAGTGAAGAATGAACCCCTCTAAGGTTTCCAGTTTTCTAACCGCAGTTACCCTGTGAAGGCACTTTTTCAAAAAGTAGATCTGGGATATGTGGTATGTACTGACATTTCAATTTCTGCATTTAGAAAGAAGTATCTAGAAGGTTTCAGAAGTCATGTTTGTCTGCAGGGAGGAGAGGGTCCTTTGAGTCACAGAAAAAAAATCCCTAGCAGGAGAAAAGGTGGTTTTGCCCCAGTTGATATCTAATCTGGACATGTTCCCATTTGAAAATAAAAACAAACATTCCTGGCCTTCTGGGGGGGATTTTTAGTTAACCCTTTAAAATAAGTATCATACTGAGTAGTGGTCCTTTCAGCTTTGAAAGACTTTTCACAGTAGTCAGTCATACAATATTGAAGCTTGAATTTCTAGTGGAGGACACATTCTGAAGGGCTGCTTGATGATGAGCTGGCTCTGACCACACCAGTGAGCTGTTGTTTGCGAGTGACAGACTTCACCTTCCTGTCGTGTTTTGCAGGTTCCTTGGTGGCAGCCATTCTAGCCACTGATGATGACTCCGGTATCAACGGAGAAATCACGTACACTGTAAGTGAAGATGATGAAGAGGGTATCTTCTTCCTGAACCCTGTCACCGGGGTCTTCAACCTGACTCGCGCGCTGGACTACGAAGTGCAGCAGTATTACATTCTTACTGTTCGCGCAGAAGATGGGGGAGGCCAATTTACTACCATCAGAGTGTACTTCAATATATTGGACATCAACGATAACCCGCCAGTGTTCAGCATGACCTCATACAGCACATCTTTGATGGAGAACCTGTCTCCAGGATCCGCTATTCTCAACTTCAGCGTCACCGATGCGGATGACGGTAGGCGTGCATGGTTCCTCACATTCTCTATCTCTCTATGAAATATGTATTTCATCTTAGCAACCTGTTAGAAAACATAGTAGAAAGATACCAACACATGCTTAAATTCACCGCATGCTGTATAAACAGAAGTTACTTTTTTCATACTTCACATTAGGTTTAAGTGGGTGGTTTTGTCCTTTTTTTTATTTGTGATAAACTATAAATGCAGTCAAATACTGCTTTTCAATGCTGTTGTGAAAATGAGTCACAGAGCTCTATTTTTACCTAGAGCATGTTACAGCAGTTGAACACAATGATTTCTCCCCTGGTGCTTATGTTGCACATTTAAATTAGACGTAAGAGTTCTTTCAGATCACTTTTTTCCGTAGCGTTTATAATACATTCTAAATAAGGTTATGACAGCATGAGACATCATCTGCAGTTATCGTACATGTACTGGAACTTTTAAGTGTATCATGAAGAGAACTGAGATCTACAGCATATTGGTAGTGGAGATTAAGAAACTGATTAAAAGAGATCACTGGAAAATTTCTCATTAAAATAAGCTTTAATCTTAGGATTATTTATGGCATCTAGAAGGTGTTAATGTGTTGGAATGTAAAAGATATGATCTTTATAGCTTGCTTAACCATATTGCCATACAGTTTATGTCCAAGCAAGAATAATAATAAAATATGGCTATAAAAGATATAAAAATCATTCCATAGCATACTACGTTTTCTTAAGTGTCCACAGACATTAGTCAGGGTGACTTACTACAAAATTATTCGTAATACTCGTAGTGACTTTACAGGTGACGGTTATTTTTGTGGCATGTTAAACTACCTTGTCACCTCTCAACTTGACACTGGCTCAGCAGAGCCCATAGAAATGTCTTGCACTGAAGTGTGCTTCAAGCACAAAGTACCTGCGTGCTTTGAGGAATCCCAGTTTATGCCCATAAAATGACTGAGCTGATCAAGATTATTCAGAAGAACAGTTTTTCCTCAGGAAATGCTGAACTCAGACATTTTTGTGGGAACATAAATTCTGTGCTGATGGATAGAACTTTCCGTGGTGAAAATTGTACAACTGGTTTCGAGATCAAATGGAGAAAGTGAGCAAGAAGAGATTCCCTAAAATAAGCCAACAAGTCAGGAATTGTAACTAGGTGATAATGGCTATTCTTGCACAGATCTTTCTTTCACCACTCTTGTTAAAGCTTTTATTTTATGTAAACTAACTATATTGGAGGAGGAACTTGTGCTTGCATCATGCATATCAGGGAGAAGGGAGCACTCCTTCAGACCTGTAGATAAATGGGTTTGAGTCTAGTTTATCTCCTCCTTTATTTCTTAGGTTCCTGTTAGCAGTACGATGCTTGGTTTCAAATATTTTTGGAAGTTAATTTCACTTAACCATTATGAGTCTGTTTTCATTTTCTCTTGCACTTCATACATTCATTTCCATCTGTGCGCAGTGGACATGAACTGTGTCATAGAACTGACATATTGTACATTCATCATGCACTCAATTATCAAGGAAGCAAATGAGTATGAGAGGAGCAATGCAAGGAAAAGTCAGATATCTTGCCTTTTGTATTTTCTGGCACACATACTTTTCTAACAGGCTGGATTTAAAATTAATAGGGCAGAAATTTCATTCCAAGAGCATGCCAGGTTTGAGTTCCCCCACAGGACTGTAACTTCAGCAAATGTTATGATATATTGGTGTTTCTGTTTCAAGACCAAGCTTGTTATCCTGTGTCATCTTATATTTATCTAGAGCACAGAAATAGCTAGTACTGTACTCCTCTGCATGTGGCTCACAGATAATGCACACAAATATAATTTCATTGATTATTTCTGTTATATGATCCCATAGCTTTAAGGAGCTCTGAGAGGCATTTTTTTATGATGAGGTATACTTATTTTAGGGTAAAGGCTGCTAAAAGGCAAAAATGTGGCAATGGTGAAACTGCTCCCATTTTTCTTTTCTTGTTTTCCCTTGGGAAACACTGTTTATCTCAGCTTGGGCCATTTCATATACAGATGCATAGTAAATATCAGCTACAGCTCTTGGCTATGTACAGAGCAATAAAGAATTCGGTTTCCTTAAACACATTCATTTTGAGATGCAGATTTTCATTTTTTTCCACATCAAATTAGCAGGAAAAATCTCAGGGCAAAGCACACACTTGTGTCTTTGTTAAAAAGCAGAGGAAGATATTCCTCCAGGCAAAAACTGGTGGGATTTCCCAGTTAGACTCCACAGGTATTTACAGAATAAAGGAAGGAAGTAGGATATATTTTTGTCTCATTAGTAAATACATAAAAATAGAAACAAGATCCTTAAAAGATCTTCATCATGAAGTTGGTGGCTGCATGTCTGAGCCCTCACTCAGTTTTATCAGATTAACTGTCAGATAAAATAAACCAAAAGCTCAACAAAGAGTATGCCCCTACATTCTCCCGCAGAACAGACCAGCTCCAGATTTGGGGAGAGGGGCTGGATGAGGCACACAATGCCAGCTTGGCATGCTGTGTTTAAAAAAAGAATAGTTCATTAAGTGGCAGTCCTGGCTCCACTGATACTTAGACAGCTCTCCTTCTGCTTTGCAGTTTATTATATGCATTAACAGCATTGAAACCTGTGAGAATACAGGACAAGGAATGAAGAGTTGCATGGAGGTGAATTTGCAAGCAGTACATTTTATGGGAGAAAACACCACCACAGAAAACACTAGGAAATAAAAAAGTCTTTTTGAAGTATTAAAAACAAATTAGTAATAAAATAATAAAAAGTAAATTACATCTGTATGATCTAATTCCAACCCATCAAGTCAAATGGCAAAAATCTTGAATTGCCATAAAGTACTTTACTGACTTTCATCCTTATAATTAATGAGTCATTTGAAAATTCAGCTGAACAAAAAATAGACTAGCATTTAACTTTCACAGTGCTTCACTTGATCAAAGTAATGGAGAAACGCTAATATCTAGCGTATAAATGTATTAATTTCTTTAATTGCGTTATAATATTTTGTCTTTCATGTTTGGTTCTATTTATTTTATAATTAAGTTCCTACAAGAGAAGAAGAGAGAGGGAAAGATGCCCATTAGAATAGCCGCTGGGGGAAAAACAAGTAAGACTGCAGTTCCCAAGTCTGAGCATAACCAACAGCAGATATTAATAAATCTAATGCAGGAATAATTTTATTATCAAAGCAATTCAGTCAGAGGGAAAAGAGCTTCTGAGAAAAAAAATGACAAAATGCCCAGCAAAGTAATTAGCTACTTCAGGAGACAGCTTGGTTGCTTTGCATGAAAAAGTGAATTTGAGGGGTAAATTAGCAGCAAACAGTCTGTTTATCTACTAATCCTAAATCACCCAAACCAAGAACACAAAATTAAAAAAATTAGTTAATATAGGATAAATACCTTTATCTATCTATCTATATACATGAGGGAAAACCGATTCTAGTTAGGTGTTCCCAAAACTTAGTTGTTCAGAGTGAACTCTGAAGTGGTAACATATGTTTGTTTCCTGTGTTACATATTTAAGGCCATTTCACAACCTTGTCAAGATTCAGAACGCATTTCCCTTACCAGAATTAAAAACCTCTCCCTTGACCATAATTGCTGGTTGTGTTTCGATCATAAGATGAGCACTGTTCATCTGATATTTTGGAATACCATGCCATATATGGGAAGCATACCTCTCCTCAGTGTTCACTCTTGGCTTGCTCCAGCTAGGCTTGGGAGTTTCTGGATGTGGCTTTTTTTAATTGAGTGGAAGAATTCATGAAATAATTACATTAATAATAATGTGGCTTAGTTCAACAGGGGGAATGGAGGAACATGGCTGTTTAGTGTGCAGCAGAACTATTGAGGCTTCTCAGTAGTTGAGTTTCTGAAGGAAGACCCTTCAAAAACCTTTACCCCTAAACCATTGTAGATGGGGAGAAGTTACGCATGTTGCCACTGTGCAGGTCTTGATGAATGAAATGCAGAGATGAGCTCATCCAGGCATTCTCTCTGCGGCCACTCCAGTTAACCTCCATCCCTCCCTCTCTGTCTTCAGCTTGTGTCAGCAAATTACTTCAAAGGCCTCTGTGCCACTGTGAAACTTTGCTGAAATTAGCTGATGGATTCAAAAACAGTGATGAGGAGGCTGAACAGGCATCATGGGCATACGTCCTCATTTCCATAGGAAATGAGGCCAGAAACATTTATATGTAGGTTGGTGGGATGAAGTCATGTTCTCTACCTTTCTTCTCCCCACCTCACCAGGCTCCAACTCACAGCTATCCTTCAACATCGCATCTGGGGACAGCGCAGGGCACTTCGGCATCGACAACAACGGGGTGCTGAGCATCAGGCAGCCCTTGGACCGGGAAAGCCAGTCCTTCTACAGCCTTGTCGTGCAAGTCCATGACATGGCCCCTGTCCTGGCCTCCAGGTACACAAGCACGGCCCAAGTTTCAATTATTCTGCTGGACGTGAATGACAGCCCTCCAAGCTTTATCTCCCCAAAGCTGACCTACGTCCCAGAGAACACGCCGATAGATACAGTTGTGTTCAAAGCACAGGCAACTGATCCCGACAGCGGCCCCAACAGCTACATCGAATACAGTCTGCTCTGGCCTCTGGGAAACAGATTCAGCATTGGCACTATTGACGGTGAAGTCAGGCTTACTGGGGAGCTTGACAGAGAAGCTATGTCCAACTACACGTTGACTGTGGTAGCCACAGACAAGGGTGAGCCTTCCCTTTCTTCATCTATGGATGTAGTGGTTATAGTCCTGGACATTAATGACAACAACCCACTTTTTGCCCAGAAGCTTTATGAAATAGAGGTGGGGGAAAATACTTTGACAGGGACAGATTTAATCCAGGTGGTTGCTACAGATGGAGATGAAGGTACAAATGGGCAGGTCCGCTACGCCATCGTGAGCGGAGATGCCAGTAATGAGTTTCGGATCGATTCTGTGACAGGGGTGATAACAGTTGCCAAGCCTTTGGACAGAGAGAATAAGCCCTCCTATACACTGACTGTTCAGTCGGCCGACCGCGGGAGCAGCCCAAGGACTGATACCACAAAAGTCAGTATTATCCTGAAAGACGTCAATGATTATATTCCCACATTTGAACTTTCTCCTTACTCTGTGAATGTCCCTGAGAACTTAGAGACACTCCCAAAAGTTATTCTTCAGGTGAGTACATTAAGCAAATAAATATGCATCTCCTACAGTTATTAGCATGCCTTGGTATATGGTGTTAATGTATAGTGTCTTTCCTTCAAAATTAAAAAGGTGCAAGACAATTGAAAAGATACCTCTTGGCTTTAATCTAACATGCTGTGATCATTGCCTGGTTTTCCTTTTTGTTTTTTTGGTTGGGGTTCTTTTTTGCTTGTTTGTTGTTTTTTTTACCAAAAGTTTGTATTATGTTTTGAAGCTTTGTTTGTGTTTTTCCTACGTAATTTCCCACCCATGCTGGGACTTTAAGACTTTGCGCTGTCTCATCTTATTCTCGACTTTTATGCAGCCAAGCTCGCAGTCTGATCATTGCCTACATAGGATGAGTCTGTGTGCCAGACACTGAAAGAACACTGAATGGATTCAGGACATGCAATGCTTGCTTTGGTACCAGCCTATGCCAGATCATCTGTGGTTTTCACTGAGCCCCATCAGTCTTTATTGTACTAATGCTTGAGAAAAATCAATAATCAACTATTTAATAATTTCAAACTATGCTTTTAAGTCCCATCACTACTGTGATAAGTCATTTTTAAAATTACAGCCAATTTATACTAGCCCTTAAAACATTTGGATTAATTCAACCCATTAATGTGGATAATTGTCATAGAGAATAGTTCCTTTATCCAAAAAAATTTCACTGAGCTTATCAGTTCTTGATATTTCTTCTCACATGTTTGCATTGCTTTTGCAGGTTGTAGCAAGGGATGATGATCAAGGCCTAAACAGCAAGCTTACTTATGTGCTGGTGTCTGGAAATGAAGAAGGAGCTTTTACTCTCTCACCCAGCGGAGAGCTGCGCTTGGTGCAGAGTCTGGACCGGGAAGCAAAGGAGCAGTACCTTCTGCTGATCACAGCTGCTGATGCAGGTATAGTAGACGGGCAGTCTCTGCTGGTGAAATCTTGTTGTCACTTGAAAACATGGTGTTCTGGGTAGAAAAGAAGTATTTTCATGGTGGTCTGAAACTTTAGTGGCTGGAGAGTGGTAACCCAGCTTCAGTGTAAATCTCTGTGGGGAAAGCTGGGCCTAGCTGATATTGAAGGGAGTTCCATCTCTGGGAATTGAGATTTTATCCTTTCATCTAGTCGTCTGATAGTAGGACTTGCTACGGGTTTAGGTAGGTTGATTTTTGCCCTGCAGTGGTAAGTCATCCTACTTAGGTCATAGGAGCCTCATGCGTGGAGATAAAATGACAATAAAACCCAAAATAATGTTGTCATCAGAAATATGCAGACAGGTCAAAGCAATGGCTAGAAAACAGCTATGGACTGCTTGGTTAATCTTACTGAAATCTTGCCTCTGAAAAGTAATGACAATATTAACATTCCAATTTCCTGCTTTGCTCATCATTCATTCATACATTTGATCTAGAATCCCAAATGTATTCCAAATTCCCTCAGTTTAAAACAGGATGTGAATTCCTATTATGAAGAGTAATTACACTTTCACCTGAGGTGTCCGAGCACAAAATTTTGGTCTCAGATTTTGGCATGAATATTAGAAACAGAGACATCCTACATCATATTCTGGACTGATCTCCGGTCCCCCACAGTCTGATGGATTTAATTTACTGCAGAACTTGTTTTTACTTTATAATAATAAAAATAGAAGCGAACCCAACTTGTTGACAAGTGGATACAATTTTGTTTTCTGCCATATCGTGTACAGTATCTTGTGTCACTGACAATATCTATGGCTTATATTTTCCTATTGCAGCAGTGCTCAGGTATTTCACAGTCTGAAAACTGTGAAACACAATTTTAGGACTTGACGTATCATTTGTCTTGTACTTTGGCTAGAGATACTCTATGCTTTGTATTTTTTACACTGTATTTCCATTACTCTATAGCCACAAACTGCTCGCTTATGTCTTGGACTTGCTTGGTTTTGAACATCGTTATGTTCCTTCAGAAGCTGAGGCTGGATTTGTAAGGAAAGCAGATCCTTGATGTCTGTTTATTCTCCCAGTCCAAGTTGGCAGGAGTCAGCTAGGACTGTACAGAACTTACTAGCTCTACGTACAGAATACCCAAAGACTGAACTGATAAGCAGTGTCATGCATCCAACAGTTATTGTCCTTCTTGGAAGAAGGAGGGGAGCAAGAAAACAGTTGTATCCCACCCCTAGCACCATTTGTATGCCAAGAGTTTGGAAAGAGCACTGTATTTTCCTAGACTCTCATTCCTAAAAAAATATAAAATCCAAGAGATTTACCCAACCATATGAAATGAAAATATTTATTTGTGCTGGGAGATCTCTGTTTCTGATAATCCCAGGGAGATTTTAATAAATGAAGCATGCATTAGTTCTTTGCTGTATGTGGCTGACAAAAAAAACAGCATGTTTTGTTAGTTCCCATGTTTAAACATGTAGGTGTTATGCTGGTTAAACACCATTGGTAGCTGTTTTGGTTTTTTAGTTTGCTATGTTCTTATAAAGCTAACTCAAGTTATTATTCCCTCCTATCAGTGTTAAAAGATACTAGCAAAAGTGTTCAGAAGCAGATGTTCAGTAGTAACTTTAAATTTAATTATTCTACTGTGTTTAAGTTTACAATCTGACTAATCCCCACAGTTAGTGTGATTTGGTACAGTTTTCAGCCAGCCTGGTGAATAATGTTAGATGATATCTTCTGATTAGACTGAAGACTTGCTCTAAATTCATGCCATCAAAGGATACATTTAAAACTATGTTAGTCGTGTTTTGCCTAAGCTAAAACAGAGGAAAGTGTCCAGCTTTAGTAGAAGTCAATGCCAGAACTTCTCTTGATTTCATGAAAGCGGGATGTGGACCACAGTCATAATAGATACTTTAAGTACTTTAAACATATTACATACTTAAGAAATTGTAGGGGATCCTTGTTATGTTTGAATTAGTCATACTGAGTTCAAGCAGTCTAGATGGTAAAGAACACTCTGGCACATAATTCATTAGGGACAACTTGAAAAGCCGTGTCTGTCACAATAACATGGAACAAATGGACCAAGTTGGAGACTCTGGAATTTCTGTTGAGCTGTGTCTCAAATTTTATACTGCTATAAATTGCATTATCATACATAGAATGCACATGTACTTCTGTAGACATTTGGCAGCTGATTCAGAAAAATGCTGTGTGGGAGGAAGCCTTTCTAAAAGATTTGCAGCTTATCAGAAGAAGAATGGGTTTTTAAAGAAATGAAATATTATTTTAAATACAGAAGACATTGCAAAAACTACCAATATGGGTATGTGATGGATATCCAGGTGGTAACACACTGACCTTTGCTAGTCAGTGCCTGCTTCATTAAACTGGGTAATTCTGGCTGTACTAGTAGAAAGGTGGCAATGACACGCTCTTGAAATGAGTAAGAAAAGTGTTTTGAATATTATGTTCTTGAGCAGCTGCTAAACATTTATAAAAGAAACTGTCACAGGCACGCCCACCTCTTTGTCTAACATAATTATTTTTTTTGAGTCTTAAGTTTGTATTTGTTTGATAATGCTTAGAAAGAAGGATTTTGTGTAGAGACAATTCAACCGGAAACACACATGCAAAACAGGTAGTGCTCCTCTGTAGGCAAGCGGTGTCTGACAAAATGTTGAAGAAAGCAGACTTGTCTGAAGTTATCCACATCCATACTATCTTTGAAAATAAATCAAGAGAAAGGTATTATACTTTACGCTTTGAGTTTGGCTTTTTATTAGCTGTAATAAACAGCATTTTGGATTAACAGCCCAAGCAACAGTCTCGCCATATATGGTGCATCTTATTTAGGGGTTGTCTTTTTACAGATAAAAAACATGGTAGACATCCAGATGCAGTTAACTCTGGAAATGCCTGGGTAGCACAACAAGAATTCTGTCTGTCCAACCTGCTTCCCATTTTTCTTAGGGTCTGAGACTCAATTTTTATAGGCTACATTGCTTTAAAACATTTAAAGATGATATACTGCTCCTAAAGAAGTCTATGCCAACTCTTTCTTTCAAGGAAGCAAACACAATATATATTTGAAGCACCTTTAGACATAAGAAGGGACGGATTCCCAACTTGGTTTTGGCTCTCTTCCTGATCTCCTTATACATAATCAAGGATTTCTTACTTTTTTATCTTTATCATTACTTCATCAACTTGTGACTGTGGTTCTTGCAGTTACTCCAGCCTGTGTACAAGGAAGTTGATGGAAGAAGAATTTTTAAATCTTCATTATTTTTATCTAGAGGTGTCAATGCAATGTACTGAAAGCACTCCATGCCTCAGAAGGGGCAGCTGCTTTGGTAATGGTTGTTATTTCATCCTCAGTACCTAACAGGTTTTATAGCAGGTATTGGCAGCACGTGCACTGAGTCTCTTTGCAGCCGGTGAAGGATTAGCCTGTCGCAAAGCAGCAGCTCACATACGTGAGGCATTGAGCCAGTGCAGCTGCATGGGACACTGTCTCAGAAAAGTCTGTGCTTCATCATGCCGTGCAGGCGTGCTCTTCCAAGAGGCCCTGTCTCCCTCCTGGGCACAGAAGAAGAGCTGTTGAGTTATTAAGAGCTGAGCTGCTCTGTAAGTGTGCTGGGCAGGTCAGATGGGACCTGCTGGTGGGACCGTGTGCACCAGTGATGGAAATTTGGGCAGTTATCGAAAAAATGCTTTCCCAAGCAAGTGGTTCCCTCAGGCCCAGAGAAGTCAGTCATAATCCTGGCTCTGACCCAACTATTCCTTGGCCTAGCCTGCTATTCCTCCCCTCCATCCTCAGGGTAGACCTTGGGTCGGCAGAGAGTCTTCTCTCCATTCTGGGGGAAGGAAAAGTCTGATAAAATGTTTTCTGGTGCTTGGCTCAGTTGATTTGTGGCCATGCAGCCCAGTTTCCACAAGACAGTCTGCACAAAGGCTCTTCATTTCAGCCTTGTTTGATCATCACTCATCCCTCACTTCTGCACTTCCAACCTGCTCTAAGTGCTGCTAGGTCTCAGCCACTGGACTGCTGCTCTGGCAGTGGGAATATACGAAGACACGCAAAGCATCCATCACTAGGAATGTTCAGCATCTTCCAGAACTGTACACCTGTGGCTTTGGTCAAGAAATAAAATGTAATTCAACCCCAAAGTTGAGACGTTCCAATTGAGAGCCCCTCTTACAGCACAAGCTGTAAGACTCGAGTGCATGAATTATAAATATAACAACAGACAAAATGATGGATTGTGGAATAACATGATAGTGTTTAGATTGCAGATGCTCCCCTCAAAATGTCTGCTAACATAAACGCCAAGAAACCTACATGCAGCTATTTGAATGTATCTTTATGGGTTTGTTTCTACACATAAATCATTTGTTTTGCTTCGCTATACCCTTTTTCATGGCAAAATGGTTGGGAAAAGAGGCTTTCTAAATTTTTTTTTTCCACCCCATCTGGTGGGGATGCAGTGCTGGGTAAACATTCAGTTCTGGCACCATGACAAGAACTGGTGAAGCCGTTTTTATCATTCCTGTCTTTAACTTTTTGAGCAATTTTCTGGAGCAAATGTTAGCATTCCAACAGTCCTCCTTTTATTTATTGGTTGCAGGAATGTCAAGTAGCACATCTGGAAACCTGCTAGCTGCCCAGGACTACTGTTTAAATAAACTGCAACCACCGTCTCTTTATTTGGTTGGTCAGAATGGCACATGGCCACCATAAAACCAAAATCAAAATGTGATGTTTCTAATTAGAAGCTGTGTTCCTGTGGGGATTTGGGTTTTTTTGTTGTTTTTGGTTTTTTTTATTTTTATCATCTATTTACTGATTTAGATAAATAGTTCTGAAAGAAATTAATCAGTGCAGTGATTATTATATTTAGTTAGCTGTTCTTGGTATACATCCCTGGCCTGTATGAAAAAACAACCGTATGTTTTTTCTTTAGAAAATGTTGGCCCCCGACTTATGCATTCTTTCCTTCAAGAATGCAAGAGGGCAACGAAGCAGAGAGGTTATATCCTCCTCAGGAATTCTCTTTTGAGATAGGCTTTTGGTTCCTTTCAATCCTAAAATCAAATGAAATCTGACAATGTAGTTGTATCATTTTTTAACACTTTTTAAGATAGTTCCTAGTTTGGAGTGATGAGTAAATGATGGCTGTATTTTCTAGTTATGGTAAGAAAGGGTTTTGAGGGTTAACATGTGAGATTTATGTGACTGGGCTTAAATACATTTATAGTCGCCCTGTTTTCTTAGCATACACTGTATTTCTAAAGAGACAGTCTATAGTGTGAAATGATGTTACCTTAAAAGAATGACTTGTATTTTAAAACCAAATTCAGCTATTTTTCAGTCTTGCTGTTATCAAAACAAACAAGAACCTCAGAAATTTCAGTTAGAAATGTCCTGTTTTCCGTGCTTTCTGTGCTATGTCTAAACATACACATCACTGCAGGCTTCGGTGAGTTAAATGGAGCTGATGTATGCTTACCTTGGTGCTTAGCAGTTTCCATAATGGTCTTCTATGGTCTTGTTTTATGCCACAGCTGTTTCAAAATGAATGTTGGTTTCTGTCCCAGTTCCATTTATTTTCTTGCTTTTGTGGAAGCTCTTCCTCATGTCAGTGCCATCTACTTGAGTCTGGTTTTACTGGCTTAATATTTAATTTATTTTAGTATTTTTTCTCTTTTAATACTGGTACTAAGACCATCGTTTTAGTAGTTTTGCATGATTTTGGTTTTATTTCTAAATAAATCGAAAAATAAGAAGAGAATTGAGAGTGATACATTGTAGTTGTGGGAAGCTAATAGCAGGATCTTACCCTTTGATGGAGCCTAGAAACTGTTAGCACTTTTTAATTTGTCTCTAGAAGACAGAAGCTCAAAAAGCTCTTTATGAAGTGTGTTTATGCCAAAGCCAGTCCAGTGTTCCCTAGAGAGTAGCTGTCAAGGAAGATATCCATGTCTATATGATGTGACATATTTACTTCCAAAGGAGAAGAGGGGTTTAGCCCATTCCTTCATAGGACTGCCCCACAAGATGCACAATCCAGCCCCAGAATATCATTTGAGGGATTTAGTCTACATTTTTGAGATAAACCTTCATTATTAGATCACTATTTTCAAAATAGTTCAGCGAGAGCCTCTGGGCTAAATCCAAGCATCTGTGTTTCCTGGGGTGCAGGGCAGGAGAGACTTATATTCAGGTTGGCAGAGGGCTCAGGCTGGCCAGCGCAAGATGAAATAGCTGTGAAAACAATGGAAGTTAGTTTTTCACTCAGATTTAAATCACGAACAGAACTTTGGTTTTGAAACCCACTCAAACTGATGGTGGATTTTATTCGGACATGACAAGCAGAGTTAGAAATATATTTTAAAGATGTTTATTCTCTATAGTTTAGAGGTGCTTGTGGACTTTTACAAAAGTCCTCAGTTTAAGTGCATGCTGCTGCATTCAAACGTCTCTCACATGTGTAATTCCCTTTGTGCTCTCTGTTGGGTTCATGAAGAATCCAGTGAGTAACTGGCAGGCTTATTTAGGGTGGGATAAACTGCTTCTTGCTGAGGTTTGTTGTGTGTGCTCTTCTCCATTTCCCCACATTCAATAAAAGCAAAAGAAGGGAAATTATTTCAAGTACTCTAAGTTCTTCTAATTTGTGGTTATTAAGGTATATAAAAAATGGACCAATGACTAAAATATAGCCTTTAGAAGTATTCATTCTGTGGAAACAGTCCGTCAGAGATTTTACAGTGACAGAGGCAAAGGCAAGAAGGTTCAGAAATTGGTGTTGGAAAAGAGCCAGCAGGCTCTTGGCAGAACTGATGTGGGAGGGGGGCAGCCAGCACAGCGTGTGCATTTCTGTGCGTTATAGTATAAAAACCTGTAGACTATCCACACAAAAATATAATAATGTTATTCAGGTCCAAGTGGTGGTGAGTAGAAATCTGTAGGTTCTACTTCAGTATGGATGCAAATCCTATATATGTCATCTTGATAATTTTTTTTAATAGACAAGCAGAATCCTAATGAGGCTAATGCACTTGTCTTCTAGAGCATAGGAAAGCATAAGATAAGATCTAGTAACACAGCCAAAAGTTTTAATCTCTCTGCAGGCATTCTTGGAATTGTAGTTGAATATATCAAGTTTTATTAGGTAACTAAATCTTTTGCCTCTTTGCATCCCTCATAAGTAAAAGAAATTCAGACTATTGGAAGAAACATCATTACTTATTAAGTACTTTTGGTTAGTTGTAAATGTTTGTGAGAATTGTTTTCTTTCAAGGAACATAATTTTATGCCACCTAAAAAGACTGTAGTGTGGATGATGGTCTTTCTTATTCTATCAAGCTATCTCATCACTAATGAGGTAAATAGGAATATCCAGTAATTCAGTGTTGTTTCTCATCATCCAGTTTTACAAGAATCTTGTAAAAATAACATAGGGAAAAAAATACTAATAAAGGGCTACAAATACCACCTTTGCCAGGGATGTGTGTGCCATGAACTGTCAAAGCTGATTTCTCCTCTTTCTTAAAGGCTTAATCTAATAAAAAGCAATTGACATCATCTTTACTGCAGGATTACATATTTATCTGTTTAAAGCCTGAAACATTTTCAGTTATAAATGACAAAAAGTATTGATCTATGGTAAGCCAAGATCAACTGCACAATGCAGTGTACTGTACTAACTCTTGGTGCTAGTTTGAGGGGAAAGAAGCAGGTATATCTCCTAGAAAAAAAGGTTTCAGGTAGATGTATTTAAACTGGAAAACAAGCTAGAATATAATGCTTAATATGTAGGATTTAGTAGACAATCCAGAATTTCAAGGAAGAAAGAATGGTCGGTTTGCAAATTTTCAGGCTGTTACACTTTCTCTTTTATCTCTTCATTCATCTGTCTTGCTATGATTAGTTTGGAAGTTTTAAATGAAAATTAATTTTAAATTATTGTCCTGCTTACATCACTTTTATATGAAAATCTAATTCAAATGTGCTAGTGAGTTCACTGGAAGTAATCTGTTTTGTATAATGAGATAACTCAAGAAGGCATTATGCTATGCAATTTCTCAGCCAGTGAGAAATACTGAGGTTTTTCCAGTCTTGGTGATCTTAAACTATTTTTAAATTTAAATGTTACACCTTATAAAAATGTCTGCTAGCTCATTTTCAAATACAAAGCTACAATTTCAGGAAGCCTTAATTGCAAGGATAAAACAAGTAAACCAGGCACATATGGCCTGAACACTTCGCCTGCTGGTTATTCTTCACTATTTATACAGGGTGTTTTAAAAGCGTAATTCAAAATCCTGCATTACAGGAATTTTGCTGTGGGATATTCAGGAGTCACAAGCAGTCAAAAATTGCCTTAGTCATCAGTCCCTGCAGGAGCCAGCGTCTCTATTTTTTTCTGTTTACAGCAATAACTTATAACAAAGAGAAGTAATTTGGTGGTTTTAGGAAAATATTTTTTTTAATGTCTCTGCCTTTCTTTTAAGTTGCAGTTCCACTTTCTTTAAATCTTACTTTGGTCAGCAGAGGCTTTGGTGGTGCACATGGTCGTGCCAGCCCTCCCGGACCCACCTGCCATGCAGGCACGGGGAGATACACCCTTATGACCAGTCATTTGCCAGGTTTTGTTCTGAGCATTCTATTCAACTGTGTACCATTTTCCTTTAAGATTCATTTTCTGAAGCATATTTGTAAGAAGGCGACTTCTCGCTCTGGAATTTTGGCTCAGAATCATCCTGCACATAATATTAATTGCCAGGTGGTGCTTTATATGCAGATAGATGGCATTTTTTCTCAAGCATAATTGACCCAAAACCAGATAATCCAGTGTTTTGACTATGTCTTGATGCCAAGAAGTTCCAGCATTGTGTTTTATCTCTCTTGTACAGGAACAAAAATAATCCTGGCAGTAAGTCACTTTACTACTTCTACTTTCTTGGCAGTGTTAGGTTAATGGTTGGACTCAAAGACCTTAAAGGTCTTTTCCAAGCTAAACAATTCTATGATTTTATGAAATAAATGCAGTTCTGGCTAAGAAACCTGCAATACCTGCCCGTGTCTTTTCTGAGCACCATCTCCAATGACCTGTACCTTTGATGTTAATAGATTACAAGTGCATGTTGAGGGGTTCATGGCACGTGGGATTAATGCTTGTGCCTTTCGTAGAAGGAGAACAAAACCCGACAGCCACAAGTCTCTAATGGGCATCTGTTTATGTCAGCAACCCTGTATCCAGCTTACACTGTGGGCAGTGGAGCTGGAATCTTTTAGCCTTTCCTTCGTATGTTGTGAAACTTGCTAAATAAAAGCAGCAGTGGGGAAAAATGCTAAACTGGAGGAATAAATTATGTACCATTTTTCAGATGTGTAAGTAATAAGTTTATGATAATGTATATGTGTAGAGCAAGATTGTTACGTGGAACATCTTGAAGCAGTGCTAAATATAGACAGTACTTTTGCTTTATTGCCTGTGTTTTGTTCTCAGTCTGTATCTGTGTTCAAGTAGGTCCAGCTCTGTAATAGGGACACAGCTTTTTTTTCCCCCTCCCTCTCTGGGCAAACAGCTGCAGGCAAATTGTTCTGATGTTCAACAGCATGTTACATGTATTGCAATGTAATGTTGCCCCTGTTGTGAAACTGCAAAGCTTAGGTAATTCATAGGATGCAGTCAGTTGGGAATTTTGATAGGAAACTATCCAAATTTTAAAATTGGGTAAAACCAGATGAGACCCCATCGTACATCACTTTTTGGACAAAGATTTTTTTTTTTGCACTGTCAAGACATATTTTAGTATGTGTGTTTATGCACATACATCAGCCTAAGCATGACTGGATATGTCATTGCTTGAACAAGGACTCTGCTAATGATTTTATTTTATTTTTTTTAAACTTTAGATGGCTCATGTTCCCAAATTTACATCTGTTTTCTCCCAGCTACTTTAGGCTGCAATGGGGCTGGGCTGTAGCTGAGGGGGGATATTGAAGTTTCTAATATGTAATGCAGTACAGAAAAATCTTTTTTTTTTTCTTTCTTGTCAGATAATCCTTGCACAGATGCAGATCTATCCCAACAGTTCCCTCATTTTTTGAAGTACAAGTTCTGTCAAACCAGCTTTGGGAACCACTACTTCTTTGTACCTAACTATGAGAAAGAAACAGATTTGACACACTCAGAAATCTGGAAAATCTTGGTTCCTGCATGGTCTCATTCACCAGTCACCTGCTGAGCTGAATGAGAGTAGAGCTAGCTTCTAAGCTTTTTATTATATTTGTTTATTAACTGCTTATTTCAGCTTTTGTCTCAAAATATACTAGGTTCACCCTTGTTTTAAGACTTCATAGGGAAGCCTGTAGTGAAAAATTGAGTAAGAGGAAAATAAAACATAATCAACATGTCCAGCCAGGGCAAATATTTGTGGTGCAATCTCGTAAAAAGAACTACTTATTTTTCTCATTTTGCATACGCTCTTTTGTGTTCCCAGTAAAAATGTTAATTTAAGGTCATCCACATTTCAAATCAGGCTTCATGTGCACTAGAAACCCAAAGCACAATGCAAGCTAGTTGCATTTTAACTTACTGTAGCTCCATATTTATTTTAAACCTCACCAGTTGTGTGAGGCTCAGCACACTCTGTCTGCATTTAAATGCATTTAGAAAGATTGGCTGCTTTATTGTGGGAAAGGCCTTGTTTACTTGAGTGAAAAAAGTTAATGCTCTGTAATAACACACACAACTTCTAGTCCTGGGACTCATTCACTGAGTGTTTGACTGGAGAAGTGAAATCCGCTTTGTTGCAAAGCAACACATTTCAGTGAGGCAAAAATTCCATTTCTGTTAAATCGCTTTCCAATTTTCAGGATAATGATGTGTTTAATTTACCACAAAACACGGTAAACTGCCTGCAGTATGAGTTTCGATTAGTCATTTAGATTCATTTTATTTAATTTTAATCCTTTTTTTCCATTTTAGTGAAATGTATCTGTAGTGTTTTCGCTTAAGTTTATTGTTCGTTTTCTAGCACTTAATTTTGGTATTTTCATGCTGGCAAAAAATTTGAGTTCCTGGTTTCTGAAAGGAATGATAGTTTTACTATCTGCTGTACTAACCATGGCACAAACAGGACCCAGAAGCCATTAAAGCTTCAAACAATATGTGGATAATGTGCTGAACACATTCTCCTATTTCTGATTTTTACTGTCAGTCCTACAGTGCCACACAGCTGAGATAATTTCCAATAGCATCATCTTTTCCCGAGCTGTCTTGAAGAACATAAATGCCTTTTCAAGTTTCCTTCAGTCATTTTCTTGTACTACTTCGGTCTGCTAAGTACTCTGATCATTCTCCACTCATCCTGGAGTCAAAGCTGTAGTGTGGTGAGCTGAACATACACTGGAGCAGATGGTGGCATGCATTTGGGGATTACAGGGAGCTAAGACAGCTTACCATCCCCAGTCCCCAAGACAAGGGTGGAGGAAGCTGCTGCAGCGTGTTCAAAGAAGGGCAATGAAGCTGGTGAAGGGTCTAGAGCACATGTCTTACAAGGAGCAGATGAGGGACATGGGGTTGTTCAGTATGGAGAAATGGAGGTTGAGGGGAGGCCTTCTTGCTCTCTACAACTCCCTGAAGGAGGTTGTAGTGAGGTGGGGGTCAGTCTCTTCTCACCGGTAACAAGTGGTAGGACAAAAGGAAACAGCTTCAAGGTGTGCCGGGGAAGTTTAGATTGGACATTAGGAAAAATTTTTTCACTGAAAGGGATGTCAAGCATTGGAACAGGCTGCCTGGGGAAGTGGTGGAGTCACCATCCCTGGAGGGGTTTAAAAGACACGTAGATGTGATGCTGAGAGACACAGTTTAGTGGTGGACTTGGCAATGCTGGGTTGACAGTTGGACTCAATGATTTCAAAGGTCTTTTCCAACCTAAATGATTCTGTGATTCTATGAAGATAGCAGATGATTCTCTCTTCTTCTAAAGGTGCATGAGTAGGCCAAGGCAAAAGTGAAAGCAATCTTTAGGTCATCCTGTCTGGATGACTTCATGGCTCAAGGATTAGCACAAATTAGGGGAATGAGTGACTTGATGAGTTCACCCAGAAACCTATATTTTCCTCCTTTGCTGGCTATCCTTCATTTGAGAAGTAGAAATTGTCAGGTTAAATTATATTTCTCTCCACTTTTACCTTCCTGCATTTAGTTACCTTTCTTCTATTAGCATTGCTGCATGTACCCAGTATTTTTTGTCCCTTTTCTCCTGCATGTGGGGAGGAAAATTTTGAGAGGACACATTATACCTTCTAAACTGACACATTTCCAATGCTATTATATTTTTGTGGTGATAACTGCTAATAGGCATTGGTGAATGTGTTGAAAGACCAGCTTGTAGTCTTTGCCAGTCCCACCTTGCCAAGAGAAGAGAGGTCCTGCCTGCCCCAGGGTCCCCCCGATGGCCATTTCTTCACGTCACCTCCTCAAATGTCTCATGCAGAGAGAAAAGCCACAGCCCAGCGCTGGCCAAGCTTGAGGTGGCCTCTTGTAACCTTCCCCTGTAACTCATCCTTCACAGTGGGCCTTCAAGGAACAGGCTCCCGAGGTCTGCTCCTTCTCTTCATCCCCAGACACATGTTTACTTGCAGATGTAAGCAAAAAAGCTTAAATTTTTGGAAGAACATCCGTGGGAAGAAATTTTCTTCCTGAACTCAGCATTACTATTTTGACACTATCCCAGGTTAATCTTTTATTTCCACAATGACATGTGGACATTTGTGGGACTGTCTGCTTAATGTATATGTACAGCAGTCACCTAGAAAATAAACTGTTCGGTTCATAGAAACAGACCACAGCACACAGAGATGGGAACTTCAAAAAAAAAAATAATATATTCATGTCATTGTCTTTTAAATTTGAAAGGTTTGATATTCACTGAAGAGTCAATCCCATCTCTCCCATTAGTTCATGTAGTTAACTTTGTGTTCTCCAGTTATTAATCATTTGTTGATTCTTTCATTCCTCTGTCTTTCTAGAGAACTTTTTTTTCATGGGTATCTTAAGCTTCTGTGAGACCTGGTATCTTGAGATTTGAAAAAAACCCACAACTAGTAGTAATATAGCACTAGTGAAATGATTTCATTAAGAGGTTTCTTACAAAGAAATCATTACTGCCTCTGCTGAAAAATGGTTCGGACTACAAAAAAACTGGTATAAGTTTTAGTGTAAGTTCACTAAGGGAAAAGTGTATGTTTGTTTGTGGCTTTAGCCACCAGGACTGTTCATAGGAGTACTCAGAGGCTTGTGTGGCAGCGTACAGTGATTTTATATAGGTTGTAACATGTCTGGTGTATTAAAAACAGTTTGGGTGTTTGGCTAATATTGCAGAGTTTGTGCAAAATTTACTATAGTTATTTATGCAAAATATTAAGTGCCGTTTGAATAAAAAAGGGATGACGCTCTAGTGTAATAAGAATAACTGACTTGGGGAAGATTTGCTATCGAAGCAAAACTAAGAAATCTGGGAACTCAGCCTGACCATGGAAACTACTTCTCTCACCACAAGTATGACATGTACATTTTATGAAACCTACTTATTACCAGGGGCCAAATTCTGTGGTCCTTATACAAGCACAACTTTCACTGAAAGTTCACTGAGGACGGTAGAATTTGGCCCCAAGCTATTTCTTTTCCATCGAAAATTACTTCATTTGTAATTTCCTCTTCTTATATTTCTCAGTAACTGCAGAAATATGAGCTAGTCTTTTAATTTCAAGTGAAAAAAAAAGCTTTGAGGACTCTCTGTGAAACTGCAACTTTAACTTTCAGTGTAAGAGAATAAAGGAGTAAATTTGTGGACGTGATGTTTTACTTAGAGGAATAAAACCATATTTGGATAACTACATAGACAGGAAACCAATGTAAATGTGTGAGTTTTTCCATCTAAGTAAAGTGAGAAAGATTTGAGATTTTGAACTGAAGAGCAGGGACTTGGGATGTTACAAACAGCTGAACTGATACTGGACTTCTGGGGTGTTCCTGTGAGCACAATGCAGCCACAAGTTAGTGCTGAATGAGGTCTGGGTTTTCTTACATTACCCTAAATAATTTTATTCGTATGGTGCTCAACCTTGGCTGGTGTATTCACTTCTCTGAGGCTAATATAAATATGTCCATGCTGTTCTGTAAAGTGCCTTGTAGATGCATCCAATGGGGAAGTGGAATTGGAGGAAAATGGCACAGAATATATAAGGGGCTGAGGCAAATCCCAGCCCTCGCCCCTTGGAGTGCTTGTTTGGTACCCTGCAAATTCAGGTTCCTCAGAGAGGAAAGGAGGCTGTTTGAGACAAAGGGCTGAGTCAAAAGCTGCTGCTATCAGTGTAATCGTTAACAAGGAGAATATCTGTAGCCCATAACCAGCTATTACAGCTGTCATCCCTTTTGACTATTTCCATGAAGAACAAACTCATTGCAGCATTTTGCTGTTAGCCTATGCCCACACAGGACCTTGCCAGCAGGTTGCCCAGGGAAGTTGTGGATGCTCCATCACTGGATGTGTTCAAATCCAGGTTGGATGGGGCCGTGAGCAACCTGGTCTAGTGGGAGGTGTCCCTGCCATGGCAGGTGGGTTGGAACTAGATGACCTTTAAGGTCCCTTTCAACCCAAACCATTGATTCTATGTGAACATGCTGTTCCCATTCTCCTCACTTCACCGGTCCCATGAGTGTAGCTAGTGTGGCTCTAAGCCCGAGCTTGATGCTCCCAACTGTAACAGGGCCAGCCTGCAGATCTGCACTGGATCTAGTCCCATAGCCCCAGCGTTGGGTTACCTCGACAGGCACTGCCACTGCAGCTCATTTCTGTGAATAAACCAGCAGCGTGAATTTTCTAACTTGTGTTAGCCAATACATTTAAACCAGTGAGTTTCAGGTTTTAGCTGAGAGTTAGCTTTCTTTTCCAGACTGAATTGGGTTACTGATGCTCTTTGAATGTGGCTTACCCAAGATTAATTTCTGAATTATGTATAAATTGTTTAATCACCTGTGAAACTTAACAACTCTCAACTTTTCATTTCATTTGCTGTGAGATGAATGTTGATTAGATGTGTTTGGAAGGCCAAAGCTTGATGACACATGCAGCAAACATAGCTGAGGACTCTTTCGTTTAATGCAGTAATAATAAACACTCCACGGGCAATATTTCAGCAATCAACAACACTTTTTCAGTCTTTTCTATCTATAACTGTTTGGCTAAATGAAAAAATTGGGGAGAAAAAAAAAAAAAGGGG
>WUAM01000287.1:84601468-84650509 GCA_024336885.1 Actenoides hombroni | reverse complement strand
TTTAATCAATTTTAACGGGGAAAACTAGTAGTAAAAATGATAGTTAATAAAAAAAATTGCTTTATTTGAGCAAAAATCTCCCCCCCCCCCCCCCCCTTTCATTTCTCATAACGGTTTTAATACTGTTCTTGTTGAAATATGCCTCCCCCTGAAATACAAATCATTGCACGTGATGAATAGTGACATGAAGTATAGTTTTGAGGGGACACTGTCAAAATCATTCCCGTCTGTAAATGATTTTGCCTTAAGAGGTGGAAAACAACATAATTTTTATATGGAAATGGGTATTTTCTATACTTTTCAGTACATCAGCAGAGTGTTCTGCAAATTGCTTGGACAGTGTCAAATTTGAAAGATGTGCCGTGCATCAGATCTGTAAAGTCTGGTGCGAAAAGAACACCCTGTATTCTCCTTGAAAATGGGCAAATGTAGAGGTTAATACAAGGGGTGCCCTTACGGTTGAGCTCATTGTGAAGCATAAATTCGGAAGACCTGAAACGTGATATATTACTGTTATTGCACTGGTGTGCAATAGTTTCTGTGTCTGTATTTTCTACATATTGTATATCTGTGTGATTTTGCCCCTATCTCAGAGGACCAGCATGCTTTTAGAAATGTGGTTCTGTTAGTTACTTTCTTCAGAATAATCTTACAAAATTAGAAGCATGAGGCTATTGGGGACAAAGCAGCAGCATCTGGGGACTAGGAAGAAAAGGGCCTGCAAGGGAAGATGGATGTGTAGGGTACATGCCCGTGGGTGCTGCCTGTTCACTTAACCTTAATAGTCATTGAATTCCAGAGGGTTTTTTATGTGGGTAAATATACTATGAGTAACTAAAAAAATCAAAATAACATGCAATCTTATTAGGTTTGTGTCTTTCATAATGTGAATGTTATAGAAATGGGATGCAGGTCCATTTGCCAGTGCAGGTGTGTGTGCAACCACTGACATCTGTACAGGCGTTTCTCTAAATGCAGTGACCTGCTTTCCAAACACACATTTTTTGGCTGCATGCATGTCATTCAGGCTCACAAACTCACCTATCCCTTGTTGAACTTACCACCTTGTGAAAAGAGCAGTTTATTTTCCAAAAGGGATGAGAAGGAGCATTCTGCTCCAGGACACGCTTCCAAGTGTACAAGTGGCATCACCTTTCCCACCATTGGTGCATTCAGTAAAGAACTGCCCTAAGTTTGTTCTTCGTTTCAGGCTCGTTCGTGTTTGCTGTGACCGTCACGGATGCAGATGCTGGCTCCAATGCCGAGCTCCATTATTCCCTTGTGGGGGAGAACTCTGAGAAATTCCACATCGACCCAGCAAGGGGGGCAATCCTGGCTGCAAACCCGCTGGCGGGAGAGTCTGAAGTCACCATTTCTGTTCATGTGAGGGACGGTGGCCGGTACCCCAAGACAGACTCTACAACCGTCACTGTGAGGTTTGTGAACAGAGCAGAATTCCCTCGCGTTCAGGCGGATCAGGAGGTCTTCACGTTTCCTGAAAACCAAGCTGTCGGCACACTTGTCACCACCGTCTCTGGATCTTCAGCCAGAGGAGGCTCCTTGTCTTACTACATTGCCAGTGGTAACCTGGGCAGCACCTTCCTGGTTGACCAGGTGACAGGACAGCTTTCTGTCGGGCGGGCTTTAGATTTTGAAGCCATACAGAAATACGTGATTTGGATCGAGGCCAGAGATACAGGCTTTCCTCCCTTTTCCTCATACAAAAAACTGGAAGTAACAGTGATAGATGTCAATGATAATGCGCCGGAGTTTGAGCAAGATCCCTTCATTGCAGAAATAGTGGAGAACCTGTCCCCAAGAAAGATACTGACGGTAGCTGCTGTCGACAGGGACAGTGGTCTAAATGGACAGCTAAATTATGAAATAATTGAGGGCAATATGGAAAATAGTTTCAGTATCAATCGAGCCACTGGTGAGATCAGAAGTGTCAGGCCCTTGGACAGGGAGAAATTGTCTCGATACACACTAACCATAAAAGCTTCAGATAAAGGCACCCCGCTTCAGAGCACAACCGTCAAAGTTATCATTAACATTCTAGATGAAAATGACAATGCTCCGAGGTTTTCCCAGATATTCAGTGCTTCCATACCTGAAAATGCACCTCTAGGCTTTACAGTAACCCGAGTCACAACATCAGATGAAGACATTGGGGTGAACGCAGTCAGCAGGTACTCCATAAGGGATACAAGTCTCCCATTTACCATAAATCCCAGCACCGGGGACATCACCATCAGCAGACCACTAAACAGGGAGGACACAGACCGCTACAGAATCAGGGTCTCTGCGCATGACTCTGGGTGGACAGTGAGCACAGATGTCACCATATTTGTCACAGATGTGAATGACAACGCCCCACGATTTACAAAGCCATCCTATTACCTGGAGTGTCCTGAGCTTCCTGGGACTGGCTTGAAGGTCACCCAGGTTTCAGCCACTGATCCTGATGAAGGGTCAAATGGCCAAGTCTTCTACTTCATAAAATCCCAGTCTGAGTTTTTCCGAATTAATGCAACCACGGGGGAAATACTCAACAAGCAATATTTAAGGTACCAAAACTCCAGTGGTTCAAGCAGTTTCAACATAAATAGGCACAGCTTCATCGTTACTTCTTCAGATCGAGGAAGTCCTCCTCTAATGAGCGAGACGACCGTCACCATTAACATTGTAGACAGCAACGACAATGCACCACTATTTCTCGCTCGTAAATACTTTACTCCTGTTACTAAGAATGTGAGGGTTGGCACAAACTTAATTAAAGTTACTGCAGTAGATGACAAAGACTTTGGCTTGAATTCTGAAGTGGAGTACTTTATCTCCGATGAAAGCAAAACTAACAGATTCAGGCTGGACAGGAGTACGGGCTGGATTTCTGTATCATCTTCACTAATGGCTGATTTGAACAAAAACTTCCTGCTTAAAGTGAAAGCAAAGGATAAAGGTAATCCTCCGCTCTCCTCTGAGGTAGCTGTTGAAATAGTAGTAACGGAGGAAAATTACCATACACCCGAGTTTTCTCAAAGCCGTATGAGCATTACTATCCCAGAGAGTCACTCTGTAGGAACGGTGCTCAGGACGGTTTCAGCCCGAGACAGAGATGCTGCTATGAACGGACTAATCAGATATAATATTTCCTCTGGAAATGAGGCTGGTGCCTTTGCTATTAATACAACTACTGGTACACTGACACTAGCAAAACTACTTGATTTTGAGTTACAGCAAAAACATGAGCTGGTTGTTACTGCCACAGATGGAGGATGGGTGTCCAGAACCGGCTACTGCAGCGTCACTGTTAATGTCGTTGATGTGAATGATAATTCGCCAGTGTTCAGCCATGAGGATTACTTTCCCAATGTGTTAGAAAATGCCCCCAGTGGGACAACTGTGATTCGTTTAAATGCCACTGATGCTGACTCTGGACCGAATGCTGTGATCGCATATGCTATTCAGTCCTCAGATAGTGACCTCTTTGTCATTGACCCCAACACAGGAACGATCACCACCCAGGGATTTTTAGATTATGAAACAAAGCAAAGTTACCATTTGACGGTAAAGGCTTTTAATGTTCCAGATGAGGAGAGGTGCAGCTTTGCTACCGTCAACATCCAGCTAGAAGGGACAAATGAATATGTGCCCCGTTTTGTGTCCAAGCTGTATTACTTTGAGGTTTCTGAGGCAGCCCCAAAAGGTACTGTTGTAGGTGAAGTTTTTGCAAGTGATCGTGATATGGGAACTGATGGAGAAGTCCACTATCTTATCTTTGGCAACAGCAGGAAGAAAGGCTTTCAGATAGATGAGAAAAGTGGCCAGATCTACGTTTCAGGACCCCTCGACAGAGAAAAGGAAGAACGAATCTCTTTGAAAGTCCTCGCAAAAAATGTTGGGAGCATTCGTGGTGTGGATATAGATGAAGTAACTGTTAATATCACTGTACTGGATGCCAACGATCCTCCTGTTTTTACCTTAGGAACCTACAATATACAAATCAGCGAGGGTGTCCCTCCAGGCACCCACGTCACGTTTGTGAGTGCCTTTGATTCAGATTCTGTCCCTAGCTGGAGCAGGTTTTCCTATTTCATTGGGTCTGGCAATGACAACAGCGCGTTTTCCATCAACCCTCAGACAGGACAGGTGACAGTCACTGCAGAGCTGGACCGAGAAACATTGCCTGTGTACAACCTGTCTGTGTTGGCCATTGATTCTGGAACACCATCTGCTACAGGGAGTGCCTCTTTATTGGTAACTTTGGAAGATATAAACGACAATGGCCCTACCTTGTCCACCAGCCAAGGAGAAGTCATGGAAAATAACCGTGCAGGAACTCTTGTGATGACACTTCAATCATCAGATCCTGATCTCCCTCCAAACCAAGGTCCATTTACATATTACTTGCTCAGCACTGGCCCCGCAACCAGCTACTTCAGCCTTAGCACCTCTGGTGTGCTGACGACGACAAGAGAGATCGACAGGGAGCAAATCAGCGATTTCTACCTGTCGGTGATTACAAGAGACTCTGGCGTTCCCCAGATGTCTTCCACAGGAACTGTGCAGATTAAGGTAATAGACCAAAATGACAACCCATCTCAGCCCAGAACGGTAGAAATCTTTGTCCACTACTATGGCAACCTCTTCCCAGGTGGAATTTTGGGCAATGTAAAGCCACAGGATCCAGATGTGCTAGATAGCTTCCAGTGCTCGCTCACCTCTGGAGTCACAAGCCTCTTCAGCATTCCCAGGGGTACTTGCGAGCTGCACTCACAGGCGAGGTCCACAGATGGGACGTTTGACCTGGCCATCCTCAGCAACGATGGGTTGCATGGCGCCGTCACCAGCAGTGTCCGGATTTTCTTTGCGGGCTTCAGCAACACCACCATTGACAACAGCATCCTGCTCCGCCTGAGCACCCACAGCGTGTGGGATTTCCTGACCAACCACTATCTCCACTTCTTGCGCATTGCCAGCTCCCAGCTGACGGGGCTGGGCACCGCCGTGCAGCTCTACGGGCTGTACGAGGAAAGCAACCACACCTTCTTGATGGCAGCCGTCAAACGCGGCAACAACCACTATGTGAATCCCAGCGGCGTGGCCACCTTCTTTGAGAGCATCAAAGATGTCCTCTTCCGCCAGAGCGGGGTGCGGATCGAGGCTGTGGACCACGACTGGTGCCTGCAGAGCCCCTGCCAGAATGGAGGGAGCTGCCTGAGGAGATTGGCAGTTAGCCCGGCTCTGAAGAGCCACGAGAGCGTCCCCGTCATCATCGTGGCCAACGAGCCCCTCCGGCCCTTCGTCTGCAGGTGCATGCCGGGATACGATGGCAGTCTGTGCGAGACGGACATTGACGAGTGCCTCCCTTCCCCCTGCCACAACGATGGGACTTGCCACAACTTGGTGGGAGGCTTCTCGTGCAGTTGCCCAGAGGGCTTCACTGGCATGGCCTGCGAGAGGGACATCAATGAGTGCCTTTCCAGCCCGTGCAAAAACGGCGCCGCCTGCCAGAACTTCCCAGGAAGCTTTAACTGTGTGTGTAAAGCTGGGTACACAGGTACGCTTTTACTTCTCTGTATCTTACAGTTCAGAAGAAGTGGAAAGAGAGCAGAAATGTACATTTTTAGCACAAGATTGTCTGAATATGAGCATCCCCGGTAGGTGAAGAGGTCATGCAAAATGAGGTATTTGTACTTATGAAAACGCAGAAAACCAGGTGCCTGCAGTATTACTTTATTTTAGCTCTGCCCTCAGGCAAATCTCACTTACCTGATTTGCATTAGAACAGAAAGATTTTTCCGAGAGCTATTTTAATATATTAAATATGTAGAAACCATTTCCATTGCCTGAGTATGATTTTTCTGTTCTTGTTATTGTTATGCATATTGTGGTAGCATTTCAAGTCTGCTAGGAGTATGCCAAGCAAGCAAATCGGCCTCTGCCCCAAATTGCTTACAGTCATACAAGACAGAAAACAGATGAAGGATACAGGGAGAAAAAAACAGAATTCGGGCAAAATGATCAAGCATGTCTGTTCCATATTTTGTCCCTTCGTCATAATTTTTTTTCATTAACAACAGAAATGTCTGCAGCATTCCTACCTCTTCTCAGTATTCTTTCTCTCATATTTACTACACGTTCAAACTTACTGGCATTTTACCCCTAGAAAAGCAGGCTGATGTTTGCTTCTGTCATGAGTATGATATTTAAGGGTGGTCTGAACAATGTTAACCATTGCTTATGGCCACTTTTTACAGACATCATGAAAAAAGAACATAACCAGAAAAGATTAGACATGGCTTTCATTACCTTTTCAGGAGTATTGCTCTATCACAGGTGCCCCAGGGCAGCCCCGGTTGGCACAGCCATGCTTATTATGGTTTAGGTATTTGGACTTACCACCACTGCCACCAAAACTCAGCTGTAACCAGTGGAGTCATCAGGGAGTTGAGTGTTCTTTTGTGTTTGGTTTTTTGTTTGGTTTTTTTTTTTTTTCTTAAACCAGATTAGTGCAGGAGATGTGATACGTTTTATTGTAAAGCAGAAGGTTAATCAACTTCAAAATAAAAGTTTAACTATTGCATTTAAAGCAAAGCTACAACAGTGGATACATGTTCAATGTGAAAGGTCTGTTGATATAAAGGATGGTATGATCTTTTGTGTGAACCTCACAAGTGTACTCCTGAGCCTCAGGTCAGGAGCAATTCTTGTTAACAAGCAGTTCTAATTAACTTACCGATCCAGGATTTTATTTCATGTTGTGTTAGTACATCAAATTATTTTGCCAGGAGCATGACAAAGTAATTCTAGGGCACCCATCCCCTGTAACTCTTTAGGTCGTTAGCACCAGAGATTACATGGGCATATGTTTGCTATTGCAATGAAGCAAAACACTTCATTAACTCCAGCAGCATACTATAGTATATGCCCTTAGCCTATAATTTGAAACATTAAAGAAACGTCCAGCTAAATTTTTTTTCTGGTATTAAAGCTCATATCTTAATGTTGAACCCTTATGTCAGCTAAAAATAAAGCTCTACGTGTGACAAGCTCAAAAAAAGAAGAACGTTTTAACTAAGAAAATGTGATGAGAGACTCTTGCAATTTGAAGTGTTGGATTTCTTTTATGCCACGAATTAAATGTGGCATCTGATATGAGCTTTCTTAAACTCCTTGTCAACACGAATAATTTTAAAATAGACTACCACCGAGGCAGACATTTCTATTTGGGAGTCAGATCTTTTTTAATCGGTTGGCCATTGCAGAATCAAGAATTATTTAAGTGTCTGGAGATTAATTGACCAAGACAGAAAACAAATGGCACCAAAGTACGTGATTAAAAGCCAAAATATCTTTGGAGTTGAATATCAGCGGAGCTTATTATATGTGATCACAATTAATATTCAGTATATTTAGACATTTTATGTCTGCAAAAGGATAGCTGAAATTCTGCAAACTTAATATTCAATAGGTTCTGCGAACAAATGTCAGAATAAAGATTGTTTGAGAATACTTGACAGAGAGACTATTATGTCATTATTAGACTGCCAACAGAAAGAGAACACAGCTGCTTGGGCGTTTAATCCTGATTCATATATGATTAAGGATAACCACAGTGAATGTAAAAGTAAAGCGTGAAATGGTTTCTTTTTGAATATAAACCTTGAGTGCCTCAGCAACAACAACAAAAAAAAGACATCCAGAATAGTGGATTTCCAGTTCAGTTTACCATAAATGTAGCTTTTCTACTTCTCTTGGAATGAAAATACTGTCTCATAATTGAATTTGCATGCTCAGTAAAAAAAAATATTTACACGGTCTTGCATACAAGAAGAAATTAGTATTTTCTGAGACAGACTCTCTGTTCACCATAATTTAGAGTACATGAGCTGTAGACCTTTATAATGGCCTACCTGAAAACTGAGAGTCTTACTTTTCCTTGATTTATTATGTTTTGTCAGCTGCATTTCACTTCATCATTCTGCAAAGGTAATGTAGTTCTTTTCACTGAAGAGGATTATAAAGACTGATTACCTCAGAGCAAGATCATTAGGGTTTAAACAATCTGTTATAATTACATCTCTTAATGATTATCAGGTTTTGTTTTTAAAATAATCACTTTCTAGAAGGAATATGCTTTGTGATTTTACAGTAGTTTTCTGCCCTTCCTTTGAACCCTTCATTTCCTGTTTTCCATCATTAAGATGAAGGAATGTAGGTTTGTGAAATTGTTTCGAATGCAAGATTAAAATATTAGAACAACCACTTTAAAAGGTAGACACAGAGAACCACAAAAACTAAAACTCTCAAATCAGCTGAAATCTAACCCAAGAGCATTCAGCTGGTATCTGTTCCTGTTAACAGTTTTCAATAAAAGAAAATAAAATTCTCAGGAAGTTAGATTTTTTGCATAAGCCCCTGCATATGATATCATCGGCTTGAGGTGATGAATGATAAATGCTGAATGCTGTCTGTTATCAGTTATCCAGCGTTATCCTAATTTTCATGGTCCTCAGAAAAAGATCTCTCTGACACAAAAATGAATACCCTGAATCTTTCAGTATTTTAGCTGAGAGATCTATGAACTCAAGTAACTGCAACATTCACCTGAAGTGGAGTGTTACTGGGGTGGCTCTGCCTTGGAGTCTCCCTGGTTCCCAAAACATTGGCTGAGATGTTTCCTTCCCTCATTGGAGTAAGATTGTGAGGTTGAGATCATTGGCATTATCTTTCTGGAAAGCACTAAAACTGAGCACTTGGGTTGAGGTGGGGATGCTTTTATGCACAGTGACAGTTGCTTATCCTCTTCAGTCCAATAAGGTTCCTTGAATGACTTGGTTTATCTCTGTGCAAGAGAGAATTTCAAAATAGCTAATATTTATCTACTTCTCAGGAATAACAGTCCTTTCTAAAAGTGCTTTTTTTTTTTCTTCTTCTTTTTTTGCTTTTTTTTTTTTTCTCTCCACAAAAGTAGTATCTAAATATAAGGATAATGTCTTAGACAGAAAGGCAAAAGCAATGGGTTTGCAAGCTACGTTTTGTTTTGTTTTGGTACACACCTTATTGGGTCTGTAATCCATGAAACCAGTCAGCCATCAGGGTGGACTTGAACAGATATGCTCTTTATATTTGAAAGGCAGCATTAGCCTGCTGCAAGGGAGACAACTGAAAGTGGTAGGGCAACCAGATGCCCTCTTGGATAGCTCTACCTGCTAGAACAGTAAGGTGCTAAAGGAAAAAAAGTTGAAGTTTAGCAGAAATTGCAGCAGCTTATCTCAAGGAATTCTCACAGTGAAGAAAAGGCAAACGAGAAAAGCTCTGCTGGGTAAGCCCTGAGCAATCTCATGCTATTTTGAAGGTTGCCTTGCTTTGAATACTGGTTGGACATTATTCCTGGAGTGTATGTCCTTGTTCAGAGGTCCGCCAATCGAGTCTGGGCAATAACAACAGAGGAAAAAAATAGGAGCACAGAAGGAACATGGCTTAGATAAAAAGGGAAGAGTGAGAAGGTGCTGTTTGAGCACTGGTGGACCATCCAAAAATTAGGAGTTGATAAAAACTCTCTGGATCCTGTCGGAGTAACCAATGCAGGGTGCCAGTACTGGCTTGAAATATGTAGACCTTTCCTTAGAGGATGGATGGGAAACGTGCAAAAGTTTCTGTCTCAGACGAGCCTGAGAAGGGACCAATGAAAGATCTGAAGGTCACAGGAAATTTGGGTAAATTGATGAAGTTCACAATTCTGCAGAAATAAGGGAATGAGTCCTAGTAGCAGTAACTGTCTTCAGAAGAAGCTGATGTAAAGTAATTGGTAGGTAAAGTTGCCTGGAGGGATGCAAATAGGAAAAGAAATTCAGGAAGTTTAGGTGGTCATACCAGGATTATATTTTTTTAATTGAAAATGAGTTGTATGTTAAATAAAAATAAGCTTGTGTTATTTTGGTGGTTGCATGACATTATATTATACTGTTTGCCTACTTAATTATTTAACAGTTTCTAGTTTATAACTCTCATTATTTGTTTACCAGCTTTTTCTAATGATCTTGCTTTATCAAAGTAATTTCTGATAAATCCTTAAACAGAGCAACCATAGGGATAAGCTAGAATAGTATTCCCAAGTGATACTTTTGTCCTTGTGGTATCTGGCTGAAGAACTCTTGCTTTCTAGGATTAGCATGCTTAACATGCATTTAGGGAGCAAAAATAAGCTTCATAGACATCTTTTGTTGGATTGTTATTCCTAATGTAAATAGATGCATTTTTTCCCATGACTTTAGCACTTCAGTGAATGGCAAAGAATAGCCGAAATTTCTTCTTCTTTTTAAATAAATATTAGTTTTAATAGCTCCAATGAATTGTAAAATCAGAGTATTCGTCTTCTCCTGTGTCAAAACAGTTGGAATAAATGCAAACACAGTTTTATTAGTTTCATGAATTATTCAAACAATTGTTAAATATTAAGAAGATGTTGTTATTCACTGGTTAAAATATGTGCAGCTAAAATAAACATCCATATTCTGTTGCTGACTCATCAAATAAGCCAGTTTTAATGCTAGCTGAGACAAAGAGTATTTAGTTAGATCAAATTGCAAAAAAACCTGATTAAGCCTTATTAGCTACACTTGATTTTTGTGAAAATTAAGAACCATTGCCAAGCTATTTTAAGCACCTCTGCCTCACTTTTGCTGCATGTTCTTAGTAAGTCAAAGATCTGTGCTATGTACCATGATTTTACAATAAAGAAAACAGCAAAACCTACATAAAAAATTAGCTCATCCTTCAGTCATGCCCGTTAGAGAATAACATATAAATAAATACCCCCGAAGCCTAATTAGATTCAGACACCGGAGATGTTTCCTGGATTTATGGTGAATCTACAGGTTACGTTATTAACCACAGGAATCCTCCAGCGCTCTGTTTCCATCCTGCTTGGTTGCACATGGAGGGCTGCTGCCCAGACAGAAGAACTGCCTGCAACTTCTTTAGGTTAAACAGAAAAGGGGAGCGGGGAAGAGGATTTCACAATTTGGTGACTGTAGTTGTGAAATTTTGAAAAAGTTAGCAGAGATAATAATGCACTGTCCTGATTTCCTAGTCTTAGGGACCAGCAATCCCTAAGGACTGCATATGGTGCATTGTTGTCATGTGAGATGTAAGAATTGTAAGATATACATGACATACAAGAATGGACAACCTTTGTAGCAGTTCACAGAGAGGTCTGGAAGAGCATGGCTGATTTTGCCGGTTTTTGCGGAGAAACGTGAAGGACAAACATGGCGATACTTTCAAGTTTTAGCTGAGCAGGTGGCAAGAGCTGGTACTGCCTGGCAGAAGGAAAGCAGGTACCAAGAGTGGGATCTAGTGGAAGTGTTGCTAAACTGTTACAAGCTAAGCCATGAAAACCTTAGAGGTGAAGACCAATACTTTTGTGGTTAGTGTTTCCATACAAAGCAAATTCTAGTTTTGTACAAAGCACCCCCTTGTCAGTATTTGGCATCTGTTACAATCTTCACTTTTTCTCTTGGTTCCCTTCCTTGTTGAAATGAATTATGTGATTTCAGTTTATTCTCTGGTGAATAATACTTACCACATGTAACAACGTCTGCTTAGAAAAGGACTGTATCCAGGGTAACTTGTTTTAACTCAAGAGAACTGTGGTCCCTCTGAGTCAGGAAGGAGGTTGTAATTGATGGGGAAAAAATCATATAATGTACAATAGCAGCCTGTGTTCAGCATGCTGCATTCATACAGGGTTCAGCAAGGGCTGTCTCTATCTCCTTCACATTAATGAGTACAGTGTAGTCACTGGGGGGGTGGAAATATTGTTTGGTTTTTTTTTTCTAGTTCAGCATCTCCTTTCATTTCATGATCTCTCTCCTACAGACACTAGTTAATATAAAAAGAAAAAAAAAAAAGTAAATTAAAAATCCAAACCACCAATACCTATTGAGCTAATTGCAGTGAAACGCTTGAAAAGTAAAGTCAATTTCTCTGGGCCACCTATGATGCCTGTGTCAGAGCTGGGAGCAGCCCAGTCTGTGTTTCCTATCACCATCCCACAGCTGCAACTGGTCCCTGGCACCCTCCCTCCTGGCCGTGCATACAGCATAGCTTCATAACCTTGTTACCTAAATACCAGCCTGACTTTCCTTTTGTCCTGAATACTCTGACCTGGTAATTGTTGTTTGTTGGGGTTTTTTTTTCCCTAATTGCAGGGAAAACTTGCGACTCCACTGTCAACTACTGTGAGTGCAACCCCTGTTTCAACGGTGGATCCTGCCAAAGCGGAGTGGAGGGATATTACTGCCACTGCCCCTTCGGTGAGTTTACTGCTTCTCCTCCTCCTCGGTCTTCCCTTTCCCTATTAATATTTCTCAAATTGCCTTTTTTGTTGTTTTTTTTTTAACCTGCATAAAACCAAGAGGTGTGTATATGCATCCTGGTCCATGGGCAGGTGTTCGTCATCTCCTGGCCCCATTCTCTCAATTTTTCCCCAGCTGCAAGATGGAGAAGCCAGTATTTCTGCCAGCAGAGCAGGAGATGGAAGGGCGTGTCAGGATTGGGGGTCACTCTTGTTTCTTGGGGGACACACCCCAAGAGCTATGAGCTCTGCTTCCTAATAATAGACACCTTTAGGAGAGCTGAAGAGTAAGACCACTGTAAATAACATCAGTATTCTTGTGTCCTTGGTGCAAGGAAGTCATCATGGTGTTAAGCTTAGAAAAAGGGACTTTGGGATGATATTGAGCAGAGACGACTTGGTTTTCTTTTGAGAAATCTGCATAATTTGTCAATATATTAGTCAAGCAAAAATTAGAGAACAGGCACATTTTCTCTAAGTAAGGAGCACAGCATTAGATATTGGCACTTGTATATTTAGTAGATTTGATTAAGAAAACTTACTGAATCAAAACAGCTTTGTTTGCCCACACCAGTACTTGCCCATTTAATTTATTGTATGGCAATAAAGCTCTGAGTTCCAAAACCAGCATAGTATTTCAAGCATCACAGAAGCATATAGTACTGCCAAAATAGTCTTATAATTATCACAATTTAGTTATTCCAAATTTGGTTTGTGGAATGAACCTGGTGAAGACATAAACCACAGATATTTTAAGGTGTCATGATACCATTGCAGTGAGATTGGTTCTGAACACAGATTAATCCAGAATTGTCATTGTTCATATAGAGAAGCACGGAAGTAAATGCAACAGATTAAATAAAAAACAGATAGACATGAGAAATCATCTACAATGTTTTAAGGCTGCTGAAAAGGAAAGTATGGTTCTCAATACACATTTGTAGCTACCTCTGATCACTGTTTTCTACTAACATGTAGAGTAACTGCTTTATTCTGTTTTATGTTTCCTCAGAGTGTATTCATTTCCTATATAGTCATAGTCCATTGTAAATGTAACTAATATCCATAAATTAAGGTTTTTTTCTCATTGTTGCTGCAGTGAAAAAATCAAGGGGTATTATGTGACAGAGATCTGAAAAGAAATCTGTAAAATGCACCAAATATTCAGATCATTAAAGCAAGAGAAGGTGTAATGTTTTAATCATACATATGCTTACATCATATGTATAAAAACTGAACCACTGATTGAGAAACAGTTCAGATAACAGCTATAAAGAGAAAAATAAGCTCCAGTTACAAATCTATTTCCATAACTGGATTAGCAAATGCCAGATGATAATTAGCAACCGTATCTGACATACCTGGCAAACTTGCTTTTTTCTTTTTTGTTTTGTTTTCCTAAGAAACCACAGAGCTGAATGAAATGTACTTGGCTTTTCAATAGATGTAACTGTCATTTGTAACTCATTTTTGAAGTCTAACTATATATATATCAACACCCGCCTGTGGGTAATGGGATTCTTCTGTTCAAGTTGCGTATTTTTAATCATACTTTAGAGGTTTCTTAAAGAGCCTGTGTATCATAGCCATGTCTAGAGCACATCAATGCTTTGTTTCTGGGAGAAGGCACAGTGAGGACAAAAACTATTTGATACCAGATTCTACTTTTCGTTTTGCAGGTGTTTTTGGGAATCATTGTGAACTGAACAGTTATGGATTTGAAGAGTTGTCATATATGGAGTTTCCCAGTATGGATCCAAACAATAATTACATCTATATAAAATTTGCCACTATAAAAAGTAACGCCTTGGTGTTGTATAACTATGATAATCAAACCGGAGAGCGAGCAGAATTTCTGGCCCTGGAAATAGTAGAAGAAAGGCTCAGGTTCTCCTACAACCTTGGCAGTGGCACATACAAGCTTACCACAACTAAGAAGGTGTCTGATGGACAATTTCACACAGTTATTGCCCGGAGGGCTGGAATGGTAAGAAATGCTATAATGAGAATTTAAGACAAGTTCAGCCAAGTCATTTTGGCTTCCACATGAACTCAGAGGAACATAAAATTAGTAATGTTGCATTTGCTAGCAGAACCTCCAACTTTGGGAAAAAACCTTCCTTGTTTCTGTCTTACTCCAACTGACTCAAAGACCTATAATGGTTTCTTTAGCATGATGATGATAAAGAGTAATTAAAAAAACATGTGCAATGCTCTGTACTCTTAAATGTGGAAAATGAGAACCAGGAATAATTAATAAAATAAATTACTACACGTGAGGCTAATTAACTGATGCAGATTACAGGGATGATTATCAGGGAAGGCTAATTAACCATAGTTACCACAAAAAGTCTCAAAATAATTTTTTCTCAACATTTGGAAAAGAGAAGTGGACAGACTTAAAATTCCAGGCGTCTGTAACCTCCTTGAGCTAGTTCAGAGATTTTACCAATCTCATCAGACTGGAAGCCTGTTTTTCCTCTGTAGCATACATAGTTCAAAGGTGCTCCATTGAGAGGGTTTTGGGGGAGGAAGGAGGGAAGTTACTTTCCTTTTTGTCCCCCATAAAGCATCTGAGGGGAGGAGTTCTGCCAAAAACTGGACTAGGACAACTGATTGCTATATGCCTGGTACTCTGACCCCTCTCCTGCCTTCGGGGTTTTTTTTTTTTAATCCAGTAAATGTTTTCTATTCCTCTTCTCTCATTTTTTAATAATATTTCCAAAGCAGAACATAAACCAAATGCTCTTTGAGTTCAAGCCAAGCTTTTTGACTCCACAGTGTTTGAGTTAGGAATGAAACCAAATCTATTTGCCATCCATAATCAGAAACTACTGCCCAACAGCTCCCTTCTCAGGCAGAAGTGGCCAGCATACGTGCAATCCCATACTCTTCCTATGTTTGAAATTAGAGTCTTATAAGGAGAATATATGGTTGGGCCTCCACATTCTGTTTTATGTATTTTGAGCCAGAAGTGATGTAGGGAATAAAAGAGTAAACTGTTCTACCCAGCGTGGCTCCCTGAGTCCACGTTGGGATTTCCCATCACGAACTGCTGCAGAAGGCAGCGCTGCTGAGATCACAGCCCTTCAGTATTTTCAAGCTGCTTTGTTCAGGCCACCCTGCTTGAAGATCTTCAGGTCCAGGGTGAGATGTCCGAAGGCACAAAAGTCCCAAGAGCAGCTGGAAGATGTATTTATTACCTTATGGTCTGGGGTTCTTTGTGGGACTGGGGCTGTCTCCTGAGATTCCAAAATGGTGCTTTTTTCTTCTTTCTTAGAGGGTCTTGAGCCTGAAACTGCATTTCAGTTACATAGTGCAAGACCCGATTTCTCCATTTATTGAAAGAAGGATGGTTTAGTCTTCAGCTGGATTTGCAAATCCAATTTGTGCATTTGTAGGAGTTATGTATCCGAATAAGATGAAGGGCAATTGTGATGCTGAGTAATGACTTTGTTTTAACATACCTTAGCATCATTAATAATTTCCATTGCAGCTTCCAAATGGTAATGCCCAAAGCTGCACCTAAATCTTGAAATCTCCCCTTTTAGCAATTAAATTAGTGTGATATTTCTGTGAATGGGATTTAGGTATATATCTATCTAAGTATAGGAGCACACATTTACAATTGCAACAAATAAATTAAATACACTTAAGAAAAACATAAGAGCGGAAAAATGTTTAACTTGTAGATATGCCAGAGGGCTAGACTATAGGAAAAGAGATAACATAAAAAGGATTATATACAGAAAATTTCAGTTATGAATGCTTCAGGCTGAAAGCAAACATTTAAGACAACCTATACCTTTGTGGGGGTTTTTGTTTTGTTTTTAATGTTTAAAACTTCTCAGTAATGTCAGCTGTTTACAAACACCGCATGTGAAAAGGATCGCCTTTGTCTTAGATATTTCTGCTGCAGGAAAAACGGCTCCCAAGTGTCCAAAACTGTATAAAATAGCCCCCCTTCAGGATTCCAAATCTGTCATTTCCTACAGCACAGTGGGATTTTATCGGAAACTGGTAAAATCATTAAGTTGTCAGTCCTGAGCTATTGCAGAGTGACAGGATAGAAAGTCTCATAATGCGGCAAGGTAACTGTAGAGTAATGCTTAAGTAACAAGCAGGAACATTTGACTAACATTAGAAAATAAATTGTATGAACTCTGGTCCAAGTAAAATATATTCTCAAATATCTACCCCTTCAGCTGGGGTTGTAGCTTGGCTTTCACAGCACATAGCAATGTAAGTTAGGGAGATTACACTGATTGAGCTAAGAACAAAAAACTCATTTCATTTTTTTGCTGTTGATATTCTGAAGGAAAATATGTATGCGTGTGATGGCATACAGACCAGCCAGCTTATTATTCTTTCAATGAATTGTTTCATTTATACCAAGCTATAATCTGCTTTGGAACTGCAGGCTGACATTTCTCAGGAGAAGTAGTTTGCTCATTATGACTGGAAAGAAATTTGAGATAAGCTTTCATTAAAAACAGCAAATTGAACAATTTAGGCATACTGTAGGGCATGATTTAGGGCTAAGACCTATGAATTTATTTGGTCAATAGAATGCGTCAGCTCACAGCGTGTATTTAGAAATAGCATGGACAATCTGTGGGGATTTCAACAAGACTTTGTTTACTGAACTTAGTTGCAGGCAGGAAAAAAAGCCATTGCAGAGTAATGGCGTACTGATAGCTATTGCTGTTTGCTCAGCTCCTGTAATCTAAATCAAAATATAAACCAAGGCATTTTTAAAAGTGAAGTTTGAGTTAAATTTGCTGTAAAACTGTACCGCACATCTAGCTGAAACATGAGAAGCTGATATGTACAATTTGGAGATTATGTTTATTTTCCTGAAAATTTGTTTTAAGGAATAACTAAACCTTCAGGGTTGGTTGGGGTTTTTTTGGTTGTTTTTGGAGGGGTTTTTTGCAGTGCATCTGTTATTAATAAATCACTGTGGGGAAAAAGTCTTTGCTAAATAAGGAATAAAATAAAACCTCCCTTTTAAATCAGCAGGAATTATATCATGATTTTAGTGAAAGCTTTGTTTAGATTTTTAGAGATAGCAAATAAAAACACCATGATTTGTTTTAGTGTGAATGACAGAGATGGGTAGTGAGGCAACCCCACTGTCTGGGGCTTGGTGGATTGGAGATAATAATAATAAAGAGGAAGACTTCTCTGAGAGCTGGTGATGCCTGGTACTTCTCTGAACATCAGCTTGGTTTCTGCTGTAGGTGTCCACGTGTTTCACCATTATCAACATGGGGCAAACATCCCTCATGATGTATCAGCCTAAGGGTTCCCTTAATCAAATCTACTTGGTTACTCTTTGAGTATTATTGAGTGGTTTGTTATTATTTTTAACTAGTAATCTCGGTGTTCATACTCCCAGCTTTTGTTGCATGCTTTTTGTCAAGTTCAAGAAATATGTTTAATGTCACGGTCAGGCCTCTGATGGAACGCCCTTTGTGTTTGGAGGGAGCAGCTCTCTGCTCAGATCAAGAGTAGAATACGGTGCAAGCCAAAAGAACTGCAGTTTCAGGGAGTAAAGCAAGCAAACACAAAAGAAACCCTACCCAGATCTGAAAACTTTGTGTTTAACTGATTCTCTGTATGAAGCAGTCAGTTAGCTCACTCTCTGTTAGTGTCCATATCTCAGTATTCACTGTGCTGATGCAGAATGTAGTTGATCGGTGGCTCTGAAGCACCCTGTGATCCCAAGTAACACAGTCATATGCAAGTGCTCCTTTCTAGCCAAGTCCTTGATCTAATCAATTAATCATAAATATTTTGTGTGGTTGGGGACTACAACCTTGTCATATTCAGCATATTTGTGTGTGTGGCTTTTGCAGGCAGCCTCGCTGACGGTGGATTCCTGCTCTGAGGATCAAGAGCCAGGCTACTGCACTGTTAGCAATGTGGCTGTTTCTACTGATTGGTAAATAATTCTTCATTTAGGATGGTGTTTTTTCTGGAATGTAATAAAAGAAATCACCCTCTAAAGCCAGAGAAATTTGAAGTAATGATTACATGCCCTTAGCCCAGCCTCAAGCGAGAGATAGATCTCTCAGCTGCGTTCCTTCAGAGGTGTGCAAAGGCAAGGCTCCCAAATGTCATTTTCTCCCATCTTTGCAGAAGCAAATTATATTTTCTACATGTACTGCTATTTGCTAACTCAAATTACTATTCAGCATGTAGTCTATTCATGACAAGGAGTTTATTCAGAAATCCCAAATTCTCAACTCTGTCCCCAGGCTCTGGTGGCATACAAAACTTACTGCCTAATGCTCTGAGATTTCACATCATAATCTAGAAAGAGTTAACAAATCAGAATATCAGATGCTTATAATTACTGACAACGTATAAATCTTAGTTAGACAGCAAAACAGAAATGTATTTTTATAATCAACTGGCTCATAAATACATTGTTTTCTCCACTGTTCTTGAAGTTCTACAATATTTAGTGCTACAAATCTTTAGCAAAGCCTCCTCCACTTTTACTCTTTGAGTTGTATTGATCTTGCCAAAACCAGGCTCAGATTCAAAATGCTATTACTCTAGTAGCACCTATATTTCACTCCAGTGTTCAGGTTTGGGCTTTGATTTGAGGTTTTTATTTGTTTATTTAAACTGCATCTCTTGTTTCTCTTTGAAACAAACAAAAAAATAAGAGTAATTACTTCGACATTGTTTTCAGTAATTTCCAGATGTCATCTTTTACAGTTTTCATTTCTTAAACATTGGCCAGAGCAGAGAATTAAACTTATTTCTTGTGTTTACCCTAAGTAACTCGGTAACTCTGTCCCATCTTTAGATCCTCTTTGGATCTAAACAATAACTTTAATCCCAATCACTTTGGCTAATTTCTTACAGTAATCAGAACTGCACTTCCTGTCACATGTCACATGTCATCTATGATGTAAATAATAATTGAGATACATTATGATTTCAAACACACTGCTCAGTCAAGTGAAAAGAAATTTTGACATGCAATAACGGAGTGTGAATTTAGAGTCATATCCATTACAAATGTAAGTTCATCTGCTATTGATCTGTCTCCCTTTCTAAATGTAAAATATCTATTTTGGAAGAGGAGTTTTAGCTGCAGACTGTAGCTGATGGTTGCAGTTCCTGTGTTGCCATTACTATCTTAATGTATGATGCTGAGAATTTTTTTTTTGTGACTCTTTTATAGGACTCTTGATGTACAACCAAACCGAGTTACTGTTGGTGGCATCAGGTCTGTAGAGCCCATCCTTCAAAGGAGAGGACAGGTGGAAAGCCATGATTTTGTGGGCTGTATAATGGAGTTTGCAGTCAACGGACGTCCCCTGGAACCCAGCCAGGCTTTGGCAGCTCAAGGAATCTTAGATCAGTATGTCTGCTATATATGGTATCAAATGGACTGTGTTTACAATAAAGGAAGATGTCATGAAAGTCAGAGGCTGTTCCATTCAGATGCCATCAGATATTTCTTGTAAAAAAAAAAAAAAATGGCTGTAGAATTTATTGTAATGTGTGAAATATGTAGGAATAAAGTGAATTCAGTTGAGAGGTTCACAAAAAATCACAGAGCCTTCAGAAAAGCAACATCTTTACGTTTCTCTTGGCAATTATTATTAATGCTGCTCTGCAGGCTGAAATAGAGTATAGCCCTGTTATTGGGTTTCTTTATAATTTCCACGTGGGTTTGACTGTACTCAAACTCTTTGCTAGCCCTCTACTCCCTCTTATTTCTTTTTAATCCACAATGTCTGTTCTCTCACTTTGCCTCTCAAGTATCACTGAATTTCCTTCATATCCTCCAAGTGGTCTTTCAGAAATGATGAACTATCTGATTCTATTGCTTTTTCCATCTCAGTATTTGAAGTAACAGTTTTAGCCATAATGGCAAGTCTCTTACCCAAATTTGCTAGCTCACCCTTCCTCTTTCAACCCCCAAGTTTGTGCTGTTGATTGTGATATGGAGTCTGTCCTGTCACAACAGGCCTTGCTAAAATGATTGTCCCCATCTTTCTTATAGGCCTCCTTTAAGTACTGAAAGGCTGCAATAAGGTCTCTCTCCTTTGTCTCTTACATAACAGAACACAGAATTTTCTCTGTCTCTTTCCTAAGACTGTTATAACATGACGCTGAAAACTGAGATCTGTTTAGAAACATGAGATGTCTATAGAGAAGAGTCTCTCCATTTTTGCATCTCTGGGGTGAAGAATGGAAGCATCATTCAAACACAGGATGCTTCCCAGCACATTTGCTCCTCTTACTTGTCTGCACATTCCTCAGCATCTACTTTTCTGATTTGTTGCAGGTGCCCCAGGCTAGAAGGCGCTTGCACGACCAGCCCCTGCCAACATGGCGGCACCTGTGTCGACCACTGGTCGTGGCAGCAGTGTCACTGCAAAGATGGACTGACGGGAAAGCACTGTGAAAAATGTACAGAGGGAGTTTTACTGTCTTTCGCTTTAACACGCACTTAACTATGGTTTAACCAAATGCCATAAAGAGTTTCTTTTCCGAGGCATGGGATAATGAATTTTATAAAATAATGCAAACAAGCAGCATGCTTGCCTCTTAAACAATTTTGGAGGAAAAGTCCACAATGGACTATTGTTCTTTCATGAGCTAAAAATAGCAACAAGATACATAGATTATGTTTTCTAGTCTATATATCATATTTCAGGTAACTTGCCCTCATTTGAAACTACTGTTTCCCAATAACATATCATCAGTAACTTAAATAAAGCTCTCCCATAGGAGGGATTTGTCTGCTGTGGGGAAGTAAGAGGGTGAGGGAAAACCCTTCCCTTCACGTAAACAACGTGTGCATGTGCTTATGGCTTCTCCAAACTGCAGGCCTTTTTGTCAAATGACTGTCAGACTCTATGCAAGAAAATATGGTAAATGTAAATGAAAGCAAGACATTTACATTCTGGGGTTATTAACTCACATATGGATAGCTCTGTAAATCAATACGAGATTGTCTAGGAGAACAAAGTGATTTACTTCCATGTAGCCGTAGTATAATGACTGGGCTTTGTTTTCTTACATGTCCCATTATTGTTTAGCTGATTTATATGTTTTTATTGTGCTGGTTTACAAAAGTATTTAGCCATAATTTTAACAACATTTGATAGTCAATGCTGTGCCATTTTTTTATTCTTTCTTTTTTTTTTTAATGCCATAACAAATAGAAAGTAATTATCTCTGCCCTGAAGAGCCTAGAGTTCAATATATCATGAAACCCTGCTTACAGTAATGGAAACAGTAACATCCCTGGGAAGGAATTACAGTTCTGAGAGCCAAATTTTTTTCCATCCTCCCTCACTTGTTCCCCAGCGAGTTTTAATTTACTATTGACTGATAGCAACAGTAAATTACTAGCACACTCCCACTCTCAAACACACATTCTGGTTGAGGCCAAAGACTAGAGGGGCTGAAATTGCCTTTTACTCCTGCTCTCCACCCTGACCTGCTCTGAACTTGCTCTCTGCTCTGAAAGAAAATGGTCGTTATTAGGCAGATAATGGCTATCGCTGTAACGAGCCACACGCTCACTCCTTCCCTGTCCTTGTCCTAGATATTACTGCCGACACTGCCTTGTCGCTGGAAGGCAAAGGGCGACTTGACTACCACATGAGCCCAAACAAGAAGCGAGAATACCTGCTGAGACACGGCACTCGAGGCGCCAGCCGGGGACCCCCGAACACGGGACGCTTGGAAGTGAAGTTCAGGACGAGAAGCGAGAACGGCATTTTAGTTCATGTCCAGGAAAGCAGCAACTTCACTACCGTGAAGGTAAGATTACAGCTAATGCTGAGTTTGATTTGATTGGACTGCCTCGTGCATGGTGATCAAAATCACATTTTTCCATTACTCTTGCTGTTTCCTTTATAAAATATTGGGTCTTTAACTGAGGCCAGGCACTGCTCCAGTATCATTCATCTTCTCAACAATTCCCTTGTGATTTGCCAAGGTATCAGAAGATCCTGATGGTTTTGTATCTAATCAGTTTTGTCCGGACTCCAAGTAGTGACTGTTTTAAGGCAGCGAGAACAGTACTCTTTGCTGTATTTGTTGTCATCATTACGTTACATTCTACAGAACAAATCGTTTTGTTACTGGCCTTTTATCTTCTAATTTTTTAGGCCTCGAACCCAGACCCTCCTTAAGTTAGCAAACAATTGCCAAAAAGTTTTCACTAATTCCTACTAGCGTGGCTCTTACTTATCAAACTAGGAAGTGAGGGATAACTTGGATTCATGAGGTTACCCATAGACCAATGTCGGCATCCAGTTATTTTGAGATATGTAGCTGAATTAATGCTTAAAATGCCACACAGTTTTGGGGTTTTTTTTTCCCCCAAAGAGTTTATTGCTGCAGAAGTTACCTTTCTCAAGAGAAAGAGATGGTTCAGTTCCTGGCTATGACTCAGTCCATTTACTCATAACTCTAAATGAGTACAGCACTGATGTTGGCAAGCCCCTTTATTGGGTTGGTGTAAGCTCCAAGTTTCCTTGACTGCTGTAAGGCTTTCCAAGTTTTTTCCCTGACTTTTAAAGAAACTCTTACAGAAATTCACACTTCCTAAGCTTCAGCCCCACGGATATTCCCCACCTGCTTGATCAGAGAGGTACAGACACGCCGGCTGCATTTAAGAAGCAAGTCTGCATTACTTCCCTGGCATATGCTTTTACCACACCATCTGATAGCAAGTTTCTACCCCAGTCATATTAGCAGATAAGATCTTATTATTTTGAGTTCTGGAGAGAAAAAAACAAATACTACCTTTTTGTCCCTAGTAGAATTTGCTAGGTCAGCTCTATAAGCATTATTAAAAAGAGGAAAAAGAGAATTGCCTTTCCTGGCTGAAAGCACTAGCAGTGTGTTTATGCGAACACTCTTATTATTGTTAATATCAGTGAAGTTATACAAGCAAGCAGAGGGTGTCAAGTCTCAGACCCAGCTGTGCAAGGGCCAGCAGCAGAGGTTTGCCTGGTACCAGATGCAGCAGTTGAAGGAAGGAGAGGTAGCATCATTGTACTGATTACTGCCAAAAAGTCCCCAGATGATGCTGGTTACTAAAACTGTAGTAATTTAACTGTAATTAGAACAGTATGGCTCCTGCACTGCCACTCATACCCAGAGTAGGTATCATGACAAGCACTTCCCTTGGCGGGGGCCCGAGATGTCAGTGAAGCCAACCCACACGTGGGTCTCCATGGTATCTCAGTTTACTCCCCAGTGCCGAAGATGAATTTTAAGAAGTTCTTCTTTACAACTGTCTTGTCAGTCTTCAAAACAGACAATTTTATAACTTGATTTTGGGGTCCTTTAATATGCTTGTTATCCAAAGTGTAAGCATTCAGAGAAAACCTGCCATGTGTTTTTTCACGTTAAATTGTGCTACGGAAAAGCTACAAGTCCTGTGGCTACTTCCATGCCTCCACATTTTCCCTTTTTGTTAACTGGTTTTGGTGTAGCTGGGATTGGGGTAAAATTAGAGAAGTGGTAGTAAATCAGACCCACTGAGATTGCAAGGAGCTGTTTCACTAAATGATGGATGTAAACTCCCCTCAACCCCTCAACTTTATGATATCAAGGGAGCCTTAATCCAGGAAACATACAAAACCTGGCAGATCAAATTAAACAACAGTGAAATTCAGGTGGAAAATTCCCTACAAAAAGGAGTGTATTGGATATTTTTTAATAATACTTTTTGGCCCAGCTTATTTTCCTACAAATGATAGACTTGCAAATAATTCAATTACAAATAATGGGATAACTACAGCAGGTTAAAGGTGGAAATGCCTGCCTTGTTTTAGCTGAAAATCTGATCTGAAATCAGATTAATTCAGCATAACTGTAGCTCTAAGATCTGTGAATTTTTCAGAGTGAGAACAATCAGCCATTGTAATAATGTCCCCAGGCAAGTGGAAGATTCCACAATACTGGACACTTTTAAGATTCATCTGGACAGGATGCTGGCCCATATTGTCTAGACAGTGCTTTTGCAAAGAAAAGTTGGATCAGATGATTCTTGAGGTCCCTTCCAACCTGTATTCTCCAATTCTATGAATTGTACAGGTAGAGAATGTGGATTATGTTACCTATATGAGCTGACATATGCATATATTATGGTGGTGAGACACTGGATCAGCTTGCTCAGAGAAGCTGTGGATGTCCCATCCCTGGAAGTGTTCAAGGCCAGGCTGGATGGGGCTTTGAGCAACCTGGTCTAGTAGGAAGGTGTCCCTGCCTGTGATGAGGGGGCAGGGTGGACTAGATGATCCTTAAAGGTCCCTTTCAACCTAGACCATTCTGTGATTCTATGCACCTATCAAGTAGCAGGAATAAATCAGAACATAACTCTTTTAAATGATATCTCATTGAGTAGGCCATAAATCTGTAAAGGCTAGTGCTCAGATGCAAGACAAACAAGAAGCAATTTGTTCAGTAAAGGAGACTCGAAATATTGGTAAAGTTGAAGCATCCTTGTATTTAGGAATGTGTTTGCTTTAGTGATTCATTCTTTTCATTATATTCTATTTGTCAGTTACTCTGCCACTTAAATAAGACCCAGAAATGGGTGTTACTCAATATTGTCAGCATCAGCATTTGTTTCAGATTTGGAAATATGTTGTGCTTCAAGGAACCAAGAAGAACATTCCTTATTTTGTCCTATTTGAAGAAGTTATGGACCAGTCTGGTCTCCAGAAATTTTATTTTCCAAATGCCACTAGTATGTTATTTATGAGTCTGTTAGCATTAGTCATATGCAATTTTAAAGAAATGAAAATAGAGTTAGAGTCATAAATCTGTATGGAAAATATCAGTTGCTGACAGGTAAATAATTCTACAATTCTCCTCTAATGTGTAATTAAAAGTTATGATTCTGTACTTATTCTTCCCATAAGCTTAGAGGGTATTGTCTGATACGGTATATTTCTTTTTGCTTACATAAGGACCAAAATACAAGGCAGTATTTTCATCAGTCATAAAAGACAACATAAGACTAACAAACCTCTTGCATCTCTTTATGTCCTTAACCTGTACATATTCAGCCCAGTTAATCTTTTTATAAATACTTTTGATCGTGGCAACCGGTGTTTAATATGTTATGAGAGCCTGTGTGTCTGCATTTCAAAATGGGGAATTTTCTTTGGACTGAGTGATAGTTTAGATGTATGCTGCCTGTGCTTGCCAGTAACAAAAGCATCCTGTCTCTGAGGGGCACCCATATCAGAGAGACCCTCAAACAATACATTTCAAATAGTCCAAATTAAGTGCATGCACTTATTAACCATTGTATTTCTTGATCCAAATGGAATACGTGCTAGGTGCATTTAGTTCAGGCTGCTGCCAAGACATGAGCATGGTCTTACGGCCATATTAAAGCTGATCTGTATGAACAAAGTCCTCAGCTTGCATCACTAAAGAAGTAAATCCAGAGCATTTAACAGTTTCTGGAAACGAGAGCAGCATTCTTGTAGTTGGTGTGTCACCTCACAGTTCTTCCCAGGTGAGCATTATTTTTCCTGGAACAAAGCATGGGAGGCTTAGAGACATGGGGCTTTGACCTTTCCAGGACTACGTGCGTGCATGTTCTACACGCTCATGTTACAGGTCACAGACTGACCGAGCTGCAGTGAGAAACATGGGAGGGAAAACAGTAATCTTTTTTAACATAAATGACTAAACGTGCAGAGTACAGAAGGAAACTTGCAACAAGTTGCAGAGCCACCCTATATAAGCTGTACATAAGCCTGTGTGCCTTTAGGAGGTTAGCTGATGTACCTGACTTTTATGCAATATTTGAGAAGCTGGCAGGTTTGGATGTTGGAGTGGTTTTTAACTCCTATATCTTAAATGCAGAATTTACACTGATCTCACTTTGGGTTCCTTCAATATTTTGTTAATAAGAGGTTTGAAATCCTGCATCTCATGATTCAGTAGAATTCTGAGGCATCATTCCTAGAGAAAAAGCCAAGACATTTTTCATGCAATTTAATTGTACCTTTTTTTTTTTTTTCCCTAACAGCTCACTAGTTTAAAAGCAGTTTGTGCAAGGAAGCACCATTTGAAAACTCACACAAAATAATAACACTTTGCACTTCTTCAGAAAAGTTTCTCATATACAACTATTTTTCTGCAAAGTGCAAATTAGTAGAAAAATCAGGTATAAAATGGGTATCTTGCTCAAGTCCTGCCATGCCACATATATTCCTACTGTGTCATAATTAAAATTAGATACAAAGTTTTTTGAGCAAGGGCAGCATCTGTTTGCTCTGCAAAGCATTTTTCACACTTGCATTGAAGAAGGAGGAAGGATTGTTGGGTTTTTTTAGTTAAAAAGTTTTGTTATGTACATACACTATTGTTGGCATCTCAATAGGGTTTTTTTTTTCTCTTACAAGTTTAAGCAGGGAATGAGCGGATGGCAGGTCTTAAGTTTTCTGCAGATGCAACGATGTATTTAATTGTGGCCAAATTTTTAGCACTAAATAATGCATTTTAATACAAAATAATTATTTGGGGGAAAATACACCCAGGCTTCCTATTACAACTGAAGCCATATGTTACTGTGGCTGTACTGAATGGGAATTACACTGGGTACGTGTTTATAGAAGTGGTTACGTGTATAGCATTTTTAAATTACTCATTTTTTATTCTTCTGATCAGATAAAAGGTGGGAAAGTGCATTACGTGTCCGACGCTGGAATTGCTGGGAAAGTGGAAAGAAATATCCCAGAAGTGTACGCTGCGGATGGTCAGTGGCATTCAGTTCTCATCGAGAAGAATGGGTCTGCTACTGTCCTGTCGGTCGACAAGACTCATAGCCGAGACATTCTGCACCCCACGCAAGACTTTGGTGGACTCAACGTTCTTACCATTTCTTTGGGAGGAATCCCATCAAGCCAACCTTTCAAAAGCACAGTTGCAGGTAATTTTTATTATAAGCACATTTGAACAGACAAAGGGTCTCTGTTTGCTTTAAAGGTTGCAAAAAGTACTGTAATTCTTTATCAGTATTTAGTATACTGCCATCCTTTGCCAGAAAAGCTGCAGTTCGACCGAGTAAGGATTGCAGACTTTGTCCCTTCGATACACGTTGCAGCCTTGTTGTTTCCAAAAGCAGGCACTCCATCTACAGGGCTTTTTGGAGATGGGGGGGTGCATTTGCTTGCTTAGCTGTAAATCAGTTGTTATAATTTTATTATGCTAATGGAGAAGAAAGGATCTATTCCTTACCTGAGTCAGAATCCGGAATATCAAGGCAAAACTTTTATCTGGGCAAGAATGCTAAATGAGAATTTTGTCTCTGTAGGGGTTTGGTAAGTACTGCAGGATTTGGCCTGTTATTAATATGATTAAAATATTTTCTGAAACTCCAACTTCCTCCTGCTTTATCCTGCTGCCAAGTGAAGAATAGGATTTAGTTCTGAGCAACAGAAATCAAGGACAATAAGGAACCACCCTCTGACTAACAACTAGTTGTTAAGAAATAAATCATTTTCCCTTAAGAGTTAAAGCAACTGTCTTAGACCCTGGCAAGAGAAGCAGATAACATATAATTGATATCATCCCTGCAGTGATAAGCAAAGATGGAAGGGATTTTAGCTGCAAACTATGAGATATTCCAGACAATGCAGGCGTAAGTTTTGCAGAGTTTTCCTGTTGAAAAATCTTCCTGACTTCAAGAATTGTGATCACATAAAGTATCTTCGAGTGGAGCAAATTCACACTTCACATCTGTGTATTGTGAATTTGTATGAAATGCAGTACGATATCATATGGATGCTATGCTAACCTTTCCCCTTTTTATATGAAGTTTTATGAGCAGCATACGCATGGAAAAATCAAAGGCTTGTAGGAAAGCTGGAACAAAGAAAATTGAGGACACTGACTTCTCACCACTGCCTGATGCTGCGGCAGACAAATTAGGAATGTCTGGATTCCATTATGAATACACAAGCCAAAATCTCTTCTTCATATGATTTGATTTTATTTTAATATTGGGTTACATTGTGTACGACATACCAAGGATCTACAAGGGGGAGGTATAAAACTCTGCATGAACTCAGAGTCAAAAATATCTGCAGGACTGTTACAGGCAAACAAAAACATAACGCGAGTGACAGTTGCAGGGCTGTGAAGCTGGTATATCCAATAACATTTTCAGACCCAGCTAGACCTGACAAAATACCAGCTGGCATTTATCACACCACTGCTGCATGGGACCACCAAGCGTGCGGCAAGGTAATCGTTCATTTTGCTTGGGCTCTCACCTGAACATAAATCCTCCTTTTCCTCTTTATTTGGGAATGTAAAAAGCAAGAGTAAATGAAAATATAAGTAATGCTGAAAGAAAAGACTCTTTGATAATGGAAATAATACAGAAGTAGCATGCTTGCAAAACTGAGGCGGCTCTTTCATGTCCTTTGACACCAAATGACTTGCATCTCCCAGTGAAACATACTTGATTTTGATACTCTCTTGTATTTCATTTCTGACATCAGAGGGTGTTCAAATCTTAAAACAACATACTTTGAAGAATGGAAATCCATAATATCACCTCATACAACTTGAGTATATTTGCTATTTCATGACCGAGGAGATATTTATGAAGTTTATCTCCATCCTACCCACTTTTACAAAGATTGCTACAATTATTCACGAAGTTCCTATTCATAGTGTCTGTTCTTCCATTGCAGCATGATGTTAGCAAAAATGAACCTTTCTCTGATACTACTAATCATGGAAAATTTGCTCCTGTTTTTGTTTCACCCAAGTGCAACACTTCGGAACTGAGTAGTGGCACTTTTCCTCCTCCTTTTTGATTATTGATGACAGATGATAAATTTTAGTCTTGAATAATATCCTGTAAACCTGGCACTGATGGCATCCCAAGGAGAACCCATCAGAAGTTAAGGAGACATAGAGTCACAGCGTGGTAGGAGTTGGAAGGGACCTCTGGAGATCATTTAGTCCAACCACCCTGCCAAAGCAGGATCACCTAGAGCAGGTTGCACAGGATTACACCCAGATGGACATAAGCATGTTTCCTACAGCAGCTTCACACACAGACACATTTTGTTTACTCACCTAAGAATATTTTTTGTTGCATAATGTTGAAATTGAAAACCACGGTCTGTTTCTGAATTCTTATTTGGCAGACTTAAAAGAAGTAACGTATCTTGGTATCATTTATATAAATGTCATGTGTATATCTTCAGAGGAACTGATTAATTACTTTCTTATCTTTAATCTCCATTTCTATGCACAGCTTAGCTGTGAAAAATCAGCCATTTTAAAGGTGAATCTGTAGAAGTTATGTCAGAAGCTCCAGGCATGACCAGCCTTTGCTTAATCTGGTTCTGCTTAAAAGTAGATTTCAGTTCCTATCTAATACGAACCCCCCCTAAAATTATCAAACCAACAAAATTACAACCTAAGAGGAAATATTTAACAGAAGCAATAAAACATTATGTGATAAATATTGCAGATATTTTCACATTAATCATGACGCAAGGTAAAAATGTGGGGAAGCAACTGTAAGCTCATTGCACGTAAGAGTCAGTCATGGAGGCTTCACGTGTTTAAGTGGCAGCATGATTTATCCTGCACGCTGCTTGAAACCACGTCACCAAATAAGGCTCTTGCTCCATTGTAGTACTGGCCTGTCCATGTTGTTGCTTTTACATTTGTGTTTCCCCTTTTATTTTGGGAAGCAAGAGGCACACCAGAGGTATTGTCATGGCATTGCTGCTGAGAGTGTCTTTGGCCTCTGTTGACGGTGCTTACTCAGCCTGGCAGGTCCTGACAAGGCTGTTGCTTTTTCTCCTAGGCTTCGATGGCTGCATTTCCTACATCAAGTATGGCGGGGAGAGCCTTCCCTTCGCCGGCAAGCACAGCCTCGCCACTCTCTCCAAAACAGACCCCTCGGTGAAGATTGGCTGCCGCGGCCCCAACGTCTGTGCCAGCAGTCCCTGCTGGGGTGAGCTGATGTGCATCAACCAGTGGTATGCCTACCAGTGCGTCCTGCCGGGAGCCTGTGCCTCCAACCCCTGCCAAAACGGGGGCAGCTGCGAGCCTGGGACACATGCCGGCTTCACCTGCTTCTGCCCCGAGGCGTATGCGGGACGCACGTGTGAGGCGGTGGTGGCCTGCCTGGGGGTCTCCTGCGCCCCGGGCCACGAGTGTAGAGCGGGGAGCAGCGGTGGCCACATCTGCCTCCCGTCCCCACACCCTGCTGAGCTGTCCTTGCCCCTCTGGGCCGTGCCGGCCATCGTGGGCAGCTGTGCCACGGTCCTGGCGCTGCTGGTCCTCAGCCTCATCCTCTGCAACCAGTGCCGAGGAAAGAAGTCGAAAGGCCCGAAAGAGGAGAAGAAAACCAAGGAGAAGAAGAAAAAAGGGAGCGAGAACGTGGCGTTTGATGACCCTGACAACATCCCACCCTATGGCGATGACATGACTGTCAGGAAGCAACCCGAAGGGAACCCAAAGCCTGATATCATCGAAAGAGAAAACCCATACCTCATCTATGATGAAACTGATATCCCACACGCCACGGAGACGATTCCCAGTGCCCCGCTGGCTTCCCCCGAGCCCGAGATTGAGCACTACGACATCGACAATGCCAGCAGCATTGCTCCCTCCGATGCTGACATCATCCAGCACTACAAGCAGTTTCGGAGCCACACGCCCAAGTTCTCCATCCAGAGGCACAGTCCACTGGGCTTCGCGCGACAGTCCCCCATGCCCCTGGGAGCCAGCAGCTTGACCTACCAGCCTGCCTACGGGCAGGGCTTGAGGACAACATCTTTAAGCCACTCAGCATGCCCTACTCCCAACCCTCTGTCCCGGCACAGCCCCGCACCCTTCTCCAAGTCATCAACTTTCTACAGGCACAGTCCAGCGAGGGAGCTGCACCTCGCCATAAGGGAAGGGAGCCCGCTGGAGATGCACAATGATGTCTGCCAGCCTGGCATTTTTAACTATGCCACTCGGCTGGGGAGGAGAAGTAAGAGCCCACAGACCATGGCGAGCCACAGTTCCCGACCAGGAAGCCGCCTGAAGCAGCCCATCGGGCAGATCCCTCTGGAGACTGCTCCTCCAGTGGGGCTGTCCATCGAAGAGGTGGAGAGACTGAACACCCCTCGCCCCAGAAACCCCAGCATCTGCAGCGCAGACCATGGCCGGTCCTCTTCTGAGGAGGACTGCAGAAGGCCTCTGTCGCGAACAAGGAACCCAGCCGATGGTATTCCCGCACCCGAGTCCTCCTCTGACAGCGACTCTCACGAGTCCTTCACCTGCTCAGAGATGGAGTATGACAGGGATAAGCCCATAGCGTACACCTCCAGGATGCCCAAGTTATCCCAGGTCAATGAGTCGGATGCGGATGACGAGGACAACTATGGTGCCAGGCTGAAGCCCCGCCGGTACCCTGGCCGCCGAGGTGAGGGGGGTCCAGTGGGGGCACAGGCCACCACCACCAGCACAGGGGAGAGCTCCCTGCCCGTGAAGCTGGGGCAGCAAGCAGGAAGCTTCAACTGGGACAATCTCTTGAACTGGGGTCCTGGTTTTGGGCATTATGTGGATGTTTTCAAAGATTTGGCATCACTTCCTGAAAAAACAGCAGCAGCAGCAGCAAGTGAAGACAGCAAAGGTGGTACAACAAAGCCTGTTTCCAAGGATGGTGAGGCAGAACAGTATGTATAGGCTTTATCTCCTGGTATTGCCGCAGTGCAAAGCCGCGGGGACCGGTCAAACCATTATATGGTTGTAGAAAAGCAACGGTCAGCATTTGAACCCCAGGCCAGTTTGGTTGGAGGAGACTTTAAAATAATAACCATTATGCTGCTGAAAGAGACTGAAAACATTTTTAATTTAATTATGCTTGGATGGATTTATTTCTCCTGCATGCATTGTATTTTAAAGCGAGATATTCGGCATGCAGCCTTTGAAAAGGGTTTCCTATTTACCGTTGTTTGGTTTGTGATTCTTAAATTAATAATGCTTTGTTCTGAAAATGAACTAATTTTTTTTTTTTTTTTTTAAATTGTGAAGGATGTGCATATTGTCTCCAGCTACTAACATGTTTTATGATGCAAGAGTATTAAGGATTTAATTTTCCTTAAGAAGTGCATGGAAGAAGGGTGGTGAATGAAGGAATTACTATAGGAAGGTGTCTCAGAAAACATAGTTACCGTATCCTGCAGTTGCTCACATGTAACTTTATGGATGAAATCATCTTGAATAATTGCTGGCAACAGTGCTGTTAATCTTATTCCATACAAGAGGTGCTAGAAGCAGCTCAAGAAGCCAGTCAGCACTTTAGGAGTACTTTCTTTTCAGCTTGTTTATTTGCTTGGGGGTTGTTTTTTTTTTCCTTTTTAATGTTCTTTTTTTGTTGTTGTTTTGTTTTGTTTGTTTGGGTTTTTTTAATTTGTTTTGGTTTTGATTTGGGGTTTTTTTGACAAAGTTGTGAGAGAGCTTCTGAATCTCCATGAAATATTTTGGGATGCTTAACCCCAGTCCCTGCTTGCCCCCCTTGGTGCTTCTATTGGGAGAGGAGTGATGGGCATTTGTCAGCCTGGCTCGCGACAGCAGCACGATCAATGGGAACGAGGGAAGAACCCCTCGATTCACCCATCCCCTGGCCTCTCGTCTGGGCTGTGCTGCTGCTGCAGTCCATGCTTCTCCCTGGGTTTCCTTTTTCCATCTGTACTACAAAAGGTAGGAAAAACACTTCCTCACCTGCCTCACAGGGGTGTCGTGAGGGCTAATTAGTTAACTCGTCTGAAGTGCTTAGACATTATGAAGCACTATAATAAGTATTATCATAATTATTATTAAAGCACTGCCTAGCCTTTGTGACCTTGGAGTGGCATTTTCTGCATTATATGATTTTCTATGATGGAAACTTCAAAGAATTATTTATTGTATAGAGAATTACTGCACTCTAGCATTTTGGAGCGGATATGAGGGATAACTACTTGTAGATTCATTAATGTAGCTTACTGTTTTGTCCCAAATTCCCTAAAGTTTTAGGTAAAGTAGAACCTCACAAAGTCCTTTCATCTTCATGCAGATCTGATGAACCTATTGTATTGTGTAAAAACTTCAACTGTTTGTTTGTTGTTTTGGTTTTTTTTTACCTAAGCTGTGTTTTTATATCAATATTTTCCTATGCTGAATAGTTTTCTTACTTTCAGGGAAGGTAAGAAAAATACTTTTTTTACATTTGTTACTTATGTAACATCCATATTTTTCACATTTTGATAAAATTGTAACATACTGTATGCTTTCTACCTGTAAATGCCAATAATAGAATTAAAATATTTATTTAAAATCTTTAGTGTGTGTTACTGGAAACCTTTCATCATTTCTCTGTCTGATTTTCACTCCTTGATCTTCACTTTTACTAGTTTTTTATTCAGAAAAGGGGCTTCAAGGAGCAAGGTGATGATGGAAAATTATGCATTTGAAGTTCATTCACAACAAAGGCAGCACTAGTGTCACTGTGGCTATTAAATTAATATCTCTGCAGAGGAGCAGCACAAGCCCAGTGCAGTTCTTGAAGTCCCAGTGAGTCCAGTGTGGTTGTCCCTTACAAAGGGATGAATGTCACCAAGGGTGAGAGCAGCATTCAGCACATCCCTCTTGTATTTCATGAGTGCCCTTGCTATGACTGCAAAGCAGCGGGCTTCACCTATCTCAGGAAGATGGAGTAGAGATGGTATTGTGTCTTTGTTGAGCCTAAGATAGTATCAGAAAGTTTTCAATCTACTTTCAGATTTATAATAAACTTGTATTTTAGTCCATAGGGGTTTATTAGTAGCAACTGGTTTTATATTTGTTAACTGAGACTTCCACCTCTGCTCAGAGCTGTGGCTTTCTAATATGTACATAGTGAGGAGTGTGAGAACAAGAGCTTTCTTTAATAAAGCAGCAGCTGAACAATAAATAACTGCATTCTTGTATATTTATAAGAGAGTAAATCAAACTTGGACAACTTGTTGGAGAATGCAGAGAGTGAAAAAGTTAAGACTGCAGGCAAGAGGTGAATTCTGAGGTTACACTTTGAATTAGTGGTATTTTGTTTAAAGAACTTGGAGAAAGAATAACAATTCGAGGGTTTTTTATCTGTTACTCATTCGGTTTAGACTTTTTTGGTCAGCTTATCTAAGAACTGGCAATAAGGAACCAACTCTTCTTTTGCTAAAAATGCTGCTGACTTCATATTGCCCCACAATAGTGAAAAGATAATGGACCAGAGTAGCACACATTTGTATCTAAGTAGTTTCATCTGAAATAACAAGAGATCCACAAGTGATTTCGGAGTTGGAGAAGCTGCTGTAATTAAACATCTGTTAAAAAGCTGTATGTTTAGTTTAAATATTATCCTTTAATACAAACTGTACCACATCCAAGCAGTGACTTTAATAACACATGAAAACTTTAACAAATGAAGTCTTTTAAATGTAACACCAAACATATTGAGAACTGCGCTATGCCAATTAAGCGTTCTGAATTTATCAAAAAGTTTTGTTAAAGAAAAATAATGTGCAATGTGGGCTTACACAAAATTTATGTCATAATGCAGTTTACAGTTTATCAAGTTGTAATGCATTCCTCTAAACTGACACTTCCTATAACAGACAAAAGTATATTTTACTGATTCCCTTGGTTCACTGTTTCCGAAAAGCATAGAGATGTTTTTGACACTTAAGCATATGATCTATTTCTGCCTTTTATTTTAATTCTTTCATGATGAGGATCAGAAAAGGGCTTCAAGTGAGTCATGTGAAACAATCATCCAAAGTTATTAGAGTCGTGAGGAGTCAGCTGCATAATTCCCCTGGTTCATCATCCAAACTGCACTGTCCTATTTCAAGATCTGGGACATATTATGTCACAAATATGAGGAAAGAAAAATGGTCTGCACTGCTCACTTAAGTGCACAGGAGCCTCCAAATGCATCTGGTCAGCAGTTTGGCTTGGTGACCCTTTTTTCTGCTAGCAGCTTGCAGAGTTGTTCCCATTTCTTTCCCATGAGATGAGGGAGGGAAATGTGCCACTGTCCACTTTCTTCTGGAGGGCTACAGCTGACCTGTCATTGTTGTCTCAGACTGAGGGTGTTTTCTCCTGATGACTAATCAGATGAAAATAGACAGGGATATGGCAGATTTACTCATTGTTCTCTTGTATACCCATGAAAAGGAAAACATAATGGAGTTTTGAAATACTGTAACTTCTGGTAGGGGGATAAATTACTGAAAAAAGTGAAATCTAGATTTGTCTGATTCAAGACCTTACAGTATTTTTTTTATCAAAGTTATACAAAGTTATAAAGTCCACAAAATTAATAGACACTCTACATTAAAAAGTAAGGTAAAGTCCCACGTTCTGGTGAAAACATCCCCCATCAACAAGTGGACTCTGAGTCTATGCTGCAGACCACAACCTGTGTCAAAGAGTATCAGTTAGCAGTGCAAAATCCAGCTGGAGCTGTGTTACCCCAGTCTGGAAATGAAAAAGCTTGGGGTGAGAAGGAGGGTCAAGATCTTGCTGATGCCTTCAAAAATGGAAGATGGAGCCAGACACTTCTTGGAGGTGCACAGCAAAAGAACTAGAGCCCATCGTGGTCATAAGGTAAGTTCCATTGGATATGATGGAAACTGTTCCACCACCGAGAGCGGTTAGGTGAAAGAAGAGATTGCCCAGCAGTGTTGTGGCATCCCTGTCCCCAGCAATATTCAAAACTTGCTTGAACAACATACTGTTGAACCTCATCTAACCTCCAGAGCTGGCCTTGCTTTGAGTGAAGCCTTGGACCACATAACCTCCAGTGCTCTCTCCCAACCTGAATGATCCTGTGATTCCAGATATGTCCAGCACCCTCTGTTTTCCCTTCCTGTTGTTACAGAAAGAAATGGGTGAGACATGCTGGCCTGGAGAACCACTCTAGCAGTGATGTATTTGAGGATCATAGAATGGTTTGGGTTGTAAGAGTCCTTAAAGATCATCTTGTTTTAACACCTCTGCCATGGGCAGGGATGCCTCCTACTAGACCAGATAGCCCAAAGCCCCATCCGACCTGGCCTTGGTAAAGATCTTTCCATCAGAGTCACCAATGAGGAGTGCAAAGAGCACCTTGAACTGGTATCAGCAAATTCATCCAGCTTCACTACAGCAATTTACTGTGTTTCATTTATTTCTTCTGTGTAACATTGATCTTTTTTTTTTCTTTTTCTTTTTTTTTGCCAGCCAGCTCCTACAGGTGATAAGCTGAATTGCCACTGAGATGATGTATTGTGGGCTTTTACTGATCACCTCCTGTGCCACTTTGAGAGTACTGTCTTTTTTTATTGTGTAGTAGTTATATTCCTGAAGCATAAATTCAAATTATATTATCCTTCAGTGTAAGTATTTAATTCTAAAATGTTGCCATGTAAAGGGCACTTTCTTAACTGAAATCCACAAGAGACTCCTGATTAATGTTTTCCGTTGTGGATCTTCTTTTGAAATTTGGGAATGATTTGAGAATCAGGTAGAGAAAGATGATTAAGAAAAAAGGTTGCTATTTTTTGAAGGAGGACTGAGGGAAGAAGAGAGTGAAAAGCTTGGTCTCTCTGCTTTCTCATACAGTTGTTTTACTTTTGTCTTTTTCCATGTCCATCTACGTCTTCATTCAACAGCCTTTCCCCTGTTCTACAAAGTCAGTGCTTTGTTCATCCTGCTGTACTCACTTTGGTTTTCTGTAAATAGCACTTAATGAGGGTGACTGACAGTGTGTATTCAGGTTGTCAGTGAGCATCGCAGCCTGTCTTTTTTTTAAAATTTGGATATCTGCGCTAAATTGGCCTTTCCTATCTTTTGTATGTACCTCACTTTTCGTTCAGCCAAGCTCTACTAGAGCTTTTTCCAGCAAACAAATCCAGTTGGATTCTTAGTTATTTTTACAGTCTTTTTTTCAAGTAACTTCCAGGTTTCATCATCCTTCTCTACTGAGATGATCAGCAGTGAATAGTGTTTCTAAGTTAGATTTTCTGTGTTTAAGTACCTTTATCTCTGGCTTTCACAAAGCAAAATCTCAACAGAATCCTCTTCAATTTTATGGCCATGTGTATTTCATTTAGAAGTGTGTACAAAAAATAAATAAAGAATAACGTTGTAATAGTAGCAGGCAAATTTCTCAACAGCTTCTAAATCGAAGGGGAAGAATCTACAAAAGCAGTGCCTGAAAGTTTGGCAACCTGGAAAAACAAAACCGCAGGGCATTTCACTTGATTGCATTCTCCACTGGAAAGAAAATACTGACAAGCGTGTCTACTGGTAATGATGAAAACTACTTGATGTTTAAGTACCTAATGATGAGATGCCATCAGCAGAGACTGTGTAGAAGGCATCTTGTGTGCAGTACCTGCCAGACCTGGCTACCTTGTATGCTTGTCCGTGATCCACTTCTGACAGCACCCAAGGCCAGAAGCTCTTACAGCTTTGAGTTTTTCAACAGCCTTAGTTGAAGGCAAGTTCAAAAGCAATACTATCTTTTGCCTCAGACCAAAGCAGAGGGATGGTTTCCAAGGGCTGTTCTGAAGTGATTCCACATGAATGACCAAAATCTGCTCCTCTAATTTGCCATTTAGTGGTGGAGAATAAAAAGGTTCTCAACCTGTGGTTCCAAGGAAGTATTTTGTTTTGGGGGATGGATGCAATCTTCAGAAGTTTCCAGCAACTTGGCTTAAGCTCCTCAAGCCCTTTTTCAGCTGAGAACTTGCAAAGGGATGGTTATGGGAAGACGGTTCAGGGTGCCTAATGCCAGTCAAACATTGGCAGAACAGGCAAACTGCCTGTTCTTTGTGGTCGTTGTGGATCATACTGTGGCTTCTTGCAGCTCTACATCATCCTGTATCATACACCATCTTTCTGCTTGTCTGCTTTCAGTACAGGGCAAAAATGAGGATCCCTTACAACTGGTAAGCACAACTAACAATAGATGGAGAATGAGTAGAAATGGCTCCTCCTAATCACCAGTAAAGAGGAATGCTAAAGTAAATGCATTTAACTTTAAGTTAAAACCTTTTAGAGGCAGAATTTTCAGGGAATCATCAGTATCAGCTAGAACAAAAATGAAGAGGAAAGCCCCACGTCCGAAAATCTGTTGCAGTCAGCCAATTAAAAGCCCCAATCATTAGGCTCTGTAGACTTCTGCCTGAGACCCAAGGATGACGTGGTATTTCAGATAACACACATATTGTGTCAACTGCTGTGTTATAATTGTCACGGAAACAAAGCAAGATAGCTTGCTGTGGAAATTTTAAAGCAGTAGCCACTGAAGATCAGAAAGCCTCAGTGTGAAAAGATGTGCCAGAGTGAAAAGCCAGGAGCAAAAGTGGAGATTGAGGGAGCAGCAGCAGAACACAGAAGGCCATGATGGAATGAAAATTTTCTATATTTTTCCCAAGGACGCCCACCCTTATCAAACACCCTCATTGCCACAATCACCATGAACAAGGCAACAGTTCAGGTGTGTGATCAGCAACTACTGTGTAGCCTGAAAAAAGATATGCCAACAAACACTCTCTTTACAAAGGAGGATGATTTCATGCACACATGTGTAAGCTGATGCACACATATGTGTATACACATTCACAAACATGCTTTCCATATGGCAATTAATACCTTGCAAATTCCCTGGCAAGGTTCCATGACTGGAAAACAGATAAGTGACCTCTCCCCCTCTAGTAATGAAAGAACAAGCCACTGTTCCATATAACTCTGTGCATTCTCTTAAAATACTGGGACTCTTTGTGCAGCTCATCAGACAAGGAGCAGGGAAAATAAACAGGTCCCTGTCTTCTCATTTGTTGGTTTATTTCCCCTGAGTCTTTTAAAAGCCACAGTCTGATTTAGTAATTAGTGTTTGTTCTTGCATATCTTGTGCAATTAGCTAAAACAGCAAATTAGGGAATAAGAAATAAACGTTATTGTAAAAACCAAACATTAATATAAAAGAACATACACCAGATGACAAATGGATATTGTTGAGTCATTCAAAAAGCATGCTTTGGTGTAATGATCTAGAATACTTCCAAATATGCATTGTAATTTCCTTTAAAATACAACTCCCTCTTAATAATGCATGTCTTTATTAAAACAGTTTGTTAAGCCTTGGCACAGACACTATATGACAGCATCATTTTATAAGAATTCCTTGTAGATTATAGAAAGCTAAGTGAGAACTGGAATAGTTTGTATCTCTTAAAATGACTGCTAGTAAGCATATTAGAAAGCAAAAGGAACTATTTTTTTACTTTTTTTTTTTTTTTTTTTCATTGCAGTCATCAAAACAGCCTTTGTAGAGCTACATAACACTACCTGGCAGAGAAGACCCTTCTCGTAATGACATGGAGAGAAGGGTGATGGCAACTCCTTGCTTTGTAAAAGGGGGTTGCATCAGGAAGAAAGTTATTACAGCAGAGTGCCAGAGGCCAGACACTAGTTTTGAGAAAGAGTGCTAAGATCTGACACAGAAAACCCGCCCTCAGCCTCAGAAAACTCAGACCAGGCTGGGGTCCCTAACGCAGCTGCTGCTTGGGATATTGCAGCGACAGCATTCCTGTGAATTTCTGCCTAAATATTTATTTGCAAAGAAGAAAATGCTTTTGCAATGGTATGTCGATTGGCACTTTAGTCTGAACCTATTACCCATTATGAAAAAAGACAAGCAAAAGCTTGTTATTCTCTCAGTGCTCCCATCACCTTTTGAGTTGTCCATGTTTTTGTTCAAAAGGTTTTTGGCTGAACAGGTGAGTAAATAATACTTTGGGAGTACAGGAAAGAAGCACACTTTCTAATGGTGGCTGGAGAAGCGATGACAATCAAGAACAAGTATTCCTATTTTTTCTGGGGAGCCTATTCCAGTGCTCTGTCACCCTCAAAGGTGGTTCTTGGCTGTCATATGCCTCTGTGCCAGAACTGTACAACCTCAGAACACATTCTCCTTCTCAGAGCCAAGACCATGTTAGGACACATAACCATTCTTCAGTTGTATATTAGTTTTTCATTGTGGGGTGTGGAAAGCAGTCACTGCGTAGCTACTGACCCGTCTGACCCTTCACAGAAGCAGAGGAGTGCCCTGGCAGTCTGTTATACTAACAGGTAACAGCTCAGAGATACCACTGTGTGGTTTCATCTGACTGCTGTTCTGGTTAGAATGTATGTAGGCAACATAGACGGGAAACTGGATTTTGCTTGAGATTTAATCAAAGCTGAAAGCACTTAAAGTTAACAGCGTATAAGAATGAAATCCTTTAAACCCCAAAAATTAATGTATCTAATCTACAGAGTACCCCAAAGTTTCAGCAATTATATCATGGAATTGCAGAAAACTGTCTTCACAGAAATGCTGCAGGAAGGCCAAATAACCAGGTTATTTTGTTGGTTTCAAATGTACTTCTATTAGGATTGCCCACAGAAATTACAGTGCACTGGCTGCTCTAGCAGCATCGCCCAATCACTCGAAGCACAGCAAGTAGAAAAAAGATCCTGGTGGTACAAACAGGTCCCAGAGGATGACAATTGTTCCCTGCCTCTCCTGAAGGAGATCATTCCTGGTGCCAGCGGTCCTCCAAACTATTGGCTATTTTAATTGGGATCCTCCAGACTATTGCAGCCTGTTTTATTGGGAAGTTACTTTTCAACTAGAGCAAATCATGCACTATGACTGTCATCTGCAGCTTTTCTAATCCTGTTATGTTTATAGATTTGATCCTCCTCTTTTTTCTTTTTTTTTTTTTTTTCCAAAGTAATTTGCTGCTCAAGTTGTGTGAAAAGGGTAGGAAATATTCTCATTACTTCAACGTAACTGAATGTTGTGATTGAAGATTTTAATTACAGTAAGGGATACTTTATTATGAGGGATTGTATTAAGTTAGATGCACTTTGACTTCTTTTCCTAGCATTAACAGAGATTCTGTTGTTGTTTTCTGTTCTATACCCCATTTGGTTTTCTCAATATTAGTCTTGTTCACCTTTTCTTAGCATTAAAACCTATGGCAGTTTTGTTTTCTTCTGTTTCCTTTTATTAAGTTAAGGCTGCACATAGCAGTGCTGTGAAACCTTTCAATACTGCTCAGCAGTCTGCAGAGATGGGGGCCCTTGTTTTTCATTGATTGGAGTACTCTTACTGAATAATTGCAGCTGACAAGGTTCTGAAGCTCTGTCAGAGTTTCCTTTGCCTTCTGATTTTGGGTGCTTTTGTTTTGACTTTAAGATGTCCCTGGATGTTTGTCACGGGAAATGAACCTGGCTGTTTGTTTTGGTTTAAGTGACATTCAGTACTCTGAAGAAAGAAGTGGAGTATGACAAGTCTGTAATTGTGTCAGTTTTTCTTTTTCCATCCATGAAATAGCTAGACATGTACATATCTAACTGCTGGGCTTGTATAGTGCTCTATGTCCTGGATTTTTAATAGAAGTTCTCTGTAGCTGGTTTAGGAGTCTAGGATTGAGTGGTTTTTTACACTTATAAATGAACTTTATGACTTTTGTAGAACACTGAGAGTTTTTAATCTGGCAAATGTCACTGACAAGAGCAAAGGTGGGGTATCACAACTACAAGAACCTTTTCCAATTTGTCTCATCAGCATTCCTCTGCCCTTTGGCAGGAGATGCTGACACTGTGAAAAACAAAGCTGCAGAGTCTATGGTACCTGAAAAACAAAGTTAATAAGGAAAGCCATAGAGTTCATGTGCAACAATCAACAGGTTGCAAAGCTAAAATCTGCCCTTAATAAATGTTTTTAATAAGATGAAGCAGTGCATATTCCTGGGTTTAACTGCCTCATACTGTTTTCTGCTCTGAAGGGTTGGTAGTCCTGGTGCAAAACTGGCCCCTCTTTGCTGAAAAGAAGGACATTTTGCTGATTGATAGCGGCTGAAGAGCTAATTTTTTGCGGTTACAGTTAAGAACAACAGCACAGGTCCCCAGACATCTGTGAGCAGATTTCTCAGTGATGTGTGTGCAGAGTTCTGAATTGGCCAGTCTGGGTGAAGCATATTAACTGTATTAGTTGCTCCTCCTATACATATGTATGGGCTGGCTCCCTGCTGATGCACTGAGATACCGGCCACACACGGTGTTGACTCTGGTGTGTAAACTTCCCATGTTAGCAATTATCATGACACAGTGTCCAGCTCTGGAGTACTCAGCACTAGACATGGACCTGTTGGAGTGGGTCCAGAGGAAGGTCACAAAGATGATCAGAGGGCTGGAGCACCTCTCCTATGAGGCCAGGCTGAGAGAGTTGGGGTTGTTCAGCCTGGAGAAAAGAAGGCTCTGGGGAGACCTAATCGCAGCCTTTCAGTGCTTAAAGGGGCTTATAAGAAAGATGGGGACAGTCTTTTTAGGAGGGCTTGTTGTGACAGGACAAAGGGTCATGGTTTTGAACTAAAAAAGCGGAAATTTAGGTTAGATATAAGGAAGAAATTTTTTACAGTGAGGGTAGTGAAACCCTGGCCCAGGTTGCCCAGAGAGGTGGTAGAAGCCCCATCCCTGGAAACATTCCAGAGACCGGGGCTCTGAGCAACCTGCTCTAGTTGATGATGTCCCTGCTCACTGCAGGGGGATTGGACTAGATGACTTCTAGAAGTCTCTTCCAACCCAAACCAGTCTATGATTTTATGATTTCCCTGCTAATTAACCAGTGCCATTATCAATGCCTGCCTGTTTACCTTTGGCTGCAGCTCTTAGAGCATTGCTGCACTACCCATGATTTGTGCCCTTACAGACACTCACAGCATGTGCAGATCTCAGTGCTCACAGGCTGCTGTAGTTCAGAATTAACACAACAAGAGTTCAGTTGTGCTTTTAAAGGAGTGAGTCAGAAAGGGCTTCATCTGGCACCAGGTGGGTTTACAAGCAAGCAGAGGAACAGCACACCAGGGGAAATCTGTATTTCAAACCCACGTACTGACATATGTGGTAATTGCTGGTTTGGACATGATGCTCCGGCTCCTTAAATAGTCAGCCGACTTACGAATATGAAGTGGTCCATAAGTGCTATTATTTTTCATTGAATGGTAAGGGGGTTACATGGAACTCATTTTAGTTCTACACTGCTGCGTGTCTGTTGACTACCATGGCATGAGAGTACCCCTGAGGGGATAAAAAACCAGATTTGAAGCAAACAAGGCTGCCACGTGTGAACCTTTTTTGCTACCTAAAAAAAAAAGGATTTTGCTTCTCTAATAACAATAATTATTTATTAGACTTCCTACATCTTTGACTTTAAAATATAATATGCAAGACATCAAAGGATGAGGCAAACAGTGTCTAAAGCAAACAGAGCCTTATCTCGGGATCCCATGTCTGACTCGTGTGATATCTGCTATCTGATAATACTTCCATTGCTCCACTGAATTTCCTCCTTAGTTGTGTAAGGAAGAGATTAATCCTCCCCTCTCCCCTGCCCCCAGCCCTGTTCTGTATTTTATACACCTACAGCTGTAGGACATCTGCTGAGACAGAAGATTCTACATAAATAAGATGTTAATGTAAAAAATGTTATTTACATTACCTAAAATGAGAACTGTTAGGGAAACATCCAAGAGGCTGTGTATCTTTCCTGTGACGGCAGGATGGAGGTTCCTAAACAAAAAAGCAGCAGACAACCTGATGTTTTCAAGGGGACCTTTACATTTCTGTAACCTCTCAAAGTTCCGCGGAAAAAAAATATTGTCTCTTTTTCCAGCGCCCTTTATGGTCTTAATTGCTCTACTGTACTTTCCTTTCTCCTTGTTCTAGTGGGTTCTTTCCCCTGCTTATTAAGGCTTAAAGAATGCTTGCAAGGGTCACACATAACTTCCAGATGACCTTCCATACCAGACAAAACCCATATGGAAGAAAGAAATCCTAGTCCACCTTTGAAAGGCACCAGAGTTCAGCTTCTAGCAGGAGCCTTTTCTTCTGCTTTACTTTCTTGTAGACTCAATTTGATGCCAAAATATTCAACCATCACGTAGGTCTGTTTTTTGTTTAATCTTTTTACTTGATCCCAGGTAGATCTTGTTATGATCGGCACTGTGCTGCTGTACACCCAGGGACTTGGGCCACAGAACCCTGTTTTCAGAAGATGTAGGTTACCCAAACAACTATTTTAACAAGGTTATGCAGATCCCACTGCCAGCGAAAGGATCTCAGCCAATTTCCCAGCTATGGGATCATTAAAGGCAACAGCTTCTGGGGTTTCCCAGCCAGCACTGAGTTGCAAGAGTGTCAAAGGCAATCAGCTCTGGATCGCCACAGCTGCACCAAAGAGGTTGTACCATTCCTTTGCTGCAGAAAGCCATACCAAAGGGACCTCGGGTTTAGGGGTCCCTTTTTCATTATTTTACTGATCTCACATCTAGACATGGGCAACACGTGAGCAGTTTCCAGTTGATTGTAACCACTTTAGTTACACAGAACGCAGCCTTGAGGTTTGCCAGGCTTCAGCGCTAATACGGCAAGCGCAGGGCAAAAGATGCCGTGTCAGCAGGATAATATGAACAAATAAAACCATCAGATTATTTGTGGTTGGATGTCTGTTTCATGACTCTTTTGTCGCTCAGCCGCCCTTCTCCTCATCATGTTTTTTTTTCTTTCCTGTAAACGGCTTTGACACATTTTCCACTCTATACGTCACCGAAGATTGCTGCCCTGGGAGTGACTGTGGTAGGACACATTCCTTCCTCCTTATCCCTGATTTCTGACATTTATAGTGAGGGGGTGGCCCTTCAGAGTATTACCAGGTGCTCCTGGGACTTAGGGCTCACCTTCCTGTTCCTTGGCATCTCTTCTGCTGGGGACGTAAACTGCTGCTCCCCATCTACTTGCTCAGAACTGAATTAAAGCAAATTAAAATGATAAGCACAAGCAAAGCTCTGAGGTTTCCTGCTGGTGGGGTGAGATGTCTGGTGAGACCATGCTGTTGCGAGAATGTTCTGTTGCTCATATAAAGCCTGATCATTTCCAAATTATGTTGATCCCAAATGTTTAGATCTTTTAAACTTCCATGAGGTATTTGGAAGATTTAGGTTATTCTTGACAATGTGAGTCCAGCCACCAGTTATCTAGAGCCTCTGTGATGCTTTTGAGCCAATGCAGGACTTTTTATGTTTGCAGGCCGCTTGCAGCCAATTTAAACAACACCACCTCTGTTTCGCAGATGGCTTCCCAGAAGCTAATCAAGCAGAAAAGAACCAAACCTGGCTTCTCATACAACCCTGGGTGTTCAGTGCAGCTTGTGGACTGGAACCATCTGGGCTTCTCATGACCAGCAATGCCCGGACCAGGACTGCCCAGAGCCATATCCATGTAACCCAAGTGACCAGAGTGGAACACAAAGAGAAATAAAGGAGAGGTAAAGCTGCTGCAGAGAAAGGCAGTAAAGCTGCCTGGTGGTCACAGGTGAACATACACAGAGATTTCATGAAGATCTTTTTTGTTACAAGGCCCTGACATGATGTTCTTGTTCTGAATGTTTCCTGCTGTTGGTTTTAGCAGCTCCAGGGCTACGAGCTGCTGCACGCTACTTTACTCCTGTCTTGGCAATAGACTACAGGCTCATTCAGTCTTCCACAAAAGAGTGGTAAATGGCAGAAAGCTTAGGACCTCTAAAAGCAGTTTCTTGGCAGCTTTGAATCTGAGAGCAGATGACCCATACTGTGGACAGGTTTGTCTTTAAAATGCTCTAAACATCCAAGTAATTTCTCAGCAGTGTTTTAGAGTCATTAAGTATTTTAGCATTTGTTAGTTACTGTGTACAGTTATGAGTTACCTACTGTCCTGAAATCTATGTGCAGACCATTAAATGGTGTCACTTTAGAAGGACCTCCAGAGTTGGCCTCCATTCCTTGCAATGAGTGACAGCAAACAAACTACTTGTCTTCAGATGCTTTAAGGAACGTGTGTTTATGGTAGTTGCTGATCCCAGTTTTAATGTTTCCACCAGGCCTGTGCTGAAAGACACATCATGTTAAGCAAATGTCTCTTTTGGACTCTCAGTCTTGCAGAACAGGCTAATGAATTTCTTTGTGTTCTGCTTTTAATTTGGTGCTATTTCTCCGGCAGCTGTTACAAAAAGAGCTCTGTCAAATGCTACACTCCAGGTTTGTGTGCATAAGGAAACGTGCATGTGTGAAATGGACAGAGGAGAACTTCTATTTTGGGGTGGGTTTTTTTTCCTTAAATCAGATGCCACTGCTTTTCACCTTCATGAAATTCTGACTATTCCACAAACCAGTCTCTTCAGTCCCAGCTCTACCTAGTTTCTGGGTTAGTGGTTGGACTCAATGATCTTAAAGGTCTTTTCCAACCAAAACGATTCTATGATTCTACCTCTCTGGGATGCAGTGCAGTGTTTAGGGTACTGCCAGCATGCAACTCTTTATAGTGTGCTCCACCTCCAACCCACATCGCACACCACAGTGTCTGGGCACAGAAATCAAAGCTGAGTGCACAGGACAGTGCTTTATACCTGAATTTAGGTGCTGAGAGGCCCTCCCTAGGACAAGAATATCCACAAAGGTTCATAGGTTGAAACGGAAACACACAAGAAATTGTACTGGGTTAAGTGGTAAGAGGCAGCTCAAAATATTGAAACTTTCCTTTCTTCCAGTTACGCATACAAATTCTGCAGTAGACTGCATTAATGTATCTAATGGGTTAGCTTTTCCCTGGGCCAGTGGGATTTGGGGTCAAGAATCAAGAACAAAGAAAAAAAATATACAGAAGTTATGTTTTACACCATAGTGCTCTGGTCACCCACTAACCAAAAATGCTGAAATAGCGAAGTAAATGAATTCGTCTGATGCAAAACCGCATGAAAGACCATCTTAAGGAGCTCCCTGCTGCAGTCTTGCCATTCTCTGGGGTTTTTCTCCTAAGGATACCAGTTGTGGTTTATCCTCTCGTCCCCTCCTTTCCCCACTTAAAAAGTGTTACATTCTCGATGAAATCTCCATTCCCAAAGCAAAGAGAATTGTTAGTTACTGACACTTAAAAACTACCAAATCTTCCTCGACTGAACCTCCTCTCAATAACAAATCAGGAGCATGTACCACCCTTTGTCAGAGCAAGACTCACCTAAAAGACCTCAGGCAATCTGGTCTAGTCGGAGGTGCCCCTGCCCATGGCAAGGGAGGTTGGAACTAGATGATTTCCAGGATCCCTTCCAAACCATTCTACGGTTCTACAGGGCCCTGTTAAGACACCCTTCTGGTTCCTTCTTGAATAAAGGAATATCCTCCAAATTCTGTGCTCCAAATCCCAGATACAGGCAGTGGTACATGGGCAGCATTTAGACCCATTTCCTAGTTCCATGTTCTGCAAAGAACAGGGGTAACTGATCTACATTTTATTCCAGGTTTTAGATTACTTTTTCCACTTGTTGAAACTGCACTTCTTTTAGCAGTTTATGTGAGCTGTATATGGCTAATCAATTATAGCTTGAAGCTGTAAATGTAGAGCAAACTCCAGAGAAAAGGTAGCACATAGCAAAGTGCTGATGGAAGCACACCCAAGCAGAAATTTAACCCTCCGTCTTCCATAAAATATCCTCACTGTTCTCAGCATTGCTCGTCTGTGCAATGAGAAAAAGTTGTATTGTGAAGAGACTGCATCTCTTCATGATCTTTGTGGTCTTCATGACCACTCCTCAGTCCTCCACCCTTGTTAATTAAAGGCAGATTTATTTGGCTGATGCATGGGTGATGTGACCTTCATGAGAGCTTTGTCACTTCTAAAGGACTGGTAGTATGATTGCTGCTTTGCCCACTTGTGTTGAGGCACCTAAGGCTTTGGGAAGAAATCTGCTATGTGTTTTGGGAATACTAGTCATAATAACATCCATTCAGTGTTTCATGCCCCCAAGTACAATTACATGCATCTGTGGTGTGTGGGTTCAATGCTGTTAATGACCAAATGCTCCATATTGTCCATGTTTTTGATGGTTTTAGGTGGGAGAGCAGTTATATTGGGCTAATGAAACCTCCACCTTGCTCAGAAGGATCGTTCTCTAAACAGCAGAATTTATTCAGACAATATATCAGAGTGCACGACCAGAAGGAGGTAAGGATTGTTGTCTTTCAGCTGTCAAAGCAGCCCCACGTTAGCCCTGTGCTCTGCCCCCATGGTTCCTACACAGCATTACATAAAGCAGGGCCTTTCTGTGTCTTACCAGTTATATACTTCCTTGCACAAATATTTTCTATAAAATCAAAAAGCTAAACCAGCAACTAGTGATGCCAAATTACTTTTTTTTTTTTGCTTTCATAGTAATAAGAAACATGGCAGAGTGTTGTCAACGTGGCTGGTTTCTATAATTGCTGCTGGAAGAGTCTGTTGGTGTTTATATGGTGAATGAGTTAATTGAAATAAAGATAGACTTATTATGGATTAACTGGAACCAAACATTCAACCTCACAACAGCAAAAACCAGCAATATTATTCTTGCTATCTGCACATTGTCTTTACAAGAGCACTCTTCTTTGTGTTGCTGGGTGGTTCTTTTTTTGGAGGGGAAGGGTTGTTTTTAATACTTAATGATAAGAAGACCCTGAATAAATAAATAATCTTGCTGGGTTTGAGACGGGGCGGGGGGGGGGGGGGGGGGGGGGGGG
>WUAM01000287.1:84576600-84601368 GCA_024336885.1 Actenoides hombroni | reverse complement strand
GCCCTCAGTAAACCATTGTGTTTCCAAAGCTTTACTCTTTCAACAGCCTGGCTCTGGAGTCATGACTCTGTATGTTTATTATTGTACTATCATTGTATATATCAATAGTCTGACCAATAAAACACCACTAGCATAATTCCACAAAATGCTGGTGAGAGAAAACAGTAATGAACCGTCCAAAACAGTGCTTGCTGAAGCTATTTTCATCTGTCAAGGAACTAGCAAACTGCAGTGAGTTTGTTCATATTGCCTCTTTCCCTGATTTCCTTTCTGTTTTGTGATTTTTTTCCTTTCCTGCCCCTGTAATTTTTTTTCCCCATGTGGTATTTGTTGGCATCACACCAGTCCACAGAATATTTGGTTGCATTTTTCAGGAGGGAGGGATCTAATCGAGCTAAAACCTCATCACAAATTCACCAGCAGACTTGATTACGGTCTGAGTTGGTGGCAGGGATGGGAACAGAAACTCGAGAGCAATTGCTTTCAAATTCCTGGTAGTAAATTATAGCCAGGCCACCTCTGAGGCTGTGTGTATTAGCTGTCCCAATTGAATCCTCTACAATAGTTTCAACACAATTTCTGTACAGCCTGTCGGTATTCAGCAAGGTGAGGCAAAACACCCATTTGGTTCTGGGTTGATGCCACATCACCCAGCTGAAAGCTTCTCCTCTACCTCCCTACCACTTCTTCCCCACAGCTTTTGTTTTCCTTCCTGACTTATTAGAGTATCAAGTCAAAGTGTCTTAGCACAGAGCGAAGGGAGCAATCTATCACCTCTCCAGCCACCAGTGCTTTGGAATATGTGTCTGCAGGTTTTCTTCTGAGGCTGAGTTATCTGAATGGTGTGAATGGCATGAGGTGGCATTGACTGCTAGATGATGTGGTGCTTAGTGACATGGTTTAGTGGTGGACTTGGCAGTGCTGGCTTAACATCTGGACTCAGTGATCTAAAAGGTCTTTTTCAACCTAAACAGTTCTATGATTGATTCTGGCATTGATTGCCACATGTCCCCAACCTGAGGAGCATCCGGGTATGGTGGGCAGGGCTGATGGGTCTGGGGCTGCAGAGCCGTGCCGGTTCTCTCAGTGACGAAGAGATAAAGAGCCGCAGCACTACTTTGTGAAAGCCTCCTTGGGCTTGTAGCCTCATAAGGAAAAATATGCCTTACTAGAAGGCAGTAATTGGCAGAAAATGAGGGAGAGGGAGAACTCAGCGCAAGTCTCCATTCTCATTAGTTTTAAATTAGTGCAACTGCATCGGCTTCACGGGAGTTATTTCTGATTTTCGCAGAGATAACTGAGATCAGAATCAGATGCAAAATGCATTGAAACCCTTTGTGTTTACAGTCATGTGACAGTCCTGTGAAAATAGCCTGGATAATGCTATAGTGTGCTGGGCTGCCAGGAGGCCAGTGCCCAGTAGAGCACTGCCCAGCACCCTGGCAGAAGGGTGCAAAGCACAGCAACATTTTGGCATCACCCTTGTATCGTGCGAAACTCCACTGGTGTGTTGGGTATAGCCATCAAGTATGTAGTGCCTTTTTCACAGAAGTAAGGAAAATCCATTAGGAGAATTAATCTCTGCTTCGAGAGGTGACCTCTCCACAAGAAAAAATGCTCGTTCGGTTAAATACAGTTTGGTGATAAATAGTTTATGATGGTGTTGAAGGCCAACATTGCCATGATTATTTATACTGTGTAATGGTGTATCTGCTACGGACAAACTGCGCTGTCAATCCTTCAAGCTTTATTTCTCAAAATGAAATGTTCACTCAGCAGCCAAGCTTGTTTTCATAATTAATAACATTTAAAGTGACAGACGCTTAGTTTCTCTTTACAACTTTTCTGTCCATATTATTTACACTGCAGAGATTCATTGACTTCTTTCAGTCAGTACCAGTTGAACATAGCCTAACATTACTGAAGTTTGCTGTTCCTTGATTTTTATTTTTTTTTCTACTACTTTGGTTACACTGATTGCATTTTAATCGGGTAAGAAATTGTCAGAGTCTAGAGGAGGCAGAAGGATTGAAACCTGAGAGAGTCAGTGCGTTGCAGCAAGCCAGGCACACTCAGCATGCTCCGAGGCGGCTCCGAAATCTATCTGCTCTCTGCTGACAGACAGATTTTCATAGCATGGGCTTTGCTCAGGTTTACATCTGCACTTCGGTAGTCTTAAGTAGCTTGGGCTGTGCTATCTCAGATGTGCACTGAGGTAACCAGGAGCAGAATCTGATTTGTAAATCAAACTTAACAGTGAAACCAAAATAATGACTCCATAGTGGAGTCATTAATGTAATCCAAAAGCCTTTAGTATGCTATGGGTAAAATTTGGGTTGTTCTTCTGTGCTCATTTGGTATTTATTGTCAGAAGAAATGAGCAGATTTGAAGAAAATAAGAAGTGATACATTTTTTTTAAAAGCAGAATAACAAATATTATCCTCTTATTTTGAAAATCTTCTTTTGCTAAATAAGCAAATGTTATAAAAACAAATAATGGTACATTTACCTATCTGTATGTATATTTTCTATGCAGCCGTGGGCTTACTTTGTGACCATTTGCAGTAATTTAAGGTTCCAGCAAGACAACATTGCTAAAATACAGTAAGAAAAGCTGTGTTTCAGTAAGGCCCAAAGCTGTTGGGCCTTTCCAAGCAGACTAAGGTTTAAAAGTACTAGAAATCCTTCATGAAGTCATGCTCCCAAACTTACCTTTTAAGGAAATTTATGATGATTCAGATAAGACTGGAAAGAATTTCCCGACTTTCAAGCACCTACCCATGTCTATAAACAAATGTAACACCTAAAGTTCGGATAAATTACTCCAGGGTTTATCCACTGCACACTGCAACACATCTGGATACAGTGCCGATGTATTCTGCAGTTAGAGCCCAGTAAAGGCAGTAGGGGGAAATTTAGATGTGCTGCAGTGATTTCATGACCCGAACCACGGTTATGCATTTCAGTGTATCCCGTTGTATTTCTACCACAGTTTCTGACCGCACGAGTATGATTCAGCTGGGAAAATAGAGGGTTTGTTTGCAGTGACATTTTGGGTAGCCTTAAAGCTGTCTTCCGCCAGCCCCAGCTGCATGAGCTCACTTGCAGCCGGCCGCGCCATTTGTGGTGCAGATGTTCGCCGTATGCGTTCTGACCCTCGAGCAAATCCCTGATTTCACTTTGTCCTGCTTCTCTTTCTAGGCTTGTGTTTGTCAATCTAAATTAGAGATATGAAACATAATATAATGACATTATAGCCTATTAAGAATTAAAAAAAAACCCCAGGAACTCAGAGCCAGTGTTTGGTCTGATTATTCCTGGCAGAGGGTCTCTGGATTTGGGGGGTTACAGATGGACTGGGACACTAGTGCCTTACGCCTTCAATATTGCTTCCTTTGCAGGCTTGGGCAGAAACCTGCTCAGACTTAAGGTTTTTAGTGAGCTGCCGAGTATGAGGTTGATGATGATCTTAAAATTGATGCTTAATTTCAGCTCAGACTGAGAGTCCTTACTCACTAACTTGGGAATGGAGGGACAAAAGGTTGTAATGGATCCATCTGAAGGTGTTGAAACATTTCATGGGGGGCACACTTAGAAGGTGTGACCATAAATCAAGCCTCAGCTTTGCAGTGCCATCCCTGCACCTGAGTTTGCTAGAAAAGTGACTTGATAGGAAGGCAGATGGAATTCCTGCTAATAGTGTCAAATACACTTTTGGATGGGCACTCTGCTGAGGGAGAAAAAAATCCAGAGTGAAGATTTCAGGGGATTTTCAAAGGATAACCCAACACATTAGAATCCATTCAGCTACTGATGCTTTGACCTTCTGCAGAAGGAGCCTTAAAGCAAGCAGGCAAAAAGGGAGAAAGGAGAGAAGAATAGACAAAAACTGTCAACAGTCCAAATGCTCCTAATGCTTACGTGATGTGTATGGTGTTAATTGCCTTTCTTGCTTCCAAGGCAGCTCATCATCTTCATCTGAGGTTTTCCACAGATCAGTGTAAAACAATTGTCTGTAAATCCCAATCCTAACAAAATTAATCCTTTATTGTTTAGCACTTAAATTATAGGTCATCAATTCTAAACAGAAAAAAAATGACTGTGACCTGTAGGAGAAAAGAAAAGCACATCCTACATCAAATCTAGTAAGAATCACTGAAGTACATAGATAGATCTGGGAACATATATTTCTGGTAATTAGAAGTCAGTTTGACAATTGTTGGATGGAAGTCTCTGCTTGTCAAACTTCAAAATAGGCTGAGATCACACTGAAGATTACTTACTCTTAAGTAAATTCAGATTAGCTGTATCCTTCTACCCTGGAAGACAAGGTACTGAGGCAATACAGACAAAAAGATATTCAACTAATTCCTAATATAAAAATATATTAATCATATTATGAAAATATATTAATTTTTTATATTCAAGGCCTGATTCCAGAAACTGTGTTGCTGCTGGATGTTTTGAGCACCTGGCAATTAGAAAAAGGATGTGGCAAATCCTTTCCTGCTGCAACTTCAGCATGACCGTTGGTTTCAGCAAAGCCAGGCTGGCTTATGCTATGTGTATGTTATATGGGACCTCCTCAAGCTATGAGATGGGCTATCACAAGGCTGATATATTCTTACCCTTTTTTGAGCACATCCAGCTTCATTTTAAAAACAGTTTGGGATTTTTTATCACTGTTGCTTCTTTACAGTGAGCAAATTTAACATAAAAATTACTGGAATGCATTAACTATGGGCCTCCACACTGCCACTCTGACAAACACTTTGGGAACCGCAGAGCCACAGTCTGATATTGTTTAAATGTTACTTGTTCTTTTTTGTACTCTGATCTAATTTTTGTTTCCCCCTAATGGTCAAATAACATTGGTCTAATTAAAATCAGGCAAATATTTTGTGTCATGTGTAATAGGTAATATAAACTACAGATGTCAGGTTGTAACTGGACATCTAAGCTTTGGATAAAGTTTTAATCTGGCATTAACTTCACAGTAGACTGAGACCAGTGACTGTTGCCAGACCAGTTGGAGCTCACTGGTAGATGCCACAAGGGTAGTGCTGGCCTTTCTATAGGAATTACTCAAGCACAGCAAACTCAAGATTCTTTTTCTTCTTTTTTTTTTTGTAGCTTTCATTTGCATGGGAAAATTATCTTCAGTGATAACAGAAGAAGATAGAACAGCAGGAAATTTTTTGTGATACTTCCATGAGAGTGTCCCAATCTAATCTCCATTTGGTTATGGTAGTTGGATTAGTATGAAACATTAGTAAATTGGGTCTCTGGCCTCACAAAACCAAACACAAATATTTAAACTGGCAAAGGATTTTTCAGTAACAATCCCCAAAAAGTCTAAGAGAAAGTAGGCCTTGAAATACTTTTAAACTGATAAAATATTCATGTGCCAGGCTTTAGCCACTGTTCAAGAATAGCAGAAAGGAATTCTCTCCAGTCAGGGTTATCTATTCAGAAACAAAGATGTAGGTGTTGTTGTCCCTTATGGATGTTGAGAAAGAGCCTGCCTAAATTCCTCTTTTTTCTCTTCTGAATTTGAGGAGTGAAAAGTAAATGCAGGTAATTTTCTGTAGCTCTGGCTGTGTCCAGTGGACCCAAGCTTTAAAACAGTGCAGTGAGAGGAGATGGCCAAATCAATCAGTAACCATCCACCAGAGGAATGGGTAAAGGTAGAGCTATTTTACTGCTGAAAGAACAATATGAATATTTCTCTTCTTCTCTTGTCTCTGTAAATTGCAGCATGTAAACTACAAATCCATTCCCCTTGTTTTTCAAATTTATTTATGGGTGGTGTTTTTCCTGTTCTGTTTTTAAATAGCTGTTTGCTGCTATTTCTATTTTTCTTGGCTTATTAAACAGAATCATCTGAAAAACACAAAGTCAGCACTTAAACTTATACGAGTGTGTTTGTATGTGTGTATTAGTCTAGGTATTGTCAGGTTATAGCAAATATGTGAAACTAATTCTCAGAAATTGTTGCTGATATAAAGGATCAGACAGGAATTGAGACAATTTATGCATTTATTATAAAATCACATGTGCACTATGCAGGATGAAAATGTAGTGTAGGATTAAAAAGAGAAAAGTAATAGAAATCTTCATGCTTTGTGCTATAAGCCAATTGTTAATTCATAGTGCTTTCCCTGCGGACCTTTTTTCCCACTTGTATTCTCTTTTTGAGACCTCTTCCACTGGTTATTATCTGAGAGAAAGGATAAAGTGGATCACTACTCTGAATTAGTATGGAAATTTCTGTGCTTATATTTAAGACTTTTCACCCACTCTCCTGACTTGAATGAGAGTGGGAAAGCCTACATCAGGAGCCAGCACTAGCAAAAGTTCTCAGAGTCCAGTCCTATTCACTATAATTCCTAAGGCATTGGGTTTTTATATTAGGAATTGAAAAACACTAATTTAATGTTAGGGGGAGGAATTATTTCCTTAGATTCTTTTTGGAGAGGGTATCTTTAAAAAATTCAAAGAGCTAAGCTATTAAAAAAAAATCACTACTTTGAAATAAAACTTTTAATTTCTCTTAATTGGAATAATTTACATAGACAGTTTTTTGGCAACTTGAGATAATTCATTGTGATTTTCTTTGATTCCCTGTTTTATTCTCCTCTAAAACTGTGGTCTGCACATGGACTCTATTCTTGGTCATCTCCCATTCCTGCTTTACTGGCTGGGGAGGGATGCAAGTCAGGCAGAGCAGCACCAGCCCCTCAACAAAAAACCCTCTGACATCTCTGGCAGAGGGAGGACAGCCTCCCTGCAGTCCCCACTCCAGCCAACCCTCACCACAACAATGGCATGCAGTCAGAAGCATCTGTGAATTGATCTCCTCAAATTCAGATACAGCTTCACTTCCAGCAGCTGGTGTCACAATCTGAAGCAGACCCCTCAAGGCAATACTGATTTTTATCAATGAATCTCCTCCTCTGAGTTCATCATCCACTTGCCTAGAGCACTTGCACCAGAACAGCAAAGCAGGCAGCTGGGTGGAAACAAGTGGTGGGGACTTTGCTGTGAACCTCATGAGCCCTCCAATAGCTTCAGGCTTATAAACACATACCAAAGCAGCAGAGAAATATAGTTACCAAGACCCCAGTTCTGTAAAGGCAAACATCTCTTTTTATTAAAAACTATGGACTTTTAACCCACCCTGAACAGAGTTTTGAAAGTTTCATTTGACTTACAGGGACTGTAAATTGCATGGGTATGTATTTAGCCAAGGCTCCAGTCCTTAATTCCCAGTATAGCTGAAATCATGCTTACAAGTATGACCAGTCACTCTGGTCCTAGTAAGGCATGTTGATTTTTTTCTTATGGCCAGTCAGGAACTGCTGTTTCAGCTCACCTCTCCCTATCTCCTCGGCCCATGCCTCCAACCCATGCACAGGGATGCTAATTGCTTCTTTTTACCTGGACTAATTACACCATCATTGAATTGGAGCACAAGCGGAGCAGTCAAGCCTCTCATTAGCAAGCGTGTTTTCCCAGGAGGAGGGAACTGGTGAATCCAAATCCTGCTCCCATGATTTTGAATACTGAAAAAAATATTATCAATGGAGTAAGAAACCAAAACCTAGATCCACCCTTCAGGTGTGATACCTACTTTACAGAGCTGGTAGAACTATGCATCCTCTGGTTGTATAGCTAATTTTGGGTAAAGTGAAAGGAATTTTTTCTATCCCAATTTCCAGCTGCTCAGTATGAAAGCACTGCTGTCAGATGTACCCTTAGTGTTAAGCTTAGAGGGCTTTAGGAGGAGTATTGCAATGTGTGGTTTGTGGTGGCCAGTGATGTACACGTTCAGATGACTCCTGAAAATCTGTCATCAACTGCACCATTCATGCTGACTGTGAAAGATCAGAATAGAGGGACTGTCTGAGGGCTGCTAGCCCCATGTTGCCAAAATCAGGGGGTCTAGGAAAGAAGAAGGGTAAATTTATCTAGGTGTTTCTTATGCTAGATGGTAGTTTCTCAGTTAATGGGGAAAAGGGAAAGTAGGCACAGCTACTTTATTTTCTGAAAGGAAAAATACTCTCCTTGGCTGTATTCCCTCCTCTAAGAGCCAACCCAAGCCCTTGGATTTTAACAGGATGGAAATATCTTTGCAACTTAATAACTAAAGGATTTCGAGTCCTGGACAGATGTCAGGATGCTCAAGTGTTGGTATGTGGCATGGCCAAATTTAAAACCAATCTATGCAGTTAGGTGTAGACAGACATGAAAACCCCTGCTGACACTTCCAGCTAGCTGGACCCCTGCAACCTCCTGACTTGATGGTGTAGTGTTGTGTCAGGGCTGTGGTGTGCCTGAGTTGATGTCAGAGAAGGGGACACATTATCCAAGGCACTGCACTCAAATTCAGCTCTTAACCTCAGAACTGGCCATGTGGAACCAGTTTTGAGCTCAGGCAGAGCAAGGTTGGGCTCACCTGTGGCTCTCCCTGTACACTGTCTGGGCATAGCCTGTTGCCAGGGGCTCCTGGTGGTCCCGAGGGAGCTGTAGCCTGAGCTGGTTAGCTGATCACCACTCACAAGACAGTGCAAGGTGTGCACGTATGGTGAGGAGATATTGATGTGCCAAAGGAATACAGTTGTGCAAGTACAAGGCAAGATGGTTCTGAGAACAGAGTTCTGAGGTTGCCAGCAGTGAGGTACCTCACTTCTCATGCAGGACTTTTTTGAAACATCAGTAAAAGAAATATCAGAGAAAGGTAGGTGCTATAAACAGTTGAAGACAGTATTATCATTTTGAGTGCTTGCTGCTAGGTAGAGCAGCATAACCTCTGAATGGCAGCTTGCTTCCAGTTTCTGTCTTCCCTCTTAGCGCTCTCCAGGTATGCATGGCTCATCTAAGGAAGCCGTGAGTCAAATTCCTTTACAAGCAGGATCTGGCAGGGGTAAAAAAAATGGACCTTTCCCAGGGAAACTTCCTTTGCAATAATTGTCTGTTGCAGGGAGAGGAGCCACCTACAGCCTATCAGTGTGGGAGATGTTGATGAAGAGCAGGGGCTCTTCAAGCAGTGTGAGAAAGCCACACCTCCATGGAAATTATAAAGATGAGCCAGGAGAACTTTGGAAGGGGATGCTCATGCTTTTGTAAGGAATGAAGCTATTATTATTATTACTACTGCTGCTATAGTATCTTTTGCTTTTCTCTATGCTAGTTTTCTTGAACTGCAGCATTTTTCCCCTCCTTTCTTTGCCCGCTTTCAGAACTCCTTTTTGTTTCTTGTAGCAGAATAAAAGGATTTTTACCTCTGTAATTTGTACAAGGGCATATTTGAAAGGGAGCATAAGTCTGTAGGCTTGCATGGTATCTGACTTAAGCTAAGCTTGTTTTTAATCTTAGTTGCTAAGGTTGGTGTGTCTTTATCAGTCCAAATGAAAGAGCTGATAAGGTGCTGTACTTGAATGAATCACTAGGACAGTAGTTTACAAGTTGATACCTTGCCCTGTGTTTCCTTCTGACAGCTGTAAGTAACAGATAACCTGCTGCTCCAAATTCAACTAAGCTTTTAGAAATCGCACAGATTTTATGTCTGAGTCTGCATATTGCAGTTCCTCTCATTTTGTAGCTTTAGACTAAATCTAATGACTGACCTGGCTTAAGATGAAACATTTCAGTTGTCTGGAAATGTAGCTGTCATTCAGAGTTGTAGATGGGGGCCATATCTGTCTAACCCTCCTGTAGTACCCAGTTTTAACAGCTGAACTATTCCCGTTTCATCCCAGCCCCATTTCTCCCTGTGGGGTGAGGGAGGGCTGCGTATGCGTGACCCCAGGGCAGTTTCTCTTGGTTTTCTGCCAAACTTATGGAGTGACTTAGATGCATCGGACACTTCAAAGTCAGCACCTCGAAGCATGTCTGAGGAATAAGGCTGTGGAGGCAGAAATGTGCAAGGCTTGCTTTGACTACTGTTGTAGCAGTAGTACCAGCTATATCTAATCTGCTGTTAAGGGCTGTTGTACTTGCCAGCACTGTTACTCCCTAGCTGGGAGAGCTAAACCATCCAAATGCTGTTTGGGTAGACAAAGGAGTGAAAAGTTAAACCCAAGAAACTGTTTGGCTGCCTTTCCTATTGCAAATAACCTTGCCAGTTTAAGATAGGGGACTTCTCTAGAGGAAGGAAACTGAACGTTTACTGGTACAGATTAGTTTCTGAAAAGATTTAAGAAAGCTGTTTATACATGGGCTGGTGGTGATATCATTTTGTCTGATGTCTGGGAAGAATGAAGACTTCTTTAATTTGCTTGTTCAGACATTAAAATCTGAGAAGGGAACAAAAAAGGCACCACATTGCCTCATCACGTCAGTCAGAAAGTTCACAAAGGAAGCTCAAGGCCACATAGTCTAGATTCAACAAGAACAGCTGACTTCGAAAGAAGGCAAAACCTTATTTGTGGCTCTTTTCAGGCAGGACCCTTTGAGCAAACTTGTGTAACGTGACTGCTGGGCAGAGAAAGGAAGCAGAAAGCTGTGTGCTGCAGTGCTTGGTGTGCTGATGTTTGCCTCCTTCCCACTCCTAACTCATGAGGCTACTGGGGAAGGGGGTTTAAAACAAGTTCTTTACAGTGGGACAGCTGTTATTCCTCAGATGGCAGTGGCTGAACTGTCAGAGCAGCCAGGAGCAGGAGGGACCCTGAGGCGAGCAAGATGTGTGCTTCCTATCCAGATGTCCTGGTCTCACATGGCTGAGGTGAGCTGCCACAGGACAGGTGACTTAAAAGACCATTTCTTAAAATAAGCATAAAAATCTGGGAGAGTCTTAAGTTTCCTACTGTGTTTAGCTCTGGAGTCCTCAGCACAAGAAAGATATGGACCTGTTGGAGTAGATCCAGAGGAGGCCACGTGAATGCTCAGAGGGCTGGAGCACCTTTCCTATGAGGCCAGGCTGAGTGAGTTGGGGTTGTTCAGCCTGGAGAAGAGAAGGCTCTGGGGAGACCTAATTGCAGCCTTTCAGTGCTTAAAGGGGCCTATAAGAAAGATGAGGACGGACTTTTTAGGAGGGCCTGTTGTGACAGGACAAGGGGTAATGGTTTTAAATTAAAAGAGCAAAGATCTAGACAAGATAGAAGAATGAAATTTTTTACAGTGAGGGTGGTGAAACCCTGGCCCAGGTTGCCCTGAGAGGTGGTAGAAGCCCCATCCCTGGAAACATTCCAGGTGAGGTTGACTGGGGCTCTGATCAACCTGCTCTAGCTGATGGTGTCCCTGCTCACTGCAGGGGGATTGGACTAGATTACCTTTAAAGACCCTTTCCATCTCAAAACATTTTATGTTTATAAAGAGTGTGGGCTGAAGTATATGTGTTACCTAGGAGAGTGAAGGCAGACATAAGAAGGGCTGTGCAGGAGGTAAGGCTTAGCTCAAGGCGAGATTTTGATTAGCTCAGTACCAAGTCAGAGTGTGGGATCACTTGCTTCCCTGAGCTGAAAGCCAGACATGTTGCTCAGCAGAACAGGGCACAGTACTAAGCTGAAAGTGCTGGGAGGCAATGGTCGCAGCATGGGTGAGAGAAAACCCAGAAGACCCAGAGAAATATGAGAATTGATGATATGGTAGACTGCAAAAGAGAGTCTGATGGTGAGATATTAAAATTAACTTGTTAGAGTAATTTAGCATTCAGAGATTCTGGGAGCAATTAGATGGCTCTGGTTTGCTTGGAAGGTAGAGTTAATGTTTCAACACTCCAAGTATCCAAGTATATGAAATCCTGGCCAATCCTGATGCAATAAATCACTGATCAATAGAAGCTGAAGAAGTTAAAGAAAGTATTTGAGTGCCAGGTAACACCTCCTTTGAATGCAAGTGGACATTGTCCCAGACAACCTGGTGAAGGCCATGCTAGGTTGTGGTTAAAACCAAAGATGGTCCTCCTGCAAATCTAATCCCTCCTGCAAATCTAATCCCAAAAGAGTGCAGTTTGTGCTGTAATGTATGAAGCAAAGTGTTTTTCCCACTTGTGGCATGTGAATCTGATTGTTATTCTATAAAGCAGAATCTAATCTGGTTTTCTGAGACTTCAGGTTTGTTTGGTGTCTATTTGTGTCATACAGGTTATTTTTCCAAACTGTAACATGAAAGCTGGGATGGAAATGCTAATCACCGTTCCGGGGACCCCTAACAACCTAAAACACACTCTATGTCCTATGCCTGTCTGTAGTACATCCTTTCTGACATGACTGTGTAATTCTCTCTCATGTAGCATCCTGTTCAGCAGCGCTCCTTGATGAATTTCAGGTAAGCAATAGTGTGAGAAGAGCACAATAACCTATTGGATATGGAAAATGCAGTGTCAGTAGTTGGGAAATTTGAGCCATAAGGATTGGATTTGGAGGGGGGTGGTAGGGGTGAGGGGAAGGTGATGGAAGGAAGCCTAGGGCCTGAATGCTTTGAAATGCTGTCTCAGTGTCTGCTGTTCTCTTAATTAAATCCTGATCCCTTCTAGCCTTATGCGTATGGTTAAGTGCCACTGAAGCCAAGGGAGTTTAAGAAGACTCTGTTCAGCACATGACTTTTAGTGTTGCTCAAATTGCTGCCTGAGTTGCTTAAGTTGCACATTATTAATAAGGATCTGAAGAGTTACGTATTTCAATAGTTTCATTGTTTTATAGGATTCTTCAATGTCATGATGAAATTTATATCCTGGGGGGGGGGGGTGGGGTGAAACACCTTATTCAAACTGACACCTTACATCTCTAGGAGAGTGTAGATATGGGAAGGGAGTAAACAAAGAATGAGATCATTTCTCTATTATTGTTGTTGTTACAGAACATACTGAGCATTTAAAGCAAAAGTTCAACACTAGTTTTCTCTTTTTTGGTTGCTTTCTATCTGCAGCTAGTGATACCACATCATCACTGATATTTTTCTGCATTGCTAGTTCTGAGATTGATATGGCTTTGAAACTGAAAAATAATTTATGTGTAGTGAAGACTTTTAGGCTTGTAATTACTGTAAAGTTTAGTTTAGCTTTTTTTTCCCCTCCCTTATTTACTGCTTTTGCATCCATTTTGCCTGTTTGATGGAAATTATTTGTGTGGTTTTAAGTCAGATGCACATGTTTTTAATATATTGGGAAGACAAAACACTATGTTTTGTCAATCAAGGTAGAGGCTGTGGCCAAATCACAACTTTGAACAACAAAAACGAGTCCCCTGTTCTTCTGGGTATATGGAAACCTTTTGTTATTATTATGTTATGTCCAGATTTTAATTAGTATGAGGCCACTTACATTTTCTTCCTTCTAACCTCCTCTTTCTGGGGGAAAGTATGACTGTGGGTATTTTTTATCTTCCTGGGGCTTTAGATAGGCTTGACAAAATGCAGAGAAAGAAAGATTCAGTAGTCAAACAAAAAAAAAGGTCATTATATGAATGAAGAAGCCTTCTGCTCCTCTTGAGCAGAGAGGGCACACTGAAGACAACACTGTTTTTTCTGAATTAAATCCAGCATTTTGCTGAGAACTTTTGCATGCTACATGCTCCTGGTCAAACACTGCTGCAAAGGTTTAAGCTGTATGTGCAATAAATGCACGAAAATATCACGGCTAATTTGAAGGAAATATGCGTGACTGACTTGAAGTGCAATAATATCTCTTAGTGGCTCAAATGCAAGCAAGATTTCTGTTGGGTTTTTTTGGGTTTTTTTACTTTGATTCTTCATCTGTGTTTGCTTTTTGTGCGTTTGCTTATTTGGATTAAACATTCCTATGCATTGATGTGAAAAACACTAAAGGCTCAGCACCAGTGGTATGCATGGCAAATACCCTGCTGTGGGATTTGGATGTTACCAGTTCTCATTGGCAAGTTAGGTGACCATGGATGCTTCTCATCATATTATCCAGCCTCCTTCAGTGCTGCCCACTTTTTTCCTCTCTCAGATGCTATTTATTCAGGCCATGGCTTTCTTGCTATCAGCATGAGCTGGTCAGCACTTCCAAGGTCTCTGTAATTTAAATAATATTCATGCCTGTTCCAAAGCCTTGTAGACTTCACTGGATACCTACACAATTGCAATGTTTGTTCCTCTAATAAGAAGCTAGTGGTTCCTGACCTCATGCAGTACATATTCACCATGATCTTTAAAATTAAAATATTTTGCCAGACAAGCCTTTTAAGACTTTTTTGTTGTTGTTGTTAAAATGGTGTATTGGGAAAACCATGATTTATAACTCTAGTACATAATTTCCAAAACAGTATATTCATAGGACAAATGCCAATAAGTTAGAGTGTTACACAAACAAGAAAGCTATAAATTATGTGTGGACTATTTACATTAAAACCTCAATTTGAGAATTTGCATAATAATTCATTTTTAAGTATTTTACAGCATATTCAGTACAAAAGAGGAAGATAACAGAGTCAAACCATTTATTTTGTAACTTCTGAGTTTAGAAAGGAAGAGTTATCCAATGATCAGTCAAATTTTGCATAGTAGTGAACAATAAACCCTAAAGTTAGTACAGCTGTAGTTACTTGACGGAAAAGACCATTCAGCTAGCATAAGCCAGTAACACTAATTGTGTAGTTGTTGCTGTAAACAGATGTTTATGCATTAAACTCCCACATCTAGAGGAAGAAGTTTTGTAGGGCATTGGGTATTTCTTGAGTAGTATCAATGGTGTTACATAGGTACAGTAAAAGGGAAGAAAACTTATTCCCTTTTCTGATAATAACACTTGCACAACTAAATTTGAATCTCTGGTATTAATGTTTTCAAGTCTAGCGAAGTCGGAGAGCAAGGAACTGGGATGTGAGGATTGTCCCACTTGATGCCTGCCTTACTCCTGTCAGAGTCAGAACTCCTCCACCAGTCACGACATGTCTCTGGCAAAGCCTCCTTCATCATGGTGGGCATTTGGACAGGACACTTAGTTTGAACACATTCTTTCCTTTGCATCACCTAAAGTGAAAATTGTAACACTGTTTATAACTATTTTCTTGGTTTGAAACAAAAATCTGAAGTAGTTAAAGCTGCCTGGACAAAAGACCATCGGCTGAAGTTCGGGACTTTTCCTGATGAATCAGGAATATTTCTTGATTTCAGTTTTGTTAGTGCTTAGTGTGTCATTCTACAGAAAATATATTGATGTATATTATAGCTAAAATATAAAACTACCTTTGTATACAAAGTAGAGATGCTATTTGTTTCTCCTCTGTTTCTCTTTTGACATAGCAGGTTATAATAATACAAGTAGTGTTGTGATTTACTTACACTTGCTATGTCAGGAGAGAAAAAAGAACAAAGTTTCTTAATGGGATACTTTCAGTTATGATAAAAACCTCAAAACTTGTCATGATCCGACAAGTTACAAAACTTGTCATGATCCGACAAGTTACAAAACTCATTTTTCTTCAACTGAGTGACCACAACTTGAGTCAGAGATGCTGCTTGAATATTTTCAGAGGAAAATGCTGCCTTCTTATCCTCTTTTACAAGAAAGTCTTTATTCCCTCCTTCTTTAACCTGAAAAATACCAAAAACCTCAGAGACTTAATATTCTACCATTTCCCAGGACTCTTGGTGTTAAAGGCCTGAAATAGTGCCTTGATTTAATACCTACAAAAACTGTCTTTAGCACCTGACACTCCTAAAGGAGTGGTGTATTCTTGGACACTGCTTCTATGCAACAGATTTCACAGATTCTACAAGAAATGTATAATTGCATTTTTAAGAGAACTCTCTATGTCCAGGCCAAAGCTAGCCTATACTTTAACAATAAACCCTTCTGGAATCTCCCTTCTTATGTGGACATGTGTGGTTGGTGAATTCTGTGGCTGTATCATTTCTAGCCTGATTTTAGGCTTTCATTGTCTTCATGGTGACTAGCTTACATATTCAGTTGCATTCAATAATTTCTGGGTTGTAATTTGAAAAAAAATATGCTTCAGGGAAACATTCCAATCCAGTTTGTTTGGAGATAACACTGTGATGATTGTGAACAGCATTTCCAACAAATGAGGATTAGATGAATTCTACTATTCAGAAGCATTTCTTTCATTTGGCCCTTTAAAAGGAGAATTTGGTTCCTTCTTTTGTTTGTTCCATCACCTTTGTCAGAATCAAATGCACAAATATAGTAGTGCATTTGCACCTGTATAAAGCTAGCATTTTGTGCAACAGGATGGGGTTGGGTTTTTCTGTCTATGTATATATAAAAATGTATAGATGTAGTGAAAATGAGATGAACAAATTGTTTCAGAATTGTAACTGAACTAAAAGTTGTTGTGTGTATGTTTACACACATCCTGTGAGCATTTATATTTGTGTGTGTGAAGCTGACAGGAAACCTCATGAGACCTGTGAGCTGACAGCTGCTGGAGGCATGTGTAGGAAGGAAAGACCAGTTGAACTCAAAGATACTTTTTTTATATAATGTTGGACAGGATTGATGTTCTACTGATCTCTCATCACATTTGTCTTCCCAAATGAATCCTGGTTTTGGTCACTCTTCGTTAGCATGCCATCTTGATTTAATGTACAAGGTGCTTGAGCTATTGAATATAGAATCATAGAATGGTAGGGGTTGGAAGGGACCTCTGAAGATCATTGACTCCAAGCCCCCTGCCAACACAGAAACACCTAGGGCAGGCCACACAGGAACAGATCGAATATAATCATAAAGCTTTTTAACTTAGTTTCAGGTTTTAAATTTTACCTCTGCAATAAGCACCTAGATTTCATTGCAAGCGAATGCAACTGACTATAAATCACTGCAATTGGCTTTTCTTCCTTAGTAGATGAGTAGATTTCAGTTTCTTCCACATAGCTCAAGTGCAGGGATAGGATGAGAAAGAAAACTGTTTATTTGAGTCTCAAATATAAATACAAAGTCATCCTCTTCAGGATAAACTTTAGTCAGGGTTAATCCAAATCTAAATTTAAGTCTGACTTTGGCCAGCACTTCAGTGCAGTTTTAAGTATAGCAGTCATAAAAAAAATTCCAGAAGAACAAATCATATTGACTGACATCTCTCTTAGTTTGTTTTCTGGAGTTCATTGTCCCACTCTGATGATGTATAACCTCTTCTAACAGACTAATATGTTTCTTTTAAAGTAGTAAGCATACCTAGATACAGCTGGATTTAATTCAATCCCTGTTGGCACTCCTTTCTGTGCAAAGTCTGAACTCCGTCCGGGGTAAAAAAAACTTATGGTATTGGGAGCTGTGTTCGAAGAGGTTCTCTGTGAGGTATGAGGACATCTATGCTGGATTTACCGTATTTCTGGATTTTCATTTTCTCCTGAGCTATTTGTTCTTTGTCCAAGCTTTTTCAGTCTTTCATGGCTGTGTCAGTCAGTCTAATAAAAAGATATTGCATCTTCTTACTAATGATTCCTCTCATATGCCCTTAGACCATTACAGCTGCAACAATACTGCTGCTATCAAAATCTTTGCATTAATTTCTTTTGTTGTTGTTATTAGTTTTTCTGTGAAAGGAATTAGAGTTTACTATTGTAAATATATTTTTCTTCAGGAAAGTAGTAGTTCTGTGGATATATAGTAACTTAATTGTTATCATTTTATGCAGATTTAACATTTAATTTTTTTAACATTTTAGGAAAGACTAATGAATTCCATACTTATTTATGCAAGCAAAATTGGTTCTTCTTCTAGAAATATTAATGAAAAAATTCTAGTATAGATGTAGCTTAAATGTTTTGATTTAATATGCTCACAGTTTAGTTTTTCACTCTTGGTTTTGAAAGAGAGATTCTTTTGTCTGTAATAAAGTACTAGTTCAGTGGATAATAATATACTCACAGTTTGGTTTCCCTAGACCAGTATTAATTGCTGTTGAAATGGTCCTCAAAATAAAATCTTAACAAAAAATTACCATGTTTTATAATGTTCACAGAGTGCTTGTGCTAAGCAGGCAAAGACTGACATAAATCTGTCTGCTCCACTACTTAAAAGTTGAACTAAGGTGGCCAGCTGAATTTTGGCTGTGCCTTCTCTAGATACTGAGTCTTTTAGAGTGGACTTCTCCTTTTAAGGTAGCTTTTTTTTTTTTTGTCTGCTCTTATTTTGTTAGCATTTTTTATTTAATGACTCCAAATCTTGTGCTAAATGCTGGGATGTCTAAAGAGAACAATAAAAGTACATGTGTATATTCTTCTTTCTCCTTCTCCGTCAAATATCTACATAATCAGAACATAGCAAACTGTTAATTTCTTAATATTGCTGTTAAATGATTCAAATGAACTTGATCGGAATACTCAAGGAATTAAACCTATGCAGTGTTTATATGTTTGGAGGTTTCAGATTCCAGAGCAAAAAAAAATAACCTTAAACCTTAAAAAAGTAACTTCAAAGCCAAAGGTCTTCCATGGATATTTATCTAATGTAGTGTTTCTTTGACTTGATCACATTCTTGGTTGTTTCAGCAGTGCACATACAGGAGGGAAGAAGGTATGAAGTTAAGGGAAAAAAAAACCCTAAATTCCTGTCTATTTGAAATTCAGCACCCTCACAAGATTTTTAAAGTCTGCTGGATGAACTGTAATTGTGTTCAAAATCACATTTTATTTTCTCTTCATACTTGACCAGGCTTTAGTTATACTTTAGACACCTAACTTATTTATGCCTTAATGATGCAACTCCACATCCTGTGACCCCTGCAATCTTGTCTACTGTTCAATCTGGCCCCTGTTTCTGATCCTTTCCAACAAGTTTCTTAATCATTTCCCTCAGAGGGACTGACCACGTTCTTCCTACCACCTAACATGACTAGTGACAGCAGTCAAATATACAGTGTTTTGGGCACGTAAGAGTCACAGCAACAACAACCTGAACATCTCATCATAGCTTCAGTTCACAGCTTGTAGTTACAGACACTCACTGTAATCTCCTGTGGTGCTAAGAGGGATTATCTTCTCTGATGGCATTCAAACACATTCAGAACATTGCTTTCCTTCTTACTGCTTCTGCCAGTTCAAAGAAGGAAAGAGGTATCCAGGAGAAACAGCACTGAAGGATGCCTGTGGAGACAGACAGAGGAAAGTATCATACAGGAATCATGTTTCCACTCTTGCTTGCTGCTCCCTAGCTAGTCTCCAACAATCCATCTTGTGAGAGGTGTGCTTCTTCATGGGAATTAAGGCTTGGTCCACACTAACTGGTAAGACTGTGCCTGTTTCCTCAGATATCCAAGCAGGGGATGCGTGTGGCCCAGCTCACGCTTAGTGTGGTGTTGGTTCACTGTAAAAGTCTGCATCATGTCTATGTAGATGTAGTCCTGTATTTCCTGGCATTGCACACAGCCTCGGAGACAGCTTCATCCCACCAGATCCTGAAATGCTCTGGGTTTTGTCCTTGCCCTTCAGTAAGACAAAGTGCTGGATTACATTCCTTTTGCTTTCTCTTATACCATGGTTTCTCACGAGCATTGCTTTATTCATTTTGTGTAGATGATGAATGGAATGGCTCCTGTTGGGGAAGGACTAGTGCCCCTGTCACTTAGACTATTAATCCTGGGATGACTATGTGAGCAACACTTGGCTGATCATACAATTTAACTGGTCTTCCAGCCTCTCAAAACTGGTCCCTGGCGTAATTAATTTGTTAAAAAGAAGATGCATCACTTAATGGTGTGAAGATCCTGGCATCATGGCACGTCTTGCAAGACTACCAATATTCAGCTGTAACCTTTTTGAATCTGTTTAATTAGCATCATTGCAAAAAAGTGCTATAAATTCACTGTGGAGGGGTGCATCTCCACATAAGCTATCACAAGTATTTTCTTTTCAGCAGGGAATATATTAAGCTCAGACTGTTATGAACAACCTAATTTGTCTGGGCATGTGATATTCATGAGGAACAGATAAAAGAAAAGATTTAATAGTTTCAGTCCTTGGCAGTATATTTTGTTCCAGCAACTGCATAGAATTTAAGCTATTTGTGTTAAACTTGAACAAAGCTAAACAGAAGAAAAGAGAGATCATGCTGACTTTCACAGCCGGTCAGAATAATCTGCTTGAAAACTTATAAAAAAATGACATATTCCCTTCACCAGAAAACTTTCTTTAGGATGAGTAAGCTCACATTTCTAGGGTTCCTCTAAGGTTGCTCAGAACATGGGGATATCTTTCTTCTTGATCAGTTGAGTGATTGCCAGGTACTGAATGCCAGATATGCTAAAGCAAATAGGATTGTTGTTATTGTTGTTATCATCGTCATTATGGTTAGTTATTCGGAGTTATTTAGAAGAAATAGTGCAAATCTCAGACATGATTCCAAACCAGCACTGGTACCTCCTTCAACATGAGTTTCCTAGAAGTTGCCTTTTATACATTTTCCTACCCTCTTTTGTGCATTAGATGAATTCCCAAAGTCAATCTTTCTGGTGCATCAATCATGTTACATCTTTTGCCAAGTTTTTTAATCAAACTGAGCGCAGTCCTAGTGAAACAGAGAAGAGAATAAGAAATTTGTGAAAGTTTTGGCATCACTAGATCGTAACTTAGAGGGTGTGTTAGGGCTTATGGACATACTGGAGTATAGAGGAAGAACATGTGAGAGCAATATTCTGGACAATCAGAACAGAAATAGTAGTTGAGCGATAAGTTCACGCTGTCTTGAAACACCTTTACTTTGGTAGCTGAATGTGGCCAGCCACACAGGAATAGTTTGAGCAGCTCTTTCTCTCGCTTGCTTTGACTGACTTCCTTGGCTCTGCTATATGTGTAAAATTCACATTTTTTTGCAGGAAGGAATGGACGAGAGGTTTTACAGTCCCACTGTGATTGACCTACCGTGTAAACTGGGGGCAAAGAGCTGATGTGATCTTGATCTTTCCTATGCTTCCTATTGGCAACCTACCTATTCTTCCCTGTCAAAGCTGCAAAAGCCATGGACCATGGCAGAGATCCAGGTGAAGGATTTCCAGCAAAGAAAAAAGAATTTAGCGGACAAATATAATATTCTGTCAAGTATTGGTAAAGAAATATTTTGAGAGTTTGCTAAACTTCTCCTCAGCTCCCATGCACTATTAAAGTCACTTGAAATTAATAACTTTTCAGTGCTGGCTGGCAGCTGAAGAACTTCTATAAAGATGGATTAACTAAGAAATGAGGGAAAAGCTCGCATCAGAACATAATGGCATTATAATTTGCACAAGAACATTAGTCAGAGAGGAAATTATTACTAAATGCTACAAAAGAGCCCTATAACAAAGGAATCTTATGGGAGGAAATGTTCAGAGTTTTTTATGGTCTATTCTCTATTTCAGTGCCTGATGTAACAACTAGCTCTAATGTGCACAGTCAAGGTCATTCAGTGGAACTTGAGCCAGCAGCCATTTGTTCTAACAGTCCCTCTATTTCTTCTCAGGTCTCACAGAATTCCTGAAAGATTTTCTTCCCATTGTTTAACAGAGGCTGTGTGAGGTCTAGGAGTTGTCTCCTATTCTTTTCCTTTTATTACTGCTTTTTTAATTTCTCATTTTCTATTTCCATTACCCCTACACGTTTCATTTTCTCCCACAGATGCTCTACATGAATTCTCCATGTCACAAGAGGAAAAAAGCTGTACATATAAGTGCAAAAATTTTCTTTGTTTTCACTGTTTTATGCATTTTCAAGATGTATTGCTCCTGTTTGAATTTCCATAGTGTGCTCCAAAATCAGAGCGACTTTCTGTAGCTGTGAAATTTTCTCAATCCAAGAAAAGTGGCTAGAAGTTCTGATGTATTTTGCTTCCTAATTGTGTGTTTCCACACTTGTGAGGTCTTACAGTGTTCTGTGAGTTGTAATATTTGGAATGTAGTGTAGGATGATTTCAGCATTATCGCCTTGGTTAGACAAGCTGAACCTTCAGACTGCATTGTCTCATGTAAAACATGAGTCCCTGAGCTTTATAGACATAAATTTTATGAAAATTCCTCTTAGATGTGTCACTGCTTCTTATTGGAGGCATCTGAACATACCAGTATGTCATCTTGGAAACGTGCCACAGATCCTAAAACCAGACCAGCAGTTATAAATTTAGTCTAGAGCTGGGCTCTTCCTTTGGCAGAATGAAGAGACTTGAGTGCTGCAGGCAGTCCCATCCTGGGAAAGATGGGAATGCAGCTCTTGACTATGTGGCTGGTGTGGTCACAGCGGTGAGCTCTTCCCAGCCATGGCTATCGGGATCTCCGGAAGGCTGATGTAGGCAGTTACTCTGAGTCCACACCCCTCCAGTGTCTGTCTATGGAGGTGTACGCTAATTTAAAGAAGCAATATTTCTAAGTGGTTCAAGACATTTGGATCAAAGTAATTAATCCAAATTCTTTCACACAATGCATTGCACTGGAATAACTGTTCACTCAGCAAAGTAGCTGTTTTCATTACTAGTTGCTAAGATTATATATTCCCAGTATTTTCCTGCTTATTTCCTGATTATAATATAACTCTGTTTGAGCTAAATTAAAGTGTGATATTTTCAATGTGGAGTTTGGAGTCCTAGCTAGAAAAATGATTAAAACTGTTCAGATTTAATCAGATCAACCCTATCCTTAATCCAGAATTTAAAAACAGACAATCCTCTGTTTCATTTTCACTTTCGCTCAGAAATGGTCATGTAACTAAGGAATCTTTCAAGCCCCTGGATGTTGCAAACAGCTACTCATGGAAAATAGGTAGTTTATAAAAAGTCTCTCTCCCATCTCCAAAAATTAACTTCACCTGTTCTTATTCAGGAAAGTAAGTGCCATTAAATCATGAAACTGCTTATGATAAAACCAAAGAAAGTGTGAGTGAAAATGTAAACACAATGAAGACTTGGTGGTGCCAAAATTAAAGCTTATATTACACCAGCTGATAGCTAGCTGGAAGTCAGAAATACGATACATTAAAATAAACAGTTTGAGATTAATCTTTGGCTATCTGGCAGAGCATGAATTAAAGCAAATTTCAAATAATGTCAACATCAGTTCAGTTTTCCTTCCCTTACACCCTCTTCCATTCCCCAGCCTTACACACATGTTTTCATTTGAATCACAAGGTAGGGGATGGACTTTCAGCTTCTAGCTGGTGGACCCACTTTAACATGCCCAGACGTCTGGGAGCACAGTAATTTAAAAGGAAATTCCCCAGGTCAACTGGAAAAGGAGTGGGACTCTCCGTCATCATTTGCCAGCCGTGCTGCTTTCAGAATAGATCACTGTGAGCCCTTGGAGTTGTTTGGGTTTGTTTTTTATCTCAGTTTCTAGAAAAAAGCTATCTGATGTTTGAAATTCAGGTTTGTCTTAAGGCTCTCATTACTGTAGATCACCTACAAGAAAATGTTTTGTTTTTGTTGCAAAGAGCTGCATGCCAAGCAAAATTGAGTAGTGTTTGGATTTAATATTGGAGCAAAGGCAGACCATACAGCAAATAAAAAACACTCCCCTGTTGTGCAAGATATACTTATATGGCTCTGCTCACTTAAAAATCTGTTCTCGTTGATCTTGGTCTGACTCTCTGCAGGGTTTCCTTGGTCAAGGAGGCTAAAATTGATTCAAGGCCTAAAGCCCTTCAGCTCAGTGTTGACAAAACCTAGAATCCAATGTCCTTGTGTCAACACACTCTGACTTTCTTGGATCTTCAATTCACATTTTGCTGTATGACCAAAAATGGAAGGTGGATCACAATGAGAAACATATGGCTGGGAATGAAATTTCAAACTGGAGGAGAAGAAAGGAGGAGGAGGACAGAGATTGAGAGGAAAAGAGCAGAGGAAAGTAGAAAATGAAAAGAGAAATTAAATTTAGGCTCCTCTATTAGGACGAAGAAAAACAACACATTAAACTCTTCTGGTGACCTTACATGGGAACCTCACAGGGCTTTGTTTTTATGACTTCTCCCTCTTGCATTTATTTCTTTCACTGTTATTTCTATAATGTGCTCGACATTAGATTTGGGGATAAGCTGGAGAGCTACAAATTTTGAATTATTTACCTGTTTTCCAGGGTATTCCAAAAGGATGTACAATACGTTTGAGAATAAAGGCAGGAGCAGCTTTTTATATTAAGAAGTTTGGCTACGACCGTGTGGTTCAAGGCTATTCACAGAAATGTCTGAAATGAAAACTCATCCAATTAGTTCCTAACTAGAGCTGACTGAAGGGTAACAACAGCTCTGCTATGTGGCAACTTGTGAGGTCCAGAAATTTGGTTTTGCTCAAACATGGTTTTATCTACTGGGAATTTTAAAATGTCCACTTTTCATTCTGACATGGAACAAAGTTTGGGGCTTTTTTGTTTGTTTTTGCAAAATACTAATGTATTTTTACAGGGAAGGGAAGTGGACTTTCAGTGAGCTGTGCTTCATAAGGCTTAGTTACAAGAAAAGGCAATGTATGGGCAGTATCCCTTACAGTGCCTGCATATGCATGCAAGGTCTCCCCAGCTGTCCCTGAAGACAGTGGTGACCCTTGCTGGTGGCTGTAGAAGGTTTCCTCAGATGTGTCCCCCCAACCTTGCTGCCCTTTGGCCTAGGCAAAAGTTTGCAGTGTGACTGAGGAGTCCTGCCAAACAGACATGAGATGCTGAATGCAGCCAAGCGTAGGGATTGATACAAGTAGGGCAGAAATAGTTGTTAGCTAGAAGTAGTTATGCTAAGGCCTGCAAGGCCGAAAAACAGCAAACACTGCCCTGACCTTGAGGAGATAAGACTAAGGATGAGAAAAGCAGAAGTACCTGGCAAAACAGGAGGATAAGAGGAGAAAAACAGGGTGCTGAAGGAAGAACACCAAGAGAATCGCCAGCCAATTA
>WUAM01000287.1:84544039-84576500 GCA_024336885.1 Actenoides hombroni | reverse complement strand
CCTGTTGCACTTAATAAAGTGACTTCTGATTACAACCATATTGGCTGTGCTGTCGGAGTCCGTCCCTGCACGCTACAGCCAAGCATCAGTCAGGTTGGGGAAGGTGAAAATACACGGGCTGCAAGCCACCCACCCTGTAAGGACCATATGGTCTGCTGATCATCCTCAGGAGCTGGGAAACCAGCTGGCAATGAAACGACTGTGGCCAGGAGTCAAAGTAGGATGGGTGCAGGGAAACAAGTGATCCCCTTTGTGGTCATACTGGTGAATTCCTACGTGGTTCTGGTGGATGCAGACTGACAGGTGCTGGCACCCAGGAGGCTGAGAGCAGGCTAGCAGTGCAGTGATGTTGGAGGCACAACGGTGTTGGGGGTAAAGGGACTTGTTTCAGAGGCTATCTCGGAGAAGCTGCCTGTCTTCTGTAGATACAGGTTTCATTTGGGGCTGCTGCTGCTCTACAGGGTCACCTCTTGGTTAGGGGCACTGGTTTAAAAAGCTGCTCTGCATTTTTCAGCCACATTGCAGGAGAGTCACAACTTATAGCATCTAAAACAGCACAAGATGCCCTGTGTTTAGACAAATTTATCCTGTGCTACTCATTGTCTTTAGGGTTATAGGTGTTTGTTATTCAGAGCTCTTTGCATCATATATAGCTGCTCTTATCATGCGTTAATTTGTCTTCCTGTTTTTATAAGGAACAGAGAAACCAGGGATTTCCTGGCTGGATTGAGAATCTACATCTCCTGCTGTAGCTTTCCAAACTGTGTCACACATGGAAAAAAGGGAAAACAATACCAAATAAGTGATGAACATGATTCATACCCAATTCCCTCTTTCTATAAACGATGATGCAGTAGAGATACTACAATTGAGCTGCTTCATACCAAGTAACATTTATTAGCCAAAATCACATCCCTTATTTTGGAAACATTCCCTGTGAACATCATGGGAATAATGACTGGAAAGTAACATTCTAAACTCAGCTGCTGGACCTTGCTTCTAAGTTCACTGTACACAGATCCTGCTCTCATCTATATTGTTATCAAAGTTCCCCTTGATTGCACTGAGTGGTAATAATTGAGCTGATTCTTGATATGTCAGCTATGATTTTTTAGGACTAGAACAGAAAATCAGGTTACTACTGACAGGTGCTTCTTTATGTCATCTTGACAGTGTAAAGACATTTTCATACAGATAAAAAGCGCGGTTAAACACTGATGTAAGCGTCAATCTGCGCTAAGATTTCTGATGGAGAACCAGATTATATCCTTAAGGAGTGTCCATACTAGATGCAATAAACACATTTCGGATTTTGATTTGTAAAATAAAATTAACTATTGGCCAAGGTTACATGAATGTTAACTGCTTTACACAAATGGATATCTTGGAGCATTCTGAATTTGTTTGCTTTTCAGAAAAAAAAAAAACCACAAAAAACCTCATATGCTTTGGACAGCCTATTAAATACTACACAGTACAGACTGCTTTAAAAATAGCCTAAGCTAAACATTGGTGGTTTTTAATAAACCAGACTTAAACACTGAGTAAGTTTAATAAAGGGGATACTTAAGACAAGCATAATGAAAGGTGAAGGTCTGTTTTCTTTTTATTCCATTTCTTAACCTCTACTCTTCAATCCTGTGTTTGGTTTGGGGTTTAAAATAAATTATTCTCTTAAATGAAGTAATAAGAGAACTAGAGTAAGGAGCCGACCTGTGCAAAGAAATTTATTGCAAAGAAACTAGCAAGTGGGGAGAAAGAAGTTCCTATATTAACTACAAAACAGTAAGTGCTAAGACTTTAATAACTTTATTGTAATGAAAATGTTTTTCATAGAGTCAAAACAGATTAGTTGCAAGAAAAAATATTTAGTTCTGCTTGAAGGCGAATGGTGAAAATTTCAGTTAATCTAAATAGATTTATGGCTCTCATCATAGTCTGTTCCCTCTGATGATTTGGCACCTTTTTTCTGTAACCAGATACCTTGAGACTGTACTCAGACTAGAAAGGAAAGTGATCGTGTGTGCCCTGCTGCCCTTTCACAGCCTCACGTCCCTTGTCTCCCTCTGGTTTCTTAGCAGCTCAGGTCAGTGCAACCACAAAGCACTCACACGTTTCTAAGCACTGCTTTGGAGGAGATGTGTGTACATCGCTGCCTCTTCTTCCCAACTTCTACCATTTGAGGAGATGCCTGATTTCAGATTTGATGATGCATTTTGCATTAGGGACTTTTGCTGCTGCTCCTGATTTTTTTGCCAGCACTACCAGGCCTCAGTAAATACAGAAAATTTCCCCCCAAGATTCTGTCCATACTGGAAACAGCCTTGAGCTCTGAAGATTTCAAGCAGAATTGTTTCTGGAGAGAAATAAAACCAAAAAGCCAGTTTCAACATAAAGTGAAGTGAAAGGAATAATTTTCAGTTTCCATTTTGCTGATTCCTGAAAGAAATACGAAGAGAGAGTTGAAACATGTTTATATATGACCAGTGGTGAAAAGGGTTTATTGTTCATATAGCAATATTAAGCTATTGTGTATATAAAGCTAAAGAAGTTTTTCTTTGGAAAAAAAGATACTGCAAAGTCATGATGGCTGTTAACAATTCACATTTGACAAGTGAAGGAAAATGAGAGGGATTTTTGGGTTGTGTGTTTGTATACAGATGAGCACCCACTTCTGTTCATTGATGACCTCTATCAGTTTTATCAGGAGGGTTTTCTGTATAGCACAGTTTTACAAGTTGTAATTAGCCACTGTTAATGATGATACTGTAGTAACATATTACATTAACAGTATACTTCTTGTAAGCCTTTTATTTGTTTCTCCAATTCACATTACAGCTAAGGATAAAAATGAAAATTTTTCTAATGACAACATTCAAATTAGGGCCATTGACATTAATGGAAGGAGTTGATTACAGTGGACTCAGGTGACTGTGAACTGGTCACTAGAGAAGATGCTCAAGACATATGTGATTATTGCTTTAGTGAAAAGAAATTTTAAAATTTGAGTTTCTTTTTCAAGTTTAAGAATGTTGTGTTGGTAAAACAGAGAGATGTCAGTTTAGGTAAGAAAGATAATAACTCTGATGACAAAGGTGTTAGTGAGATTAATTAACAAAGTTAGCCAACACCATTTTCTAATCAACACATTCTTCAGGGATTGTCTTGAGCATTCTCCTATTCAGTCTGTTTTGCAAATAAAATATTCCTGATGAAAAAAAATCAGCAAATTCTGTAAGCTTTATGTGACATCCCCTAAATAGAACCTCCTTATATGAGCTTTAAATTTACAGCTATACATTTAAAACAAAAAGATTTTTATGTTACGAGTTGTACTTGATGATCTTAAAGGTGTTTTAGAAACCTAAATGATTCTATTGATTCTATATCCTTGTTGGTAAGACAGTTCATATGTCATGAGATTTTTCAGTTGTTCTGTTTTCCTGCAAGTATTACAACCTGCAATATATATCCTGCAATATAACAGCCCTCCTAGCTGTCCTACACAAGCTCAGGATTCAATGGCTGATGATCTTAATCAAGCTTTTGAAAAAATATAGGCAGCTATTTGAAAAGTATTTGCTTCTAGTTGTGATGTCAGTACTATATTTGATTGCAAGTTAATTTTATCTTCTGTGTGCAGCAAACCATTTTCCTATGGTCCTGCTGTTAATGTGCTTCAACTCCATCAACATTGTAAGCAGGAAGATGTGTTGTCCAAGAGACCGCGTTGTCTTTCCTGAGACATTTCATCTATTCACCATGTTATTCTGAGTTCATAAAAATAATTTACAGTTGCCATTTTCAAGAAACAGAAAGAAAAGCTCCTTTTAAGAAAAATAAAGATGCCAGTCAGGATGACACACATTAGAGAAGGAATGTCTTTCCTCTTGACAGGTGAAGTGAGCACAGATGGACCATTCCCAGAAAGCATGTCCCTGCTCCGAGGTGTGACCCAGAAACCAACTTTCTTGCTCTTTAACATCGTGCTGAGAAGAAAAAAGCAAAAGCTTTCATGTTTTTCCAGCCACGATGCTCATAGATAACTCTGGGAAATTCTGTTTACAAGGCAGCAGTGGTTTGGGGAGTTTTGTTTCTTTTTTTTTTTTTTTATTAGTTCACTGTGACAACAGTCTTAATGCATTAGGGGGCGGGTCTTGTTTGAGAGGGGGACTTTTTGGAGCTGTGAAAATGTGAAAGTCCTGTATAATATCACTGTACTGGTTCAGACACCACTTCTGACAAGACTAGCTGTGATAGCATGCAGAGATGAATTTCAAGTGACTGTTTATACAAGATAATCTCATCACAGAACATCAGAAGAACACAATCCCCCTCCCTGGCCTTCCCAGCCTCATCCCAGTGGGAGCTCACATGTAATTTCACATCAGCTTCACTCTCTGCTGAGTGGATCTGTTATTTCTGCCACTTCAGCTGCAACTCCTGGATTTGTCATGTGGCACATAACTCTGCTCCTTATCCCAAAGTGATTAACCATTGAGAAGACTCAGTGCACAACTCTAGATGCTCTGCAAAACCAAAGACAGTCCAAGTTTGGGTTCCAAACTTCTCTGCACATGTGAAAAAACTTAGATGCTTTTGACTGTGTACCCACTGCCTTTTTAACACTTTACTTGCCCTACCTGTGCTACTCTCCAGCATCCTCCTTGTGGACCATGTGAGATGCCATGTCCAAAGCAACATCACACAATATCTTTGCTTGAACCTAGCTAATAATCTCCTGTTCTCACAAGTAGGTCATGTTCAGCCCCATCTGCCTTAGCCATCTGTCTTTCAGACACCTACTCTGAAATTTCAGTCTCTGTGTCCACATTAGTCCCTGTGAGGACCATGACTGTCCTCAGTGGATATCTCCTGGAGGAGCTGAAATAAGGAAGCTGAGACCTGAGTGTGGCACAAGCATGTTAACCGCTGTGCCTGTATTAGGGACCGTCTGCACAGGGATAAATGGCTCTTTGAGTTGTCCTGGCTGAAAGGATGTTGTGAGATAAATTGGAGGAAATGCAGCAAGTGCAACAGAAGGTGTTAGGATCCGAGGATGTTAAAATATTCCCCCTCCAGGCTGCTATAGGCAGGGTATAAATGTCTGCTGTATCTTCATGTTATGGGAATGGGGGATTGCAGTGGCAGTCTTGGGCAGAAAGATCATAACTGAAGTTATACATGTAGATTTTTTGGATTATTTTTATTTAAATATCTTTTATTTGTTTATTCCACCTGAAAATATTACAGAAATACTGTCACACTGAATCTTCAGTGGTGGGTCATATAACAATTTAGGCACATCATGCCACATAAATTGTGCATCAGTTGCATGAGGGATCCAGTTGTTGAAGAGGACGCAATTGGATTGATTTAATTTAGGTATTCTGAATGTTTCTTTTGAAGTGATTTTACTCAGTAAAGACTGAGAAGCTGTTATCTTCTTCCTAGTAGTATGAGAAACCTACAGGTTGCAGTAAAACTTCTGGTTTGTTTTACTACTTTTTGTAACAAAAAAATGTGTCAATATTTAGTTTATTTGAAAAAAACTTGGTCATCCAGTGAAATATGGGAGGAGATATTGCAAATTTGGACTGTTCATGACACTTACCAAATGCCTTACACCTTTTGAAGTACTTGTATAAGAGTTCCTGGGAAAGAAACACAACGGCTGTTCACTGCAGCTGCACATTTCCGTGGTTGTGACACTGGGATGCTTTATTCCTACAGCTGGACTGTAGCTGGGGAGGTGGTGGAGCACACAGCTGTGCTGACAGAACACCAGCGCGGGAGCCCGGCTGTGATGGTCACACTTTCTTTGCAGTTTCCTCCCTTCTGCCTGGGGGGAGTTGTCACCTAGGAGGGTGGTGTGGGTGCCTTTCCCGCCCCGCAGTGCCTGTCCTGGACAGGGGAAGCTGAAAGCCTCCAGTAAGTCCCAGAATTTTTCACCTATTCATGTGGGAGGGTGGCAGTGTCCTGTAATGGGGTGGCTAGGCTCTTGAGACAGTGGGCTTATAGAATCAGAGAAAGGTAGGAGTTGGAAGGGACCTCTGGAGATCATCCAGTCCAACCCCTCTGCCAGGTCAGGATCACCCAGAGCAGCTTGCAAAGGAATGTGTCCAGGGGGGTTTTGAGAGTCTCCAGCGAAGGAGACCTCAACCTCTCTGGGCAGCCTGTTCCAGGATTCCGTCACCCTCACAGTAAAGAAGTTTTTCTTTATGTTGAGGTGAAACTTCCTATGTTCCAGTTGGTGATTATTGCCCCTTATCCTATCACTGGGCACCACAGAAAAGAGACTGGCCCCATCCCCTTGACACTCACCTATTGATAAGCATTGAGAAGATCCCCTCTCACTCTTCTCCAGGCTAAGCAGACACAGGTGTCTCTGTCTTTCCTCACAAGAGAGATGCTCCAGTCCCCAAGTCATCTTTGTAGCCCTCTGTTGGACTCTCTCCTGCAGTTCCCTGTCTCTGTTGAAATGGTGAGCCCAGAACTGGACACAGTACTCCAGATGTGGCCTCACTAGAGCAGAGTAGAGGGGGAGAAGAACTTCCCTCGACCCATTGTTCATATTCTTCTTAATGCATCCAATGTATCTGCCCCATGTAACGATGCTCAGAGAGGCAGGAGATCGCTCTGAAGCAGCTCTGATGCTAACTTGGGGCCCAAAAGCAGTAATGTCCTGAGGGTGCCATGGTGGACTCAGGTTGGGAAGCCTGCGAGCAAGCACAGCCGTGCACTGCAAGCACGGCCATACTGTTTCTAGCCCACACCTTTGGTTCTGCAGAAAGGTGTTGCCCACAGAATGCACACCTTTTGGTAGCCCTCCCTGCTTTATATACCAGCACTGGTACACTTGGATCCCTGGCTCCTTTAGTTTTCTTCTCTGTCCACCTCCTTCCTTCAGCCATGTGTTTTCTTTTCTCTTTATTTTTTTCCTAGGCTAGGTTTGTGGTGGGCATAATGGAATGAGGTAAAAGGTGCCAAATTAAATTAGTTTACAAATTTGGAAGAAAGCCAGTCAGGAAATAGCAATGGCTTTTATAAGAAAACAGAAGAGAAAGAGGGGGAGAGAGAGGGAGGGAGATGGAGAGGATCTGTCTGCCTGTGTTCATGTGCAAATGGAAACCCTGTGCCCAAAACCAAAGTCATTATAATCATTATGAATTATTATAAATGTTTTGGATCGATACGACACATTTGTGAGTGTTTCCTAATACTTCTTCCTGGAAAAATCTTTTGTTTGTTCATGGAAACAGCCAGATGTACAGCACTCATTGGGAATGGGATGAATTTCTGTGTTGGTATTCTGTATGTTTAAAGGTTATGTTACTGATCAGTGAACGAGCTACCACCTATACCTTATTAACTTGATATAAGAGCACACAGTAGAAAATAAGTGCAATGTGTCCAGCCCCCTAACTACCTAGTAATGGTCTACATTGCTTTAGGTCTCCTCTGAGCTTAGTAATGCAGCAGCCATGAGGAAATCTTTCCAGCTACAGCTTGCCTTTACAAGTTGATCTCATTTCAATTGCTCATGTGACTTCCAGCAAAGTTAAATCTGTGGAGGCTTCCTCTCACTTCATTTCATCCTGAACTTAAAATAGTCAAAAACCTTTTATATGGCTTGCAACAGAAAACAGCCGTGGTGGCTTTCAACCAATTACATCATGATTATGCAGTAATCTGTGCTTTCTCTGTTCAAAAATGTATTTTTTTTGCCACAAGTGCCTGTTATAGTAGATTTATGGAAGACAAAGGGGTGTGCTTTCTGCTTTGTAAACTGAATATTTTATTATATTAGGGGCTTGCCAAAGTTCTCCTAATATATTTTGTGTCAGACTGTTGTGGGAAACTGTACAAAATGGAATACATTTCTTACTTTCTCATGATTACTAATCTCTGTAGAAAAGCACGGACTATACTCCACCAGCTTATTCTTGGTGCAGCACTAAACATCTATATGAAACTATAACTCTTGGATAAATGTACTGTACTCCTTCAAGTCTCTGTTACTAATTTCACACAATGTATTGGAATACATTGCTTGAAATACTGAAATTTTTGTTATAAAATATGTTTGGACCATTTACATGTATGTACCTCTACTGAAGGTCTTCAGAGTTCTTTACAATTGCTACCTTCCACACATATTTATTCTACTTTTATAAAATATATAATATATGCTACATAACAGCTATTAGATATATTATACATCTTCCATTGGTATAAAGTAAAGTATAAAGCTAGAAACCAGGAGAAACTAAGTGACTTGCCAAAGCCAGAGAACAAATGTGCAACAACGTTAATGATGCAACGTTAACAATAAAAGCCAGGAACTGTGATTCTTGGACTTCTGTTCTAACCATGAAATGGTATTTTTCATATCTGCATGGGCATTTTATAAAGCCTGGGTGTTCTGGAGAGGAAGTGTATAGTGAAACTGTATTGAGGAAGACTTCGGCTTCCCAATTCTGCAGCATTTTGATTGAACGTACCATGAGACCACAATTCCTTTAGAGAGTTGATAATGTGATAATGGCAAGTAGATGAATAGGTGCGAAAAGCCAGTATGTTTTTGGTATGGGAATAAATGGTAGCCAGAACAGTAGTTAATCTTGCTGCTTTCTCATTCCTTCCCATGCTCTTTTCCAGCTTTCAGCATCCCAAAGACATTGGTTACTGACCATAAGAAAAAAAGAGAAAGTTTCTTTCTTTACATGAAACTGCAGCTGCTTGCTAAGGCCAGGATGAGTGAAAAAAAAAAAAGTATAATTGACTGTGCAGGCTTTGCTCATCTTTGCTCACAGTGTAATGGATGAAGTAGCAATATCATGTATATTTGTAGTTAATCTCATAACTGAAAATAGGGGTGGGTGAAGGTTGCTCAGTCCTAGAAACTGATTTTCAGACTGGCTGAGCAGGAAAGTGAAGATTGCTGAAAAGCCTTTTCGCTCTGAAAGAGTGTCCTAGACAAAATATTGGCAATTGGCTGGACAGAGGAGCACTTGTTCCACTAAGAGGAGAGATCAGAGCCTCTTTCAAAAGAGAACTGACTGAGTTCAGTATGGGACCTGGCACCACTGGGTTCACTTCAGATCTTGGCTTTCTGCTCGTGTTTCTTCTCATCTTCCTTCTTCGTCACTTTTATTTTTCATATGTGAAGATCACTAGTAGAACTAAATACTTGAAGATTTTGTAGCTTTAACTAAGCCTTTGTCTTAGCATTTATTTGCAATGATTGCAGCTAAAATCCTTTCATGAATGACTCCAGAGCTCATAGCTCCTGTACTTAAACAGGAAAGAGCCATAAAATAGACTTTGTGAAGATATCAAATGAGACATCCATCATGTCCTGCAAACTGAGATTCTTTTAATCTGCCTGGCTTTGAAACATAATTTATCTGTTTCACACAGCTGAATGACCAAATTCTGGGCACTTAGAAATGCTTTTCTGCTAACAACACCTTCCCACATTGAGATTAAAATGATAAAAGTCATTCATCTGTCTTTCATGGCATTGTCTTACCATTGCATTTATTTCGATGCACTCACCCAGAGGTGCTGGCTCTTTTGCAGTCTAAATTGCCAATCTCAAATATGTTTCTAAAGCAACCAAGAGATGTATCAGAGCACCTTGCTTCAGGTTGATCCCTTGAAGATGTCCTAGTGGTGAATAAAAATCAGATAAAAATACGATATATCATGTATAGTGCATTTCTGAGAGGAAAATTTCCCCCTGAATTTTTGAGATTGGGCAATAGATTGCATTTCATTTAAATAAATGCTCTGCCTCATTTCTTGAGTAGACAACCTTGGGAAAAACTCACATTCTGAGCTTTATTTCAAGTTTGAATTAATTATTCATATGATTATTTTTCTTTCCTAGGTACCACCTTTCTCCATTTCATAGTCTGACAATAAGTAATATATCTAACATGCCTGTACTTTTGGACCAAGGAAACTGCACTCAACAGCGAACTTATTTTGTGTATGGCAACCAAAGTTCAATGAATATAAAAAATTAACTTGTTTTCATTTCTACAAGCACAAAAATGTAGTTAAGAAAATTCAGTTTCCTTTATATTTTACACTCTTTAAACTCCAACTTGGCTTTTGTGACCTTTTTTTTTCCAACTTAAAACCTTGTTTGCCAAGATTCAAACAGTGATTTTTTATTGCAGTTATAAACCATAGAGGGGGGAGAATTATATAATGGAAAAAAGTTGAAATAGCCTTGACTCTAAAAGTGTAAACAGTGTACAACACCCATTAAAGAGAGAAAAAGGTCATCACTAATATTTTCATCGACACACTCGTAGAATGCTTTAAAATACACCTGTGGTACATTGGATAAGCATACTCAATGAACATAATTAAGGAGTAATGACCAATGGGGAGGGCATTTCCTGACAGCTAATGACTAGCTGGAGTAAAAGGTATTGGTGAAACCACCAGGCCTGAGTTTCACAGTCATCAGCTGTCAGGAAATGCCAAACGTGAAGGTCATCATTACAAATGCAAGCTGTGAAAATCCAAAGATGTAAATAAAATTAATATTTGTGTATATTGAAAATTTAACTATGGAACTGTTCATTGCATCTGATACTTGTTTCTGTGTATGGAACAGGCTTTCTCCTTGAAGGCTGCAGGTGGGTCTGCCACAGGAGCCAAGTGAAAGGGAATAAAATGTTAGCTGCCCCATCCCATGGGGTTTACAGCACAGAGAAAGCCCAATGAGTGAGCTTGAGACTTTGCTCATGTTCATCATGAAAGAAGATATGCATCAGGTGAAGACATTAAACACAGAAAAATAAATATGCTATATTTAATACTAGGCTCAGCATTAATTATGAGTAGAATATGTTAAAATATGTCTACTCTAAAGGTCAACTTCCAGTTTCAAAGTCAAGCTCAAGTCTTATTTATCAGCATCCTGTTTATGTTATGATAGCATATTCTACTGATTCCCTGTCTGACCATCTGTTTTGGGTTCGGTTTGGGCCAATTATCACCAGCAGCTGCTGGCCCAATCAATTGGGAGGGGGCTGCAGTTAGGAGTGGCCACAGCAGGGATAAACAAGTGAGCCAGCCAATGGGATATTCAGTACCACACTGACTCATGCCCTATATAAGGGGAGGTCTGGGCCAAGGTGGGGGTGTCTGTTTTCAACTTGCTTCAGTGTGGCTGGAGTAGGGAAAGTTGGTTTCTTGGGCAGGTAGAGCCTGTTTACTTGCTTTGTCTATCATTTCGATAGTGCATGTTGTTTTGTGTTGTTTTGTTAAACTGTCCTTATATTAATCTATGGGGTTTCTCTTTTTTTTTTTTTTTCTTCCTACAGACTTTCCTTCCTATCTCACAAGAAGATGTTTGGGGGGTTGGGTGAGGGTTGGGGAGCAGCGGGCAAGTATCTACTGTTTAGCTGCTGACAGAGGTTATGTCATGACACTGTCCTGTTGTGGATCTTGCTGGGTGCAGGTAGTGGGTGCAAGCAGAAAGAGCATGTTTTGGAGAAGAGAAAGGGCAATGTTGGGGTCTTGATGATGTCTGAGGTGTGGTGCTTTGACTCTGGTGACTAGATGAGCATCCCGATGTTCCTAGCTGTACAAGAGGTGGAAGAAGGGGCTGAAGTATCCAGGGAGATGTTGACTTTTTAATAACCACCCAGGAAAAGCTGGCAAGTGTTTAGTTGCTGTTAACAGTGGTTTGGATATGCTTCTTTTTGATCTTCACAGCTGCCAACACCTTCACTGGTTGTTACTTTGCATACTGGGATGCAGGTCTTGGTGATCCTTTGTCCCAGCAGAGCACAGTCTCTGGTACTTTTCAGTACAACCTGTATGGTTTGGCTAGTTTGGTGATTTAAACTGAAATGCTATTTGTCGGGAATATTAAGTCCAGTGTAGTCATTAAGTCTGGTGAGAGGTGAAAAAGACAAGTAGGAGAGATGAGTAAAAAGAGATGACTGAAGAAAAGAAAAAAGTTCTGTATCAGCAATAGTATCAGGGTACTGTTATTGTGGAAATACTGTTACTCTAGGAAATTCTATGGTATGCCATCTTGGTTCCTTCTTATGGTTAAGTTTTATGAGGGTACTGTTCATAAAAGAAAGCTCTGAGGACAAGAACCATGCTTCTTCTATCATAGGAAACTATTTTCTTTTGGTGGAAGATAACTATTGACATTTACAAATGTGTAATAATAAAGGGAAACAAATAACATTCATTATAATTCTCTTGAACCAACAATTGGAGTTTGTTTAAAAGTAAAGTATCTAACAGCACATGAATTAACTTGATAGAATTAGGAAAATACTTTGGAAACCGGAAAATGTACTACATAAAGCTGACTCTGTTTTCCGAATTCATACTCCAGTGCATTTGTATAATTTTTTTTATACATAAATGAAGCATTGTGTAATCTGTATAAATCATTTATAAGTACAGGGAACTGTAGTATCTAGAGCATGAAGTGTATGGAGCCAGAGAAAAAGCTCTGAAGAAACAGAAATGTTAATGTGATGACTGAGAAGTAACCACATAACTTAAATGTCTGTAAAATACCAAAATATTAACTGCTACACAGGAGGAGTAATTATTATAGTACAGTTTTTTCACAGCTTTTGAGGACACTCTATGTATTTTCATAATTCTGTGTAAGTTTATGCATCTATCTATGCACCAATGTGAGACAAAACAAAACTTCTGAGCTTTTAGTTTTTACCTCTTTTTTTTCCATTAGCACTCTGACTGGGACAGCAAAATGTTCCCATCTCATGTGACTTCTATTAACATTTGATCTTTATTTAAATTAATGTTCAGGAGAAATATGTATTACAAATGGAGTTTCACCAGGTTAATTTATTCAGCTTTTACAGACATAATGTTTTTAATATAAGCTTCTTAATATTTGCTGTGTTTTGAAAGATAGCATTAGGGCAGTAGGAGCCTTAAGTTTTAGTCTGTAAATGAAGGGGTGGTGGGGTGGGCTTAACAGAAGAAAGGAGAAGATATAGGGGAGAAATTGGTAAAATATCTATTAAAGGGTAACCAGAATGGAGAAGGAATAATCAGTTCATAAGGTTTATTAACCAGTTAACCTCTTTGAGGGCTTTCAGAGTGTCCCATATAACACATTTATTTCTTTTCTCCTTGGATGACTGCAGCCCAGTCTTCAGAGTGCAATTCCTTGTGTCTGACATCCACAATGTGAGCAGTGGTCTGGATCTTCAGCACAAACCAACAGAATAATGGTTTGCATGGGTAAGTAAATAGAGACACTCTAGCTGAATTTCCTTTAAGTGAATTTACTTTTTGGTTGGAAATGGGCTTGCTACAGGACAGAGTGGTCTTATAGTAAGTAGGCAAAAATTTCAAAGGCAAAGATCTCATGAAAGGCTTGGCAAGTAAAACAGAAGAAGCTTCTGTCAGGCATCCCGTGTCCAACAGTGCTTAACATCCTATGCAGAACGAAGTCTAGTGAAACTTTTGATACCTTAATGAGCTAATAAGGCCATTAAAAAAGTAGTGTTTATAACATGTACATTGTGCCAGAGACCAAAATGAATCCACTTGTTCTCTCCCTGTGCAAAGGATAAAAAGGAAATTCATGGTGGAGAAATAAGAAATTGCCTCAGGCTTACAAGACATTTTTATCTCTGTTGCATTTCAGTAGCAGCTCTGACTCCTTATGATTTCTTTCCAAAGTAAATGTTTGAGCCTTTTCTACTGAAATGACAGAATATAGCGTTTCCATTAAAAAACAATGTCATAAATGCCATGTAAACAGCTTTTACAGATTCTGTAGTCACCTATCTATGTTTCTGTAAGTGAACCAAAGGACACAGAGCTCTGCCAGAGCAAAATACTGAATTGGTGATTTTTGGCTGGCAACCAGCACCACAGCCTGATGTGCGTGGGCAGGCATCTATGCCAACACTGCTACCATCAGCAAGGTGCTGGTAGTCAGGCAGCCAGTGTCCCAGCTCACCTCTCTTCTCCCACAGCCAGCATGGGGTGTCTTGCACCTTTATGCATCCTTTCTCACATGAAACTGCTGCCCATGCAACAAGTCTGGCTCTGCATCTGCTATCAGGCAAATCTGATGGTTTTTGTGAACTTGGGAGTGTGGTGAGATACTCCAGGTGAAAATTTTCACTAACAGACTGAAAGGCCCATTGAGAAAACACCCAGTCTTCTTATGCACTGAGGTAGCCTGTTATCCAGGGAATTTCCTGTTTATTTTCTGATATGTTTTTATACATACTTATGCCTATTTCTATTATGTGCCAGCAAATGTAAAAAACTTAAGAAGTACAAGTGTTATTCTTCAATGGCAATGTATTTATAGGATTATAGCTTGTATATGTGATTTAATATGTATACGTATATACTTGTTATACCATCAGACCACTGTTTAGCTATCGTTCATGTCAGCAACATGCTGACTATGTCTCGGGCTTCAGTCTACTGAGCCTTCAAAGTAGATCACTAAAAGCCACATGCTTATACAGAGGAGGAAGTTGTTATGCTATCCTGGAGTTATTATAAGAGAGAATAAATTTTAAAACTTGGAATGCCTTTTTGATTTACTTGCCTAAGACTAAGATGTTCACAATGGTTTTAATGCTTTCTGTGGGAGGGTCTAATGTCTGTCTAAAAGATTAATTCAAGTGCATCACCTTTACTGCTGTTAACTCGCATAGGTCCAGAAAGCAGTATGAAGGTTTCAAAACCAGCTAGTGTTTTAAATAACCAAGGCTGTGAGCTGTGTTATCAGAGAAAATCAGGACCAGTATGTCTCTGTTGGATCTGTTTTGCATCAGTGAGCTCTGATACAAGGGCATAGTGGACACTTATGCCTCAGAAGTCACCTCAGGGTATTCTCAAATTAGGTGGCAATACCTCTCAAATAGTTTTCCTCTGCTTCGGGTCAATTTGCTTTCATAAAAGTCTGTCTTGAAAAATGCTGTATAAACTATGGTCCAGTGGGAAATACAAATATATAATTTCTTAATGTGTTCATGGTATTTCGAAGTGAAGTTGTAAGGATGTGTTAAATGGATTTGCCATCTTGTGTCCTATCTCTCCTTCCTCTTCTCGTCTCATTAGCACAATGCTAAAGGTCTGAAACCCTGAGCTTGCTACCTCCTTCACGGGGATTAATTGTCCCACTGCAAGGGAAGTTGAAAGAATAATAATATAAACATAATCTTTTGCTGGTTTTTGCAGTTTCTATTATTTAAGTTGCAAAACTGGGTTTATTGCTGTCTGTATGGAAGCTCTTTCCCCACTGAAGTAATGTCGTCTCTGATTTTGCTAGTTTAGTTTAGTTGATTCCTCCAGGCCTTTCCCTAAGTTTCTTCTTTGATTCAACCCTTGTGTCCAACCAATAGCTTTAGGAAAAAAGCTCCATTACTTTTCTTGTCCTTTTAGTTAAAAATTTCTGCTGGAATGAGTGCTGCTGCTAAGAAACATTTCATGGGCATTTGTCTGGATAGCCACTCTCAAATGCTTATTCCTGTGGCAAAGTTATCAGGGTAACTACTGAGCAGCGTTGCCCTTTTGAGTTCAGAAATTTGTTCACTGATATAAGATGCGTCATTGCTGCATCAGATATCACTCTCCTTGTTAAAGACTCCTGCCACAAAGGGCTTTGCTCAGGACTTGCTCTGAGGAGGCACCAGTGCTGAGCAGGCAACCATTTGCATAGGGCATGTGAATCACAAGAGGACAAAACTCTGGTGGTCTGAGTCTGTTTAAAGCCTTAGGTCAGAGGTTCCATCTATAAACATTGTCTTGTATGTTTATGTTTTCATACAGCTTGATTTATTGGAGGTGAAAAACACTGTATACTATCTTTTTTAAGCTAACTGATTAATTATTGTTGATAATAGAATATGCTCATCAGCAATAATTCAGATGATCAGTGCATAACACCATGTTATTAAGTTCATCTGCAAGATGAACTCTGGTTAAATGTCAGAAAAATGGCTATGGGTTTTTCTCACCTTTTGAAAAAAAGATTGATAATTACAATGTTGCTCTTATAAATTATGTCTGAAACATATGAAATATCTCTATTAAATTTCTGCCTGGGTGAAATTGCAGATCTCTAGTACACTCAGTGGGGATTTGTTCATAGATTTTTCAGTGTGGAAAGAACTCTATATTGAGAACTGGGAGTCATTCCTGGGTCTTCACTCTAGACACAAAGACATACTTAGTGTTTAGGGTAAGATATTTAAACTTTAGGCTGTAGTTACGATGGCCATAAAATAATACCTTGCTTCTTGTAAAGCACAATAAAAGCTCCATGTTTGTTTTAAAGTGAAATATATTAACATATAGCAAGATAGTTCTCCTATGTGTACACTTAAAGCAGAGCTCTGTACAAGGCAGTACAGAGATACGTTGCTGCTGCAAGAGCTGTTGAGCAAGCTGTATGGCTTGGTCCTGGCTGAATGCTTTATTCCCAGCACAAAGGGGGTTTGTAAAGCTGCTGGTCAGACACCAAAGGTATCAGTGGATCTGCCTTATGTGCACTCGCATCTTTCACCTCTCCTGCTTCAGGGTGAGAAAACGAGTTTGTGTAGCACTGACATCCACTATGAGCTTTTTGCAAGGCTGTAATTCTCAGTAGCAGTGTTTTAGGAGAGGCACAAAGTCTTCTAGTGAAAGCACAATTGTCTTTTTTTTTTTTAAAGTTTAGTAAATTTTTGCTGTGTTCTTGCCTTATCATTGCTCTCTGCTACAGTAGCACAAGCAAGACCTGTAGCCTTCCTGAGAGGTTTCTTTCATTTCCATATCTATGGCATCCATGACTCATTTTGAAAATTATTCAATGTGTACTAAAGTAACTTTAAGTCCAACTTTCCTTATTTCTCATAAGCCAGACTTACCTCCTCCAAATGCAGACCTTCCTAAACTTGTAGCTAACTTGAAATGCAGACCAGAGGGTACAGTTGTTGCTATTCAATCCTACACAGCTCAAGCTACGTGTACATAAATGTAATGAAGTGATAATAACAGGGATGAAAAAGATTTCTTTGGATGTATCTAGCAACCCAGTGTTTGCTAGTAAAAATCAGTAGAAAATGTTGCTTTGAAAACCAAAATCAAAAAAACCCCACACAATTGTTAACCTCCTATTTTGAAGGAAAAAAATAATTATATTCTTTTACCTATCTGTAGGCAGTAGTATGCATTATTTAATTATGTGCAATCTGATCACAGGTACAGTTTGACACCACAGTGATACATATGAACCATCCAACATCAAAAAGCAAACAGCCTCTGAGTTTACTGTTACATGATTCAGAAGAAATTTAGTTCCTGGACCTGAAGTAGCAGGGAGGCATGAAAAACAATATTGTTTGATGGTGAATATCAAATTTTTTTTTTTGGGGGGGGGGGGAGAGAAGGGGACAGGACACCAGTCCAAGAGAAAAATAACCTGAAATCACTGGCTGCCAACTGCTGACATCTGTACTTCTCCTGATGCTCTGAAATTCCTGGCATACGAGGCTGAGCAAACAGAGTAAATTAATAAACCAAACATAATAACTCTGGATTTCATTTCAGTTTGTTCATATTCAAAATAGCAGAAATCTTCAGCATGGCAACTGTTTCTGAAGAGAACACATTTTGCTTTGTTATTACACTGATCCTCGGTCATCAATGTGTTTGAATTCGTTAATTCCTCCAGATTCAACATTTCATGCCATGGTGAGGAAGTGTTCCCTTGATGACCTGATCTCTCATTCTTTCAGTGTGAGGGTTTTTTAATTATTTTTTCTTCAGTCCTGAGATATTTACTACCAACCCAGAAGTTTGGAGCCCAAATCAAAACTTTCATCACTGTCAGTCCAGTTCCAAATGTTATAGCTCAATTTCCTTTTGTTCCTGACTTTCATATGGATACTCAAATAGCTATGGGGAAATCCAGCGCATAACCATCATTTTCCACTTTGTAGCAGAAAGTTTTTATCTTTCTGTATTTGTTTTTATGGTAGGACAATTTCTGGTTTGAATTTTATCTAGCAGAATAACTGGCTAAAGGAGCAGACCTAGATATTAGATTCTATTATTCCTTTCAGATTTTGGCTGAAACTGAAACATGGAGGAAAACCAATTGTCCTCCTTTTTCCTGTTCTAAAAGATAAGTGTGACATGAAGCACATGCCTCTCTTTAAATGCTCTCGTATGTGCATAGCATTTTAGGTCAATAAACCCAGCTCTGGAACATGGCTGAGGCAAGGATTAAGGATTTGTCATGAGAGCCAGATTCCAGGCAGAGGTTTCTTTGTTCCTCTAAAAGGGCTTATCGGTACACATTACTTCTCTTTTATGTCTGTGCTTTTCTGTGCTTAACCACTAGATATTAACAGGATGCAGACGTGCTTCCCCACTGTTCCCATGCCTTCCCCACACGCTTCATCCCTGGCAATGCAAATGTTCAAAGGACGTAGATATGGATGTCTTTGTCAAGTCTCCCTTGGCAGACCTGAGGACATCATCACTTCTGTGTTTCCAGGACTCCCAGCAATCCAGGACTTGCAGTTTCTTTATTGTCTTTTACATGTACATTGACCTCAGCAGGCATCTGAGCTTTAAACACTTTAGAGCTGCAGCAGGTAGAAGCATTTCCTAGCAGCAGAAGTGCTAAACTTGGCCTTGGTAACACTGTTTTGGGCCATTTCTCTGCTTGTGCCCAATGACAACGCGTCTGTGTGACACTACATAGCATCTCATTATGGGCTGAATGACAAAACAGCTCGTTTGCTACCAAACTCGCTGGCTGTTATAAGACAGCAGCAAAGGAGTGATACTCAGTGCAGCCACATTAGAAGAAAGAATTTTTTATTTCTAGTAAAAGGTAGGGAACTCCCCCCTAGTGTTCCAGTTAGCCGCTACTTAATATCCTGAGATAAATCTGGGCATGTGCTGAAAAAGTCCTTTCATACTTCAGCTGGCCACTCTCTTCACTTTCTCAATTGTTTTGCTGTGCCTTGGTGGAAACCTCTGTCTTCTAGGAGAGGCCAAGCAGGTGTTTGTGTTTTCTGTGGCATCTTGGAAAGCAGCCAATTCTCATTTGAAGTCAATTGTTATCTAAGCAGAATATGTCCAGATAACATTTGCACTTTTCATTTGTTACCTGTTTAAAGATATCAGGAATAGGTGCACTAGATACTCACATATTTAACTAACAGCTAATCAATTAACTGTAGATCCAAGCTTTGCAAGAGAAGATCCACACAAAGCAGCTTGTGATTTCAGACAGCTAAACCAAATTAACTTCCTATCAAGCAGCTGAGACTTCTTACATGGCTTTTAAATCACATCCACTTTCTGCTGGTTTGTTTTCAAGCACCCTGTTCTGTTTTTCTTCTGCCAGTGTGATTTTTGTCTGTGGAAGTGAGGTGGCAATGGCTGCCCTGTTCAAGGAGCAGAGACCGTCAGAGCAGGAGAGCTGGGAATGCTCGGCTAAAGACAGGCTTAGTTTTGCCTTCCAGTTCTTCCACTCCTGGGGATTGTCTGTTACTAAATAATGCTCTTAAGGAGATTTAATTCTCCCATAAAAATAATTAAATTAACTCTGTCAAAAGACTGTTTTCCTTTCTGACTGTAAGATGGGAGATAAAGGATCAATTGATTGCCTGTTCCTTTTTCTCATCCCTTAACAAAAAATATTATAAATACAGATTTAAAAGGATATGAGAGAGGTGAGAAAAAACATTATGGAAAGACTGAAGCCTTGTTATAGATCTGAAGAGCCTCAAGCACAGCCTGTGGCTCACCATAGGAAAAGCTGAGTGGCCAGCACTGGCAATTAGAGTAGGTTGCCTTATGCCCTTCTCTATGGTTTAGTTCCTTTCCACCACCATTCCCCCCCCCCCCCAATATATTTGCCTTTCTTAAGCCTTGACATCTACATCATTTTACTAGTCCATTACTGACATCTCAGTCAAAGATTTTCTCTTGGTTTAAGACCCCTGAACTGCTGGGAGGTAGTTGAGAATTAGTATGCCAGAGGCAGAGACTTGTACAGCCTCCTCTAAGCAGAGAGTTTGGACAGTAAATAACCCTGGGTGAACCAGTCCTAGAGGGATTGAAAGGGAGAAGTCTTCTTACACAAGGACAAGGAAAATGACATAAAGTAATCTGAAAGTGTTTGGTTTAAGGCTTGGGTGCCAGCTTAAAACCAGGGCAATGAAATAAAGTTTTCTAGCTGCTGAGAAGATGTGTGCCTCCACATAAAGCGTGATCAGCATGCTGACCTTGTTGTCCTAAGAGAAACAAGCCAGTATGAGGACGAACAGAATAGTTCAGCAGATATACGTCATCAGTGTCAGGTGCTGACAACAGTTTAATTTTATATCAATGGGACCAAACAGTGGAATTTAAGTTGCAATATGGATGCCCTGGGAAATAAACTGAGCCTGCACAAAAACCTGGAGTAAAATTCCATATTTATTTTTAAAACTCCTATTACAGGCAGCATTGGAGATGACCTGGAGATGAGACTCAGTAACTATCCATTGGTCTGATTTGACTCCTTATTGAGGGTTCTCAGTAGCTCTTTTCTCTGCTGCACTGCTCTGCTGTAAGCAAAGCAGGACTCGGTACCATGATCAGTGGAAAAAGGCAAATGTGCTGAACTGATACACTCTTCTCCAGGTACTCCCTATTTGGTGTATGGGTGAAATATCTGGGGAGGGAGTGGGAAGCCATAGTAACAGGAAAGCAGTAAATACAGGGAGCAAACATTGTCCCCACTTGCCTTATTCCAGTAATGAGCCTGGTGTCACTGAGAAAAAGAGAAGTACTGAAGAACACTTAAATTTTGATATAGCTTTTCTAATTATCTGGAAAGAGGGCAGGGTGTGTGGTAGAAGTTCTGATTCCTGAATAGGCAGGGGTGTTAGGAGAGGGAAGGAAGCAACTCAGAACAGAAACTTTATCTCCTGACCCCAGGGTCTATAAAACTGAACAAAGACCTAGCTCCACAAAAGGCAGGGAGTATCCCTGTTTAAAAGTCCTATAAAGCACTGCTATCTACATGTGCTTTGGTTTTAGAAGCTCAGGTTCTCATTTCACCTTGCAAGTATTTGATACCTGTGTTCACTAAGTTATTCTGCCTGCCTGAGAGTGCCAGTATATATATATACACACACATACAGGTGTAGCTACCATATTAGTCTTCAGATAAAATAAAACAACCCTTATTGCTTTTTTTTTAAAACAAATCCCAAAAAAAGGTGGAAGTGGTACCCTACTAATACATTCTACCCCTTGGCGAAAGGTTCCCTGCTTCTACACTGTAGCTATGAAGTTCAGTGTAGGAAGTTGTACTTTAGGAAGGGTCTTGCATGCTCTGAGCAGCTGTACAGAGGTTCACCTTAGAGCACGCACAGCAGGTGGAATTCAGATACCAAAGCATTTCTTCTCTCTCATTATGGAATGCTACATGGGACCAGAAGTCAATGCCCCCAGATGCCTGCAATAGAAAGCCCCAGCAGAGCAGAATGTGGATGAGCTAAAAGGATTCAGCTATGCTTTGCTTTATGCTAACAGCCACAGCTACTGACACAATGAAAACAAACAGCTTCCTAATGGTAGCATCTCCTGGAATACCTGGATCAGATCTAGGCGTCTCCTGTTCCATACTTAGTGGATAAAAGTAGCAAAAGATTAGATTAGAACAGGGGTTGAAGCTGAGGACAAGTTTCTTTATTCCAGGTACTGTCTTGATGTTGAAGCAAAGCTTCTTCCTTATTGCCTCACACCTTTAATGAAAGAGAGGTTATTACTTTAACTTCAGGATCTAAGAATGTCTTTCATATGCTTACTAGAATAAGTAGAAGGAAATATAGCTCCTGTTTTATGCTTTGCTATATGAACTTCAATGGAGAGTTTCTGGTCATAAATTCAAGAATAAGTAGCTTGGAGTAAGGAAGTCATCCATATGCCTGCATTAGCACTCTGGCAAAATTAAGAACTGCAGAGATGATAGAGAGCACTAGCTTAGGTGTGAAGCAAAATATTCTTACATTCTCTTAATCTGTTGTAATGTTTAGTCAGAACAGGCTTGCATTATCAGTGGTCCTAGCACAACTGAAGGCGTTATTTGTTTCTTCTTCTTAAGATACATAAGATATACAAGTCCTCAAGATGTAGAATTTTAATCTCACTTACATCCTCAGTATTTCATGTTGAAAAACCTTAGGTACTTGCCTATGGTTTTCTAAGATGGTATATTGAGGTAGCACCTTTTAGATCATCTGGTTTTAAGGATCACAGCCTGGGGCAAGTTGCTCACAGAGCATGCATATATATATATATACACACACACATGCTTCCGGTATATATATATATGCCTGGAAGCTTAAGTGAAGGCTATGAATCTTTATGTGGTGGCCAGACAGCTGTAAGTTTAGTATAGTGACAGTTGTGACAGCCGAAATTGCCCTGTACACCTAGATCCTGATTCAGCAACATCTGCCCTCTCTGCTTAGCTAGAAACCTTTTCCTCTATGGGGAGAAAATGATAAATTGTATGGCTTTAAACTGGTAAGAAACATTAAAGAATAGGGGTCCTTTTTTGCCTTTAAAAAAAAAAAGTTCTTTGGCCCTGAGGTTTCTTATATGTTTACTTTGGCCCTAATGTAAAGGAGGCAAATGAAATTCATTTCTGAGAGGAAATAATGTTACCTCTGCTTAGAAGAAAGGAAGTTACATATACTCCAAGAAGCTTTCTAGAAGCTAATTATCTCAGCAATAATAACTACAGTCTTAATAGACAGGTCTTGCTTCTGGTCATTTAGGAGAAACCTCTACTAACACTCTTCTTTGAAGAATCTTCTGTATAATTCTATTATCACGGTTGGGATTGCCTACTGGTTATTTTTAGCTGCTCTTTGAAGAGCTCCTATCTCTCTCCCATGCTATTACCTAGGGCTAGGGAATTGCCTCATGGACTGAACACATGAGTTCTTGCACTAGTTTAATAACTGATTACAGGTGATGTGGGTACTTTTTCCAGCTGTTATCTAAAGGTATCTCCTGATAAAAAACAAACCAAAAAACAAACATTCAGGGCTAATTCTGATTTTCCTTGTACCAATCAGCTAGTGGCATAAGCCCATCAAACTCACTCAATTTATTTCACTGATAGACACCAGAATAAAAACAGTAGTTCGTTGTTTGCTTTTAATATTTCTGATAGGAAAGGTACATTCTGAAAATATAAAATGACTGATTATTGGAGCTTCTGACTGAAATGCCTGAATGTTATTCTTATAAGTAACTTGCAAATTTAATATTCAAAAACTGAAGGTAAATTTAATTTAGCCTAATTAATATCTCTAGAATTTCTCTGTGAATAAAGCAAGGCAGCAAGTATGGCATATTTAATAATCCCTCTGTTATTACTGGCATTTTCAGACAGCTATTTCCTAGAAAGTTCACATCCTCTTCCTGGTAATGTCTAGTTTGCCCCAAAGTATTGGCTCTTTCAGTTATTAACATATGAGGTCAGATTTCTAATCGCAGGCATGCCAGAACACAGTATTCGCCTGGGCAGGTGGTCAGTGCTGCCTATAACCAGCCCTTTGCATGTATCCCTTGGAAATGGCAATAACGGTAAAGGTGCAGAAATAACTTTGTGTGTACACCTCTGAAAACCATACCAGCACTCTGAAGAAAGAACCATTGCATTTATTCCAGGTTTTTTTATACCTGCCTGGCACTGGCTGAGCGAGCAGACGTACTGAGTGGCAACATACTTCCCATGTAAGCCAGCCTTGGGTACAAATGGCATGTCAGTTTGCTCTTTTGCAGTCTGCTGAGCTTCAAATAAACAAAGAGGAATAAATCACATATAAATAATTTGGAAATATCAAAATATTAAGGTTTCATCTCTTTCAGTTCTTATATTTTTATTTATTCTTTTATTCTCTATTTTGAGAATTAAACCATATGCATTTCTAATTAATTTGGGCCAGTGGTGGCAAAGTTCTAACAGGCACACGAGTGCTGTCCCACAGTACTGTGGGACAGCAGTGGACACCGATCCCTCTGGTCCCCACTGTTCTTCCTCTACCTCGTCCTGGCCCTGCAGTTGGGGAAGACGAGCTGCCCCAATGTCTGCTTCTTGGTATGAAACACACAGGCCTGCAGTGATCGGTAGGAGCTTGCTTCTGGTCATATGGATGAAAACCAGTATAGGAAGCTTTCTTAGCTGAAACCCTTAAGGAGGCAAGCCCCCCTCTTCATTGTCTCTCTTGGTAGCAATAGCATATGCTTAAGTATATACTTTAGTGTAGAAGGACATCCCAGAGCAGCCTCTTTCTCAAGCAAATATTTCTAAAGATTATGTAGACTTGTCACAGCTTTTTCTGTGTTTATCTGTAGCTGAAAAGAGGGTGTATTAAATTACTTGGTAGCAGCTAGGATAGACAGTTCCGTTTTGTCTTTATTAAATTGTATGCCGAGGAAAGTTTAAACCATTTGAGCAAAACAGCGAATCAAAGTTCAGAGCTGTTGTGAACTCCACTGATTTCAGCTGAGTTATATCACTTTCACCAGGGGTGAAATATTTCTGAAAGCAAACCCTTCAAGGCTATTATTGTGGTAAAAGGAATGGAATCCCACATTATTTTATATATGATATTGTATCTGGGTTTTTCTACTTCAAGTCCTACTCTTTACAAAAGTCTCCAGTTTAATAGGCTTCAAAGAAGGATTTGCCCACATTCAAGTTATCAAAACTTTAAGCAGAGCAGATAGGAGTAAAGACTATTATTTATACTTTATTTTTAGTGGACCAAAATGATGAGAATATAAAAGGCAAAAAGATTAGCCCAAACTCTCTATCAATTTGAAGTCTCAAAAAACAAGATTAGGACTTTGGAAAGCATCCAAGTAATGAATCCACAGAACTAAAACACACAATTTAAATAAGTTTATGGCAAAGAAACGCAAGAGCTGATGGGCACAAATGCTAAGCTAAGTTAAACTTCAGCAGCCTTTCGTGTTTGCAGACTTTTAAAAATAAAGTGGTCAGATGTAATAAGCTGATGATGCAGTTTGATTCCCTGATGCCAAGGACGCGAGGTGCTGGGGGAAGAGTAAAAGAGGGCTGGGAAGGAAAATGCTCCCCACCTCCTGCCTGGTGTCTGCAAGCAATATGCAAAGCCAATGATTTTCCCCTGTTTGGATAAAGCAAACACTGAAACTACAGAGACATAAATCTGTCTGACCCTAGCATCCTGAATTAAGCTGCAGAAGACCCAGGCTCAATGGGCTGTTGGGCAAGACTGTGATGATAGTCCCTGCCCCTGGAGAGGGGTCAAGCTTCAGGTCCATGCAGCTGGGGCATAGCCCCATGTGTGAGAAACATTGGTCCATGGGGCAGGGGATGGAGCAGATGTACTGGAGAGACATCCACCCCGCCTGCCAGGGGCTGTACCCTCACTGGCCCCACTTGCGCTGTGGATGGAGACTGTGCCTCTCCATTAAATGTAGCTACTGTTTTCAGACACAAATCTAGTCACTCATGTAAACATCCTGAACTTTATTAAGGCCTTTCTGCAGATCTGTTCCTGGGTTTTGTTCAAAATCATAGCTGCTGGCTTTCTGGGGAAGGGGGTGTAACTTATTCCTCTATAGCCTTGCAGATTTTGCTGAAAAAGAGAGGTGATTTTAATTCTTCTGAATACCAATAGAGATGTTTACAAATGTTGAATAAGCTATTCTTTTGCAAATCCACTGGAGACTTAATTTAGTCTGATGCACTCACCAGGGAAAATAAATTCAGCTTTAGTCTGAAATTTCTGGTTGGATTCTGAGGATTGACAGAAAGTAATGCTCCAGAAATCAGCAATTTTGACATGGTAATGAACTGCACATAGGAGTAGTTTTGTGCGTGGTGCTTACTCCCAAGGCACCACATTTGCAGTCACTTTTCAAGAGTAGAATTATATTTTACATATTTTCCTTTTTTTTTTTTTATCAGGCCTGGGTGTGGTGAATCTTTTGATTTTCCTCAAACCACTGATATCTACGTTCATTTCATGTAACGAAACAAAAGGAATCTGACCCCTTTCCATCTCTCTCTTGCAGAATGTTGTTGTACTTGTTGCTGCCTCCCTGGCCATGGGACTCATAGGTAGATAAAGGAGCTGTGTCCTTTTTGGTTGCAACCAATGAAAGACGAAGAGTATTTCTTTTCATCCCTCTTCCTATTCCTTCTCATATTTCTTCCTTTGTCATGTTCACATTTATTTTGGGAAGTAACTAGATGGAAGAGCTTAGAAATGAGGGACCTATTCAGACCCAAGTGACGCATCATTGAATGTAACTTCACATTTTCCTATAAATTTATATTTAGCCTCTGTACTTGAATATCATGCTTAAGTTATATGGGTAGCACAAACTGACAAAGGTGTTAACTGATTGATTGGCGCAGCAGAGCAACTTCTATTTCATCCACATCCTCCACCAGCTCTACATTTTCCGTGCATCTGGGTTGCCAATTTTCACACCTAATGGGTGAGTCTTTCTATTTTGTCTTGCTTGAGCAAAATTCCACTGACGTTTCCAAACTGATGCTTGCACCCAGTCATTTCCGAGCTTGCTGGGCAAGGTACTGGAAGGTGAAGGAGTTCCCTTGTGCCACAGTCTTGCTTGCCAATTATTCTTGGAGGTGCTTCTCATAGTCTTTCTGAGCAGTCCCAATCCTCCTTGACTGTCATAGCCTTCTGATTGCCCTGTTTCATCTCCATTTAGTTCCTACAATTCTTCTTATAGTGACAGCAATGGCAAAGAAACACAGATTCCCTCTTGTGACTTGTCTCCAACCTTATTGGGATCTCCTGCCTGGGTTAATTTCAGGCACTGTTGCCAGCAAAGCGTTTTGGATAATGTTTTCATGATAAAAATTAATCAATGTAAATTCTGGAGGCATCTGATATTACCTGCAGTTGAGGTGCCTTATTTCTGACAGATGAAAATATAAATCCAATACTGTAATGGAGTTGAGGAAAAGAAAGGCTCCAAAGGAAAAGGAGGATATTCCATCCACTCTGGTTTGTTTTTGCAGTGCTAAGTGGTACGGTCTGAAGTAGGCACGATTCTTCAGTGGTTATCCATGGGTATACCATACGGTAGTAGATTATTAAATTAGAATTTCTGGGGCTGGTGTTTGTGAAATTAATTTTCCATCCCAGCAGCTCAGTCATCCTGGGAACATACCTGTGTATGCCATTGCAGCTTCATGCTGCACCAGCAGCAGGGAAGGCATGCTTCAGGATGACCACCATGCCATCCACTCAGCTTTTGCTCATTGATTTGGGGACAAGACACAGGGCTGATCAGTCAGAGGAAGGATACAATGGGCCAGAATGCTTGTAATTTTTTTCTGCTCCAGCCAGACAGGGAAATCTGAGATACAAAACTGTGGGGTGTAAAGACTTAGAGTTTGGCAAAGTCGGGAAGACAGAGAGGCCAATACGTGACAGTCCTAGGCTGTAGCCTTAAGTAGTTTTCAAGTATTGATGGAATTAAGGGAGGGGAAACATTCTTCCAGACTTTTTTATAATATCTGAGAAGCACAGGACAAGAATTCTGCTTCTTTTATCTCCAATTTTAGTCTTTTCTGCTGTGCACTGAGAGGCAACTTTTATGTAAAATTACCAGCCATGCACATGGTCTTTTCCAAGCGTGAACGCCTATAAAGACTGTAATGTGGTACCACTTAGACATGTAAAAATAATTTCTAAAATGTATTTCCAGGTGCAAATTCAATCATCTGTTTAGCCAGGTGTGAGAATCTATCAGCTGTGTATGCAGGTGTCAATGCTTGAAAAATGATCCAGCTTACTCCTCTATAAAGCATTTGCAGAGGTACCCGTGTCACTTAAGTCTGTCTTAGGCTGCAGTTTGAGGATTTAAATGGAATTCGAATGGTGCTTTCTGTGTTGAGGGTTCCCTGCATAGGGCAAATTTTTCACAAACTGTATGCACAGATGAGCAAATTTGGGGGCCCATAAGTGAGGCTTTGGGCTGGAGGCCCAGATCGATAATCTTGCCCCAGATGTGTCTCCTCCTAAAACATGTCTAGCTCTTGTCAGCCTCATTAGAAAGTAGTGGGTTTGGCTGGTTTGCCTTTTTTTGAGTGAAAACATAGCATTTCTCGGTGTATTATCAACATTCCCAAACACAAATATTTAATAACCTCTGCTATCTAATACCTGACTTGGCTTTGCATTAGAAACAATTGCTTGCAAAGTGTTTATCTATTGAGTGAAAATGATTAAAAGAAAATATAAAGTTCTTCATATACTATTTTTGGGCAACAAAATGACCTTGCTGCTATTTTAAATATTTCAGTATAATTTATATTAGCTATAATACCATCAATAAGTCTGCTTGAAAACTAAGTGTCATTCTTGGCTGGAGACACTGGGTGTGTTGTGGGACTGAATGTGATGTGCCAGAAAAAAAATTAAAACCAAAACCATGGTCAAGTAGCTGAATTTATGGAGAGATCAAGCAACTTGGGCCTTGAACAATGCAGCTACTTTGGACAAACAACAATGCCCACTTGGGGAAACCTTAAAGTCCCCCTCAACCCTAATAGCTGCTAAACCATGGTGGGGGGAACAGCAGTGAGCTGACAAAGCTGTAGCTGATGATGATGGGGTCATCTTCCAGCTAACCAAAGCAGGGGATGATGAAAAGCTCTAGGGAGTGGATGGGAACTTGCTGGTATTTATGTCCCTAAATGTTGAACTGTAGTGATCGTATCCCCTCTAAGAGGCTAAAATTCCCATCTCAGTCTTTCACTGATTTCTTCAGTGAAAGTCTTTCATGTACCCAGGTAGTTATTGACTTCTTCCCATGCGAGGCAGTTTTCCTCCAACATGGAGGACATTAAGTACATCATGCCAGATGGGGCCCCTCTTAGGCATTAATGCTTCCTTATCTCTGCTGGAAATCCCTCCCCTGTTACATCCCTGAAGAATGTTTTGCCTTTTTCACAGCTGCATCACGGTGATGGTTTAATGATCCTCCTGCGCTCTGCTAAGACGATGTGAATATTGTGGGATTTGGCAGTGCTTCCTGGCTTCTGGGTCCAAGTGCAGGTCCTGGACACATCCCAGTGCTGTGCTGGGATGGGATCTGGATGTGCATTTGAAACCTTCTCCTCCTACCTGTCCATACCCTAGTTTCCATGGAACTAAATGCAGAAATGCTGGCCAAAAGAGAGCCTCAGTACAGTACATTTTGGCCAAGTCTCCTGTCTAGATAATCGGTGAACAGGATCTTGGAAAATGCTGCAGCTTATATCAGTTGCTTAGACACAGCCATATATACCATAGCTATTTTATATATACTTTTGTCCTCAGGTATTTAGAACAGCCTCCATTCTTCTCAGCTGATCCTATTTGACATCTACTTTTTTTCTCTCACTACACCTGCATGACATAAGAATATTTTGTCATTGCTTTTTCTACAGAGCAGCAAAAATCTGTCTTTTTTCCCCTCCATTTAATACATTTATCTCTGAGGCATCTTCTGCTCTGACGATTGTGACTTTCTCTTTCTCCGAGACTTCCTTAAGAACCATTTGCTGAAATTATTCTTTGTGCTTTTGTGTAACCAGTTTGCTCCACATTTTGTATAAGTCTACCAGCTCTTTCTTCACACGCTGTCAAATTTCAGCTACTTCTGTTGCTTAGTATGCAATCTAGACTGACATTGTATAGCAGACCGCATTCCTTGTACAGTACAGTAACCTCTTCATAATTCTCTGCAGGTGGCAGTCTGCTTGAAATGATTTCTAAATCCAGTACATCCACTGTTTCCTCTCTCTAAGAGCTTTGACAGACAATCTTATTTCTTTTGTAGTGCCTTCAAAAGCAGAGGCAATGAGGACACTAGGAAGTATAGTGGTGCTGCTAAAATGTTCACGTTCTCAACGAGCAAATTGATCTGTTCTTTGAGCTGCTCCATTACACTCTTAAAGTGTCAAGACTAAAATGGAGATATAAATCCTTTGAGAGAGAAATGTATCGCATCATATTTGGAAGTGAGATATGTTTGGTTTCCAAAGGATTATTCTAAGCAGCATACCTACTCACTTATAAATGTCTACTGCTAATGACAGTTGTTTTCTTGCAGACTTATTCCATCAAGTCACAATTCTGTTTTCTTCAAAGAATTTCAGAAACAATCTGCTTTTCTAGTTTTGCAATTGTGTGTATTTTTGCTGAGTTGGTGAACCTTTTTAATTTTTTAGTATGCACAAAAGACCCATGACGCTGAGATTTATGGCACAAGCCAATAAAAAAAGTACCTCTGATGGTATGTAAAATATTCAGAGGGGTTAGAAAAATAATACCCTATATCTATATGTGGCAAACTGGTATTAATAAGTTTAAATTCCCTCAAAGAAAGCTTTGATTTTAAAAGTAATATTGCATTTTTACCTTCAGAAACAGCCTGATAAATATTTTTCTCTTGTGTTCATGTATTTGCTATCATAAAGACTTGTGAAATACTGCAGGAGAATTTCCAGGACGCTTCAGATGTGGAAATAAGACAGCATGTAAAATCTCATACAAAAGCTCTGGACTGACGGCATCACCAACCCACTCAGACACTCAAGAGTAATATAAGATCTGAGCCATGCTGTCATGACATCACAGAGTTTTTCCATTAACTTGAACCCCTCAAGATATTTTACTTCTCTAAAACTTTCTCTAGTGTGAGTGAATGTACAGATTACCAAAAAAGTCTTGTATCAAAACCCCCATTAAAGTCAATGGGAGTCCTGTGGCTAACCTGTCCATATAATGCACTTAGAAGTCTGGAGCTGAACAGCTAACTGCTTAATATTATATGTGTAGGTGTTTTAAGAGCATTTTCTAAAACAAAGCAGCAATAATGTACTGTGGAACATAAGAGCTTCAGCACACTAGGTTTTTTCTTTCTCTTTCAATGACCCTGCCTGGATCAAGCATGCAACACTAGAGGGGTCTCAAGCTCACACTGCTTGAAGGACTTAATTGCCCTGGGGGACAGAAACCAGAATCCAGCTACAAAGTTTTGGTCTCCATCCCAGATACTTAGTCTATTAAAAGAGTCAGGAGGTTACAGCTGAAAAGAAATAAGCCCCACAGCAGAACTGTATTTTGCAATCTGCTCTCTTTGGAAAGGTGCTGATGCAGAATCAGACTTCCAGAGTCAGGAGATGTACTGATTGCTATCGAACCAGATGGGTGGGGGCAGGGGGAAAAAGAAGATGGGAAACAGGCATTTGCAGGCTTCTTAAAGAGGGCAAAAGACATGCTTTTCTACACCTTTAGATATTTTCTCTGCAAACGTTAGTGCACAGTTTCAGCAAGATGTGATTTGAGACAACAACACCTTCCTAATGACACAGGCTATTGAGTTTCTGTGTGAGGTGGCTGAGGAACATGGGAGGTCTAGTAGCTGGGAGCAGAGGTCTAGGAGCCACTCAGTCACTTTGTCACTTAGGGCGAGTTACTTGACCTTTCTGCACAGGCTTGAGCCATGTCAGATAAAGAAAGTGGCTTGACACCAGAGTTCTGTGCAATACCAGAAACCTAACCTGAAATAAACTTTCTTTAGTTCACTGAAGAGGTCATCTGTATAATCTTCAGCTGGGTAGAAAACTGAAAATATCATCAGTCCATCTTATAAAGTCTGTCCTATCTCTACATTTGCATAGAAAATTGTTTATAAGGCACAAGCAGTGTTTATGGGCATAGTGTAGGTAAGTGAGTTGTGACTTGGCATTTTTAATTGCTGTAATCTTTGGTGATTAAAATCTGGTGACCTATAGCCATGTAATACTAAAATTCGATGTTGTTTCTGAAAGCATAGACCTGTGGAGATTTTCAGATTAAACTAAACAGTTTATGAAGCTGGAAAACGTAAATAATTAGGAAGCTTCCTCCTTCCAGTTCATTCCGTCATTATTAGACTGCATCAGCAGATAGTAAAAAAGCTTCTCTGGAACAAAGTATTGGAGTATTTGAATAATTGATAAGCATAAAAATATTGCAGTTCTTGTTTCTTTTTGCTTGCTTAGGTAGTGGAAAATAATACATTCCTCAAGTACCATTTCTGCTTGCAATGTTTTTGCTCTGGTCTGACTGAAAAGGTGGATATTTTCACATTGGAGCTTATAGCTTAAATCAAGCAAATTGTATGAGGCAATTAAGTAAGGTAGAAATAACTCTTGTAAATTCAAGGACATCTTTGTGAAAAAGGAAAAGATATTAGGGTTTTTCACCTTGAATTACCAAGTGCTACTTTGAGGCGGGGGCGGGGGGGGGGGGCGGGGCGGGAAAAAAAAATTAAAGAATTTCCAAAAAGAAAAGGGAAAATAACTATATCTTTGGACGGGGAAAAAAAAGGTGTA
>WUAM01000287.1:84519449-84543939 GCA_024336885.1 Actenoides hombroni | reverse complement strand
CATGTAACAGGGAACGTCCATTTGTAGGAAAGAGAGACTGTGTGTCTGTTTTTCTCGAGGTTAGTCGGGATGCGTTGGGGGGGGGGGGGGGGGGGGGGGGGTGTGGGGGGGCGTGAAAAAAGAATTAAAGAATTTCCAAAAAGAAAAGGGAAATTCATTATATCTTTGGACTGGGAAAATAAAGTTTAGTTCCTGAAGTCTTATACTAGACACACTGCTCACTTTAAAAGCAATTTTCTCTTGTTATACACACAGAATGCATGTTCGGTGTTCACTGTGAAAAGCACAATCAAATAGTTGAGTTGATTAATGTACTTGCTGCACCCAAATCCCTTGAAATCAAAACCCCTTAAACTCAAATAAGTATAAAGAGCATACTATTTCAGTGTTTGAAACTGGTTCCATATGCACATGGTCGTTTGCCAGCCTTACACATTTAAGGTCGATTTTAAACACGCAGTGCTTCTCCATCGGGGTTGCAACTGGAGCAGAGGAGTTAATCCTAAAATATCTACATTGTTATAGTACAAATAAAAGTACTACATGTATGTCTTTTTAAAAAAACCAAAAAAGCCAACCAACATGTGAAAAGGAAGAAGCAAAGGTTTTGTAATAATTGTTTTACTTACTAAAAAAACCCAACAAAAAAGTGTTGTTTTTTTTCCCAAGGTATTTAATTCGAGTCTTATTTGCTTATGTTAGTATAGCTTCCTTGTGTTTCATTGCAATAAATGTACTGTAGTTGTGATTTGCATTTGCAATGAGTCTGACTTGACCTGTTTGATCACAGAATCTGTCCTGCATCCTGCAAAAGCTTTCACAGCTCTGCTCGTCCTGTCATCTGCTGCCCCTACTTTGGTGACTGCACTTAGTAAAACCTAAAGTTAATAGGGGGGCCTTCTAATCAGCACCGTGAATTAAAGAATATGAGAAGTTCATGCAACTTTGCTTTAAACATATGGCATTTTCTGTGAGCTTGAATAGTCAGCAATTACTGTGCAACTGAAGAACAGAGGTACTGTATACCTTGCAGTTACATAAAGCACTGCCTGTTTTATTTTTCAGTAATGATCCCTGTGCTTTTTTTTTTTTGGGTTCAAACTCTTTTGAAGATTGGAAAATTGTGTAGGTGATGTTTTCAAATTGCCTGAAGGCTCACAAAGAATAAGTGCCTGGGGCATTTCTGCTCACAGCACATAGGTCACTAGAGGAGGTGTGTGTCAGGGAGTCAATGGTTTTCATACCTAAATATTTGTTCCTTAGGCCAAGAGATCACAAGATCAGCTAGTACAGACTTGTAAAACACACCATTATACATCTGTCAAGTATTCTGTGTCAAGACCAAAGACTTCAGTTAGTCTGTATACTAGTGCCTAAAGCATAAAACATGAGTCTGCAGACAAAGACTCCACTGGGAGGATGACTGGATGGCTAGTTGGATCTCATGGAGGGTTTCTTCTCACCCTTGTGCTGTAGAGAAAGCTGAAACCCAGAGATGTCTCCGCAGCTCTGGCTGGTGGGAAAATTTTTTCTGTTCCCAAAGAGGTAGAGCCCCAAGAATGATGTAATAAGCACTCAGAAAGCTGAGGAGATTTCTCTGCACCATCAGAAAGCCCTGACTCCCAGGCTCAGCACCTCCTCTCCTGCTGCAGTCAGTCTCTGATGCAGAGGAAGGAAGAACAAAGCAGACTTATTCCTTAAGCAAAAATAATTTTGCTCGATCTTGTTAAGAGCCTTCATGAACAGGATTCAATTACAGTTGTGACACAAATGTGTAGCTGTTAAATGAGATAGCACATTGCAAGCAGATTTTTTTCCAGAGGGAAAGTGAATGAAGGTGATAAATGGAATGGTCTTGTCCCAGCCTTAACACATACATAGGCTGAAGAAATTCTCCTGAAAACTGATCAAAGCAAGTCATCTGATCTTACGTCAAACCTCACCCATCTCCTCAGTAAGCGGCATGAAAGTCTAACCTTCACAACTTTGAAGGTATCTATCCTTCCAAGGTTGCACTAGTCTAGCTCTCAGCCACTGTAGGGCTTTAATAGCAAAGTCTTAACAGCCTTCACCACCAAACCTCTTGTCCATACATACTATGTTGGCAAGGTATTTTTTGCCTTCCTTTCATTGCTTAGAGTGAGCTGGGCTCCTTTGGCCTGACCTCTAAAAAAAACTCTGTTCCAGTTCTGACATCTCTCAATTCTCACTGATCCTGCCTACATCTTCCTGATAGGCAACACCAAACCTGATCATGAGATTTTGCAAGATGCCCTATCACTGACATTCTCATTAATATTCCTTTAAAAACATATATTTAAGGAAAAGAAGCCACATTTGCTGCAGCTTTGGACCAGGAGCTCATGTGGAGGTAATTATCCACAATGACCTGTAAATCCTCTTCTGAGTCACAGCTTCCCAAGAGAGTCCGCTGTTCCATAAGTACAGTCTGTCTCCCCATTTCCCAAGCGTCTTACATTGCGTTTGGTTGATTCAATAGGTTGTGTTTTTAATATGTGATCATATAACCCAGGGAGCTAAGCTGTTCCGACTGGTAATCCATACTTTTCTTTTGCTACTCCACTAATCTTTTTTATCAGTTGAAAGTTTTACCAGAAATTACTTTAGAACATTGTTCGTCTCCTTGTATAAGATATCTGAGTAAGAGACAACAGCAGTTAGGTTCTGACAAGCCCCTAAAAGAAATTAGTATCTTTATTTAACCTGTTGTGGTATCTTCTGATGTGTACATCTTGCTACCAGTAACATTCAAGGTAAGTTAAGGACCCAGGCTTTCACAGAAAGACTATGGGTGAAATATCTGGGTGAAACAGGACCAAGTCTTCCAATTAGGAGCCCAGAATTAACAGGAGGGAGAAGAAGACAACAGTATTTGTATGTGTATATTCATATTCATGCACCTTCTCTGGAGGAAGTTACTTTTGCCTATTCAAAACTGAATCAAAGGTAGGAAAAGTGAATGTGCAAAGAGCATTAGTCATATTGTCTTTTCTGTGTTTACAGAGTGGAATCATCCTTTAGAATTCTAGTTTACCACCACCTTAAGCAGCCTTCTTTGTGCGTGTCAAGCAGTGGTGCAGCTGACAGTATAGGTGTGCTTTCCCACATCAGGATTCATTTTCTGCCTTGCATATTCAATCAAGGATAGAAAACTTTCAAGCAGAGCAAAACAAACGTAGTTTCTCAGCTCCTGCAGTCTTGCTGTACAAATATTTTTCCTTTTAAAAACCTGTGATTAATTTACTTTCTACAATAGAGAGAATGAGAGGAATTTGACATTATTTTAATCCTTTTCTTATTCAGGTAATGGAATGTGAAGTATTAGGAAAAAAAAAAATAATAAAATCTGCTTCCCAGAGTCATGGAATGGTAGGGTTTGGAAGGGACCTCTGAGGATCATTGAGTCCACCCCCTCGCTAAAGCAGGGTCACCCAGAGCAGGTTGCACAGGAACACATCCAGGCAGGTTTTGAAAGTCTCCAGAGAGGCAACTCCACAACCAATCTGTGTAGCCTGTTCTAAGGCTCCATCACCCTCACAGGAGAGAAGTTTTCCTGTACATTAAGGTGGAACTTCCTGTGTTCCTGTCTGTGCCCATTGCCCCTTGCCCTGGGTACCACTTGAAAGAGACTGATCCCTTAACATCTGTAAATAATATTTTTATGTATTCTTATTCCTAAGTATTCCTACTGAGAATACAAAAATAAGATTTCTATGAATGGACTAAATAGAAGAGTTAAATAATTAATCAGTTGCAATGGGGTGACTGTGATAATGTGCACCAAGATCTGAGTATCTGCAGAGTTCAAGGCCAAAACATCACGCATCATCTCGCAGCTTGTTTCCTTTCCTGGTGAAAATTAAAATGACTCTTCCATCAATTGTTTCAGCCTTTGTTGCTGTTACTTGCCCAGGGATGCTTGCCTGCCTTTTGCTGCCTGATGCTGTGTGTGGCAGGAGGCAGCCTCAGCAGTCTCCCAGTTGAACATGTGGGTGGTATATTGACTGATGGAGCGGTATATGCAATACAGCCTGAAGGGTCAAAAATACATCAGAGAGGGCTCAGGAGTTTCCATGGGCAGGTGAGGAACCAGTTAGGGGAGGAACCCCTGGTAACTTGGAAAAGGAAGGGTGCAGGGCACCCTGGAGTTTTCAAGGGCAGGCTGGATGGGGCTTTGAGTAGCCTGGTCTAGCGGAAAGTGTCCCTGCTCATGGCAGGGAGGTTGGAACTACATGATTTTTAAGGTCCCTTCCAATTCAAACCATTCTATGATTCTATAATCATCTAGGGTGGCCAGCTTCCCATCAGTTCTGACCCCGGGGCCCCAGCAATGCCCCAGCACTGATGGGAATCCCAGACCAGGATTAGCACCATGGCTGGAGCCTGGAGGGTGCATTGGGTCAGCAAGGGAAAGAAGGAATAATGTTCCTATTGGAATTGGAGCATTGAATTCAACACTTGGAAGATTCAGTGCTGTTAGCTGACAGTAGATGCTGGAAAATACTTCTGCAGCCAAAGTGTCTAAATGCATGTTTGCCTCCAAGCTGGTGATGAATGTAATTTAAATGAGGGAAACTTTTGGGACTGTAACCTTTTTTAGCTTACTGTAAAAATGTCCAGTTTACCGGGCTTTCTGCTGACTTTTATACTTTTTGACTATTAAAATTGTAACTTACATGAAGAGTATAAGATTTTCTGATCTAGCAGGCTTACTTTCTGTTCCATGGATATTATAAATAACAGTTCAAAAAAAGGTGGATTTTTTTAGTTCACTTGTTGTAAATGGAAGTAGAACTTATCAGCAACTCTAAATCACCAGGAAAAGTATGGCTAATTGTCTGTTTTGTGTGTTTTCTGGAAACCATGCAAATATCACACATCAGTTGAAATTAGCTCCTTAAAAACATGTCTGCAGTGAAATTTGTTGGATGCAGTAGCTTAATAGTGATGTGCAGGAAAAGCCCTTTGGAAGTAGTTTGGTATCCAAGCAGAATAGATGACTAACAGCTGTCAGGTGACCATTTGGCAAAGGATTCATTTTCTGCTTTAGTTATCTCACTCCGAAAGCTTCTTTCCAGGTTCAAGCTCTTCCCAGAGATTCGGAGATGGAGGCCCCGAAGGGCATGATGGGGGGGGGAAACAACAGGAAAAGGGAAAAAAAAGAGCAGTCAAATATTGCATTTGTGGTAGTTGTGAGTCATATGTCAAGCCAGATACTACACAAAAGTCTTTCAGTTCAGTGCCTCTGTCAGCTGGACAAAGCTGCCTGCCTGCTCAGCATGTCTAGGAAGAGGTTTGCTTTCGTTTCATGAGGCAGTTACTGAGGCTGCAGTAATGAAAGGATTACATGGGTATATGATTGGGTATTGGAAAAGGGTCTTTGCAACCAAGTAGAGAAGGAGGTACTTAATTTGTTTGAAAACAAAAGCTCATATTCTGAGGGAATCTACAGCACAATCTGTGTGAAGCCCTAATTCCCCAAATCCATCTGTGCTTCCACGAGTACAGAGAATTACTGACCCTAGCAATGCCCCAGATGGCAGATGAGGATGCAGAAAAAGATTGCTTATTTTATTAACTTTAGCTACCTGGGGAGGGGATGAGCCCACCATTTCAGATTGAAGACACAGAGAATATACTACGACAATTAAATCCAATTAAAATATCTTTCCCAAGAAGTCATGACAGAATGATGCTTCTCAAGTCTTTTCCTCTTGAAGTGGTTGGTGCGAAGGAAGCCTGTGTGTAAAGCTGAAGGAATGAGTCCCATCTCACAAATAGAGGGAGATGAATTAACATATTTTGCAACTGTCGGGGAGGGAAAGACTGTTTCTTTTGTGATATTTATCTGGGAGCCAAGGGTTTCCATGAAGTTTAATTGTTAGTCTCATTTAAATGCCTAGTCTTTCTGTATAGTTATTGAGGAGACAAAGATTTCTGCATATGCACTTGGAGTCCTCTGAGGAGGACTTTTTGATTGAACAGGGAACATCAGTTACCAGTAAGGGGCTGCATGAGATATGAAAAGCTAGAGAGTGTGAATATCCTGCAAGGTCTTTCAAGGTCTTCCATTTCATTTTAGAAAAAAAATATCTAGAAGTCATGTACACCTGAGATTTAAGGGTCTCATTTACTACAACAAACCCAAAGTTTATTTCATCTGCCAGTATTATATGGAACATCATATCTGTGACTGTGTATAATGAAACATTATAGTACATCTAGAAAGTAATCTTTCCACATATAAACATGTTTTCTTTTAATCATTTTATTTTCCAGTAATCGGAAAACTGTATGAATCACTGATGTGAATTTCACAGTTTAGCTGTTGAAAAGACAGATACAAAGCTGTTTCATCAGGCTACAAAAGACTTGCTGTTCACTGACAATGTGTTTAGAAAACAATGTAAAGCAAATGCTTTCTGGTTTTTTTAATTGTTTTGGTGATGAATGGAAAAAAGGATTGTATGATGCAGGTCATAACTTCTGATCTTTGTAAGAGTGAGCAAGAAGATGAGGACACATGTCTTCTAAGGTTAATAAAGGGACACAAAGACTAATAAAAAATTTGTGAAAGAAAGAAAGAAAAAGAAAAAAAGGAAGTGTATGAGATAAAGTCTATTATAAAACTGTACAGCCCATTTGATAGCCTCTGAAATGAACCCATGGTATTTTCATGATGTAGTTTAAAATGATCTGGGCTGTGTTTAGTTTACAGCATGTATCAACACATAAAAAGGCACTTATAAATACTGCTGGGAGTGAATAAGGGAGTACTTGTTTATCCATCACAAAAACCGAAGCATGATAGAAATGTTAGCAATAAAGTCATTAAAATAACTGTCATTCTATGAGGGGGGGGTATCAGTGGCTGGACGAAGAATTGCATTGAGACTGAATCTCATTACTGCTGTCTTTGTAAAACAGCACGTGTAATCTTCATTTTACTTGTTCTAGAACCATATACTTTAGGAATGAGTGACATCTGGCAAAAACCAGCACCCTGTGTTAAGATTGATTTTTGATCAGTCAAAACAAGACAGATTGGACAATGTAAATCTCTTTAATGATTACAAGTTCAGCTGAGGCAGGATGGATGCCAAATGTTAGTATCATGCTCAATAAATACTTTAGGGTAGCATTTGCCTGATGGATCCCACAAAAAAGACACACAAAGCAAACAAAACTGATGCACTTTGTTCTCCCTTTACTTTCACAGAAAAGGTTTTATCTTAGCTTATTCTCTCAGAAAGCAGAGTTTTTTAGCAAAAGCTTTCCATGTTTATTGAAAACAACTGTGCCAAATTCAAGGAGAAAGTCAGTTTAACTCCCTCATGCTGTTTCATACCTCTTGGTCTGCAGTCATAGCTGTATGATCATCAGCACTTTAGTTGGGCTTGACAGCCCCCAGAAGAGCAGACACAATGAAAATCATAGAAGATCTTTTAAGACCCCTGTTGAGAGGGAACTGTTTGGAAAGTTAGAGACCTGCACATGGGTTTGGGGTTTTTTTGCGTGTCATGTTTTCATATATAGAGCGTGGAGGTCTCCACAAGCAAGGAGATAACAGATGTGCAGGCACCACAGCAGAACTTTTGGTAGGACCTTTAGAGACTGGGAAATGCATCCAGAGCTCTGCGCACACAGAAATGTCCCTCTGCTGGGAGGGATTCAGTGGTTTGAGGGAAAAAATATTTCAAATGAACAAAATGAGTATATTTTAAGCAGCTAAAAGATGTTTAAACCTTGTTTGCATAATGCAGTGTGCCGTCTTTCCTTGGCGGTAGCAGGGTGTGTTTTAAGCCTAGTGTCATGAATGTCATATGCCAGGAGAATGTGATATATAGCACTTCAAAAGAAGTATTGCTAGGAATAGTAGGATGAAACTGAGCAAAAGGATATGTAGGCTCACAGAAGGAAAAGTAATAAATCTCTTTTAAGTGAACTGTGAATAATCTGCTGAGGAATATATTGGAAATTTTATCCCTTGAGTCACTAGAGCTATATAAAGCTTTTCAATGTGTTTTGGGGGAAGCATCACCATGCTGGCATGAAAGTGACTTGCCAGTAATTTTCTGGCTGTAGTTTTCCTTCAGGTCAGAAAAAGTGATTCAGCTCTAAAATTGGAAATATTGTTTCATATTTATTTCTTTTTACTTGCATATTTATCTTAGTTTTAATATTAGGTTCTGAAGTAGCTGCTGCTATGAAAATGGTTTGTTTTGGGGGCAGCTTGCAGCCAGGACAGTGCGCAGAGCCCTGTGCACGTTGTGGCCATTGGGAGATGATGCACAGGTTTGGCTGCTTACGTGAGATCTGTCACCTTGCTTACTGAAGCAGTAAGCAAGAGTTCTCCCACAAGAAAACCATACCGTGATCTGGGCTAGAGAATGTGCTTTGTACTGTCTCTGGGATTACCAGAAAAGATGTTTAAAAAATGATTTCCTCCTTTTGCTGAGTGATGATGGGAGAAGGGCCAGATCCTTCTGGGGAGAACAAGGGAGGGAGAGGACTCCCATGAGGATGGCCAGCAGGCACAGGGACAGGTCAGCAGCTGCTCTGGTGTAATGGCAATGCTTCCAGCTGTGCCGATAACCCCTGTCCCTAGATCATTGTACTTTTGACACAAATAACCCTTAAAACCCAACTCAGCAGGGACAAAGAGTCAAATCACACCAACAGTGTAATGTTAATGGTCAACAGCAGTGTCAGTTTTGATCGTGAACTACTCTTTAAGTAACAACTATGGGATTACGCACAAAAACTTTGTAAGAAAACATTAACTGTTAGGACATAAAGGGGCTGGACATGTTTCTTTCTGGGCAAAGAAATCAGAACGAAAACAAGCAATGTGGGTCCTGGAGTTCAGTGTTTTGAGCAACTTGAAGAAATTTGAACAGTTCATTCTCAGAGACACTAAATGCAAAGTGAAGGTACAGTTCATTAGGAGTATGCAACTCATAAACAATCCTTGAAGGAGAACACACGGGGCAGATATTTATCTGTATGAGCATATTTGTTGATTCAATATTTCATCTGACTGCTACTGAAAACTGAGCTGTCAGGGCTTGACTGTTCAGCATTGTTCCTGGGTGCTAATGAGCAGATCAGAGCCAAACATTTTATACATAAGTTTGGGAATTTATTTACCCACGTGAATTATTTTATGTTTGTGTAAAGTGATTCATTTAATTAAGAAAAAAAGCACAGTTTCTTCCAAAATCCCATGAGAGTGCAGAAAAAGATGTAATATAGATTATCAAACGTTTCTGAAATCAATATCCTCCTTGGCCCACGGGTACAGGAAACCTTGCAATGGGCATTTATAAAATCATAAACCAGGATGACAAATGTATTATTTAGCAGTTGATGACAAATGTATTATTTAGCAGTTAGTGGTTCTGCTTCTCTCCAGAATCAGAAGACATACAGCTCTTTTTAGTTGTTGCTTTTTTATTATTGTTATTCTTAGCCTTACCTAAAATAATACGGATATTCTTATCCTGTACACCAAAGTCTAATCCAGATGAGCGAGATGGACAAACATGTCTGTCTTCTCATTCTGAATTCATGACTTCTTTATTTAATTGTGCATTCTTTACTGTTGAACAATACCTCGTACCTCTGAAGCTTCAACATGAGGACAGGGTCTTTCCAAGTAGTTTATTTTCACTGGTATTTAGTTATTACTGAAATTACCCCTTAGGATTTATTCAGGAATTGTTTTCCTGTTTTGGAATGAAAGGGAGGGATAAAATGATCTGTGGCTCTCTGAAGCCATCCTGCCCTTTCGCAGTACATCCAGAGAGACTACAGGTAGAGGGGATCATACAGGGTATGAGGAATATGGGCACATGATGAATAATACTATTGTTACTCCCCAAAAGTTAAACAAAGGAGAGTTGTCCCACTGAAAACCTGCAATCACCTACAGAGGAACCAAGACAAAGGCTGTAATTTCACAACTGAGCTATGCTGATAAAACTACCTTTCAAAAACAGGCCTGGATATTTTTTTTTCTCTCCACCAGTGAAATCTCTGGAAAGCCCTAAATAATTGACTGTTCAGGAGCCAGCAACTGAAATAGAAGTTGGAAGTGCTGTTTGCACAGGTGGCTAGCCTACTGGGAGACTAAATGCCTACCTTCTTGCCCATATCAATTATTCTGAGACTATGTCTGTTTAATGTCTACCAGTTTTGATAACAAAAAAAATCTTTTTAGAAAAATGCTGATGTAACATTTATCATGCTATCTTTATGGGACTGAATTTTGAGGGGTTTTCCCCCCTTTTTTTCCTGTTTGCAAGGATATACTGAGCAAAAGATGTTGGAGGAGCTGTCAGGACAGTGAAGTTACAAGTCAATTAAACAACTACCCCAAATCTCCAGGAGTCTAAAAGTAAACAAGCTGAAAGACCCTGTGGGAATCTAGATTGGTTTACTTTAAAAGTGTGGTATGGGCTTCTGTACAAACAATGAAATTCAACCATTCGTCCTTGCAGTTGTCAAGGGACTTACCTGTCTTTTGAGAAAGCCTGACTCATATGAAACTCCTCCATCTGGTCCAGGCACTGCAGCAAGTCTCATACCACACACCAAGATTTGCTTAAAATGAAAGCTGCAACTTTTATTAGCTTGTCCCTGGGCAAAGCAATGACCAGAATAAATCCTGTGAGATTTCCCCAAATAAGCAGTTGCTGAGACCAGAGCAGTCCTTAAAAGGAGGCAATGCTTCATCTTTCCACAGAGATCCATCCAAGCTACAAGTGGAAAGTCCCCTTTGGAGCAGATTGAGACTTTCGGTGGCATTGCGCTTCTGCGCTGTGTAGTTCTCTTCAAGTCTTGACTTGCTAAGTCAAATGTTTGTGAGAAAAGCAGATCTACTTAAGAAAGAAAAACAAAATACAACAATAAATTGCTAGCTCTCCTATCTAAAAAACAAAGCCAGGAAAAAACTCAGAACTCTTAATTTGTGACCTCAGTGAGAAAATGTACAGATTTTTGGTCCTGATTCGTGATTGCAAAATGCTTGGATTGCCAATTCTGTGTATTTCAGAGCGGCAATAGGGAATCAAACAAATGCCACCCACCAAGAGTTTGGACTCAGCAGCAGCTCTGTTCCTCTTGTTACCCCAGTTAACCTAGAACTGCTCCCTACCCAAACTGTTTGTTTAACCTAAAGAATAATAACGATTCCAGTGCCGCCAATTTGTCATGTGGGAAAAGTTATTCAGTCCCTTTTAAAGAGCTTGTGGGCCAAAGCATAGGAGAAAGTGTGAAAGCCAGCAGTGAGAAACAGGAAAGCCCCAGTAAAGGAGAAATGGTGGCAGAAAACTGCTATAAAAGTCTATAAATATCTCAAAGGAGAAACCTAAGTTGCCATTTTAAGATGTGCGAGTCTCACCAGTCTTCTTAGCCCTGATAGATGAGGGCATTTTGTACAAGGAGTCACATGCATGAGGACATGGGGTGACGATTAACACTGCCTGCCTCTGGGTACACCTCTGGTTCTGGGTCATGGGTGGGGAACGTCAGAATTAGGGCAGCCACAGGAGACAGCTTTGCTTATCGGGGGTCCTTTACACTGAAGCTTCTCCTGTTGTTCTTGCAGTGCACTGATTTCTCTTGCTTCTTACCCTGACCTCAAATGCCTGTTTGCTTGGCTATGGAGAATTAGAACTACTCTGTTATGGGCTGGAGAAAACGTACGAGCAGATGGAATGGGTACAAATCATGGGTGAGGAGCATAGAAACCCTGCATAGTGAAAACGTGCTTAAAAATAGTTTGACAATGGTTACTTTCCTTACGCAATTAAGCTGAAGCAGTGATACTGAAAGTTTCTGAGGCTGTTGATGTGAACCCAGCATAAAGAGACAACTAGAAATGCAGAGAATAATTATTTTTATTAACCTAAAACCATATTATTCAAATACAGTCAAAATGGAAAAATCTGGGAACTGTGTTAAGGCAGTTAATGTATTGGCAGATATTCTTTCCCATTAATGGGTAACTTAGAAGAGACTACTCTCTACAAATACACAGTGCTTAGGAGCTCACAGAAATTTCGTGGACAGTTACTTTTCCCTCTTTGTTCAGATTCAATGTTAATGAGAATTTGATGAGACTTTTGCAAGATATAAAGTGCTAGCAACATTATAAAATTCCCAGTCACATATTAATGGCTAAGGAGGGGAACCCAGCCTCCACTGATGCCAATTCTGCATCCTGCCCAAGTATGTAGTCTTTGCTTTAAGACAGAAAGTATAAAGGAGCTCGAATGGTAATATTTTCCCTATAATATTCTGTTTTCAGACCAACTCACTTTTCACAAGGACCCGTCCTTAACAGGCTGTCATCAGGCTCATGCAAGGTAGTACTGAGAGCCCACCTACCTCAGTGACTAATATTTTTCTTTTGGACAGAGCTGAGTGTGTGGTTTCCAGGTCAGACAAAGTGTATCCCCCAAGGACAATGATTCGACTTATGGATTTCCTGTACTTTCCTATTGTCTAGCAGTGTCTGGGAGCTAATGTCAGTACTGTGCCTAGTTATCATCAATCCATAAATTACTATTTTTTTTTTTTTTTAAAGGCCAAAAACTCTTTTCAGAGAGTGCTGTTTGGTTCAGGTTTTTGAAGCAAACATTCTTGTCCATCTGTGATCACTGGGTAACCATGGCTTTTCTCTGCATAGATCACACTTTAAAGTTCACCCTGTAATCAAATGAAATGAGAATAATGTCCTCCAATGTTTCTCTGGGTTCGTGGGTTTTATGCTATCAGTGGCAACTGGTCATTTCTTATCATTATTGTCCAATTGCTTTGCAAAAGAAAAGCACATTCAGCAAGTAGGCAAAATGATCAAAAGCAGAAACCCATTTTCCTTTCAAAGTTCACTCTCTTGATAGGTTGATGGGGTAGGCTGGTATTCTCAATGTCTCTGAGATGTTTTACTGAGAAAATTGACCCTGCTAATTCAGAGCCAAAAGGAGAATCTTATTTCCAGTTTTGCTTGTGGACACAGATTCTTAAATGCAAACTGGAAATAATACAGACACACAGACAATCTAAGATAATGCTGTAAAATAGTAATTTCTTGATGTCAAGACTGTGTATATACAGAGACACTGCCAGTGCCTGTTGTGGGCTTGATATATCGATCCTGGAGACTAAAACAGAGAAAGAACAGAGTCCTCTGTGTGAGTCTGTAAGTTTATAAACATGCATGTACAGTACAAAATATGGGGAAGAAAAAATTTGCTGCATATACACGTTATACTGTACGTCAACGTTTGTAGCAGATCTGTTGTGATCATGATGTCTGCATGACAAATCTCAGAGTCATTTGATAAACAGAGCCCTCCTGTGTTAGAGGGCACTCACTTTTGACCTCTTCACCTACAAAATATTTTTGTGCTAAGACACTTCCTGGGGCACTCACACCAAGGAGCCTCTAACAACAGCTGCCTTTGAAAAATAACCAAAACATATGTATTGCCTCCTCTCACACAAGGTCTATTTAAGATAAACATATTGCTCCGAATTTGAGTCTGCTGCAATAACTGGCAATGGGTTTATTACAGGTTTCAGATCCAACAAGCCCTTGCTTTCAGTGTTAGGAATTTGTTGTATCCTGATCTGGTTCCATGTCCACATAGTTTGAGTCTCTCCATGATTTTCCTTGCAATCTCAATCATTGTTCTAAAGCTCTGTACAGCAGTGCTCTTAATACCAGGGTACTATCTGGAAAGGGGGAGGCATTTGTGTCAGCTGTACATGATTTTCTATTTCTGAAGCCTGTTCATATGGTTTTTGTGGTATAGGACTTTACAAAAGAGATGTGGAGAACAAAAGCCTATAAAATGTATCTGGAGTTCACTAAAGAACATGCAAAATATGGCTTCTGTAAAATAAATGACATATACAGAACACGAAGTGATCTCATTCAGTATCCAGTTTTACTGGCAGTTGTTTAGGTCAGCTTGTACAATTTCCTTGTAGATGTCTACTTTTCAGAGTAACTTTACTGTTTCTGCCAATAAGTGTTTCTAGGCTGTTCTCACAGTCTAGGATGTGTAAAGTACCCACTTAGAGCAGTACGGTTTTGAGGTTACACTCTCTAGAATGAAGAGTGAAACAGAAACTTTCTCTCAAAAACCTTTAGAAAATTCAGCTCTTAAAAATATGGGGTTCAGGTGATGGGCACAGTAAAAATTCTTATTTACCCATGAGTTTCACAGCCTCACAAAATGCACTTCTAGGAAAAAAAAACCTTGAGCTGTTTTGTGTTTTCATCAATCATAGAATCATATCCTGATACTCTCCCCCATTACTTTCTATTGTCATGTATCCCCAATGCTGTAGCAATTAACAGTTCTGACAGTAAAAATGAATGGATGGAAGAAGGTGTACTTGTTATTGCCAAAACTGTCTGGTGACCATTATCATAATTATTTCTTGATTAGATTTGATGAATTGTAGAAGTTGCATTTGTATTTTCACCCCTGAAAGGATTATCAGGAAACTGCCCTGTTAGTCTTGCAAAAAAGAGCATTTATCATGTACCTTTTTTTTCTTTTTTTATACTATTGAGCTTTAACTTCTTTCCTTATACATACCTTCAAGTTTTAGGTCACATATTACACATTCTTTAAATAATGAATAACTGGGACCTGATCTTCCGCTGATTAAAGCATATTACATTTACATTCAGCTCTTAAATCCTGGTGTCAAAGACATTTTTTACTTGCAATATCCTTTAGTGTAAGAGGTGTCAGACTGGAAGGGATAACCAGTGCTTCATCCACCTTTCCACCTTTCAGAAGTGAGCTTCTTTCATGTCTCCTCACACAGTTTAGTGTCAGCTCTTTAAAAGCCTTTCACAAAGATGAAGGGTTGATTTTGTAATTCAGAGAAGTACCTTTTTAATTAAATTGCCCAACATGCCCTGCACAGAAGCAACAGTTACAGACACTAGCAAGGAAACATCAGTGAAATTCATTATAATTGTGACTAAAATCCAAGGCTAGTTATGCTGCCTCTGAAAGTAATATTACCCACCATTTTATAATGTCATTCATAATTTAGGTATTCTTCACCTGACACAGGTTCTGCTATACCTATTGGAAATTACCTGGGACACGCAGGAGAACCCAAAAAGCCCTTCCTACAGCCTGAATCTGCCTCTCTTCCAAAATGAAACTATAAACTGTATGGAGAGGCAATTTCTTTTACTAGTGTGCACATCCAGCACAGCCAGGGCCCTTCCCGCTGTTCTGTAGCCCATACAAAGCCTCAAAGGCTTCAGGGGATAGGTATCAGAGCAGCAAATCTTTGAGAATCTTTTCTCATATAGCATGTTGACTCTGCCTGAGGTTGCTTGTAGCGTCAGGGAGGTAATTAAGGACTGATTTTCAAAATGAGATATGTCATGGCAGTTGTGAAACGTTATCTTTCATCCTGACAGAAATACACAAACAGTGACACTCGTTTTTTTTCAACATCCATTATGTGCTTGGTTAACCTTGTTTTCAGAGACATGAAGAAAATTAAGCCTCTGACTACTCATTTATGCAGCCCCTAATTGCACATGCAGCTGAAGTAGCTGTCACCCGAAATTCAAAAACTGGGTTCCTAGAGCATTTCTAGAAGCATTTCTAATGAGCAGTTCTGATGCTGATCACATAACTAGCATGAAGACAGAAGTGTGACCATGACACTTGTGCAAATACGTTTGCCTCGGCGGCTTTTTAATTAGCAACTGGAAGCACAGCTTGCCAAATTCTGGGGCCTGCCTGTGAAGAGACAGCTTTATTAAGGTCAGTATCCAGTTGTGTGTGTGCTGCCAAGCGCTCCCAGCTTCTTGATTACCTACTGAAAGCTTGCAAGTCTTTAAGTTTTCTCTGCGCACATCTAGTTGAACAAAAATGTCTTGTCAGGCAGCTGAGGAAAATGAAAGCAGTGTGAGGAAGGCATCATGACACAGTTTCTCATCTCTGCCATCCTTACCTGAAAATGGTACCTTCTAACCTGGCAGGAGTTACAGCCAGTCTTCCGTAGTGTTATGTCAGCTAAAGCCCTTTTGACATTTCAGCACATAAAAATGACTTAATGCTAGTTCCTTATACTTATACTGGAACTTAGAATACCGACAATACACTGTATAGATCTTGCTTTCTAATGTACACAAGACACAGAAAACAACTGGAATTATACCTTAAATTAAGCCTATAGGGTAAACTGCCTACTATATGAATGTGTGCTATTTATGGCTTCTAAATTTATTTTCTGGTAGAAAGTTTAAGGAAAGCATATGCAACATCCCCACATTACTCACAGTACAGTACTGCCTTTAGGAAAGAGTCTGAGGAACAAAGAGGTCTGCTCTTCAACTTTTATTCTTTAAGAATGTCATAGCCAGTTGAAGAATAAGCAGTGAAATGAAAAGACATTGAATCAGACATTTTCTGAAGCCTTACTTTTTACAGTCCTTTTGACATGTCTTCTTGAGAGACTTTGAAGGACTTTGGAGTTGTCACTAGTGATTTGTGGCTGCCAAAAGAGTCAGAGAACCTTAGGGATAAAATCTTAGAACAAATGTTTTCATTTCTGCACTGTGGTATGGTCAATGCAGAATAATTAATGTTTGTGAGACTCTTGAAGAACAAAGTATGCATTATGGGCCATACTCATGGAGTAGCTGTCTTTTACTCTGTTTCACGGTGTCTATGAATAACTCACCCAGCTGAAATGACAAAGCAAACTAGACTGCTGGGAAACCCAGTGTAGCCAGGCTGTTGATACAAGCAATTAGCAAAGAGAGTTATGTAAAATAATTTTTTTGCTCTGAACTGAAGGAAATTGTATAAGAATTTGAGTCTGAAAATGTCTGAATATGTCTTCATTTATTGCTGTTCTTGCAGACCTAGGGGCATGAATGCCAAACACAGTGGGAAAAGTTCTGAAGTTTCTGTAACTAAAAGCTCCCAGAAAGTGCATTGGAAACCAAACCAAATGCAATAGCTTCAGAAAAACAAGAGTTGGCAGCATTTAAGAGACCAAATGTCTCTTATAAGATATTTTGCAAGCATCTAGGTCAGATAAAGAAAGTAAGGGAAATAAAAATGCATCATAAAAGAGAGAACTTGCAAAAGTATGGAAAATTTAAGGACTGGCCTGTTATGTAGAGACTGTCAAGGGCTAAATTGCTAGAGATCATGGCTGATGTTTTGTTTGCAAAACTAAACATACCAGAGGAAGCAGTAAGCAATGGGGAAGGAGGAAAAAAAGGAAGAACTGTGAAGTCATTGCTCACAAATCACTGGGCCCAGAACTCCCAGTCAGACTTCCGGCAGCTCCCAGGTCTAATTTTCAGCTTGTTGGCCTTTTCTCTTTGCAGTGTTTCTATTACTGTGATTTATAAATAGTAACCAGACAGACCCAAAGAGTTCTGCACAAAGGTTTCATAACCTTGACACACTTTGTATGTTACTTTTACAGAGGGGAGTGAGGAGTAGAAGAGACTCTTTTAAAAAGAGAAATATATTTCAAATTCTATTTTCTAGCCTGTCTTCCTTCCCTGTTTGGCCAAGGAAGAGTCTCCTCTTGATCAGTTAATGTCTTGCAAAAATAACCTCAAATCCTTAAAATCTTAGGGTTGCTATGGAAAAAGTAGAGCTGATGATTTACCAAGCTCGATGCATTACACCCAGGCTACAATATGCATTTTGTTCTGTCAGCATCAACTCCATCATATGGGATGGCTCTCCTCGCCTTGGGAAAGAGTGCAAAACTAGCATGAGTGCACCAGATGCAGTGCTGACCTAGCACCTGCAAAACTGTGCTCTGCTGAGAGAGCTGCTTTCACAGGGCTGGACACAGGGTAGCTTTACCTTGCCACCCATCTCCTCTCAGCCTTGCTGGCATGTGATGCATAAAGTCTCTTGTAGAACAAAGCGAAAGGTGGTTCAGGAAGCAACAAATGAAGGGAAATGGACCCTTGAAAGCTCTGCAAGCTTGGTGTAATTTTGAAGGGCTGAATGTTGAGCAGCTACACTGTTTATAGGATCTTGCCTTAACTTCACCAGGAATTTATAACAGAAAAAGAAGCAACCTACGGTAGGAAACATTTTCAGAAAGACTCCATCCTTCTATCAAAAATGGTTGTGTATGAGAATAATCTATTAAACTGCCCATAATCTGACCACTGTGATATTAAAATAAAACATTTTCCCTTTTCTCCTTCTTGTGAATACATCTTCCTGGTTTTTTTTGTGGTCGGGTTCTTTTTCTCCTCCCTTTAAGGGACAAATGAGTTCATGAACTTCATCGATAAACAAGATTGCTCCTATCTGGACTTTTGTTTTCCTTTCAAGAGTTTTGCTGAAACATCTGTGGTTGAATCTTCATGATTTTGGACATATACTATTCAAACTATTCCTTTATCCTAGCTCCTAATATGGCAAAGCCATTCCTACTGGGTAGAGGTCATAAACATTTGCATAAAGTGAATTGTGTACTTGAATTGGGGCCTCCAACACATCCTGTTTGATGTACTGGACCTCATAAAAACAAAGGGAAGGCGGATACAATTTGTGCCTGTCTGGAAGTGAAGAGCTTCTCTGTGTTTCACTCACATAAGGATCACAGTCTTGTGAAGAGCATAACATCTAGGCACTGCCTGCTTTTGAACCAGCCATGACAGAGGAGGAATTCTTTTACAATGCAATTAAGTAGTAAGTGTGAGAAAAACATATCTATAAAATATAAATAGCTTCTGAGCAATTTTAAGCATTTTTGCCTCCCATGCTAACCAGAAACCTGGCAAGGCTCTTTTCTACTTAGTCTTCCTCCTCCCTACTTCTTCTTCCTCTCTTGCAAAAGGTGAATACTACAAGGTGTGAAACATAAAAGAGTGCGGGCAAATGGCTGTTAAGTTCTGTGTCCCATCTCCAGCAACACTTATGCTGGGAGCACAAGGAAGAGGATAAGGATGCAAAGTGGATGGAATGATAGATTGTTGATATGAAATGTAGCTTCTGAACATTCTCTGCCTCTACTGTCCAAATGCCATAAAATGTAAAAGTGTGCAGGGGGACTGAAATTACTTGAATTTTGTTTGCTTGATTAACAAGCAAGCAAGAAATGCCTTTGAAAGGGAAAAGCACCTACAGAGTTGCCTTTTTTTTATTTCCTGGGAAGGAGCACTTAGACTAGGTCCATGTTCTTTCCATTAAACTCTCATCAGTTAAACTGTAAACATTTTTTAGGGTAAGAACTACAATCCACAACTTTGGTCTCCCTGTGGAGTGTGCTGTGAGGCCATATTAACTCTTACTCTCTTTTCTAGCTGAGCAAAGCTGTCTTTCTTGCAATGAAAAACTGCTCAATAGGAAAGTGAAGAAACCTCCAATTTGGCAGCAGCCAATTCTTGGTGTTAGGGAAAGCATCTGGAGGTCTGATATGAGTTTGAACAGCATCAGGCAGAGGATCTTCCATATGCTGTGCAATTGTTATAGCCTTTGCCTTGAAATGTACCCACATAAATCCCAAACTATCTTCTTATCCATTGCTGAAGTGAATAGATGGTCAAATAGTCTGTGAATCTTTGGCAGAAATTAATTCAATATATTGAACACCTCTCTGCTGCCCAAAGATACTACTATTAGGAGAAGCTATTATCTGAGGTGTGTCCTTGCTCATCTGTTCCTTTTAGTCAGGTTGTGAGGTCTGTTTCTTGTGTGTTTACCATGTGAAGTACCACATTCTCCATCCTCTCACTGGAGAGTCATGAGTGCCAAACTCCAGGTTAACCATCCCTTTCCAGTGAATAGGGACTTAGACATACAGGGAAGGCAAACTCTGCATGGTTTAGCTAAGAGTGAATTGCACAGAATCTGTGTTGGGGTAGAGAACTGAGCCTAGATTTCTGGAAATCAGGTTATAACACTGGACCATCTTGCCTGTATACGTAGGGATGTAAAGGATGGTCTTAAACAAGAAAATTATTTGGTTTACACCAGAGAAAGAAAAAATTTCAAATTTTTATTTCTTGTTCGATGTATAACAATTGACATGAGGAAATACTGAATCCCCTTCATTAAAGATCAATCATGTAAATCTGATCTATCCCAAAGATTCAGTGAAGATAATAGTGGTTTATGAAGAACTGAATCATTTAGGTCAGGGTTTTTTTGACTATTATTTTTTAAACGAGAAAAGCAATAGCAAGGTGGCCAGCCAGAAAGCCTAAGGAAATCATTCACATTCAAGGTGTTAGTACTAAAAGGCACGATAGGAAGCAGATGTGCAGAAAAACAAAATAAAACTGCAGGCAGGAAGGAGTACCTTAGGCTATGGCAGTTCCTACTGTACTAGCTAATGAGAACTCCACAGGGAATTATTGATTTAATTAAAGCTCATAGGCAACATGTTAGGTTATCTTTTATAAATGATGCATTAGAATTCTGTGTAGGAAATGTAGACTTTTGTGTGGTTCAATGTGTAATGAGGAGGAGGAGAATTCCTTTGATATTAAAAAATTCCGGCTGCATACGGCATGCTGGCCACTGTACAACATAATGCAGAATGTATTATTTTGGCTTGATATTCACAAAACAAGAAACTGAAAGACCTGAAAAGAAAATGTTGTTTGGTGACACTACCAATAGCACAAGGAGAAGGATTATATCATTTTATGAGAACTCTGCTCAGTAGAAATACATAGTCTTGCTTTGGCTATGCCCATCTATCTGAAGAAATGGGGTTTGGTAGGTCAGTGTTTGCCCCTAGGCTGCACGTTAGATGTGCGCCATGGAGTGACGCAAAGTCCTCCTTCCCAGCTGTCCAAAGAAGAGAAAAATGCTATGTGGCAACATATTTCATGACACAAGGTATGCACCTGGGATTGAGAGCACAAGGGGTGACACCCGGTGCTACTGCTCTCCCCAGGTGAATACAGACCCCAGCACTGGTAACTCTCAGCCTGGACCTGTGTCCAACTTTGGTTGTAGTTCAGAGGCTTGCCCTGTGCTTGTGAAGTCAACTGCTACTGCTGAATTAGGGTTAATTAATTTCTCTGTCTATGTCTAAGCATTATAACAAATATGGCAGGTTCTAGATACAGATATTTACAGAAATTGCTATCAGATCTGAAAAAAATACTTTGAGATTTGGAGGTATTTAAAAAGCATGTAGATGTGGTGTTTAGTGATATGGTTTAGTGGTGGACTTGGCAGTGCTGGGTTAGTGGTTGGAGTTGATGATCTTAAAGGTCTTTCTTTTCCAACCTAAATGGTTCTGTGATTCAGGCCATTCCCAAGATTATATAAATCGGTGGTTGTTGCTGAAATAGGACTGAATCCTTGACATTTAGGATGAAAAATGAAGGTCAAACCCAGGTTTGTAAGACAGCTAGTTATTTTAGAGGCAGCTAGTTATTTTAGAGGCCATGTTCATCTTCAGACGACAAAAATTATATAGTTTTGGTTTGCAAGGATATTCTGAGAAATTTAACCCAGAGATTTTCCATAGTTTCTACTGCTCTCACTGGCCTGATCCAAAAAAGGGAGAAGGTAGAACAGATAAAAAAAGAGAAAAGTCTGGTGCTATTAAATGGCCTCCTGAATGTAAAAGATGCCTTTAGGAATATTAAAGAAAAATTATGTACAGCTCCTGTGTGTCAGGGCTCAAATTTTTCCAGAAACTTTACTGTTCAACCGGATGTGTCAGAAACTAAACCGGGTGCAACTGAATGCCAAGAAACTGATGGTAAAGAGCATCTAGCACTATATATCCCTGAGTAATCATTCCAGAGGGGATGAAGATATGCAACAATAGGAAAAAAAAAACAACCAAAACCAACAAACCCTAAAAAATTGGCTCTAAAAGAACTTTTCTGTTATTTCTTTAAAAATGCATCTTAGTAAAACATTACAGTCTGTCAGTATGAATAAATATAAAGAAGGAAAAGGGGCATATTAGGTAGGTTATGATACCATGCAGTATGTCACATCAGTAGCCTTCTGTTGGGCTGTACCTCGGAAGGCAATCCTGACATGTAAACGTATTTATCTACAGGTTTTTGTCAGTTAGGGAGGTCCCATATTGATGCGTGCATTGGATTTTTTTTTTTCCATGTGTGGACAGACTTTAGAGCATGGTTAAGAGATTTCCATGTCAGGATTACTCTGACATTTGTTCCACATGAGATGGACAAGAGCCAAGCTGGAAAAGCTGGAGGGAAGAAACATCCTTCTAGGCAGGAGGCTTCCCTCCTTGTGTTTCACTTTGTTCCCTTCATATAGGAAGGAGGGGGGACAGCTCAGATCCACTCATCCTATTTGTCACTCTAAATATTTGTTACCTGGGCACATTGCAACTCAAATAGTCCCTTCTTTTTTTTCACATGTGTCCTGGGCTGGGGAGCGGAGCTGGCTGCTCTCCTGCCCTCCTACACATTCCACAACCACTGGACACGTAAATTGTTTATATAACTCTATACATGCAATCTGGAGTCAATTTTGGCAACAACAAGACAGATTTTATTTTGTCGGCAGCCTCATGCTAATATGTGTGTGTAAATTTAGAAATATAAATATATCTGTTGGCAAACTATGGAGCTGTTTAAGGTGATTGCAAAGTCCACGTTAGTTGTGACAGATGTATGGAGATGCTGACTTGCTCTCTAGCTGTCCTCTTGCTCTGACTACAGACTTGTATGCACATAATGGTATCTGTCTTTTTTGTCTATTCTAATATTCCTCTGCTCTTCGAGTTTTGTTATTACCCCCATGATCCACCAGACTAAGATCCCAGTGACAGAGCATGGGCCAATGCCATACTGGTTTGGAGAGAAAAGATTAATGCATTGGAGAACAGCATAGTTAGTGTGTAGTTCTGTGTTTAATTTTCCCACCATGCCCCACAGCTTGTTCCATTTGTATTTATCAAAATATCTTCTAGATATCAGACTGCAAATTTCAGTTGCATAGGCTTCTCTGGAGATGTATGTTAATTATAATCCTGGCTAGGTCTAAAAAGCTATAAGCTTTTACTTTAGTTTTCTAGTAGTGACTCACCAGTCCATTATTTGTAAGATGCAAATCAGAAAAGGTCTAGGAATTGCAGTCAGACAGAACCAACATCCAGAGCTATTCCAAGCTGAATGCAGGGTCACAAAGGAAGAAATCTTCCTAAACTGGAGTTCATGTTTTGTTTGGTGACCAGAAACATGATTTTTTTCCTATTGTTGATAAGTCAATGTCATTATCTATACTTCTTGATTCTCACATATGTGCTTCCATGCTGGACAAACCCCAAATATTTTCTCAGGAATACAGAATAAATATATAGCATGTAGAAAGGTAGTAGAGAGCTGTGACTGATCAGTGTAGTTCATAGACCACATTGTCAAACTGGAGATAATTACTATTTTGGCTAACTACACCAGGACAAAATCCTTTCCTGAGTTTATTTTTTGTTGTTGTTATTTTTTATTATGTTTATTTAGAACTGAAAGGATCCTAAACACTACTTGCCAAAAGTTAGACATTATAATCCACAAATAAGCACATAGACAGACAGCTTGATTTTGTAAGATTTTCAAAAATCAGACAGTAAAGTATCTCCTCAGAATAGGTGACTAACAAAGAAGTGAATTAGGATTGTTGTTTATGACTTAGTCCTACCTTCTGAAAACTGAAGTGAGCTACAAAGAACAAAGTTCCAGGCTCCAGAAGCCAAGGCAGCCGATGCTCTCTGTTGATGTTGCAATACACAGTTCAGCTGGTGGTAAAGTGGGTCGATATATATTTCTCCCTTTGCTTAAACTGAGGAAATGAATTAGGGTTTCAACTGTATATTTGCTCTAGAATTTCATCTAATTCCACTCTCATCACAGCACAGCATTTAAACATAAAATAAAATAGTAAACTCAGTTTTTCTGAGTCTATTACTTGTTGACATTGAACCTCACACAGTTCTTGTGCTGTCTGCTTGGGCCGACATGGCGCTATTAGATCAACAATACCAGCTGCTTTTTTAATTCTCTTGGGAGCCAAAATTTAAATAAAGCTAAATATTAGGTCTGTGCTTAGATCTATTCTATAAATATTGTCATTAATTTAGGAGACATTTGTTTGGGTTTTTTTTTTTTACATTTGATTTTTATTGTTGACCTTTACAATCTTGCGTTTGTCACTGGTTTTTAAGGTACTCATAATAAGTGTGTTGTTTATCTTCCTTTTGTAGTGCAATTTTTCTGTCATGATTAGATGTTTCTAATAGGCTTTGGGGTTTGTTTGCCTTCCCTGTGTAGTAACTTTAATTACAGGTCTGCATATTTTATGTCCCTGGGTATGTCAGAAAGAACCTGAGGCTGAGACTCGGTAGGATTTGGAATACCTCGCCCCCTTCTGGGCGCCCTACTGCTGGCCCTTCCCCCGCACCCCCCCCCCCCCCCCCCCCCCCC
>WUAM01000287.1:84489090-84519349 GCA_024336885.1 Actenoides hombroni | reverse complement strand
CCACCCCCCTACAACCTATTTCATTGCCCCCAAAAGGCCTCCCCACCCCACAACAAAACCCTCCCCATTAAAGGTAATTGAAACTGACAAAGAAACAACACCCCCCCCCCCCCCCTCCCCCCCAAAAAAAAAAAAAAAAAGTCAATTACCTCTGTGATCTGAAATGTTATAAGCTCTCAAACAGGCAGTAAATTTACCAGGAACGGAATGCGGTCTCTATTTTTTCTGTATGATACAGCTCCTTTCTGCTGCTTCATACCATGACTGGAGAAACTGTGGTATTAGAGGCTTTGTCTTGGTGTAACCCACACACTCTAGCAATCCTCTGCTTACCAAATCCATACGTATATCTAACCAACAACAAGTTACTTGTAGTTATGCTCAGAGCTGATACAGGCTCATCATCTGCATCAGGGAGTACAGGGTGAGCATACAGCTAAAATGAGCAGTGATGAGTACCTAGACAACACTTTCAGACAATTTAAGTGGCAAAATTGGGCTCCTATATGCAGTTTTCACATCAAGAGAGTAACATAACAGATTTTAAAACAGAATAACTTAAACTTGTTAATTTATATCTTGTATGATTAATCTGTGGAATGTATCAAGGTGTCAAGGTGGGAAAAATCAAGGTATCTCACCAAGGTGGCACTGAGGTGAGAGCTTGGCAGGGCTTGAAACAGGAGCCTGTGACCAGTGCAACAGGACACTGGTGGTGTCCAAAATGCTAACTTAACAGGAGGCTGGGAAACTCACACAAACACAGTGTTTGGATCTCACCATCACAGTATTGTTACAGGATAGCTTCATTTTGGTGCCGAAACATGCCTGTGTAACATACACCTATCCCAGGTACAGATTGCCTTCTGGTTTCTTTCTCTTCAGGTTTTTTTCTCTTGGTTCACTAGTGACATTCTGGGGTAGAGCCAACACTGCTCTTCACCTGTTTGGAATTGTTTGAATAAAGATGGTGTGTTTCCCCTCAGTAGTAGGAATAGTAGCTCAGTATGAGGACATGTGAGGCAGGAAACAAAGCATGAGTAGCAACCTGCTCTAGTGGGATATGTCCCTGCCCCAGGCAGGGGGCGTTGGAACTAGATGATCTTTAAGGTCCCTTCCAACCCTGATAATTCTATGATTCTATGATTCAGGATGCCACAGGGTTAATTGGCATTTACAGCCAGTGGACAAGATGTTTTCATGATATAGCTGATAAAGTACCTAGCATTATTTGTCCTTTAACATAGAGCTCACCTATTGGATATGGATTAGCCATGCACACTCACTGTATGTCTTTTGCAGCATTGTATCAGGCAACCCAGGTCCCGGAGAAACCATAGCACTGTCTTCCTGCCATTGTGCACCAGGAAGAGCCTGTCAAGCACTTGTGGGATGCGTCATTTTTAAACTGCTGGAGCAACAGGAACAGAAAGTTGCTCCTTCACAGCATAGGAGCAAGCACTGAGCTATGGGACCAGCTGGCCCGAACATCCCCAACTGCAGCATCCCTGAGCTTGCGGGTCATGGTGGGCTGGTGCCAACATCTGCTTCAGTTAGTGATGGAGGAGATTGTTGGCATCGCCCAGCCTGTGGCCCGCTTGTGTCCAGTGTTTGCCAGCAGACAGCTTTGGGTGGACAAGGAGACAGAGACAGATTAGATGCACACCTCCTCACCTTGCTGTCCTGACACATCCGCCCACAGCCTGTACAGCGGCAGCTCTCACACTCAATACAAATTAACCAGTGGATTTGTGTAGATCTAAAACTCAGTACTTTTTTATGCTTACAGCATTGTCTGAATGCTATTAAATATTAGAAAATGTACTTATTTTACTACAAGTGGAAAACAAAGCCCACCTTTATGATAGAGAAGTCTTCAGGAGCGAACACCTGAAGCCAGTTGCATTAGGACTCTTCTCTGTGAATCAGTGAATAAATGTAAAAAATCAGAACAAAAATTATGCAATCCTTGCATCCTTTTGCATGTCTTTTGGTCCAGCTTCACATGCCACAGTGAACTACTATCCTCCAAAGCTTGAATACTGTCTGTCTGTGCTGTTTCCTGGAAGATTAAGCTATCATTTTGGGTTGGAAGGTTATTATTTGCAGGACTTCACCAGAGATAACTGCATTTTGTTTGTTTGTACATAGACTGGGAATGCAGATAGGATTTAAAACCAGAAAATAGTATAATTTCCTAAGTATTAAGGAGGACAAAAAACAGTAGCTTGGGAAAAAATTCTCCCACCATTTATACCAGTGTAAATCCACAGGAATTGTACTCATATTGATTCTCTATCAAAGGCAGAGAGATCCATCATCCTCAAAATAACCATGAAACAGTGTGGGGGAAAAAATGTCAGGACATGAAAGGGAACTAAAAAAGAGATGTAAATGGTTTTATATGGAACAAAAAAAAAGTTATGAAATAAAAACTATGTGTTTGATTATTTGAAATATCAAATACATTAGTTTTTACACAATGATTAAAAGTAGTAGTACACCCAGCAAGCCCCAAATACCTGTAAGACTCATCTGGGAATTAATGATATGCTTCACCACATAAAGCAAATATAGAAAGAACTTGAATTCGTATTTTTGCAGCAAATTAGAAAGATAAAGGATCTTTTGCTAGTGATTTGATTGGCTGCCAAATGCTCCTTGAATGTATGCAGCATTTCATAATCCAATTAGAGAAATGGGATTAACAAGCTGATTTTTGCTTATGTTATTAAAAATGGAAGAATTGAAAATAAATGAATGTTTTCATACATTTTATTATATATAACCCTCAGTAAAGTAACTGGAGGAGATTCTGATACATTCTATTACAGAAAAATGTAATTGCCCACCAATGCTCAGTGTCAGACAACATTTCTTCATGGCCATATGTTTTGGTCTCATTGTTTCATGAGTGTTTCTCAGAGTATAAAAAGGAACAAAATTATATCAGAAGTATTTTAACCTGATGATTTTTTTTATTTTTTTTTAAACCAGAGGTATGTGTTAGAAGGAAATTTTACCACCCCTATCCATGCAGAGTACAGTGAAAGCTCCTCAGCCAGACAGGGTAGGTCTCTAGGCAGGAGCTGCATGTTCCTGCCTCAGGGAAGCATATACAACATTGTGGATACTATGGAAAACAAATGTTGAATAATTATTTTGTTAGTCAGTCTTTTTGGGGTAAAAGCATTTCATGTTCTGATTCTTTTGTTTTTTGAATTCTTTTAGCTACAGTCTATAGCATGTCATATTGGTAGAAAGAGGTTCCAAAATGCTTTGGCAAAGATTCCTAGAAACTCTGCTTTCAGACTGTAGAAGTCTCATCTAGGAACACAATTGTCTCGCTGAGCTGCCTAGAGCAGTTTTTTGAGGCTCCAGCATTATACGTTCTTGTTTTTGTGATGCTTATGTTTTGGAAAAAGCAGCAGAAAATATCTGTCTAATGAACAGCATCCAAGACTTAAAGACATCTCAGATTAGACATTGCAATTAAATCCTTAGCCTGAGAAATCCATATTAAGCCTCTGAGCAGTATCAGCAACAACAGGAAAAGGCTTTTCCTCTGTTTACCTCCAGCACTTTAACTTGGAAAAGGCTTTTACTGATGAAGCTGAAGCAGGATTTAACACTGAAGGCCAGAGCAAAAAGGGTGTCATAAAGGTAGGCTGATAAATCAGATGACTTATCCCATCTGAGGATTTGGCTCCTGATGCATTGTTAGTTTAACAGAGACGTATTAAAATCATAAAAGTCAGCAAATCAACAATCTTCACAGCAAACCAAGTAGTTCAGTCTATGTAAGGTCTCTTTCTTCAAACGTTCAGACATCAGCTCTGTCTGCTGTGTCTTTTTGTTTCCTCTTTCTAATTCTGAGCCAATTATTGCAGGGAGCTACTTCCACGTGTTAGAGCCAGCATTGCATAGCAGCTGTAGTAAGGATACACCAGAGGAAAGCCCTGCTCTGTGATACTGTACAAGCTAATGCAGCTGGGGAAGAAGCAGGTTGCTGTCAAGAGGATGCTCTTCTCTGCCTCTGCTCAAAAAATCTCAAGTTCCTGAAAAGTGCGATGCTTCCCCCCTTCCCCCCCTCCCGAATAGTATCATTTAACCTAATAAGTGTCTTTTCCATAGAAATTGCCCTTTTGCAGGAGTAATCTGCAAGTCAATGGGGAGTGAACCAGGGGTCTGTCAGGCAGTAAACACTGGCAGCAGGAGCAGAGAGCTGCCATGGGTACCACAGTGCACTTCTGTCCTTGGCTGAAGGCTGTCTTCAAACTGCTGGTCATACCTGTTCCTGAGTATGATTTGACTTAACCAAGGGAGAAAAAAAAAAAAAAAAAATAATAAAAGAGTGTCAAGTGGTTGTGATGCTAGGTAATAAAGGTATGTAAGTCTTGGGAGAAAAAGTTCTTAATTAGGATTTGGAAGTAACTGAAATGTACTGCGGATGGTTTGAAAAAGTAAGGGTATATGGTCATCATCAGAATTTTTCTCTATTTTCACTTCTTTTGATTGGGTGGTTATTTTCAAATGGAAATAAATAGCTGTGGGTGAAATCAATTATATTTGGGGGGGAGGGGAAGGTAATTTTAGAACAAAAATCATCAGTGCCACCTTTCACTCTTTTATGTTCTGCAGCTAATCAACAGTTTAAATTAAAACATCTTTGAAGGATAGGATAAACTAGCTGGTGGCTACAACTGGAGGAAGTCGACAATGAATCCATTTGTTGCGGCGAGTCGTCTGCTCTGTAGCTCTTTAACCAGTGACTACATATTTTAAATTTGTGTTACATCAGATCTGGTAAAATCGTCAAGCTGTTCTGCTGTGCCTGTTGAAGTTGACTTGTGAATGCTGCACACAGAGATGTTTGTTCATGTTAGCCAGAGAGAAACATTGCATTTGCTATTGCTTTAACTTAAATCCATGCGTTCTGAACCACAGAAAGTAAACTTAAATATGGCCTGTATTTAAAACAACAAAACTATATGTATGTGTGTATTTTTTATGCATATATTGCAAAGGAAAAATGTAGGGATTATAAATGCTAAACCCGGGTATTATAGGGGCTTATGGAGCTACAGTACATTTAAGAGAGCCTATATGGGAATTATTTTTAAGGATGTTTCTGAAGTCAACTAAAATAATTTTAATAGTAATGACAGTGGATTTTCTCAAAAATCTGACTTGCCATCCCCCTGAGATATTTCTGTTACCAAAGGACACATGAGCCTTATATATAGCATCTCCAGCTCACTCATGTTTAATCTTTTTTTTTCTTTTTAATTTTTTTCCCCCAAACAATACTTTATTCTGAATTTACTTGAGCTATGAGTTTTAGCTATAGGTAATGAAGTGAGGGGGGAAGAAACTACGTTTTGCTTTCCCATAATTTTTTCACATATTTAAATTTTTAACTAAAATGAAATAATTGTCTTGTCAGATACAAGTAAAGAAGAGAAAACACAATATCAGATTCTTCTGAAAACAAAGATTTGTTACTGATTTCCTTGCATTTTAATACTTTGCAGAATAAAATATCTTAAATATGCAACAAGCTAAAAAAAAAGGAAGTGAGAGAAATGTAATTAAGCATTATCCAATATTTTTTTTAGTTTTCATATATAAACAGAGGACAGATGATACTCAGACTTAATGGTGACTAATGAAAGTAGAAGCACCGTCCCTTTGTCTCCCATAAACAGAAGTGGTTGTGGAGCATGGTGAGCCAGCTTAGTGCATTCTCATGATGCTGTTTAGTTTAGATTAAACTATTACTGACAGAGGAATACCACAGGAAGAGCTGTTTAGAAAAATCTGCCCCACATAATGCAAGACTTGCTGATACACGTTACTTTTCAATTAATGAACAAGCTGCCAAAGATCACTATTTTTCCAGTGTAGCCTCAAACCCTACACCCGTGCGGGCCAGCATCGGTGGAGACACCAGCCATCCCCACCGAATCGCTTGACCCACATTATCAAACAGGGCTGTAATATCCAAATAAACCTGCATTTGAATGCCTGCCAGCTAATTTAGGAGACCCTCTATATGGTGTTGTCAGTTCAGCCCTGGAGCCGCACGTGCCAGACAGGAATGAAGCAGACAGGGAGCACACACAGCGAGCAGTCAGGGAGGTGCGATGGCTCCGCTGCTCTCTGGAGAACACTAACTGCATTCAATATGCTACAGAGCCAGGGGATTAATCTTGGGATTTATTGTTTTTGCAGGGATGAGTGAATGCAGTAGGGAAAGGATAAGCGGAAAAAAAACAGAGCAATTAAAGTCATAGGGCTGCAAATAGATGAAATATGGCTGCAACTGTCCAGCCTGCACCTTTCCCCAAATAAATAAAACTGACTTTCCAAGTAAGAGGTGGGAGCCAAGAAGTTGCGGAGAGGGTAAAAAAAAACAAAAAACTTGAAAGCCTCCTTTCCATTTGGGCATAGATTTATATCCATGATCTCTGAGGAAACTAAATAAAAGAAGGATGCATTTTTCATCTCTCTCCTGCCCTGTGAACTGTAATTGTGGTAGAGGTTCCTACCCACTTTCACGTGGGAACGGAAAACGAGTTCCACCAAGAGTGAGGAGTCTTGTCCTCAGTATTCCCTTGAGATGAGAATAGATGGAACCAGTAAAGCCCCACCAGGTTTCTTAATTTCTGTTGGAATGTGGGAACTGGAGCTTTTAGGTATTGTGAAATCTCAGCTCCTTCTACCCAATGAACTCAAAAGAATTTATTGCAAGAAGAGATGATATTGAGGTTCAGTTTTATTTGTATTCAAAGATCTGGTTTTGAACTTGGCAGAACAAATTTTTGCAGGGTTTGGCTGTTCTTGCAGGACTTAATCCAAAGTCCATTGAAGTCAGGATGAATCTCTCCCTAGACTCCAGTGAATTTTGGGTCAGACCCCTACAGTAACATTGATTCTGATGGTTGCAGAGGTTGAGATTTTATTACTGTAATCTACATAAAATATGCTTGGCTTTCATTTTAGATATTTTCCGCTTTCTTTTGCATAGGGTTCAAGAAATAGTAATTTTTAATTTTTTTTCTGGGAAAAATATTTATTATTGCTATACAAAATTATAAAATATATCATAATTATTGTTATACAAAGTTACGAGGAATTTGATGAAAGACTGCACTCAAAGTTCTGTCCATTTCTCTCATTTAATTTCCCAATGTCTTTTGACATTTATTACATTATAAGACATGCAATTTTAAATTTATTTTCCAGATGAAGATTATCCCCCAAAATGGAAAATAGCATGAACAGAGACTATGACAGACTTCATGCAGGTTGGAGTCCTGCATACAATTCTGGATATAGTTTTATCAACATTAATGTCAGTGCGTATGACACTTAATATATGGCTATCACACTATCATTGAATATAACTTAGGGTCTGTCGAGCCATTTTAAGGCCATTTGGAAGTCTCCACTGAGTCAGAAAAGACCACGGCAAAGGCTACATGCAGGTGGTCCTCCCTTGATAGGAAAAGGAGTCCTCTTCTGCAACACTAACAGATTTCTTCTGCCCTGTAGTAGTTGCTGGGTACGGACACATTTGTTTTCAAGTTGCTCTGTGAGGCAAATCACGAGTAGAGCTCAATCATGGCAAACCAAGCAGCAGCAAAACAAGCCTAACCTCTTCCTCTAAGAAGCTGGCCCATGTAATCAGCCTCCAAGGCTATTTTCTACACCCGAACACATAATTTTTTGACACAGGTGAGCAGCAGTGTTTACAGTCCTCAGAAAGCTGCAGGTTTTGAGACTTGAGGCATTTGTAATTTAAAGATCAAGAAGTTTTATTCTGTGTTGGATGTAACAATTTCTATTTCCATGCTTTCATTTCTGTCTCCTGTCCTACTCTTACCCTCATATTCAGTATGCTCATCCTTACATAGCAAGATCTTTAATATGTTGTATTTTTGCTGTACTATACTCAAGAACAGCTTTTTCCCCTAGGGTTCTTTAGATTCAGTAAGTTATAAGGCTAACTAACAGACCAAACAACATTCTACTGCTTAGTTTAATATAAAAACAACGTAAAGCTCAACTTCTAAAAGTTATTTAATCCCATCTCAAAAAAAAAGTCTTATCTGATTAGTCTTTTCTTCTTCTTTTGGATTTTTTTTTTTTTTTAATAAATCCTGTATTTGACAGTTAGCTGTCAAGCTAGAACTCTACTACAAAATTTATTCCTTTATTATTGAGATATAAACATCAAGCATTTTTTGCATTTAGGTTTTAAACATCCTCAGGCCATGCTGAAATCCCTGTGCCTTCTACTCAGGTGACTCCAGTAACAGGGCCTTGAACATTTCAACGTTCGCGATTTCTAAACCAAAATCTTTAAACAAGGAATTTTGAGGAGAGTGAGAGTGTGTGGAAACAGTATACCATTCTTTGCTGTTATACTCTCTAATTCTGTGCAAAACAAATAATTGGTAGAAAAATTCTGCATCTGGAAATGGTACTTTTCAAACAGCATGGTGTGACAAATTTACATAGGTGAGATTACCATGTTCCTAATATTTTTGGTAACAAATGTGGGGTGGTTTTGTACTCAGTACATAATCCCCAGGATTACTTTCAGGTGGAAGAGAAACAGAGAATTAGTGTTGTGGAGCTCAGGAGGAGTGATGGATGGTGCTGTTATAAATTCAAATCACCCAGCCCTTGATTTATTCAGGAATTTTCAAGAATATGGCAATACATAGTTCTAATTTCCACTGAGGATGAATTTGGTGAAAGGAATGAGAAATGATTTGCTAAAATATAAGTCGGAATCAGGTACTGGATGCCAATATTAACACTCTTAAAGAAGAGTTGTTTCCTGAATTAGACTACAGTGTGAGCAGGACTTTCGGCAACGAATTGCCAGAGCTGCTGACAGACGTTCCCTCTTAAAGGAGGGCTGGTGTGTTTGATTAAAAGATGGTGATGAGAACTTTCACTGCCAGTCCTGCCAGAGCCCCTGCCCTCCCCGCAGCCTCCCCCTCACCTCTGCTGGTGTCAGGCAGCAGCCTTCCAGCAGAGGAGACAGCAACTTCCACAGAGGCGCAAAGGGGCTGCGGGCATTCCTCTATCCCTTCTGTTTCCTCAACAGGTTTAGGGAAAAGAAATTATGCATCACAGCTGCATCAATATGAAAAATGACAGTGACTTTGATGGGATGGGGGGAAAGTGTTCAATTAGCTCAGAGCTTTACATTTCAAGCAAGGAAAAAAAAGCAGCTGAGTTATAGACAGTGTGCACAGCTGAATATCAGCCTTTATTCTCAGCTCCAAATATAATAATCTGAGTGTGAATAGCACTTTTCATCCGAGAAGCTGAAGCAGCTTGCAGATATTAACAAATTACCTCCTTCACTGATACAGACAGGAAGCATCATTATTGCATTTGGGACTTGGGGAAGATTGAGATACCAAGAAATTAGGTTGTTCAAGATGGCAGGGGGAGTCAGTGGCAGAGTGGAATAAAAGCTGAGAGGACGGCGTGTCCCTTGCCGAATTTGTGCTGATTCTCTGGAAAGGGTTTTCAGGCCTTTTGGCCATTCTTTCACAGCCCATGTTTGATTAAACAAACAAACAAACAAAATCTTACTTTCTCACACATCAGGCTGTAATAAGGGTCATGTGAAGTATAGGATGACCCTTGATGGCCAGCAGATGAGGGGTTTTTTTCTATGTATGACCAGGACTGTGCGTTATAGTCATTTACAACTCTGTGAAGTGAGTATAAAATGAGTATCAGGCCCTGTAACTGCAGCATTTTCACTTATTCACTTATTCCACTCAATGAGGTGGAAGGCAAGGTCAAGGTCTTTTAGAATTGCAGTCATTTTTTAGAAATTGTTTTATTTTTTATTGCTTCTGTGAGGTATACCAATAAAGCCAACCTAAGCACATAGGAATTTCAACTCTGTGCCTACCCTAAAATCTTTCAATTTGCTTTAAACTCTCACTCCTAAGGAACAAAAGCCTACACTGTGGTGAACTTTCTAGACTGTTGTAAGGTACTATTATGCTTGTCTCAGACATGGTCAGCTGAAGGCCCTGTGATTGATCTCTCAGTATAAAGTAAAGAAAATAGCCAGTGTCAGGACTGGACTCAACCTGCCTTGGTGTTTGGAGAAAGAGTAGTAAAACAGAAAGCCGGGTAGGGAACAGCCAGTTGCCATCAGCGTTTATACTGCAGAAAATTACAGCTCACCTCTCTGCCAAAGCCTCCGGTTCACAACTTGACATTTCTTTTAAAAAATTCTGAACAGAGAAGGACAGTGCATTGGTCTAAATTTCTATCTCACCTCTAGTTTCTGATAGTATCCATGAGGTTAATTACCATGGAGAAATATATATATATATCCATGTGTGTATAGTTGCATATAATTATATGTATGCACAAAGACATGTGTATAAGGATTTTCTACAGTCTTTCACGTCCAAATTTAGTGTCTGTTTGCCCCAATATTTAATGAAGAATAGCTCTGTGCTTTGCAAGATGTTGCCTTCACAATAGTCATGTGTTAAATGAAATTTAGCTCGATAATTTTGTTTCCATTTACAGGGCGGAGAAGGGTGGTGGCAAGCAGTGTTCTCTTGATGGAAAAATCCAAATAGGTTGGGAAAATACGCATTTGCAAACTTTGAGAATCTGTTTACAGACTGTGGGAAATATAAAATAACATGCATTTATTGGAAAGGTCTTGATGGACTCTTTTTGAAAGCCTATGCCTGAAATAGTCTCCGCATTTAAGAACCAGAGCACTTTGTGATTTGCTTCCTTGGGACAAAGCCTATCATACCTCCCAATAGCAACCTCTTTTTGAGGAGGGAAAGAAATGTTAAATGCTATGACTGCTAGGCTGGGAACTCAGTTCAGCTAACATCAGGTTTACGACATAGAATGGAGGTAAATGGCCAAACCCGATCAACACCCCATTAATCTAAGGATGATCAAGTAACATTGTATTTGGCAAAGCCACAAATAACCATGTAATAACTTTGTAATTCTATGGTAATTTCTTACACATGGTTATTGATGCCCTGTAAAATAGTGTGTTACCAATAATCCCATATTACCTCTCTGCTCTTAAATATAAGGTCACTGACAGACCATGACTGTTTAATGTACTTGCAGTCTCAAATAGAAATCTTATCCAATGGTTATAAAAAGGAACCTTAGCGGGTGACCCTCTTTGCTCTTCTTTTTTTTTTTTTTTTCTCAGAATATATCATGTACATGTACAGCAGTGGGACTCTAGATAGCTTGTGGTGTATTAGACTTAATTTGTACTTGGCCTGCCCTTTCCAAGTTTCACCTACGTGAAAGTAGGGGTTTTAACAAAGATTTGGATTGTGTAGACTGTACCCACTTTCAAGGGTAGAGACCAAGGACCTAGTTAGTGAGGGAAGTAACTCCTGTACTAGGATTCAAACCACCCCAAAACTAATCAAATATCACAGTACTGTGCTGTGCAACTTCATCTTATTTTGTCAGTCACTGCTGAGTTGATAAGAAAATCTGGATGCTCCCATTTTAACTTCCTATTGTAAAGGCACATAGAAATCAGCTGAGTGACAGAAAGATCTGTTGGAACAGGGGAAGCAGGCACAGAGACTTGCTTCTGAGATAAACTAGTGTGCTGCTACATTTGTGTCTCAGCCCTGGACTTTATTGGACTTAACTGTAATTTTTAATGTAAACCTTTCTCTTCTATCTGTGTGCAAAAAACTCTGATCTCCCTAAGTTACTATTTTTCTATGGAAGAATTTTTAGGTCATTCCCTGTAGTGGTTCTCAGTCATACACTATATATTTTTCCTTCATTCTTGTTAGAAAAGATTGAATGAATTCTAACTTCAATCCTTGATCTTAAATATGCTTAGTATTATGAAACATTTGAAACTGAATTCACTCTCTATTTCAAGGCTAATATTCTTGTCTTGGTAAACCAGACACTGGAAATATGAATCTGGAGTCAAATTTGATGTTGGCAATTTATACATAGCTCTAACAAATGAATTAGTAATATGGCCACAGAAAGCTCAGTCCTGCACTATTAAAATGGATGTGGAGTTTTGCCATTGACCACTGCTCAGCATCCCATAGGCTTTGACCTTTAACAAACCCACAGTCTAAGGCAAGGAAAGTCTTACACGCTTTAAAATCTCATTTTTTTCTTTCACTTACGTATGGTTCTGAGATGGTGAAACTTATTTTTATGTCTGTAATTCATCAGGGTTGGTATATTTTGTACAGCAAAACTGAATTGCAGTTGTTAACATTCCTAGACTGAGGAGATGTGTAAATGGGGCTTTATAATGCTCTTCAAGAAGCTGCTGAGGACAAGACCGGGTCAGCCTTTTTAGAAAAACAACGAACCCAAAAAGTGCTATGAGATGGAAGATGAATCCCAAGAATAGTAACCTTCCTCTATGCACAAATGAAAGCACTTAGTCCTGCCAATGGGATCCTCATGTAAACACGTGAGCTGTCCTCCACACTGCAACCAGACAAAGCAAAGCACTTAAAGATTAACTTGCAAGGGGAGTCTTTTGCAGGATCGGGCCCCCAGCAACTTCATATTCTCTTTGGCCTGGGTGGAATTAGCATATGACTAGGCTTCCTTTCACCAACTCTGATTGTCAGGTAAACAGACAGACTGAGGGGGAAAATAGAACCATCTGTGCCTAGAAATAGAAAAGTTTCCCTGGCCTATAAACTCACCTTATACACTGGTCTATGCTGGGTGCTAATGAATAAGAGCAATGTCTCAGTCTCTGGCTTGACACAATGTTCTTCAAAATACACTTCTGAATTTAATTAGTTTTTAGAAGTCTGTTTATGTATTCTGTATACAGCTGTGGAGCACAAGGAATCATGCGGTTTCTGTGACCTCTTGTTGCTCCTTGCACTGTTTTCTCTGGTGCTGCCTTTCAGCCATTCCTTTTGCCCTATCATGTTATCACGTGCACTATTCACATCCCTTAAAGATGTAGTTTGGGATACAGACATGATTTACAAGTTTTGCAAGATCTTCTGTATCTTCTCTACAAATAACAAAATCATAAAACTACTTTCCAGTGTTGCTGAGTGGGATGTAGCTGGTGTTCTCCAGAGCATGGAAATCCCTGTTGACTCTCAGAGTTGTTGGCAGTGTTCATTCTTTACACAGACCCTTTTTAAACAGCTTTCAACTTGGGCATTGATAGACCAGAGGACATCACACACCCTGTAGACCCTGCTCCTAAAATACTCTAAAACAATCACTGGATGAGGTGATTCCTTCAGCCCTGCAGCAGTCCAGTCTGTCTGTATGATGCTATTTGGAGCTGTGTGCTTAAAGCTTGCTGTAGCTGCTGGTCCCTTGCAGAGTGAGAGGGAGGGACCTTTCTCTGCTGCTGACAGTTGGTGCTTACCTGGCCACTCCTGGCCAAAGAAGCTCTAAATCTGACTTACTGCGGAGGAAAACCTAAGAATGTCAAAGTAAAAGTCCAGTCAGAATACACCAAACTCTCTCTAATAGTGGCCAGCAGCATTTGTTTATGGAAAGTGTTAGAAATGGCACAAATCTACTGCCACACTCCACAGGGACACCTCTGCCCTCCAGCCAATCTGGGCTGTGATGCTCCACTGACAGCACTGCCCAGAGAATACTGCAAACACTTTTTCATAAGAGATTGTTTGATTTTACTTGGGCATTTTCATCCTTTTTTATGTTCACTCAAAGATACAACTAGGTAGTCCAGGTTCCTTTTCACTGCACTTGAGTACCCAGAGCTGAATGCTGGTGCATTGTTACTGTCAGTGGCTGTATCCATAGCCACGGCACATCGGGTGCAGCAGAACGCTTCAAGAGCATGAGCATTTCAGTTTTGTGATAAACCAATACATGTTTCAGCTACTTAAGAATACTTTGCAGTTCTTTGTTGTTTTAAATCCTGTAATTTTACTTAACGGCAACTTGCTGAGACATCCAGGGCCGGAATTAATCCTTCAAATTATTGTCTCACTTCAATATTTTTTCATGTCCAGACAAGAAATAGATATGGTATCATGCAATTGCTTACCAACCAAAACCAGCTATCTAACACAAGATTTATCATTAATTTCTTTATATTTGAAGGAAATAAGAAAAAGCTACAGAATAAATTCAGCTGTTAGAGATGCAGAAATAGTGACTGTTGCCCTCCCTCATAAGTCCCGTGCCAGGAAGCCCAGGGGAGAGGTAAGTTGTTCAGGCAGAAGTCTAATGTTTAGAGGTCAGAATAGAGTCATTGAGGTCATTCTTCTTGGCAGAGGCCAGCATACTAGAAGTGTACTTGGTGAGCTTTGGGCCTAAAAAAAGTTGGAGTGACAGAACAGATTGTTAAAATTCCTATAGAACTACTTTGCTCATATTTCAATTTCTTCTGTTTAGTACTTACCTGGCATTGAACACATTTTACTCTGACTAGTTAAGGAAAAAATAGCATTTTTATTACTCAGAGCACATGAAACTTCAGGCAGAACACTATTGCCACATAAGAAGGTCAAGAATCAAATAAAGCTTTCTTTCAAGTGATCAGCCATATTCCAGAAATAAATTCCTTACTATAAAGAAACTGTGTTAAATGCAACCTTTGCCTTTCACATATGTTTATGACATGCTCTGAGCACTCGTTTTGTTATTCAGATGTTGACTGTCTATTTGGTGGTGACCCTGATGGCCTTGTTCTTCATTTCCATTTGGGCTACAAAGCAGCCTTTACTGTTAGTCATTTATTTCTCAGGGATGTCCTAATGTTAGAGGTACTGTATAAAGCCAGATATAATTGTGTCCTGAGTTCAGAGATGTTCACAGGCTGTGTTGGAGAAGACAGCTATTGTGTTTTCAGCTACCGTGCTGAGGTTCATCCACTGATAATTGAAGGTATGGTAGAACAATAAAAGTGAACCTCAAGGCTGCTCTAGTCTGTATTTGTTCTGTGATCTGCACCAATAAGGAGCACAAGACAGCAGCTGTAAATTCCAGTGTCTTGCAAGCAGAAATTCTGCCTCACTTTGTATAAAAGTATTGTACAAAGACAGTGCTGTTGTGAAGTTAAATCATGATCTTTCCCTGCATGAAGATGTGATTCCTGTAACATTTTAAAAATTGTTCCTTATTTACTGAGTCAAGAAGAGTATTTTAAACTTATAGTTACTTGCAGTTTCTATTAAGGGATTGGATAAAGAGAGATTCTACATGGCTCAAGATTACCTGTCAAGCTTTGAAACATGCAAAGAAGATGCAATGTTAAAAGTCTACTTTTCATGCTAATTGTCAGGCTTATAGAGTCATAGTGCATGTCTGACCATCAGTAGGGTCATTTACTGGTATGATTACTACTGGCAGCAGCATTCACTGTGTTTTCTGCAGCTTCCACCCCTCTTCCATGATAATCCCTGTTCCTGTCACTGAAAATGAGCCCTATTCCAAATAGAATAATAGCTGCTCACCTCTTGTAAATTCCATAATTTGTATTCTATTTGGTGATTAGCTGAAGATTGTGAAATATACATTTTAATAATTGTGTTTATTGGGGAGAGGAAATAACCATAAATGTGTTGCTTATGTTTATAAGCCACCATATACTCCGAGAAGTATACCTGTACATAAGGATGTAGAAAAGGTTCTTAGCCCACAGGATTTAAAATTAGCTTCCAGACACTTGCAAGCAGTGAAGTGCTAATTTAAAGCCTTTTGATGTGGCACAATTCACTTCAATATGCAGAGGCAAGTGCAGAAAGAGAAAGCAGCAGCCCCCTTGGAAGGGGCAGCTTCCAGCACCAACAACGCCTTCATTGTTCTCCTGCCCAGAGAGGCTGGAAGCAATGGTGACCCCAAAGCAGTCCCTTTGGAAAAGGAAAACTGCTTTGCAATAATAATTATTGCTTGAGTTCAAAAGACTAAGCCTTCCCCCAAAAGAAATAAAATGATTACAAATTCACACACCAGCAGGTTGAAGTTGAATGAAGATGTCAATTACGCAGATAAGGAAGGAAGAAACGGTGCCTTAACATGCTTCAAAGCAGCACTGCGTATAAATGTGTTTGGGTTTTGTAAAAATAGATCTACAGTGCTATGATCGGCCCAATTAATGTTTCTCTTTTGTATGCCATTCCTTCCTTAAATGCTTTCAGTTACTTGAATAACCATAGATTTCTCCGAATGAATAAACCCTCCTTTTACCTTTTCAAAGTGTCTGAGAGCTTGATCTAAAACATTACTTGATCGTCTCTATCTTTCTCAGTCAAATCAGTGGTTGTTCACAGACGGATCAGTGTGTTGTGCTTACTTTATAAACAGTAGGAATAGGCTCATCCCCCATTTTCCCTGAGGAGAAGGGACAATTTAGTTATTCTGTTATATAATGGACCTTCCCTCCTGTAATTAAAGGGATAGTCAATGCTCCACTTAGGAGGTACAAAACTTAGCTGAAAAACTCAGGATACAACTGAAACTTGAAATGCTTTCTGACTGCAGTGAAAAAATTAAAGCAAAAAGTTGTTGTGTTTTGTTTTATTTTTTTCCTTATAAGACTTTGTGATCATTTGATCAGTGACAACCATGACTATACAAAGGGTATATTTCCAGTAAGAATTAAACTTGGTCTTGCGTTTCTTACCACTGCTCACGCTTCTGAGTGTGGCAAAGTTATTCTTCAGAATCAAACGAGTCATCAGTGCTCACATACTTGGGATAAACCTCTGCATGGGAAAAAGGAAAAGTAACTTTTGAGGCTATTTAAACAAAGCATTGCCCATATTAATGCTTCTTCCATTATCTGGGTGGGCTTTGTCTGTGTCACAGAATGGGGTTAATAGCAGACTCCCTCTAACACCATGCAATCACTCAAGGGTGAGCAATTTTGTGTTAGGAAATTTCCAACTCCAAAGCCTGGGGAAACTTGAATGATATATGATATCCAAAAGAAACTGGGTTCTCAGTGCCACCTCAAGGATGACTTTTATTGTGGAAGACCACTGGCTTTGTGCCATCTCACACCTTCCAGCTGAGGCAAAGAGAAGGGCTGCACGTTGAATAGATATATGGACTAACTCAAGCAAATTTTGCATGTGGATGGTCTTCAACTGATACAGAAAATAAGGTCAGTGTGAATGAAAGAACTGGGTGTATGGAAAATAAATTCATCTGGGAAATGAAGAGAAGAGTTCCTTTTTGTATTGATTGTCTGATAGAAATATTATTAGGATACCTGAATTAGAATACCTCTGACTCTACTGAGTGCTATTATCTTCAGAAAACTAATGCTTTGACTCAGAGTAGATGAAGGTGATGAAATACTAATTCTTGATCGGGTTCATGATACTATTTGTGTATGTACAATAGCATTTTTCTTCTTGTGTGCATGGCACATTCCTGAACTGTGATTGCTAGACTTTCCAAGTTTCTCTGGCTGCCAAATCCCCCACTGTGACTCTAGCAGTGTTTTGCATTAACTGTACTGAACAGTAAATATTATAAAGAAAATAACCATCAGTAAATATTCTGCTAATGCATTTAAACCACTAACCCCTAGAAACTACTTTTGACCAGTTGTATATGGCCCCAGATATCAAGGCTGTTTACAGAAGAACTCAATCTATCTTTTGTTGTTGTAGTCATTATTCTTAGTCCACCAGGCATTGCAAGCTCTGATAGCCTTTTTATCTTCTTGTACTGTATCTGTGGTATTTTGAATGTTAACATCTACCCTTTGTTACTTGTTTAGCACATTGAATATTGCAACTGCACTTACAACACTGAAACCTTCAAAATACAATACAAAAGAAAAAAAAAAAGCTTCCTGTTGAACAAAATAAGAACACAAATCTATTGACATAGTCACCACTGAAAGAATACATTGCATAAAGGAAGTTCAGCAAAATGAATGGGCACCAATGCTTGGCAACATCCCAGATTTTAAAATTAAAATCTAACTCAATTTTCTTTGGAAAGAATGGAGAGATAAAACTAAAGTTATTCTTCCTGCAGTTAGGAACACTGCACTTCTTACATCATGCTCTTAAAACTCCTAAAATTGCATTTGAAAAATATTTCTTGTAATACCTTTTTAAGGAGGCAGCATATACAGCATTAGTTTATTGGACTGTTTCTATTTTTAATAGATTTAGGGATGAGTTCTAAAGGCTCAAATAAATTACAATGGCATTAATAATTGTCCAGAACTTGAAATAAAGCTACCTCAGGTGCAACTAAAGTTTAAGAAGTACTAAAAAGAAAACTGCTGTCTAAAAAGTTATGAAATATAGGATTTCTTCAGAATTCCTAATAAGACTAAGGTGATCTAGTAAAGATCAAAAAACTATGATACTGGACACCAAAGGCCTCAGATACTGTGAAACAGGATAATTTTCACTGACAAAGTTATGGTGAGTGTTGGGATTTGTTACACTAATCGGTATGTGTGGGAGTAGTGAAATGGTTATTGGTTAACATCAGGCAACATATTTCTTAGGTTTTGAAATACAGCCTAAATTTGCTCATGGAAAATGACTTTTTTTCTGTGCTCTTTAAATCAGCCCTTTAGAGATCAGGAAGTATTCTGTGGATATACAAACTGAGCTTGGAAAAACTATTTTGGATTAGGAAGATTGATTTGGTAATGACAGAGCTCACTGAGGATTGGAGAAGTGTTTTTAGTAATGAACAGTGGCTTGTAGGGCTGGAGAAGGAATACAGATCCATAAAGGTATACTGAAAGGAAGAGAAAAAAGTGAGAAGGCTTAGACCTTCACAATGGGAAGAGAGTTCCCTCCGTGGAATTGTTTTCAACATGCTCAGTAAATGTCCATTGAAATGCCTATTGGAGGATGCACAGCACTTTCAATTCTATGGACCCCAACTTATCAGTGAGCTGCAGAGAACGCACTTGCTGTGAGATTGCAGTTTAAGAAGGGTCTGTAGTTCTCAGGTTTGGAACAGAAAGTCAGGTTGGAAGAGGTAATTTGCCAAGAAGAAGAAAGAAAGATATTCTCACCTTCTAGGCACTGTATTGAAATTTTAATTCTTCTTTAGGACCTTCCTGAAACAGGTAGAATTTATAACAGAGTTTGCTATGCCTCTGTTTCTAAAACACTTTTCTGGAACACAAATTTTGTCCCATAAAGGTAAAACCAAACAAAGCAACTTACAACTTTTCCCAGTTGACTGTGATACAGGAATATGTGGAAGCCAGATCTTCCCCTGTGCAGAAGGCAGAAAGCAAGAAGAGTTGTTTATTTGTTGGACTGCATTCGAAACAACAAATCTTAGTGAATACATAGAGAGGCAGAGCAACCATGGTACTGCAGGCTTCTTTTTCTCAACTGTGAATTTGTTCCTATCTTCTGAAAATTACATTTCTTTCCTGATGGGTTGAAACAGCAAGGAATGGAACTGAACGTCATCAGCTCAAGTGAGAAATGGTTCACAATTCAGCTGGGAATTGGCAATCATCAGTTTAATACTCTCTTTCAAGACATGCTAAGTTTAGGAGAGCTCCTTACTTCATATTTATGTAATACCCGGCTAGCACTCACTGTTTCAACAAATCAAGCCAGTTAATTGTTCTGTTTGTGGGCTGAGGATGACAGCTTCTATAAAAGAATATATGAATAATTAGCATCATCCAGGCACACAGAATTGCAGCGGTAGCTCTGTCCCCTTGCTCTTTTATGTGAGCTCTGTGTTGAGCAAGTGTGTCATTTACGTTTAATGAAATGTTGTGCTGCCTCACCTAAGTGCTGTGCCAAGTGACTTTAGGCAAAGCGTATGGTAAAAATGCTGTGCTTTGTCAGCTCAAACTCTCTCTTGCTCTCTTTTAAAACAATGTTATGTCTTTAATTAATTACCACTTTCCTGCACTCTGGGAAAGCTCCTGTGAATGCTGGTGTCAATTTCCAGCCTCAGTTACTGCTGCCTCTGGGTGCTGCAAAGGAGTTTGCTTTATAAGGTGAGCTCAGGCACTGCTGTGAAAGTCTCAAGGTCTTTCCTCATCTGCTATGGGGTCAAGTAAGTGCTAGTATAAGCTTTCCTCTGACGTCTGTGTCTCGGGTCCCTTTGTGTTACATGATGTACCACATCTCAGGGATATCTTCTGAGACTGTTGTCTACTTGTGCCAGCTATGGCACCACTGTTTTCTGCAATCTGCATAGGATTTAGGCTTAATTGATCAGTCTGTCTGTTCTTTATCTGCGGTCAATGCCAGTGAGACTTTACATTCCAATACCTGGTGATAATGGCATAGTGTTTGCAAAGAAAATGGCAAGGCTATATTTAAAGACTATAACAGAGCCTGAATAAAAAATTAAGCTTCTGAAACACATTACAAATATTTGTGGTTTGCAAAGTAGCAAGAAATAGATGGAACTGCCATTTAAGAAAACATTTATAATACAACTGGATGGCTCTGTGACAGATTAGACATTTTCATTTTGGAAGAAAACATCACTAGTTGGCTAGAATTAAGTAAAGATGAGGAAATCTTTTCCATATACCCAAGTGTACTTTCTGTATACACACTTCATGCTTTGTATGAAGTGCAAGTGTTAACTCAGATATGGTTTAAGGTGGCTCTGCTTTCATGCAAATATCATGTCACACATGATAGAGGAATTTTAAAAATCATAAAGTTACTATTCCATGAATCTTTGGAAAATGACACACCAGCTTTACTTCTTGTCCTCTTTTTTGGCTAGTTTTTTTGGTTTGTTGTTTGTTTTGTTTTTTCCAATACTATACAGCTACAGCAAAAAAATTACTTTTTATATGTTAAACAGGTTTGCTTAGTATGAAGTCTTAATTTTTTGGTTGTATGGCTCAAGTGATGAAGTTCATTTGGCTTCATAAATGTCTTTCTGATGTAGTTAGTGACAATGAACTCTCTGCAACTTGGAACACTACATCAAAATAATGAAAGAAGAGAAGTTACCTTATGGTATTAACCAGCTAAATCTGCCTTTCACTATTACACTCAGAGAGGCAGCAGTGCATGTGTGTGCAAACAGCAAAGATGTCAGGGTGTGTGATTGAGTGGAACTGTGATAACCTGTTTCTGAAGAAGGCAAAGTCAGAAGTGTCATTCCGGAGTAACAGAACGTGTGCCTTCTGCTTGATGTTCTGGCTTTTGATCTAAAGTGACAATCACAAATAGGTTTTGGTCCTTTTTCATACTTAATTTTCATGTTAAACATCAAAGAAAGTAGATCAGTTAACGTTTGCATTCATATGTATTGGCAAGTATTTAAATACAAAGTTGAGAGGGATTTTGCTGTGGATCTTCTCCCCACATACCCAATACAACCCCCTTTTTCCCTCTGTGCAAAGTTGTGCCCTTATGCTCTGTTCCACTTCTTTACATGTTCATCTTTCACCAAAAGTCAGATAGTTTCAGATTTGAGTACAATCCTCAAATGAAAGGTACATTTGGTCTCTATGAAGTGCAAAGATGTTCCTGCACTTTCACAGCCATGCCAGTGACTTCACAGACAGCAGGACTTTTCCACTGCTGAGAGGACACACACTAAGCTTAAATACACCTTTTTAATTATGTCATCAATAAAAGGTCAGGAGAAATCTTTATAAGGCATGGTGTTGCTTGGGAAATTTCTGTTTGGCTCATTGAAGAGGAAAGGTATGTAAGTGGATGCACCATATGCTTCCCCTCTAGCAAAATGTGAAGAACTATTAAAGAAAATCTCTGACTTTTATACTTCATGTTTATTCTAGAAGAAAATCTTGGAGAGATTTTATAGGGGAGTCTAGGAATCTGTACAGACCTTCTCTCAAAAAGAAAATGAGAGATAGGAAGATTACACAAGAACATACACATGCCAGTAAGCACTTCAGAGACATTTTGGAAGCCTGAAATAGACATACAAAATAACTTTTTCCTCACAGGCAGCAAATTCCTAGAAATGGCTTGTGGAAACTGAAGTGCACTGTGAACATCACAAAGTGGAAACATGTTTGGGGCAAGCTGCCTGGAAATCCAGGGAAGCATCTTCAAAGACATTAAGGACTGGTCCATGTAGATGTCAGCAACAGTGGCTGACTTCATGGTTGTAGAATTGCCCCTACCTAACATGCTGAAGAGAGCTAGGGAAAATCATATCAATTCCTAAGACAGTGTATATATGATCACTTAACCAAAGTACTCCTGCAATTCAAATAGCAGGTGCTAGACTGTACAGGTAGTAGGACTGCATGAAGTTTCCTGTCTGTGTAATACAAGCGATTCAGTACAGCTCTCAGTACTGGCACACAGGAGACAAAACTGCTGCCATCCCCTTTTGTGATGAAAAATAAAGAACACACTTTTATAAAGAAGGTCTTTCCAGCATCCTCCTTATACATACACTCTCTGTTCTTGTTCATTCTCAAATTACTTACAAGAGTCCTAGCAATTTTTGGAAGTTCCTTCAGTATTTTGAGACTACAAACAGGCTGAAATGTGGGATTTAGTTATTAAACAAATAGGTTAGTCAGGAGATCTGAAAGGGAAGATGTAAACAATTCACATTCTTAGTGAAACTAGAAGCCTTTCCATAATGTTTGGTTTTTTTCATGGCTCGTTTGAACTCACTGGAATCCCACCCAATTAAAAAAAAAAATTCCATTAATGAGTTTGATATGTGATAGACATAAAACCGCATTGAGTGCTGAAGGTATGTGGTACAAGACTCATCTGTTACTGTGAATATCTTTGCATTCCAGCTCCCCGGTGTATGATGGGAATGTTTCCAGTACTATTGAATTTGCTTTTCACCAATGGGGCTTATAAAGATTTGCAACTATAACAAATAATTGCTTTCATAACAAATATTTCAGCTTGTGTTCTGCATAATCTGTGAAACACCACAGCACAGTGATTTCCCTCAAGTCCACACAGCAGAACAATAAATCAGTTAAAATCTAATACACTGTATGCAAAGACTGAACGTGCCATGTTTGTTTTCTCAAATATACACATTAGTCTTAAGTCTTAAACTGAATACAGACGAAAACTTACAAAAGTCTTCAGATACGTTAAGCTGTATTTCTGTTGATTTTGCTGAGCTTTGTTTTCCAGCCTTTGGTAGCTCCAAAGACATGTCAACAGTACAGAAGGGACTGATATCTCCACTCTATCTTTTTGCTGTAAACTGTATTTGAAGATTTTTTTTAATGAGTCTGTGTTCTTCTTTTATTTAAACCTGTTTCATTTTGGGGGTTTTGAAAAACATGGGAGGACTTAATGGTTTGTTTCTGATAGTGTCTGTAGGATTTTTCAGTTAGATGCCATTCTTTCAGCAATATCTAACGTTATTTCCTAATGAACAAAAAAGACACAGAGGCAAGGATCTCTGCTTTGACTCATTGACTGACTTGAACTTCTAAAGTTCTGACCTTTCTTTGATCCAAAAAATGGTGCAGTTACCAGTCTTTTTAGTCCAAACATTTATAAAGCCAATTTACTACTATGTTTGAACAGCTATACGGAAGTGCCAACTCAGTTATGATTTTGCTAAGAAGAAATACTGGCTAATCCCATTTATTTCAGCATGACTTTTTCTCTCACACACTACGTCTTGTGCTTAGTATCCCCAGACAGAATCAGGGTAGATGTGTTCTAAGTGTTTGTGATTGTTCTCATAGCACTAGAAGAGATACACTGCCCATTGTAGAAAGCGGCATGGGATCCCACCTGATTGTGATCTACTCCTCCTACTTTCTCCCACATGTCAAAATGCTTCATCTGTGTAGGGCAGAGAGTATATCCGTAGAGGTGATCATCGTCTTTCAAAGGGAATGGCTCCCTGAGACCATATATGATTGCTGTACAGATGCCTAATTGGAAGTCGTTTGCCCTCGCTAATTACTTGCTTTGGTGTTTTATCTGTCTGTCTGCAATGTTCGACAGCGTCATCGGGGTATTGTTTTTGCAGCTCCTTCAAATTCCCTTATAAATGATGTCTCAACTTCAAACTGTTTTCCTCGCAGGCAGGTCTACAGAAGTTTACTTGAATCATGGGAACCACAACTAGTCAGCAGGCAAGAGGAAAAGGCCCCTCTATTGGCTCTGTCAAGAAAACTCTGCTCGCAATTAAACTCTGCTTAAGATTTATGGATCCAGTGTAGTGGGCTTGATTGAGCAGCTTATCAGTTTAGGGGCACCTCATTATTTCAATTTTCAAGTGAAATCTGTTTCAGAACAGAGACAACTCAGCAGGACCTTTTATTGAAATATTTGGTCTGCTTAATAACGGGTGGCTACATGTTAATTATCAGGGTGTGGAAGCAGGGCTCATTAACAGGATGAGTAGTCACGTCATCCTAATATTTTTCACATCAGTTCTTTTAAAAAGTCAAATAAGACATGAGCAATAATAGAAAACTTCAGGCAAGCTCTGAACTTTCAAGTGAAATACATATTTTTTTTTCACATCAGAGTAAGAAAAACTTCGGTCTTTAAAGAAAAAAAAAAGAAAAAAAAAGTTCTGTTTCCTTTTAATCCATATGAGGACATTAACACTCCTACCAGTTATATAAATAATAAAAATTAAGTAGCAATTGTTTTACATTTGGAATCAATCTATAAAAACTTAAAAGCATATCTCTGGTTACTTGTTAAGGCAAATACAAGTCAAAGATTAGCCAGTTTGAAAACGTAATCAGATTTGGATGTAAAAAAGGGAAAAAGTGAACATCACTGAAGTAAATCCCTGGTGTTTCTTGAGAGTCTTGTTAAGGTTTTGCAGCCACATTGAGAGGAATATTGGGACGATTTCCTACCAGTAATGGAACTGTGGCACCCCTCACGTACTTGTTAAATCTCATTATTTCTTTTCATCCTCTTGTAACTGTATTAGCTAGTGACCAGTCCTTGTGCAAAATCTAAAGCAGAATTATTTCTATCTAAAAATATGGAGTGGTCCTGTGACTTTTATTCCTTCTTAGTTGCATGTCCTCCACTCAGATGAAGTCATCAGAATTACTCCAATGCAGTAAGGTTGTGATCATTTCATTTCATGACAAATCTCTTCCCCTTCACTTGGCTAATTGTACTTGTCATACTTAAGAATAACATTTTTATCCCTTCTCATAGTTTTAAAAAGGATGCATTTCCTCGTTTTGCCAGTTTTTCACAGACAGGTAACTCCACGTCTTTGCTGCTATGGACTCTAATATCACAAGTCTAACACCAGTCTATAAGTGCTCCAGCTTCCTTTTTTTTTTTATAGGAATGAAGTGAAGTATAAACATTTCCTGCAAAAGTACATATAATAGTGGTTTGTTTGCCAAGTGGTTTTATTTCCCTTCTTGGCTGTGATTCTCAGAAAATGTTTAAACAGTAATGTAAAAATAAATGAATACATTTTCTTCATTACTATTTTCTTTCCCTGCAAGAATATGTGCCTCAGGGACACAAGGGTATAAACCAGATTAATAAGGAAATTTTAGTGGGAGCCCCTTGTTAAATATTGGCAGTACATCACTGTACTGGAGAAAAATGAAAGTTGGTGCCCATGGAGCTATGCCTGATAACTGATTGCAAGACGCCTTCAAGGCTGCAATTTATCTTCAAGAAATGCAATAATTAGATCTGTGTAAGCTTGGGCTGTCTTTATTCAGTAAAAAGGCAGATATGATTTCATTATTCAATTCCTGTGAGGTCATTAGCAAACCTGGAAATCTATTCAGGCTGTCTGGGTTAACTTGGCTTCCAAGAATGAGAAGGAAGAATAAATCTATTTCTAACAGTGTCAGAGAAGAACTGAAGCCCTGCTGTTTATTTGAACAGACTTAGGGAAGAAAACAAAGAAATTCCCTTGGTACTACAATGTCATTATATATGTCAGTGAAGTGCCTACTGTGAAGTGCTGCCCTGTACATGATCACACTGGGTCTGTCTGCCCTCCTAAATCTGAACTCCTCTCCTTCTTGCAAAAATAACTTCCAGAACCTTGCAGGTTCAGTGATATTAACGCATACCTCTTAACTCCTGGGCACCATCAACACCTACACCGGCTAGGTATTTCTAAAGTATAAATGAGTAGCTACCCAATATTTTCCAACCTTTTACTGAGAGAAAACTCTTTCCCCCTGGGGCAGTGGGATAAAATCAGACCAATTTCGGAGGGGGATGTGTGTTTAAGTATACATTTACATGTAAAAGGTTATCATCTATCACCATCTCAAAGTGTTAGCTCCTGTTTCATTGAAACAAGGTGTTACATAAGGCTTAAATCACTTCACTGGCCAGCAAGGAGGAAAATCAATAGGTGTATGTGTGATCTACCCAAACTACTCATTTGAGTGGTATTATACATGGGTAGCACCTAACACCTTCGCCTAGCCAAGTTGTCTTTTTGTATTACACTGTAGTCAGCCAAAGGAGGAGTCTTTTGTTATACCCAGGAATATCTGTTAACACATGATAACAGAAAGCAGGAAGTTAATTCAGGACTGAAACACATCGGGGGAATTAATTATGTACTTAGAGGAGCACCTGTATTTCAGGGAAACTTAACCTAACTGTCTTGATCTCAATTTCAAAATGGCAACAGAGAAACAAGCGTGTTTATATTGAAGGTGCCAGGAGAAGAAATAGAGGAAGAATGGCAGAATGAGGTCCCAGCTGAGTGCAGTAAAGGGCAGAGCAATGGTAATGAAAAAGCAGTTAGAAGAGAAAAAAAATAAAAATAGGAAATGAAAAGCAGGAAGGAAAGCACAAGAATCACATTGGGGTTATCACAGCAGAATCCGATATTTTGTCCCTTCTCTGTTTTTCCTGGAGGCTGCGCAGACAGTGAATAGGTAAGCAGACCATTAATCCCATCTAAAAAATCCATTTGTCAACTGTGAGCAGTAGGAATCTCTTCTATTGTTTATTCAGCTTGCATTATTGGAAGTATTAAAATTTACTTTTAAGTACATCTCAAATAGCTCCTATACCCCTTCTCTACCTATAGGCTTCCAAGTCTTTTATATATATATTTGCATGTATACGTGTGTATAAGTGTAATTAATCCCTAATTGTATTCAGAGTTATTAATAACATTGCTAAGGGGAAATGTTTCCTTTTACCATCCCCTTCCGAGTGCTGTGAAGGCTTTTCATGCCAGCTGTATTGCCAGTGGAAACATTCAGAGGAACCACTTAGGAGGCTGTGAAATAAGTCTGACAACTGCCTCCTTCTCTAAAGAAGTCATGACAACACTGCCGCCCATGGACAGGTGGGTTTGGGCATTGCTGTTTGAACCAGCTCAAAAGCCAGGGGAGGACTGTGCAGAAGACAGTGTGAGGAGTGGTGTTTGCTGAGGCTGGTTTTGATTAGACAGCAACGTCCCATGCTGAAACTCGTCAAAGTTGCCTGTCTTTTGCCTAGGAGCTCGCTCTTGTGCGAACGAACGTGCCAGCTTCTCAGCCTCCTTTCTGGAGCCTTATTTAAATCAGATGTCTGTAATGTAGGTCCTGCAGCTGGCTGCCACAGGGAGAGGGGTAAACAAACAACACAGAGGCATACGTGTGTGGAAACCCCCTTGAAAGGGCAGCAGACTTGGGAAGGAAGTGGGAGACAGTCGAAGTGGGAATTTTGGTGTTCAGACTGGGGAGGGAAGTCCCACTGTGGCAACCTAAGAGGCTCTTGCCCCTAAGCGACCATCTCCTCTCCTATGCCCCTCTCCTCTGCCGTGCTGGTGGTCAGCTGGAGGGGAGCTGTGCTGCTGGTGATTGCAATGCTGTGCACACCACAACCCGGGAAACTGCTCTGTTCCATCACAGCTCATTTATATACACACATAGTTTGTTCCAAATGCTCACTAAGTGTGAGGCTAGGTGCCCCACTGTCCCTCTGAGAGATGCTCTCAGTTTACCCCACACCCATTTGCTGGCCAGCCTGTGAGGGTTCCTATGTATGCTTCAGGAGAAGGTTTCGCTTCCAAACAACTCCCAAAGGGGCTTCCCAGGGGGCAGTTTAGTTATGAAAGTCAGCAAATACCACTCTCCCAGTGCCAGTTAAAAAAAATGAAAACCACATCACTCTCTTACTGACTGCATATGGAGCATAGGTGGCAGGAGACAGGGCTCCCTGGGCATGCAGGGGCTCCCCATCAGGGGTCTTTCAGGCAGTCCCAGCCCCAAGTTTTCAGGCACTTCCCTGGGGAGAGGCTGAGATCAGGATGTCAGCCTATGGGCAAGGAGTCAGGATCAGGGAACTTGGGATAAGACAAAGCCCTGGGACAGCGAGGCTGGGAGCAAGCCCCAGGGCAACCACTCCATGGTGTGTCAGGACCTCCCTCAGCTGCTGAGCCAAACCCCCAGGAGCAGTGATGTGCTCTGGGGCCTGGTGATATTAGACAACAGTTGCTTGTGTAAACCTTTTTGATAGATGTTAGCATTTCCCTTAAGTATGAGAACTCTTCCTATGGAGAGAAACACATCGTGCTGGTGTGTTGGTGGCAGCAGCATGAGGGGAGCTAAGGAGGGCATAAAGCAGCACAGTTGGTCTATATCAAAGAAGTCACTGCAGGGACCCAGATGCAGACGGTAACCACACATCGTCAGAAACACTGCATTTCTGCACTAACCAGCAAATTTTATGTTATGACTGGCCACCGAACAACGAAGTGATCCAACCGTACATTTCTCTTAATTATCACAAGTGCTTACTTTGTACTAAAATGAAATGCCTTCAGGGCTAGATCACAACAGAGAAATGATAAATCTTGTCAGAAACCCCGCTTGCCCTGGCAAGACACAGGCTCTGTGGTTTTGGCTATAACGCATCCACGCTCTTCTCTATGCTGAGGGCATTGCATGTACCCATGGAAGGTTTGGATTTGACTCTCTCCCAGTGCTTGGGAACTTTTTTAACTTTCTCTGTAGAGACTATAAACTGTGCCCTGCTTCATTTGAAGCTTAATTTCCAGGCATAAACTGTAGGCCAAAAGTGGTGCTCTAGTGAGATGGTCTAGTTGTCCGTTATTGTTAACAGTGGATGTCTTTGAGAGGTTGGTGTCTATCCCAGAATGTGGGATGTGGTAGATGTGTGTTCTGTTGTGCCCTGTGGCCCTGACTGCTGCTGGAGGTCCAACTCCAACTCTGCAGCTCCCTCCCATGTGCCTGGGTTTTCCTCCTGGGAAAAAAAAGGCATGAGCAAAGGAGAAATATTTGTGCACAAATCTCATCCTGAAGTAGGTTCAGAGCCCAGCTGGGCTTAGTGGAACTGCTTCCAGCCTGTATGTTTTTGACGTGACCTGTGCCTGAAGCTCAGCACCAAAGAAAATTTCCTAAGCACCAAAAATGTTCCTGGGAAAATAAACTGTGTGGTAGTCTTGATGTCTTCTATTTTTTAGCAAAAAGCTTTTTGGAGGCTTATGTCTCCTTGATATATTAACAGGGGATTTTGTAGTGTCCTTCGAGTTATTTTGGTTTACAGGGTAGAGAACAATGGTGGAATGATAATATCAATTGCTTCCTCATATTGTTTTATTTTTGGTTTTTTTTCCTCTTATGTTTTGGGAAATAGTTGAATTTTATATGAGGCAGCACACTGAATAGTCATCTGTTGTACTGGGTCAGTTCATGTCAGACAAATTACTCTGGGAAACAATTCTCTTCTGACCTTCATTTTTATGTATACTTGTATTAGTCACTTATGTGGATTATGTGGAGTAGTTTCGTAAACATATTTCCACCCTATGCTTTCCTTCACATTTTTTCTGAAGTGCAGTAAAAGGTCAGTGCATCTTTGTATGGTTTTTTTGTTAGCATGTAATGAAGCTAAAAGGTAGATTATGATTTGATGTGAATTTATTGCACATTGCAATATAAGCTGTATTCAAATTACATAATTTTCCCCAGATTTTCTTTTATTACCTACAGTATTTAACTGAGCTTTTTCATTAAATAAGAATAATAATTCCACATTATTTCATAAAATTAGTTGCATTTCATTTATTGGTAAGAAATTCTGGCCGCCAAATTCCAGATGTCAGACCTTATAAGAAGAGAGAGAGCTCCAAAAACACGCCTCCAGGGACTGAATTTTTTTTTTTTTTTTTTTTTTTCAGAGGAATAGTTATTCACTCATCTCAGAAAGCATATGAAGTCACTGTCTAGAATACCATGAGAAGGTACATATCAAAAAGTCAGGACTTCTGGTTATATCCCCCCCCCCCCCCCCACCCACCCCCCCCCCCCCCCCCCACCCGCCACGCCACACTCCCC
>WUAM01000287.1:84462822-84488990 GCA_024336885.1 Actenoides hombroni | reverse complement strand
AGGGGTGCCCAGAGGTGGGGTGCAGTGGGGTGCAGGGGTTCTAGGTGCAGGGATTTTGGGGTACAGGGGTTCCGGGGTGCCCAGCAGTGGGGTGCAGGAGTTTGGGGGTTCTGGGGGCACTGTTTATTCATCCAGATCCACATCTCAGCCATGGTTAAATGGGTCTTTTTTAGTCTTAGGGAAACAACAGATGTTTTTCATCACTGCTACAGCACCAGGAATGTGACCAGGAAAGAAGGTAACGTGGCCAGAGAATTTCTACTCCTCGGTCACCCTGGTTGCTGCAATGGTCCAGGGAATATATAGAGAGTTCCCTGTCCATATGACTGTCACCAGAATTACAGGGGAATTTAAGTGCCTTATCCTAATTCTGCACACCCTCTCTTGTGCTGCTCTGCAAGTATAAAGACCAGAATAAACAATCTGGGACACTGTGTTAAGAAAGTAAATCTCTTAGTGGGGATGTCCCTGGTTAGTCATTTTGTGGTTTGATAACTATTTTCTCCACTAATCTGTCTTCCCTAAATAAACTGAGCTGCTTTGTTGTTTGGATTGAGATAGCCCAGACTTGCTGTGAGTCATTTTTTTCAATTAAGATACATTTATGATTTTCTACATTTGTTAACTGACATATGAAGGCAACTTCCCAGAGGGTCTTTTAGTTCATGTGGAAGGGAGAAAGCAAGAGTACATTTCCTTCAGCATGCTGGGTTTGTTGTGATGGGTTTTTTTGGGGGTTTGGTTTGGGGTTTTTTGAGGGATTTTTTAGTGAGATGTCATTCACAAGAGACTTTACAGAGATTCTCTTTGGCATCGAATGCACTTCTTATTTTTTAAGCAGCAATTTGGCATGTTTTATCAGAGAACATGTATATAGTGCCTTTAGTATGGATTAGGTGAGGAACCATGTAGCGTGGGACATACCTCTTCTCCAAATTGCTACTGAAATTCTGCTTCTGTGGTGCATGTCTGTACTGTGGGCTGTCACAGCCTTTGCTGCTGCTATACAACCAAACACCTTTGCTAATGCTCGTTACCTCAAAACAAATGCAATGAGCAGACTGTGTTCTGTATGTCAATAATTTAAAGTCAAATTGGGTAAAATTGGCTTAAGGAACAGACAAAAGGACAGGAACCAGGGTGGGCATGTGTTTAAGGTATCAGACTGAGGCTCAGAAGATCTGATTTCAGTTTCCAGACCTGCCAAATGCTTTTTGCACAATCTCCAACAAGTTGCTAAATCTTTTGGGGATCACTTCTCCAGCTATAAAGTGGGGGGTAATATCATCTTGCCTTGAAGAATAATTGTGGGGATGAAGTTGTTTGCTAGGGCTAAGGTAAGGTGGCAAGGGCTATTGCTTGCAGCCTGATCTCACAGAAATTACCTCATTGCTCAGTGGTTTTGGTTCCAAATTTGTCAAGTGGGAACAATAACTTTGCTACCTCTTCAGGTCTGTTATGAAACTTACTTCAGTAATATTTGAAAAAACACTTGACTTTACATCCTACCTTCTCTCAAGGGACTCCACAGTAAACCAGAAGCTTCCTTACACTCACCCAAGAGTTTCGTGCTAAAGGGACTTGGCTTTAATATCTAAGCCAGCTAAAACTTTCCAATGTAAACCCTCAAAGAAGGGATCATCTAATGATTACCATCTTCATTTAGATTCCTGTTACTCTTTTGCCTTGTACTTTGTAACTCTGGCTTGTAAGTTCCCTGAGCAATTTTCTCATGTTGAATTTGTTATTCCAAGAGCAGAAGAACTGTATTCATTAAACTCCTGTATAGCAGGAAAAAATGAAGCCAACAACAACTGATAGTCACTGTTTTTCTCTTCAAGACTGCACTTATAGTCTTTGCTGTCATTTGAGCTCTAAATCACTTAAAAAGAAGCAGGAAACTGTTTCCCAATTAAAGAAATAATAAAAAAGATGATGATATCTTTCCCATTGTCTTCAAGTTGGAAGTTTGAAAATTAAGAGGATACAATAGTTTTGAAAGATGCAAAAAGCTGTCTTTGATACATATTGCAGCAATATTTCCTCTGCCAATGTAAATTACACATACATGTATTTGTACACCCTCCCTCTTTCTTAAGTCACATTTTGTTGCATCATTTGGATGTCCAACAGTTCATCCCAAAACCTTCAACCAAATCATAGTAATTTCAAGTGGAATTTGAATTTTATGAGGCAAGATAGGAAGAGTGTGTCCAGCAGGTCCAGGGAGGTTCTCCTCTCCCTCTACTCTGCACTAGTGAGACCACATCTGGAGTATTGTTATCCAGTTTTGGGTTCCCCAGTTCAAGAGGCATAGGGAAATATTAGAGATAGTCCAATGAAGGCTATGAGGATGATTAAGGGACTAGAACATCTCTCTTATGAGGAAAGGCTGAGAGCCCTGGGGCTGTTTAGTCTAGAGAAGACTGAGGGAATCTTATTAATGTTTACAAATATCTGAAGGGTGGGTGTCAAGTAGAAGGGGTCAGTCTATTTTCAGTGATGCCCTGTGATGGGACAAGGGACAACGGTCACAAACTGAAACATAGGAATTTCCACCTCAACATGAGGAAAAGCTTCTTTACTGTGAGAATAACAGAGCCTAGAACAGGCTGCCCAGAGAGTTTGTGGAGTCTCCTTCTCTAGAGGCTTTCAAGACCTGCATGGATCTGTTCCTGTGTGGCCTGCCCTGGGAGATCCTGCTCTGGCAGGGGTGTTGGACTTGATGATCTCCAGAGGTCCCTTCCAACCCTTACCACTCTATGATTCTCACCTTTTTTAGTCTCCTGAAATTCTGAAGCCAGTTGTACTCTTATTGATGGCAATACAGAAATGCAACTTTGACAAAAAACTACCCTTTTTGGCATTTGGGGGGCATTTTTCACAAAAAGATACATAGTTTTGATGGGTTTGTTTTTCTAATCAGAATATGCTCACTGCGTTATTGAAAGAGACAAAATTATTGCATTATGACTACATGATACTTTGCAAAAATAAAAAAGGCAAACAACTTTTATGAGCTGTCTTGGTAGCAGCAAACAGTTGCACACTATATTTTTTTATTAATAGCTGCTTAGAAATTCACTATGCTAAGTTCAGCTAGAAAAACTCTGTGTACCGAGTCTTTGCATCCCTAGGTGGTGCCCAGTTGTGCTGTATTGACCTTTTCTTTCTCAGCAAAACTCCTACAGAGGGAAATCCTGTTGTTTTAGCACAAGGGAGGGTTAACAGAACACACATTTCTTTTCATTTTTCTTTGCATATTTTCTAAGCTCGCTTTCTTATTGGCACCTCTTTTCCTGCATTTTTCAGTTTCTCCAATAAATAAAGATCTGCCCATTGCTGCTTTTAATCTGGTTCATGCGACTGGTCTCCTGAACATGTGATTACTCTGCAGGGGAAGAGGTAGCAAATTTCTTAAAGATTTTTGGAATGCGAGGATGTCAGCCAAGTCTCAGGGAACTTGCTGGGGGTTAACAACAGCCCTAGCTGTGTTTTCAGATAAGATCTAGTTTAGAGGGATTTCCCTTCTAGAGAGCTAAAGAGTTGATCATTAGTCCGACCCTTCTTCAAGGTACATCAGAAAAGCAGAAGAAATTAGCACTTCTCTGTCCCATTTTGAGACTAAAGAACTTGCACAAATTTACAAGGGGAGGCCAGTGTTACTAACAAAAGCCAGCCCTGCACACACTCATAAAGTTTCAAAAATGAAATACTAGTATGAAGGAAGCATTAATCTCAAAAGCAAGTTGAGAAAATTTTTCATGTCTTCAAGAGTAAGAGAGGCAAATGGATAACAAGACTGAAATCTGAGGTGGTTTTAACATGAGCAAAGAAAGACAATGATGCTTCATTGTCCAGCCACCTTTGAAAGGAGAAGGTGTGGAAAAGGAAATCCCCCAAAAGTAGTGGCTTTTTCTTTAAAGACCATAACTAGTTGGTTGAACTGCATATTTTTCAGAGGTATATTTCTCTAGGCAATTGGCACTTAAAATTCAAGGAAGTGTCTAAGATTCTTGTCCTCCTTAGCAAACATTATCAAAAATCTTTACCTCAGTTTAAGTTAAATTCAAGTAGAGAAATAACTGGAAAGTTTGCAGAGGTGTGGAAGTCAGTGAGGTTTCCTTTGCATTTCACTTAAGAATTAACAGATAATTAGTGAAATGGCACACAATTGCTGAGAAAAAGGCGATCTGTATTAAAAAAAACCCCGTCTTCAATTTTTTTGAAAAGATGAAAACAGACGTGAAACAGTCTCAGGTTTCAAAAAATACTGACCAAATTAAATTTTCCCACTACTGAAAAAGCAAAGAGAAAGACTGAATTTGTCAGTCCATGTGAAAACAGACACAAACCATAATGTGATTTCTGTCAGAGATGCATATGGTTTTGGCAGATGAATAGTCACGTATTATACAAATCTGTTTGGCAAATAAAGAGAAGTCCTCACATTGCATCCGCATTACATTATTTCAGTTCTCTTTTACATGCCAAAAATTTACACTGCATTTAGACATCATTTCTTTGCTGTGTACTTCTGACCTCATCACTCTGAAGAGCCAGAACATGACTTTCCTTTCCACAACGTAGCAATAATTCAGGTTGGAGTAGAAGGAGCTGTTTTAAATGGTTGATCTTAATTATCCATATTCCAAAACTGACCTCACCTAGACTGGTTCCTGTGAGTGATCTTAGCTATTCCTTCAAATGTTAATTTATACTCCAGAGTTATTGTGACCCGTTTGCTGAGGCTTTTAGGATAGGCTGAGCAGGACTGGTGAGCCCCTCCCTAGTGCAGCTGGCCCCCAGGGAATGGCTGGTGCATGCCCTAACTCCCTTCAGGCTCTCATACCTCTCTCCCTTGCCACATGTGCTTACCACCTTGTCCCACCACAGAGTTAGAAAGTGGTCAGTGGATACACTTTTGCACAAGAGCTGAGAAATACCCTGGGTCCTACAGTACTGTCCCAGTGCCCAAGAGCTCCAGTAACAGGATCATGCTGCAACAAAAATCCTGGGCTCTTGTTTGAAACCTCACTCTGAAATCAAAAACAGTCATTTGTATAAGTGCTTCGTTTTTTCCTTCAGAAAATATTGTATTTCAGTCCTTTCTAAACCCGCTACTATCTCGGAATGGCAGAATTTTGGCCTAGTTTTAGTTCTACTAACATTAATCAAAGGGGTGTCTCTCCCACTTTTTTCTTCTTAAAATAAATTTTCCTTATAAGAACCAACACTCAACTTTATCCTAAATAAATCCTGTTGAAAATAATGTAGTATGAAGTATTTCAATATATCTTTTGAAGTAGACATTTGACCATAATGCCTTAGTCTTTGGTACATAAAGATGATATCAGCAATATGGAAACAGATCTTTAAATAGCTTTCCAAATAATTTTGCAATACTTTATTAACCAACCCCTTCTCAAGGCCACTATTGCAAACTGCAAGCAGAATCTTACCTTTGCTTTTAAACAATTTCATGTGAGACAAACCACAACTTCTCTTTGCCCAATCATTGCTTATGTAAATGTAGCTTGCTTCCTCAGTTCTTGCCTGGAGAATCAACTTTCATCTCCCCTCTTTTTGAAGCCCTAATACTACTGAGTGTCAGGTTTAGTTATATTCAGATCATTCTGGTTGCTTGTTACTGCCTTGGAAAGCTGGGAGGTAATAATTTAATGGATTACACAAGTTGTGGCAGCATATGTTTTCCTTTCCTTATTTATATATATTTCTCTTCTTTATGTATTCTTAGGGATACTAAAAGCAATGACTCATTTTGGCACTAAAGTTTCCTGAGGCTGCATTTACTCCAGTCATCAAGGGCTGCAGATGACTCCCTATCTTAGTGGCTCACTTCTGTTTCTTTGATGTTCTTTAATATGCGTGACTTCCTTGAGTACATATAATGATAAGATTTAAATAGGCTCTCCTGCTTAAGCAGTAGGTGAAGGAATTAAAAGAACTTATTCTTTGATTATGGCTGATGGTCTGTTGAATTGCAATTCTTCTTCTCTTATTGACGTTCTCATATCTCAGTGGTTAGTTGCCAGCATCCTTGCAATGGAGAGTTTATACTTTGGCCTTTAAGATACCACAGTTATCTGCAGAATAATATTAATACAAAAATCAAAACAACATAACTTCCAAAGCCCTTTCCTTAAGCTCTTTGGGGAGGCAGTACCCAAGTAAGGGTTTCTGTGACTTTGGGTGGATTTAGAAAAGTTAAACTACTAAATAGATCGAATCCCCTTCTAAAATATCTCCTCCAAATTCCAGTGCAGTTAACCAGGAAGAAAATGACCACATCTCTCCTGAGGGTAGCAGCTGCTAGCATTCACAAGCTAGATATTAGTTTTGATGTCATGCCTGATGGGTTTTAACCATCACTACAAATGCACTGTGAAAAACTTGGTGGTTTTTCTGAACAAAGCCCTGCGAAAAACTTGGTGGTTTTTCTGAACAAAGCCCTGCTTGCCCTCTGCCATTCGCTCTGTATTCCAATCCTGCATTGCTACAGATGTTAGGGCAAAATCCTTTCCCCTTCAAATTACGATGATTACAGGCTGAAATCTCTATCTCCTCATTTATCTCCACAGATTATCTGTGCTAGATAATGCTCAAGTAAAATAGTCTAATGAACACCTGATGAGTTTTTAAAGTCAGATTCATTTTTAGAAAGAAAGATACAGTGATTATGAGGTGACAGGGGCACGTTCAACAGACCTTTCATGCTAAAGTCACATGCTGAGGGTTTATGCACAATGCAAATATAAAGCCTGGGGACTTGCAAGAGCATGTATTCGCATATGTGCTCAGCATTTCTTAAAATGAGAGTGAGTTTGCACATAAAAAGTTGGAACACATGGTCAGCAGCTGGAATTTATGAGGATCTCTATTTAACAAAACAGTAGTAACCACTTTGTGCTGCTGCTGCATTCTTTTCTCGATCACAAAATGGTGGCACACCAGAAAAGCTGTGGTCTTAAGTAGAAAAAACATTTCCCAAGGGTTAAGGAGGTGGAGACAACAGAGTAGTAGCAAAGGTATTACCATTTCCTGAAAGTGCTCTTTAAGTTGTTGAGTGGCTTTGTGTTTTGCTTTGTTTTTTTAAATCTTGTGGGTGATAGCTACTGTCCCCACTTGCGGTTGCTCAGACAGGCCTTGAACTCGCCTTCCTCTGAGGTTTACAAGGCTTGGTTGGACAAAGCCACAGCTGACTTGATTTAAGGTTGGTTTTAGTCCTGTCTCAGACAGGAGGTTGGAGTAGATGATGGCCAGCAGTCCCTTCCAACCAACATTTCTATGATTCATGAATTCTGTGCTAAATTTGAAAATATGTATCAAGTAATAAGAAACTTCTTGATACAAAAATTGCAGTCAGGCCTTCTGCCACAGAAAAAAAAAAAAAAGTGTTCCCTGTTTCAAGTAAAACCAGCTAACCAGTGTGCATTTTCCCAGATGCTGCTGAGGCTGCCTTCACAATCACTGCCTTTCCCAATTAATTTCCTTCTGGGAAACCATTTGTTTCAAATTCTACTCCAGCTTGCACCCAGGAGCAACCAAAAATATCCATTTGGAGCTGAAGAGTTAGACCACTTAAAAAAAATGAAGTAAGCAATGCCATCTCTTTTGTGTGCAACAGACATGTATAAACAGTTTGAAAGACATTTGTCATTCTTTCAGTATTGGCCTCATACTAAAGACCAATAAACTTTTAAAGTAATACAGTCATGTGGGCTGCGTTGTTAAGGAAGGCATTTTCTGATTGTGGCAGCAGAGAGGCAAAGAAGGTTGCTTCTTGAGTCTCACACACGTAGATATATTCATGTTTGAAATATTGCATAGGTTTATATTGGAACCCAAGAGAGAAGGCAATATTGAAAAACCCCAATTCTCTAATCCCAATATTATTTTCTGCATACCACATTTTGTTCTGTCTACGTGATCATGTGCAACAGAACATTGTTCACATTTATAAACAGTAGAAGGAAAACATAATGCCAGGTTCTCAAAATAAAAACATGAAAAACAGTGTAAAGGATCTAGTAAGAAAAATAACACAAACGTCTGGATAGGAGAGTAATAATATAGAGCCAACAGTAGTCAATCTGAGAACACCTTTGGAAATTAAAGAATAGATACAAAGGTAGGGTTTAAAAGTTAGGAGTGAATAAATAAAATCAGTTTTTAGGGGGATTGTAGTGCCCCCCCCCCCAGATAAAACCACAGTCATCTGCCAATTTCTGAAGTGATAGCAGATTCTTGAAAGAGCAAGTGTTATCTTACTGTGTGTCTAACATTCAGCCAGACCCAACACCTTAAAGGCTTTCAGAACTAATGATCCCAATTCAAAGCCAGCCATCTATGTTACAGTCAGTTGATGGAAAGAACATAAGGGGAGCATAATGTGATTACAACAGCTCAGGGCAGTACTTGCCCACACTGATTGCATTCTGGGCAAGCCTTAGTCATGGACATATCCCCACCAAAGATTTGCAAAGAGCGAAAATTCCCCCAAACAGTACATTCCTAACAAAAAAAGCCACGAGGAAAAGTGGGAAGCAATAATCTTTACTCGGTACACTTCTTAAAATTTTTCTCTGTGGGAATAGCCTCCCTCTGAGGCTGTTGCTGGTGTATTTTTCATCCCTATTGAGTAGGCTTTTCTGTTTTGTTGGTGTTTTTAGCAAAGATATGACAAATTTGTGTACCAGCAATATAGACTATGCCAACTGGTTGGTTACTATGAGTGAGAACTGGTTACTTAAATGATATTAAGCAGTATTTCTAATCTGCATTAGCCAGGATTTCTGATGGGAGACTCTTTCACTGGAGAAACCTTATCCTGTGACTCCAATATATAGGGCAACTCACAGTTAAGTTGGTTGACTAGAGTTATGGAAATACTGAAAAATATGTTGCAATGTTTAGTGAGCCTCTTACTTCTATTGTGCTTGTTTTCCTTCTCATGTCTGTTTTCCATTAATACACTAAAGAAAGAATTTAGAGACAGAAATGATCACAGAAACCATTTCACCAAACCCTGAAGAATTCATATAAGACACAATTTCTGCCTTTGTGAGTTAGTATTCACAATGAATCTGTCATTTGAAGGGTTTATCCACATTGCAGTGACAGAACTGAATTCAAGTACTGCAGATAGCCAAGATAGATTTAAACCATCTACTTTTGGAGCATGCTGATTTACCTGTTTCTTGGCTATCTAATAGAGTTGAACTAAATGAGATTGAAACCAGATCTACTCTGTATCCTATGCATATTTCAATAATAATAGATATGCATCTATGCAGAGTGTAAGTTGCATATAGGCCTATAAATCTGTGTGTTCTCTGTAAGCAAATGCAACTTTTTCACGAGATGAAAGCAAGAAGCAGCAGAATTGCCTGGGATAGTTATGTTTGCCAGGCCCACAAACTCTTTGACTTTTCCCCAATGAGAAATGGTAACCACAGACACCACACCAACAGGGCACAGCATTAAAGGCCACCACCAAGTCAATTGTCCAATATGCATTGCTGCTTTTCAGTAATATGTCACAACTTGTGCATTCTGTTTAAGATCTAACTGGTGAGTTAAGTGGAAATGGTATTAATTATATGATAGAACTATGTCAACCTTCAAACAGCTGTAGGCTTTTAGTCCAAGAGAAAAAACCATAAAAGCATTGTAAGCACTTTTCCAAAGGGTTGGGGTTAAGATATGACTACATGACCTTTAGTTATCTCATGAGAAAAGCTTCCAAGGAATCCACCTACACCTCTTTTTTACCGCCTCTCTTCTCATATATCTCACTTTCCCACTCCAGAAGACAAAACCGTACATGCCCAGGAAGAAAAGGGAACACAGGGAGTGAATTTGGGTCCAAATCCTTTCCCCTGCCTGCCCTTACCTTTTTTTTTCTTTTCTTTTTTTCTTTTTTTTTTTTTTTTAATAGAAAGTCTGATAAAATCTGCCAAGTTTCTTAAGGTCTTTTCTTAATTCTGGCTCTGTGCAGCTATACAAGCTTCACCTGCTGGTAAACTTGGCTGCAGCGTGTGTGCGTACCCTGACTAAAAAGGATTCCATTTGGCTGATGTTTAGATTTTGTGTTCTCTCTGGGGTTACCCTCATGAAATAATGAGGCTCTTGAGGCCACTGGCACTGGCAGAACCCTATTTTTCTAATAATCTTTCAATCGGGAAGGCAAGTGGTGACAGCCAGGGACACAACCACAAAGATTCTGAATTTGAGGAAAGGAAAGTGCTCTTTTCTCTCCTTTCCTTTTTTTATATCACTGGTGGGCTGCTGTTTCAAGTCAATATTTTGATGATGGCTGTGTGATGATGAAAAACTTGCAACTGTTTTACAAGCAACTGCATTGTTTCAGAACAAGGCACTTGATTTCTTCTCTGGAATTTATTTTTTTTTAGAATCAGTGCTACTTGGTCCAGCATTCAGATACCACCTCAAGTTTAGTTCTGTCCTGATACAGCTGTTAGGAGAATTTTGTTATCACTTGGCTTTTTGTTAAGCTTCTAGACTCGTCTTGTTGCCACTAAGTCAGACATCATAAAAAGAGGATTTATGCACTCATTGTATGAGGCAAGGATCTGAATGAGCTACCAACCCACTCAGGTACACTACTGCTGTTTCTTGTTCTGCCTTCTACCCTCAGTATCTACGTGTCTGAATAGCTCAAAACGTGCAAACCTACGTTAGTGTATTGCATTGCTGACAGAACAAAAAGGCAGTTTTGTGAACGTTCACTCTAACCAAATATGAACAGCATGGCCAGTCACACAGTCAACATCTGCTACAGATAATACATGGAAGTCTAGAGATGAGTTTTCTGAAATATGAGTCAATATTTCATATTTTACTTTAGGCAGGCGTGGTTTGGTGCAATTATTTGTAAAGACGCATGGTTTAAAATTTTTCAAAATGCAGGAATATTTTGCCCTAACTTCTTTATAAAAGTTTTATAAAACACATCTTGGTCACATGCTTGCTAACACTTTTTGTATGATGTTTCTTCAAAATAATATTACTGTCTTTCATGCTGTTGGAGACTTTTAGTACTGTCCCAGATTTATCCATTTCACTTTTTATCTTTCCATGAAAAAAACCCTCTACCAGCTTTGATGCATCTGTGGTCAAATCTCTGAAGCTTTCCATTAAAAATAATACAAAAATCACTTGTATTGCTCAGAGGAACTACTGGTTTCAAGGAATTGTATAATAACCTATCATTCAATAGAATCATTTAGAAGATGCTAGAATTCAGCAGGGATTTTTTTAAGGGGAGCTGTTCTTAGCTTCCATTAGGAATAAATGGTAAAAAAAAAAAAAAGAATATATCTGTTATTTCTAATAATTTTCTGGCTTCTAGTGAAAACTCTATGGACAACTTGTCTGGAATGAAATTAGACTTAGGAAAGAAAGGTTTCAACCGCAAAAAATGTACGTATTAAGGATGTGAGTTACTTACCTATGCAAAGCAAAACCAAAATATTCTCCCCTCTGTGATACCAAGCTGGTATGGACTTTTAGGGAAGTAATTCAAGTAATGTCTTTTCCCTCTTACTGAACAGGAAGAATTCACTTGGATAAACTAGTAAAGACTCATTTAAAAGCAATGACACCTGACAGGATCTCACCCAACTCTTCATGTTCAGAGAGGTTTCAAACATTTTTTTTTCTGTATCCTCCCTGAAAGTCTCATAGTTTAAGGCCTCTTGATAGGTAACCTTATTAGGTAACTCTTGATAGGTAACCTTGCCTTGAATCCCATAGCCAGCTCAAAGTAACCTTCTAATTATACAGCTACATCCATTATGTAACATGTAAAAAATGCTGAATCTACTTTCCTTGTACATCTCAAGAATTATCAGCATCTGCAGATAAATGTGGGTAGCAGGTCTTGTATTCCCCATATTCTGAGTTAAAAACAGTTCTAAGTAAACCACAATGATTTAATACTCTGTGCATTCAATAATTTAAATTATTGTGCAGATTCAAAGCCAGAATTCATGGAAAGTATGTGTAGAGTCCATTTCCATTTCACTTCTCTGATCTGCTCTTTCTCATTGAAAAACTCCCAGGGGTTGTGACTTCTTTTCTCTTACTGTAATTCATAGATACAGTTTGAAGTTGACAGATGTAGAGCTTTTGATCATGGCTAAAAAAATAAATTAAAAAAAAAACCAAAAAAACATGAAATGAAGGAGTACGTTTCTCCATGGAGGATAAAATGCCATTTGAGGCTTTAACTCCTGGTAATTATAACATGGTTTAGTTATGATATCCAACAATAGATTTTTAATGTCTTTAACAGAGCATAAATTATTTCTTTTTCCACAGCTTCCCAAATTTTCATATTTGCTATGCTTTTGGACCATGAATTGATGTCTGTGTATCATTTACCTTATCTTACAGAAATTTAGAGCAGACCAAAGCTTGACAAAGATAGCCATATTTGATTAACAGTTCGGATTCTTTGTTGGTGGTGTATTTTTCTCTCTTTTGTATTTTTCCTTTATTCCTGCTTTAGAATAAAAGAAGCAGAGATTATCTTGTGAAGTTGATCTGGAGAGATTATGAAAGAAGAACTGAAACCTGATGAGATAGAGTTCAAAAAATTACAGTGATACGAATGGCCTCTGACTTTGAGACTTTCTATTTCTAGCAAGGCAGGGAGATTTGTGGTTTGTTTTGTTGTGTTTGTTTGTTTGTTTGTTTTTTAATATTCTACATTAAAAAGCTACTGAACCAATTCAAACAAGACCAAGAATTCCGGAACATGCAGTCTGACAAAAAAAATTTGGGGTGCTGGTGGTTTGTGTTTTTCAGGTTTTTTTTACTACTCAGTAGGGATGAGCAAAAAACATAAGCTGTTTATTCTACCTTCAGCTCTTGACATTTGCATTCAAATGAAACAAAACTCAGACTGAATTACTTCCTGATCTGGATTTGCCAGATTCAAATCCAACCAAAAAAAGCTATAAACTCCAGATTACTTCACTGCTATTAGGCTGCTACTTTTCAACATGCATATCACATGTTCTACCTTTTTGAGATATGTGGCAGCAGTAAGTCAACTACTCAAGATCAGAATCAATTTGAACCTTTGTGTGCTTTATTGATAGACTATTGATAGCAGCTGGCAGATTAGGGCTCTTTAAGTGTCACAATAGTAAAAACCCTTCAGTTTAAAATTGGGAAAAGTGAATGCTTTTCATCTGTCTCTCTCTTCTGCTGTATCTAAAGAGAGGCATTTTATTTTCCATGGAGAAAAGTACTCTTTAAATTTCTTTCATTTGCAAAACTGGGTTTACATGCTGTTTGAATAGAATGCAGAGCATAGTGTCCAACATCTATTTCAGTTGCTAAATGTAGAAGCAGACCCAAAGAAGGATTAGACCAGCTTAGTGCAGGCAAGTCCTCTTCTAATGACAGTGTGTGTGGCAGGGCTGCCCTGGAGCGGGACAGAAACCTGGGCTCCACAGCAGCTTACGTGTCAAAGCTTCTTGGAAACAGAACTTGAGCTTTCTTACAACTTCAGGAGACAGAGCACAATGAAATAATTTACCTAGAAATACATGTTAATCTTTATACTTCATGCTTATTTGAGATCTGCCACTCTTTTGCTTTGGCTTGGGTTTTTTATCTTATTTTATGTGTCAACCACAAATACTTAATACTTTGCTTAGAAATCAGCTGTGCCTATTTAAGCATATATATATTCTTCCTCTCTTATTATTGTTGTATGAGAAAATGAACTTGTTCTTGAACCAAAGAAACACCTTAAAAGATGAAACAGAAATAAGGAAATTCATTTGTTGTGTTTCTTGAGGAAGATGTGTTTTCTGTAACTTCTGTTTTCCATTAATTTGTATCCATAACAGCATCATCTACCATCAAAGATGACAAGACATATATTAACAGCAGCCAAAGGAAACTGGCACAAGTATTAGTTACACACTTGCAGACTCTTAAGAACCTCCAAAATCAATTCAAATCAGTACGATTTTGCGAAGCACATCAGTGGTTTTTTAATTAATTGCATAATTGATAATATATCTGAGCTGATGGTCTACAGAGAAAGTAAAATGATTCTCATAGGAAAAATGAGCAGAATTCTTGAAAATAAGAAAGAGAAATATGCAAAAGCCTAACAAGATATACACAATATTGCTGTTTCTGTTTAGTCTGCAGCATTAACGTTTGTTGGCTTCCACAAAAACAAACACATGTGGTGGAGGAGTTTCTCATTTCAGCCTTGTTTCATGGGGAAATGAAGCTTGTAGGATGAAGCTTCCTGTTTGTCTGCCTTGTCACCAATCACCTAATTTTAACCAAATGTGTTTAAATGTGATGGATAGTCCTCTCAAAGGTATTCTGTTCCCATAAATTTCATAGTCAGGAGCAGCTGAGCAGAGGAGATGGATGTTTTGTTCAGAGGATCTCTTCAGAGAGTAAGCATCCACATGGGCAACCACGTATCTGACACCAGGGAATACACAGGGAGTTCACCCTCAAGATACAAATCTCCAGCAGAAGAAGTTCTCAGAGTGGCATGTTTCTGATAGGCAAAATATGTTGATTTAGGTTTTAAGCAAATCATCAAGCACCTCTTTCCCACTATCGATCAATTTTAAACAGTATACATTATTTTTTGGGCAGTTTTATATGCTGAACTACTGTTGGAACTGGCCTAACATATCTAATATTTCCATACAGAAACAAAATAAGTGATTTAGGGATGAGATAATTTTTACTCACAATGAATAAATGCAGAAAATAAAGTATAAGGAGGAAAACAAACCTAGTTTTTAAGGGTATCAGACATATTAAAGATCCCATACCTTCATTCACATGTGTCCTTCAGTAGGCATCAATTGCCACAGGCTCCCATACTGTCAAGCCTGGGTCCTTTTTCTGTGAAAAGCAAATTTTCATAGCATTCTCTGTGTAAAACACAGCTCAATTACCTAGGTACAAAATTGCTAGGGGAGATACTCAAAAGTGTTTGGAAGCCTCCTGAAGTAAATGGATAGATTTGTACTATTCCTTGAGTGTGACTTGAAATCCACACTTGCTTCATGGTCAGACTGTTTGGATTAGAGCTTTTAGATGTATTCTAGACTGTGCCAGAGGAGAAAGTGTTGTCATGTGCTAGGCCTCAGCATGGTCCTTTGCATATTTATTTCACACAGTGCAAAGAATCCAAAGAAACCAGTTCTTTGCTATGTATCTCACATTGCCATGTGATGATGTCATTTGACCAATTTCCAGCAGACAAGTCAGCAGATGCCTTCTCAACCCTCCACCCCAAAGCAGGAAAGCACACGGTAGCCCCGCAGTTAAGATGTTTCATAACCACCTTTGCGCACATACGCTGCGCTTCAGTTTGCTTCCTGATCAGTTCACTGACAGAGAATAGAGATACAATCTCTCCTGTGGCTCTTTGCACACAGATTGATCCAAGGTACCCCACTGAAACCCAGCTGGAGATCAGATGCTTGAGGATTTGTGGACACAGACTGTAAACTGCAACATGATCTCTTCAGAGCCCTTCCTCTTCAAATGATTTGTGTTGGCATTGGAGAGAAAGTATCCAGCAAAAAACATCTCCATGTGCTGTAACGGTGCTGTTACCAATCCAGTTGTCAATAATTATGAACATGGTTTAGTGGTGACTTGGAGGTGCTGTGTTAATGGTTGGACTCAATGATCTTAGAGGCCATTTCCAACCAAAATGTTTCTATGATTCTAGGAACACCGTTGAATAAAACCATGATAGAAACGTCTTACAAAGTCATGTTATAAGTTGATAACCTTGATTTGCTTAGTGTTTTAGTGTATTCAAAGCAGTGTTTCAAAAGTTTCAAAAGAGTTTTCACTTACTATTCATTTGCAATATTTTTTTCAAATGTAACTTTGTTTCCAGATCATAAAACAGCAGCAAAATTTTAGGGTTTATGACAAAGAACATTACTACAGGAATTTGTATAGAAAAAATAACTAGTTAGATGATTGAACTAATAATCAACTACAAAATATGTGTTTAATGCATGCACAAGAAATGTGTGCTAAGTTCTAAAAGGAATACATTCTGTGGTCTTCAGGAATTTTGTTAAACTTCTGTGCTTTTATGTATGTCTTAATCCTTTCCCCAGCAAAGTTTATGTCAATATTTCTGCTGACATCAGCAGGAAACGATCAGAACAAATTAGTAAAGCTGATGATTTGTTTATCTTTAAATTGGCAGCTTTTAAAATATATAGTGTTTTAATATAATGAGCTTCCCGAGTTTTCCCTCAAGATTATATTTCATACATAATCCAATTAATACAAGTAACATTAAAAACAACACTTTATATTTCAATGATCATCTTTTCTGGCATTTTAATTTTAAAGGCTTTAAAGCTTTCTTATTTCACTAATGTGGGATTTACATTTTTAAAGTATTCAGTCTCACCCTCTATTTTACAATTTTCCATGGAAACTTTCTCTGAAACTCCAACTGCAAGACTGTTCAGGGAAATTCTTATTCTAAGGAGTTATTTTAGCTGTTTTGCCAGTATTGTTGTAGAATTACAATAGAGAGCAAGCACTACAAATACATAAGTGAAATTGGAGAGCTATGCTGCTGCTTCTAGGACAAGATGTCGATGTGTACATACATCTTTCCAAGTTCCAATACACACATTTAAATCTTGAAAATGTTTCTATTTCCAATGATAGGAATTTTTTTTTTCTCCACCTGTATCTTTTCCTTGTACTTCCTTCAGGTGTTGCTGACTTTCTCCTCTACCTTCCAAAACACACATAAGCTATCTGTAAGCTTTTGACTATGTAGCTAATTCCACTATGAGGTGGAACAATACTTTTAAAATTTAAAATAAAAATGGCCTAAGTTAAAATATACTTTCCTTTGAACAGTTTGGAAATGGTCCAAGGTTCAAAGAGGCTATTTTGAATGGCACTGTGCGCATAAGGCTGGTTATCACGTTGACACTCTTATCTGTGATTGGTAACTCATGTATGAGCGCATACTCCAACAAATATAGAGAGTGTATTATGGACTCCACTGATTTCATTCCTAGAAAAATAAACTGTTAGATCTTTGTTTTCATTTCTATGTTTTTTCCCTAGCTTTTTTTTGTCCTATATGATCTCCAAAAAGTCCATGCATATGGGAGGTGTACGCTCCTGCTGCTTTACAGCAAGGCTTCCCAGTGGCATGGACAGCAGTAATTAGCCAGAGAAACAATGGTCACATTATAACACAGACGTTTTTCTCAGGAGGGTTTTTTCAGTATAAAAGCTCAGACAGAGCTGTTTGTTACATACGCTGCTTTATCAAACGGTTTATTCAGTCCCTGCAATCTGCTTTGCTTTTAAACAGTTTTTTAGAGTACTTGGGACATTCTGTATGTTTGATAAATGGTGTCATTTTATGCATTTTTACAATATGAGTAACGCTCCCTAACTCTTGAAAATAAGCTTGAAATTGAAAGAATTCTGGAAATTAATAACCCAATTCAGCTTCACATTTTACCACAGGGTGAGCTCACTCTTTGAATAATGAACAAGTTAACCTGTGCAAGCCATAAAATTCCTCCAAGCCTAACAACGTCCATCAAAATTCTTCCAGTTGAGATGTTCATGACTTGTATTTTAATGGATTTCCAACTCTGTTTAATGTTAGGGTTCTGTTTTGTCTCCTCTTTTGGTCTTTCCTCCTCTCCGTTCTTGCTATTCCTAGTGCAGTGTTAGACCAAATGGCTCTTAATTTTTCTTGACCTAATTTAGGTTTGATTAGCATGTAGAAAATGATAGCAGAAATTTAAATATTTAATTTTCCTCTTTCCTTAAATTAGTCACAGCCATAGGTGACTTAAATTTACTTCCTTTCCCTCAAACTTTGAGTGAAACAGACTAAATGGATTATGATTATGACAAACTACTGACTTTTATTAAACTCCCTCTCTCTTTCTGAGTAGATGTATATATCAGAGCTGTTTCAAGTTTTGGCAGTTTCATTTTGCTGAAGTTTGTGCCAATATTTCCTTCAGTTTTAGTCCAGATGGGTTCACACCCCTAAATTTAACTCTGACTCTCAGGACTGAGCAAACTCAAGACTCTCAACTGAAATTTAAGGAAAATGACCTGCACTTGTGAGACATATGAAACCACTTAAATCCAAAGCTTGAGTTGCCCCACGTTCATTTGAAATTTAGGCCAAAGTTACGTATTAAAGCCACAGAGCTTACCTGTCTTTTGTCAGATTGACCCAAGTTTCAACTAAAATCCAGATCCATTTTCCCTGCAAGTACTGAAAATTTTGCCTGTGCTAACATCACAGCCTATACGCATTCTTTAGCACCATAATGGAGAAATTCGAATCCCTTGTTTGCTAGATAGCCAAAGGAACAATGTTGAGGGGAGGTTACTCTCAGCTTCCTGTTGAAAATTATGAAATGAAAGCCCAGCTCAAATCAGAAAATTTTCACTGAAACAAGAGGCTTAAGCCATACCGAAAGAAAAATCATGAAATGTTTTCCCCAGCTTGCTGTTTTAACTCTGAACAGTAAGTTGGCTCATTTGGAATGTAATGTGATTTAGGAAAATACATATTGAACTTGTAATCTCAATGAGAACAAATCTCATTATCAAGCACTTCTGCTTTGGTATCTCTTGCTTTTCCCAGGTCTGGCTATAGAGAGACTTATACACACTCTCTTTCTCCCACCATAACTGAACTGAGTGAATAAGAGAAGGATGAATCAGTACATCTGGCCACTGACACCGTGAGTTTCATCCTACAATTGATATTCCTTCCCAGAGGATGCTTGTGTTATCATGAATAAGTACACCCTTTGGAGCCTATTCTAAAATTTGAGTTAATATCTTTCTTCACCAGAGAATTCACTAGTAGCACGTGTTCACATTAAGAAAGATGAGAGAGTTGTCTTCAGAAGCTCTAACTCAAAATGTCTCTGGACAAGGACTAGTAAACTACCCCACAAGGCACACATTAATCTTGCAGAAATCCCCTGAAATGAATTGTTAAGCACTTTGAAGGACTGCTTCATGAGAGGTGGGAACTTGCCCCCTTTCCTCAGGACACGGATCTTGACCTAGAAAGCTATATGACTTCAAAAAATAAATTATAGGTAGGAAGTTCTACTTTCATTTCAGTAAATAATTTTCATATGTCTGCCACTACTGGCACTTGGGGGCCCTGCAGAACAAGTTTGTGCTTCGTCAGCTCCTCTTCCAAGTCCTAACATTATTTGTCTATGCCTCAGTTCCTAACTACCAGCTCAGAAAAGTAAAGCTTTCCCAATGGGCACAGTGAGCAGACAGAAAAAAATTAATCCATGTTCTTCTAGAAGAGCAGAGCTCTACACACACACATATATATATCTTGGTGTACACCCATGCACAGAAGGAGAGGTTAAACCATTGGGAGAAGCAAGAAAGATCTACTGCTCTCCTCACTGACCGTATCACATGCATGAGTGAGGAGAAAGTGGATTTTCTTGTCTGTAATTACTTCATACATCCACCTCCCACCACACATACTGCAGCCACTGATCCTGTATGTGTCCAAGAATATCTTGGAAAAATATATTCTGACAATCAAATTAAGTTAAGGCTAGATGCCTGAAAAAATAGGTTTTTGTGGTGGATTCTTGGGTAATACTCAGGTGGTCAGTGCATAAATCAAGCAGGAGACTTTGCAGGACTGACAGGTAAGGTACACTTAAATTTTCTTACACTGATGCTTTTGCAGGACTGTTTTGCCATGCATCTGATTTTCCAGTTAACTCTAAAATTTCCTAAGAGCGAAAACAGGGGCACAGAAAACTGTGGGGTGGCTAGAGCACACATTTCTGCTGCTCTAAGACTGACCACCATGAGCATTCTTAGAGTTAGGTATATTTATGCTCATGCTAGAGAACTGAAGTAACAAGTATATCATGAGGTTTCACAAATCTCAAAGGATGCCTATGTTGTGTAAGAGTTTGTTATAAAACTCTGTGCTGATGAATAAAGCATGTCAGTGTTACAAAAGGTAATTCCACAGACTTAACCTAAAGAGAAACAATGGCATTCCTCACTCATTTCCTCTTCAAGCTGCAGTTGTGCAGCTACATCATTGTTATGAATGTCCTCTTCACAATTCCTGTGCAATAGTAAAATCATGAAAAATATGGTTCATCCTTGGCATTGTTCAGCCTGGAGAAGAGAAGGCGCTGGGGAGACATTATTGTAACCTTTCAGTACTCAAAGGGGGCCTGTAAAAAAGATGGGAACTGACTTTTTAGCAGGGTCTATTGCAACAGGACAAGGAGTGATGGGTTTAAACTAAAAGGTGGTAGATTTAGACTAGATATAAAGAGGATTTTTTTACCCTAAGAGTGGTGAAACACTGACACAAGTTGTTCAGAGAGGTGGTAGAAGCCCCGTCTCTGGAAACATTCAAGGCTAGGTTGAACATGACTCTGAGCAACATAATCTAGTTGAAGCTCTCCCTGCTCCCTGCAGGGGATATGGACTAGAAGGTCTTTAAAAGTCCCTTTCAACCCAAAGCATTCTAGGATTCTACAGTCTTCTGCTTGGTAAAAATGGATCTTTACGCTCCTTACCAGACCACCTATTGATGTGACAGCTATTTATGGCTAATTTCTGGTGGAGTTTTAGACTGTCTTCCTCCGTGTCTAAAGGGGTAGCTATTCAGAAAGAGTTATTCATGCTAAAGCTATTGAATGTTTGCTGTACTGCCTGGCCCCAGAGAACACGCTGGGAAGTACTGTATCTATTAAATGTTTCTGAGATCTGGGGTGAGATAATGGCTCCAGTAAATCAATGGCAATTTTCCCAGTGCATTTGTGGGGCCAGGGTTCCACACCTTCAGTTTTTCACAGAACATTCAGACCTGATCATGTAAGATTTGAACAGTGCTTGAACTGAAATAAGATCTGCCTGTGGCAGCTTTAATGCACATAATACCTTAGTATCATTTTGCCTAATTCTGGCTATTATATAAAGTTTGTGGACAGATAATCTGTAACCACTAAATTCTGCGTTCCTTTATAGTTTAGTGCACTCTGGGACTCTGTTAAGCACATGAAATTGACTGCTCTGGGACCGAGATAGATTCCGTGTTGTACCTGCATGTGCTGTGTGCTAATTAGAGAATAGAACACCTCCTTGGTAATTCCTTTCACTGTTGAGAATGTTGATTTTGTGTCATCGGAGAGCCTCAGAAGAGTTCTGAACACTGCTATCTCATGAGAGGCTGACTGGGGTTTAGGACACTTTAAAGATGAGTTGGCTTCAGGCCCTAGAACAACTATAATAATTTTCCAAAGCTCTGTACTGCTTCCTTTTTTTTTTTTTTTTTTTTCTTTCTTTGAATGCTTGAAAACAGATTCAGTCCAAAAGCACATTCTTAGCTCTAGCTACACATCAGCTATGTTTATATGGACAAACTGTACAGTTCTCAAACTCCTTTATGGTTTTCAAGTGGCTTTCATGTACATCTACACCACTGTGTATGAAGTCCAGGCAATTTTCTTGTGCAGAGAGCAATTTTGTGTCTAATCTACATGGATGGGAGCCCTTCACAGCATGTCCTTCAGTGAGCTAGTTATGAGGATTTGTTTGTTTGTTTTGATATAAAATGAATTTTTCTTTTTTTTTTTTTGGTTTCCCCCCCCCCCTACATATTTTATTAAGGTGAGTTGTTGGGGCACACTAATGAATGTGCAGGTAGGACTTCTGCCAGCAACCTGACTAGTTTATCAAGGCTGGAAGATTTTTTGCCAACCTTTTTAGCAGCCTAACAACAAATGAACAGCAAGTTGTTAACTCTGTATTAGACACCTTACACATTTGGACAGGGAGAAGAAAGGTTTAGAACCTGGTAACTTATGCGAATTGAGTGCACAGCCCCTCCACGTAGTTTTTAAATGACTTTTTCCCCTTGATGTAAGGTTGTTTAAGAGGCTTTTTCAAGTTTGGAAGTAAGCTACTGCCCCATCAATGCCCTAGGAAGTAACACATGGAAAGTGGTGATAGCCACAATGATTAAAAGGACCGACAGAGTTAGGTAATAAAGTTAACATATTGGCTTTCAAGAGTGTTTGAGTCACAGAGGGCCTTCTGATATTAGCTTCAGAAAAAAATGTTATCAATATAATTTGATAGAATTATCCAAATATGTCTACTGTACCTGTATGCCTCCAGTTACTGCAGTCTCACAGCCTCAGTGCAGTGGTCTCTGACATACACACGAGAAAGAGTCTCAGAAGCGGACCAGCTTATGGCAGCTCAGAGATGAGTACTTGCTCATTTAATCCACTTATACAAGGCCAAATTTAGCATGACTACGGGGTTGAAGAACATGTTCATGTGGTCTAAACTCAACTAAATACTCCAGCCTTTCTTTATCGGTTGGCTTTCTGAGAGAAGGAAGTGATCAAAGAACAAGACAAATTAGACCTGGGTTTGATTCCTTGTTCTGCTAATGAGCCCTACCCTTAGGATACGTGTTCATTGCATAGTTCATTCATCTGAAACCATCATCTTCCAGGCCTGAAGGATGCATCACACATGCCTTGTACCAGAGCAATCTCTTGTGTCCTGAGGCAGTATGACCACTTCTTCTCTGTGAAGTCTGACTTCTAAATGGCATGATGTAATTTGTTTCATTTTTATAATCCAGAGTGTTAGTGAACTGTAAAACCATGCTCAGCATCAGTGTTAGTTAACCTATTCTTCTCACAGTAGTGTGCTCCATAAGCCTCCAAAGGTGGTCTTTATAGTGACAAGCAAGAGACAATAAAAATTCAAGTGCTATAAGCACACATTTATGTCCACAGATCAGGTTGGTTGAGTACCTGTAGGCTTAGTCAGGAGCCAGGTCCTAATGGCTTTGAGGCTTATCTAAGATTTTGGTAACTGCATTTGTGACAGTTTGAGAAAATGTTCAGTGTTTTTGCTAAGTGCATTATGTATTCATCCCCGCAATCCTCTAGGTCATCCACTAAGCAGAAGTAGTACACTGTAATATTATCTGCACTATTTTCCCCAAAGAGATTAGAGTTCTTTGAGTGAAAAAAGGTTGGGAAAGGCTATTTTATATAATAGTTATGTAGTCAAATTCTTGTTAATGCTGAAGACACTTTTCCTCTATATAATCCAAGAGGAATAAAATAATTTTACAGCTGTATGAGACAAGAAATATGATTTAAAAGACTTTTCCGAGTATTACAAGAACTTCTGGAGAAGTTAAAAAAAGACATAGAGAAATGTGTCTTAAGAGTCCTTCACATAAGTATTTTGCCTTAAATTTCAGTCACAAGATTAATCGTCTCCAGTCTCCAGCCTTACATCCAGTGCATCGGAAAACAGTCCAGAAGCAAACTCAGCACTTTCTTGCCTTCTTAGTGGAGCATTAATCTGTAATTTTTGTGATTTAATAACATACTTAAAGAAGTTTTCTTGGCTAAAATCTGATACATACTGCTGGTGACCTCCAGTGCCCTTCCTTTCTCCAAACCAAAGGCCTTAATTGTTCATCCTCTATTATGTACAGAGAGGCCACTCAAAAGGATGAAATCCAATATAAATAAATGTCATTTAATGATGAGGTCAACTTTGAATTTAATATTTATTTTACCCAGATGCCTGAAATGAGTGGCTAGACTACATTTCAAGATTGAGGGAAAACTTAATAGCTATTTACCAGTGACTGGAAGGAGTGACATGTGGCAAGCATCACTTTAGGGAGTCTACTCTAGCTTCAAACTCTTCAGGCCTTATGTTGTTGTCTATCAGGCTGAGAATTTCAAGCCTAACAAAGTAGGTATCTGATAACTGAAAACAGTAGATCACGATAAACAAGATCTGAGCCACACATGTATATTTGGATTCTGCAAGATTCTAGGCTTACCAGGTCTCTTATCTGCTCTTAATAATGTCAATGGGATATATGCTGACAGTTTTGGTGGGAATGGACTCGGGTTCACACTGCATCTACTCTTAAGTGAACTCATTTAACATGAAGATCACATTCACTATAGGGCTTTAAATCCTCCTCCCTCACATTTTTACATAAGGTACAACTAAATAAAATTCAGATGTTCTGAAGAGCTATACTAAGTGTAAAACCAACTGACCATCCAGCTGTGTGAGACTTAAATGCCAGTCAAACTAGATTTGTATAGTGGCTGGGTTTTTTTTGTCTTCATTTTGTCATTAGTTTCCCTTGCATTTCTGGTAAATATAAAAAAATCCTTTCTTGTTCATAAACTATGTCAGAAATCCTATTAAAATCTAATTTACTTCATGCTACTTATGACATGTTTACTTTCTCTAATTCACTTGGCTTTAGTACTCAGGAAAGTACTCTAGTAAAGTTCATTTTGTTTTATTTTCAGTTCTTGATGTAGATATTTCATTCCAAAACTTCAGTGAAATGTTTATAGAAAATAAGAAAAAAGAAACAACTTTGGATTAAAATGTTAAATGTATCATTTTATATAAAATACAATGGATAATTTCAGGTACACAGGTAATATCCCTTTACAAATCTTTGTATTGTGGTCCTGTGTTAGGACCTGAGACTATCCTTTTCAGGTGGCTGGAATATTACATCTTCACAAATGGCCTATTTAAGCATGTGAACATCCTCAGGACACTGTGCTTACTCAGAATTGTCCTTTCCCTTTAGCTTTCTAGATGACCTCTGTGATATCTCCCAAGGCAAATGGAACATTTCTGTAACTATCTCCTTATCCCAGTTCACCTGAGGAGAAACTGCCAGTGCTTATATATCTGTCACATATCCAGCAAATACCTTGTTTGATATTTTTTAGATAGAATATCTTGGCAAATAGATGACTAAATGAAATGTATTTTAAGTGCTAGTGAAGCACTATAAAGAGTCAAAATGTTTTCCACAAGAGGAAAGTTGCTGAACTCTAGCCTACTTTGACCAATTGGCTTCCAGTATGATATTAATTATTCCAACTGAGTTTAGATATTCCACAGCATATAGTGTTGATGTACATAATATTAGGGACCCTAGTCACACCTGAAATCCCTGTGAGTTCCTCTTTTCCCACATGGTGTTGAACTCTAATAATCAGGGTCTTGATATTTCAGAATAGGCATTTCAGAGCATATGCCCTAAATTATCCTCTCTGACATTCTTATTTCTGTGTGTCCAGTTTCTGAGAGCAAATTTGGAATAATGGGTCCTGTGAGAATAAATATGCTGTGAAGCAATGACTAGTGCCATGATATAAATTCTGAGGAAGTAAAGCATTCTCTTAACTGTGTTTAAATAGCACTTGGGGGGGGGGGATATATTACACATTAAACAAAGTGCATGCAGCGAAATACTGAACTTGCTAATCTGCCAGAGTTCCTGTGATTCAGTGAGGTCTGAGGAAAAATAAAAATAACCCAGTAAGCAATAGGACTACCACAGCGTACAAGGGGTGTGATGTGGAGTTGTACAGAGAATCTCCTTTTTGGCATTTCCTATATTCTGAGTGCTTGACTTAGACTGCTATTGTTCTTCTCACTTTATTTAAAAACAGTAGTGTATCCACATGTCCTGTGTATAAAATATTACTACACACGGAGGGCTGTTTTAACAGGGCTTTCTCGTGAGAACAAATCCTCCTAATTGTCATATGGGGAACTAGATGAGAAATCTCAGTGCTCTTAAAGCCATTTCAGGTTTGCTACTGATTTCTACAGTGGATCAGAATTTCACCTCCAATATTGCTAAAGGTCAAAATACAGCTGAAGGAACTGAAAGCAAACGGTAGTAAAACATCAGCAGTAAACCTGTCTCACAAAATACTCATGGTTTTACAAGGATGTAGTTAATACATTAAGTTGTTGTTACCTAATTAGGTGACTTTTATTGTGTCATCAAACAGAAAACTGATACCAAATGGCATGTTCATATGAACGAAGGAAAGAATGGAGACAATGTTAGCAGCCTGAAGCATAATTTCAGCATGGGAGCAAAGAATTTCTGAAGGAGAACATATTATATGGAGGAAATAATTAGTGACTAATAGAATTAGAACAGAATCGTAGAATTATTATTATAGAATTTACATATA
>WUAM01000287.1:84406820-84456718 GCA_024336885.1 Actenoides hombroni | reverse complement strand
CCCACTCCAGGAAAAAACTTCCAAGAGGATTTGCCAAGAGCAGATAAAATACTACTCCCAGCCCTTTTCCCTCTCTATTCCTACTCTCCCCATAGGGCAGGGCTCAAGACGAGCCCACAGCACCTCTAGCAATAGCACAACCCCCACAACCTACCAAGCCGCTCTACCTGTGTTGGAGGCACCACTTTCCCTGCTCCAGCCACCCTGAGCCACACGGGGCAGCAAGGGGCCAGAGCCGTACCCGGCAGCATGGGGCACAGAGACTCCTAACCTGGCCCAGCCCGCCCCCTATATAGGGGCAGGACCCTCTCCTGCGCCCTCTCCCATTGGCTGGCTTCTTCATCCCAGCTGCGGCCCGTACCAGCTGACTGGGCCAGCAGCTGCTGGTGACAGGTAATCAGGGCCCAAGCCAGGACAGGCTGCAGTGGGCATACAGCAGATGCCCACCTACCCAAGAGTCAGGCCGCTGGAGAACGCCCGACCGACCGGCGGGTGGATCGGGCTGCCGAGGCTGGAACGGCTCGGGGCATCCGGCCCGGCAGTGGAAGGGGGGGTGATTTGCGGCCTGGCGGCCCCTGACGCCTCCGGGCATCGAGGAAGAGCTGCGACCTAGAGCTGGGCTGGAGCTCCAGGGGCGGACCTGACTGCAGGCCGGCCCTGGATGCCAAACACGTGCTGCAGGCGGGCAGGGCAGGAGGGCAGAGCCCCAGGGGCCTGGAGGACGCCCGCCGCAAGAGCAGCCGGGGCAGATCGTGGCCCGGGCTGGCGTTAATTAGCGCCAGCAGCCGCCGGGCCAATCAGCTGGGGGGATCCTGAGCTGGGAGGGGCCACGGGCGGGATCAACGGCCGAGCCGGCCAATGGCAGAGCCCACCCCCCCTGACCCTGCCCCTATATAAGGGGCGGGCTGGGCATGCCTGCTTCTTCCCATCCTTCGGTGTGTGGCTCAGTGCGGCTGGAGCGGGGAAAGTGGCGTCTCGGCTACAGCTTTCGACTGGCTTTGTATATTTTTTTCCAACTGGCGCTCTCATTGGTGCTGTTGTTTTCTTCTCCCTTAATGCTGCCCTAATAGGCTATCTGTATTTCAAGCCCCAGCTTCTCATCTTTTTTTATTCTTCCTGATTTTCATTTTGCAGGTGAAGAAGGTGACACAGAACCAGTGAGCGAGCTGCTGCGGGTGTTTAGTTACCAGCAGAGGACAAACCACAAGAACAACACAATCTGTCTCCCCAGCCACTGAAAGGTGGCTGCTAACACAGGTTGGTTTTTAGTCCTCAACGTTGTTACAACACGACCGCGAGATATCATAGAGTCTGGTCGTAGCCTTCAAAATCTTCTTACGCTCTTCTCACAGCAGCAGTCGCTGGCGCTGGTTCCCATTGCTTGTTCTTCTGGGCGCTGGGAGGCCAGGATTGCGAGGCAGCTCAACCCCATAATGAGCTGCATCAGAGGGAGCCCCTCTGGAAGGAGCCGCCGGCCTTCACCTCGAGGGCTCCTTGGAGAAGCGCCTTCAGCTCACCAAAGCCTCCTTCCCGCTGCCCGACAGCCCTCTCTCGAACGCTCCCCGCAAGGCGCCGGGGGCTCGGGAGCCGTCGGCCTCCGAAGAACTCGGCGCTGAGCCTCCCGCACTCGACGTCTCCAGGAGGGGTTGCCCCCCTGCTCCCTGCCAAGCAGACCTGAGAGGGAAGAGCACGGGTAAGAAGGCGGCCGAGCGGGGCCGGGACAGAGACCGGGGGAAGCGCGGCGGCTGACGGCCGGGGGGTCGCGGCCGGAATACGTCAGTTAGCCAACATTTCTCACCCGGAAAAGCAGGAGGGAACCTGGAGGGAGATCCAGCTCGGGGAGCTGCAGGGGCTGGCTCTGTCCGCGGGCACTCTGGACCCTCCCGGCCTTGCCCCTCGCTCCCCATTTCTGTTTGCTGACAGGCAATCCTCTGCGTTCCCACGTTCCCAGCTCCTGAAGGCTCTCTGTGCATCTGGCAAGCGTCGCTGACAAGCCTGGGTGTGAAAAAAACCAGGAGGGATTTGCACCACTCCCCTCGGGACCCCGACTTCCCAGAGGAAGCCCCAAAGCCCCTCTGAGCCTGCGCCGAGAGCCGAGGAAAACCTTTTGTCAAACCGTTGGTGTAAGTGCCTCTCTTAGCTCTGCTTTCCTTCTGCCCGTTTTCCAGCTCAGGTTGAAAGGCCGAGGCTGTAAGAAGGGGCCTGGGAAAGCCGCAGGCACGGGAAGAGAGAAAGCTCCTTTGATTGGCAATGGAGGAGTCAAACTCTTGGGAAGGCTTTCCAGACCCACCTGAAATGGTTCCCTGTGTTTGCTCTGTCTGGCGGACAAAGAAGCCGTGACAGAAAAAGCAGCTCGAAAGGGCTGCTGGAGGACGAGCGTTTCTCCCACTGCGGCCGGCTGGACCCGTCCCAGGGGGATGCATTTATTCCCAGCCCCAGAGCTCTGCTGTCCAGCTGGACTGGCCAGTGTCCATCATCCAACACCACCCCCCCCACCCCCCTTCATTCAACATCCATCCGTCTCGCCAAAGCTGTTCGCAGTCGATACCGAGGCCCCGAGGCAGGATCAGGCACAGCGTCTCCAGTAGCAACCCAGCAGGACCCGAGAAGCTCCTGAGAGGCAGCACTCCCTGGATGCTTCTCCAGACCTGGACAAACTCTTCACCTCCCCAGCCAGGGCTGGACAGCAAACAAGACGAGGGTGCTGTCGGGCGACTGTGCCCCCTGCCCTGTCCCGGCCTTCTCCCCACTGGCCCCAGATGGAGTAGCCTTTGATGGATGCGGTGCCACCGACCGCGCAGGGAGCGCCAGCCGCCCCGTCCCCTTGTTCGTGGGTGAGCTTTGCCACCACCCTCCCACGCCCCCTGCTGACTTTTCTACCAGATATTGATTGCATAATTAATCCGTCAATGTCCCGTGACGAGGTATCGATGTTAATAATGTGATCACACGGTCGGCTGTTCCTTGGAAAGTTCCAACTCTGTGACGATGAATTGCACGCTTCATCTGCGCAAGCTTCAACGAGAGTATTAAAAAAGCAGAAACAACCAACTATAATTGTTATTAAAAACAACTAAAACCCTGAGAGGATACCCTTAGTTTTGCAGCGGGATCGCCCGCTTTCAGCTGGCTCAGCCTGCCTTTATCTCTGCCCCCTCCTTGGCAGATGGGAGCGCGATGGGAGCGTTTGCTGAACAATCTATCTGGACATAGGCTGTGCCCTGCAGAGAGGGTCCTTTGCTGGGTTAGGAGCTGCCGACAGCCCTGCAGGGATTCTGCTGGGGAAACAGCCAGAAAGGGCTTTAGGAACCCCCCCCAAGCCACGTCCAAAGGGTAAAGAAGGGGGGGGCAGAGCGCATTCTTCCCCCCAGCTCTGAGGCTGCTGGCACTGCTGCCCAGAAGAGTAGAGCTGGACTCTAAAGCGGAGATGACAGGAAGCTCCAATCCCCACCGACTTCCCAAATGCCTTTAGAAACACAACCTGGGGGCCTCGATACAGCTCTGCATTTTGGAAACTGCCTGAGACACCCCGAGACTTCTGCTCCATGCTCCTTCCCACCTGCTATTCAGCTCCAGTTGAGATGGTGCCTCTTCCTCAGCTTTTTCGGCTCCCTGAGACAAAGGGCTCTCTGCCCACACTGTACCCAACACCTCGTGAGCCAGGGGGGGGCCTCTTTCTTCTCCGTGCCCATTTTGGCCCAGCTCAGCTGCTTCTATCTAACCCCGCCTCTGTTTCTACAGGAGGAGGATACGGAGGAAAAACTCCCAGCACCCACCTGCCTCTGTGGTACAACCAAGGCGCAGCGATGGCAAGCTCTTCCCTCGAGGCTCTGCTCGCTTTGTTTTGCAGAGTACTGCAATGAAGGGGATACTGTAGCTTAAGAGGATGGTGAGTGAGGGGTAAGTAGAGGCTCCGTTAGCACCAAGGGGGCCGATTTCGGGTCACACGGACAATCTTTGACCCGTCAGGTCGGTGCAGGTGGCATCGCCGAGCCGAGCGTTCCCTCCTGCAGCCCAGCTCAGAGCTCCCTTCTGCTCGGTGCTATTTCTGTGTCTGCTCTAGTACATGTGCTGCAATTCATTGCATTTAATTGGTCTACTGTTGCCTGTTTTACTGAGAGTCCACCCATCTAGCACTCTGGAGCTGCAGCGAAGCTTCCGGCACCGACTCCTTCCAGGGGACGAGACCGTGTCCATAATTTGCTGCAGTAAGTTTCCATTAATCAGCAGGAATCTCACTGGCATGGGCTCACGCAGCAGCAGATGCGATGCCCCTGCAGGGAGGAAGGACCAGGACAGGGGACCCCAAACTGACCACCAAGGGATACCAGCCCATATCCATCATACTTGGTATAAGGTTGAAGGATCCAATCTGTGTGTTCCTGAATCCGGTACCAGAATCCAGCTCCTGAACACAGCTCCCATCTATGTGAATCTTATTGACAAGAGCACGGGGCTTCCTTAGTGCAAACACATCCTCCTGGGTTTGAAGCTGACTGCTTGTCCTGGTTTAACCTCTACTCGCAGCTAAACACCCGCAGCCCCTCCCCCACTGTTCTCCAACCCCCCTCCACACCCTCTCCTGGGGGAGGGGAAGGAAAGTTGTGAGGAAGAAAAAGAGGTGAAACCCGGGGGGTTGAGGTAAGGAAAGTTCAATAAAACACCACAAAAGAGAAGAAAGCAACAGTACTAATGAAATGACAAAGCCAGCGAGGGGCTCTACCTGTGCATGAGACACCACTTGCCCAGTTTCCAGCTGGGAGCTAAAGCCACACACTGCAACAAGGGGAAACCACATGCCCCTACCCTGGCCCTGCCCTCCCCTTATATAGGGGCAGGAGGTCAGCAGGGTATCGACTCTCCCATTGGCTGGCTTGGTTGTTTATCCCACTTGTGACCCCCCCCAGCTGCTTGGGTTGGCAGCTGCTGGTGATAATGAACCAGAACCCAGCACAATAATCTAATTCCTGTTTAACACTAGGGGGATGGCTGATATCTTCTGAACTCAAGGCTTCTCCCATCCCTGCTCCCGCTATACTGTGTGCACAGTTCACAACAGCTCCAGGAGAACACAGCATCCCAGACCTGACCCCGCACCTCTGCCTCACCCCACAAGCGAGGAAAGGGACCGGCTGCCCGGCCAGCAGCCTCCCGTCCCTGCTCTGCAGACAGGTGGATGTGGCGCACTGAGCAGTGACTGTGTGCGCATCTATGGTGCTGCTTTAGCTCATCGCTCCGTCAACTGCCCCCTTTGCCACCCCGTCTCTCGGCCACCGTCCTTCCTCACATCGCAGCCCCGTCCCGCCACGTGACACCTCTCGCTGCTCTGGAGGGTACGAGGCCAGGGCTCCTGAATGGATGGATGCCTCCTTCAAAACTTCATGGTGAAGACAGGGGCTGCCTCCCAGAATCACAGGGTGGTAGGGATTGGAAGGGACCTTGAAAGATTATCAAGTCCAACAATAGAGTGTTACGGCCTGTTTTGAACTCAACATCCAGTGGCTACTGCCACTACACAAAAGCAGGGTTATTAAATATTGAGAAAAAAGCATTGTTATTTATTTATATTTATTGCTTTTCATCTCATTTTTAAGATGTTCTTAGATTTGAAGGCTGACTGAGGATAGCAAAGGCTTCAAAACAATACATGCTGAATACATTAAGTATCTAGCTGAGGTCTTCTAAGTAACTTCACAGTGACAGCCAAAAAAAATAATTATTCAAATCACATTACTTTTACACAAAATCTTACTCAACAGCAAGCACTGCATACTTCTGAGAATGAAAGTATTTTCCATTAATTAGGAGTTCTCAAAGAGTGTGTCATGAAATATGAAACACATGCCATTAATATTCACTGGGGGCTAAAGAACAACTCTGATAATATCTATACTCATTGAAGTTTTCATTCCCAATACTATTTATGATACAGATCTCTTGCATAACAAGATTGCTTGTTTCAGATGAACACACAGAAAACTTTCTTCTCCAAGGAACAAGAACTATTACTCTGTTTTTTCCTGTAGTGAAGAGATTAAAGGAAAAAACAAGATATTCCACAGGCTTGAAAGAAGTTTCTAGCATGCCAGCATGCCAAAAGAAAATGTACCTTTTAGAGCAAATGGTGTGCAGAAGTGCAGTTGTCTACAGAAAACAGTATGAGAAAAACAGTGTTTTTGTCTTGTAGCTCATGGCTGATAGCAGTAGGTTCTATACTCAAACTAATCTTTTATATTGGGTGTTCTCTATTACTTTAAAGCTCTAAACAAAGAAATACTACTCATATGAGTAATGAAATGAATTTTTTTTTACAATAAACCTTTTCTGTATTACCATTTTCTCCTTGAAGTCACTTGTAGCAAACAGATGGTGAGTCTATGCTAAGGCTTTCATGACTATTGCATGAGTATTTTCTCTAATCTCTTAAAACAAATAAATTCCAGTATAAATCCTCAAGGCAGTGCATGAATACACACACAAATATATACAAACATACACATTAAATATCTGTATAAATATATAAAAGCAGATATCCATTATCAAGAAGTTACCATGGAAAGTAATGGGGATGAAGTCTGTAGCGTTATGTGGAAATCCTTGTAAACTCTGCAAATATTAATAATGATGAATTTTTTTCTGTGGTTTTTTTTACAATAGACTCTCAGTAACCTACTACATTCCATATGAGGTTTGATAGAAGAGGGAAAAAAAAAAAATTTTCTTCTTTGATTTATTTTTAAAATATTTTTTTAAAAAAGGGATAGTGCCTTCATATATAGATCTACTTTTCCTTTCAGCACTGATATGGTATAATGGCCTTTTTTATTAGCATATCTAGAATTGGAATTAAAATGAACATTTAAATTTAGTCTGTAGCACTATTAAAGTCATAAATTTTAAGAAACATAAGAGATTAGAACTGATTATAGCTGAGCAAATAACTGGAAATATTAGTAACAAATTATTGTTTCTATAGTTTCTTGAGTTATTGTCACGGCTCTACTTATAATCATTCATGCTAATTCTATTTGTTCATGTGAACCCTGGAAAGTGACTACTTTTCAGACAAATCATTCATGTATATGGATCATTTCAGTTTCAACTATATTCACACTGCAGTTCAAGTATTTTCATAATTCCTTTTGAAGCTGCTGGTTCTCTGCTTTTAAGGCTTCAGATACCACAATTTCACTCTACAACTTGGGAAACAATCATGAACCATGAAGAATAAAGAAGGGAAGAGCCATGGAAGCTCACAAACAGCCCAGTTCATTGCTGAAGTGCTTCTGAGTTTCTCACCTCGATGCTTCATTAAGCAACTTCAACCAGAGCTGTCCTGGTTTTAGGCCATGGATTGCCCATCCACCTCCTTGGAGATGGAAGTATCTTTGGACATTAGGATTCACATGTCTTAAGATGTAGCAGTACTCATCAAACCAGTATTTAGATATTTATGGATGGGCAGCTTCTCAGAGAGTCCTGGCAGACACAGGCACCTGCCTTTTTAGATGCATAAATGCTAATAAATATTTCTGCCTGCATTGCTATATTTGCTTTGAATTGGCACAATTAGTGCTGTGTATTGAAATGACACATAATTATTATCCTTTTGGGGACTATATTTTTCCAAGCCATCTGTACAATGAAATAAAGAGCTCCATCTTCATTTGATACAATATAGTATAAATACTGTTAAAAGTACAGAGAAGAGCTAAATCAACATCTGCAAGCATAAGCGAACTGTGGCTTTAGCTTTCAACATCACTTCCCTGATGCCAGAAGGACTGTTTCTTCTTAGCAGTTTTTAACACATCTGATATAAAATCATTACTATGAAACTTACCTATTTTTTAAAGAATACCCTTTAAAATGCAATATTTTGGTTGTGTTTGCAAAAGTGCATGGGATTTTCTTTGAGATGCAGTTTTATGAAACACAAGTGTTGTGTTAAAGATATAAGCAGGGATAATTTTCAAACAATCTATCTTTAAAACAATTCTATCACCTTTTGTATTAATCTTGTCACATAAAGTGTTTGGCTAAACCTGTCCTGCCTTAAGATCTGTATTGGTTTTAACCTAAAAGTGTATTACTGCTGTTTTTCTAAGAACAGTTATTAATGGTTCAAGCTCCCATCCCCTCAAATGGAAGTGAAGGAAGAAAGCATGAGTCAAAAGGTATTAAAAAGCAAAATTTAAATTGAGCATGAAAAAGTTAGAGGCTCCCTGTTTCCTTGACTGGTCTGTATTACAACTATGTACACATTGATATGTTAAATCTGTTCGCAGGCATTGCAGTAGTAGCTTTTATTTATAGACTTTTGATCCTACAAAGTCATTATTTCATGTTTTATTGATGATGCTTTAGTGTAAAATTGTCTTCTAAAACTATATTACAGACTCATAAAATAGCAATAAAAATATTCTTCTCAATGTAACTTGATAAACTGTAAAAAGTTTTAAACTACACATAATTTTTAAGGTTTGGGGTGGGGATCTTAGTGAAAAAAACCCAACCTCAGACATCTTTTATTTATAGGATTCTGCTAGAACATTTTCTTGTATTTCCAGGATGTAAGGTACCCAAAGGCTAAGCAACACCATGTACTGTAATGAGCTATCCTAAGCACAGAAACAGAATGTCTACTTCATTTATAATTTGAATAATTTTTTTACTTCTTTCTTTTTAAAGGGAAGTACAAAGATTTCTGGTTGATAGTGCTGTCAGGAATTTTCTTTTTCATGGCACGTTTTGCTTGTAAACACACAGACTGGAGTGGGAGGCTGGCAAGGTTTTTTTTATAGTATGTGACTGGATAGCAAATTAGGAAGGTAGATAACACCCCCCTGTGTAAACATTATTATTGTACAAATAAAGGGTACCAATGACATTTCAGTTTATTTATTTTCAAGATTTACACAATGTACTATCTAAATAACTGCTTTAAGTTTTAAAGAATACTATGCAAGTGATCTTCTGACTTGTGTTTGCAAGATACTCTTCTCAGCCTAAAAATCAGGTTGCCAAGCTAGTTTTAAGTAATATTGTCTAGGTCTTTCCCTAAATATAGGTTCATTCTATAGGTTCTTAGTAGGATTCCCAGAAACTGGAAATTGTGCTTTGTTAGAAATGTAAATATAAAATAATATTATGAAAATGTAAATGCCTGGTAAATGTATAACTACGTACATACTGTGTATGCCTCCATGTGTGTGTGATTTACTACAATAAACTATATGTATTAGAGTAAGAGTAAGATGCTGATTGTCTGTTAATGTTAGATACTGTTTTTTCTATTACAATAATGCAGACTAAGTTAATTTTAAGAATATTTTAATAATTTCAAGAAGATAATTCAAGACATACTGTAATTTAATATTCACAAAGACCTTGGAATTACTATCAGTACATGTTCACATCTGAATAGGGACACTGATGACAATAGCAATAACACAACTAATGAGAGAAAGACTAATGAGAGAAAGGCTAATGAGAGAAACAATCACTACTGAAACAGTATTTTATGGTTTGACAATATTGTTCAGATGTTGAACTAGTTTCATCTCTGGAATAACTTTTCTTTCTTCACTATTATTACATCAGGGAACTTTACCCTCAATGCAATCCTTTTATGTCTTAGTTAACATAAGTTTCACATCTTTCCTTTTATGTATATGTAGTAACTCCTCCTTCCCACAGATATAAATCACCTGTAACCTTACCTCCCCTTTTATTTAAAACTGCAGGAACACTTGTTTTGCAGTTCTGCAGTCTCACTTAACATGCTGCATTGTAGCTTTAAAAGAGTAAGTAGCAACAAACCCCTACATTTCTGAATGTTAGATATGAACTTGTTCATATAAAGAATTTGCATCTTTTTTTTTCTTGTCTCTCTTGCATACTATTTGTTTCTTAAGAACAGTGGATGGAGGGGAGGCAAGGCAACAGTTAAGGTGGTGTTTTAGAGTTTTATGTGCGATTTAGGACTTTGGCAATGCCAGAGCAATTACAGTTTGTGAAAGGACCCCAGATTTTGACAGACCTCTATCACCCTTGTTCCGACGAAGGTCAGCAGCTCCCTGGGCTGAATTAGGCAGAGCACTGACAGAGCTGCCAACGGGTCAAGGGAGAGCTGAGCCTTCCCCTCTGCTCAGTTCTAATGAGATACATAGTGAGGGTGTGGGGCCACTGATGGTCTCCTCAGTGCAGGAGAAAAAAAACCACATGCTAGAACAAATACCATGCAGGGCCACAGAGATGATGAAGGGATTGGAGCCTCTTCTCCATGAGAGGCTGAGACTGGTCAGCCTAGAGGAGAAAAGGCTCAAGGATCTCATTAATGTGTAATAAATACCTAATGGAGTAAAGAAGACAGAACACAGATTCCTCTTGCTGGTGCCCAGCGACAGTTCAAGAGGCAATGGGCACAAACTGAAACACAGAAGGTTCCCTCTGAACATAAGAAAAAACTTTCTTACTCTGACGGTGACCAAATAGTGGCACAGGTTTTCCAGTGAGGTGGTAGGGTCTCCATCCTTGGGAGGTATTCAAAACACAATTGGACATGGTCCTGAGCAACCTGCTCTAGCTGCTGACCCTGCTTGAGTAGGGCGGGGTTGGACTAGACAATCTCCAGCAGTGCCTGTCAAGCTCCTCCACTCTGTGATTCTCATATTCTGTCAAAGAAAACACTGTCAAGGCCAGAAACATTTTGCAAAGATTCCCTCCACACACACCATTTGGCTTCATCAGTTCTTCTCAGGATGGGACCATCTCTGAGAGCAGTGGGAAGAAGTCTCTTTTATTCCCTGATACCGGTTTCTTGGGTAACTTTCCCTTGGAGATAACTAACCGAGGCCTTCATCCTGCAAGTTCTTATGTGTATGATAAACTATAGAATCATAGAATTGTCAGGGTTGAAGGGACTGTAAAGACCATCTAGTTCCAACTAGATTTCCTGCCATGGGCAGGGATACCTCCCATGAGAGCAGGTTGCTCAGAGCCCCATCCAGCCTGGTCTTAAAAACTTCCAAGGATGGGGCTTCCACCACCTCTCTGGGCAACCTGTTCCAGTGTGTCACCACCCTCATGGGGAAGAAATTCTTCCTAATGTTTAACCTGAATCTACCTATCTCTAGTTTTAATCCATTCCCTCTAGTCCTATCACTGCCCAACAGCCTAAACTATCACAGTAGATATTCCATTAAAACTAGTAATGTTACTGGTGTGGTTAGAGCTCAAACATATACAACCATGTCCAGAAGATAAGGCCTCTATATCCTCTAAAGAGCTTTTTATTTGAGTTGTATTGGTGTTTTTGGTGGTAGGAACATTTGACCACTGCGATGCATAAATTACCATGTCATTTCACTGTTCAGCAGCCATAAGATGATGATAAAGTTATCATTCCGGTGAATCCAGCACCATTGCAAACTTCTGTAACTTCAGCTATTTGAAAACTTCGAGTTTCAGGTCAGCTGTAAAGCTCCAGTCGAACAATCACCATCAGGTGCTGAAGAAACAGGAGAAGGTTTCAAAGACTCTCTGGTGCCAGGGCATCTGGCATACTGAAAGGAAAAGAGTATGTAGAAAAGCTCTGGACTTCCTGCTGTTATTTTAAAAAAACCCTTCAACTGTCAAGCATGAAAGAAGTAAGGTATTGTAATATCCAGCCCTGTCACCTCCCAGGGGGAAGAAATATTTCAGACCTTTATTACATCTCCAGCTATACAATTAGCTAAGCCCCCACTAAAATAGCTGCCATTCTTAATTTAGTCCTTCGAAGCAGTCAAAGCTGAATATGATGCCAATATTTCATTTAAAAAATAAATAAAAAAAATTTCGAGTCCCTTCATATATAAAAATCATGGTTTATTTCTTTCTGGATGTAAAAAATAAGTCATGACTATAAAGTATTATGATTGCAAGTTAAATACGTTTGTGCATTTGTTATAAATGAACTTTCATGAGCGCAGTTCTGATCATTGGATCCGAAAGCAATAGCTGGAAGTGTTTAACTTGTCCTACCTATTGCCGCGTTTCAGCACTTTCATGTACCTCAAATAGGATGCAAATCTGATATTTAGTACAGCTATGTACTTGTATCTCAGCTACTAAGATATATGATAAAGGAGATAAAATGTACCTTAAAGAAATTCCATGGAATGTCATTTTGGGAACAAGGAAGACTTCTCCAACCACAGGGATTTGAATGTTAGTAGTTCCTCTTAGATACTACTCATATGTTTACAGTTTTCTATCTGGTAGCATGAAAAGCTAGACTGCAGGCTTTTCTGATACAGCATAAAAACTGCTGTATAAAAACTGCATGCAAAAAAATAGCTGTTGGGCACTAGCCAAGATCAGACAATGAATTATGAGCAAAACTAGATATAGTACCCAGATACGACCCATTTTAGTTACTGGCTAGCAAAGAAAGGCCAACCATAGGCATCCAAAATTCCCCTTATTACACTTCTGAGTAATTCTTTGTCTTGTGTGCCATTCTTGGCAACATTTAGAAAGAATAAATACAGTGAAGTCAATATTCAGGCCATTTAGCTTTTTATTTTTAAGTATCTCCTTATGTCACTTTTTTCAGTTGCCATTGTTGTACTATCTGATTGCTTTACAACGCACAGAAGCTAAATTAAAAGGATGAAAGTATTCTTCATTTCATTAGCTTTTTTTAACCTACAGATCTGTTCTTTACAGAAAATAATGCATAAGAAGAGCCACGTCAATTATCAATGCAATTATGTCATACAGAAGATTTATTTTTCTTGTATGATTCCAAGCTCTAGTCACATTTCTTGCATGAAAAAATGTGTGAATTTAAGTTCCAGAGCAAGAAAAAAATTACTGCCTAGATCCATCTTCTTCAGAGATCATTTGACTCCTCTTGTAAGAGATTTTTCAGAAACAATACTGAGTGTGAGGCTGTAACAAAGTAAAAGTTACCTGAATATGAAGAAGTCATCAGCCATTATTTGACAATTTAAATGATCCATCACATAAAGTTGTTTTATTTGCAGTTGTCCAGCTTTCCTTCAGCCACTTGCAGCTAACAATGCTGTAAATGTTTGGTATATGTTCAAAACATTTTGTCATTTCAAGAAAGAAACCCCTCCACTGAAATTTTGCTGTGCAGCGGTTCATGGATTATTCATATGTTAAATCGTGTCACCTATATTTAACTACAAATCCTAAATTAATTGGAAAAAAAATACACAACAGAGCCTGATATTCTGTTGGGCTGCTTAGCAGTGATGCTAGACTAATTCAAAAGCTCCTTTAAAAGAATTGTGGCATGCTTCCAAGAAAAAAAGGAGTAAAAGAAAAGCAGCCTGCTAGCCATATGATACTAAGAGTTAAGCCACTGTTAAAGAGAATTAAAATCATGGACTCCAGTTCCACAATCACACACGTGTTTTACTTTAAACATGTCAGTAGTTCTATTGACTTCGGTGAGCCTCTTTGCATCGCTTAGAGGTACTGAAATGTTATACACATGCCAGAGAGAAATTCTTACCAAGCTTTATCCTTAAGCACAGGCCCTCCCGTTTCTATTGATGCATGTGCAACAAAACCTGGGCAGTTAATGATGGGAGGCATTGCTAAAAAATTCTTGCCACCAGCTGAAAGCAGTGAACACATCCTCAAAAACTTAAACAGAAATTCTGTTGTAGTAGACAGAAGCATCTGCTTTCAAAACGAGCTTTTCTGCCCAGAAGGCTACAGAGCCAAGCAAAGAATACCCAGCTTTTTTGTTCCGCATAGACTTTCCATTATTTATGATACTAATGCATTCTGATGTTTCATGTTAATGCAAGTGTATTACTTCCTCTGCATATAACTGATTCATAAATATTTGTATACAAATTCATATATATTATACTTCTTCTAGATAGAGACTTATGTTTCCTTGTGTCAAAATGGCACACACATGCTCTCCTCTATTTTTCTTTCAAGGTAACATGAAAATATTGGGCAATTTAACTGACTGAAACAATTTCAGTCATGTCTGATTGAATGGCTGCCCGCCTCTTCATGTGGAAACAAAAGCTTTTGTTAAAGTACAGATGAATTACTTTGCTTAAACCCTGAGGAAAAAAAGAATTGATTTTGGCTGTGCATTTGTTCATTAAATCCAGATGTACACTATTAACTGTCCATAGCTGGTTTGACTAATAAATCATGCCTGAAGAATTTTGTTTTGCAAGATGGTAAGAGAAGAGTGCTCTTGTTTGTTTTCTTGATGTTGTTGTTGTTGTTTTTTATCACAGTTGATTTATTTGCTTTGCTTTATTTTGTTTTCTACTTAGGACCTCCTAGCAACAATAGTACAATATTTGGTTTTCAGAAGAGAAGTATATGTTGTACTGAGAGTCACACCTAGAACATCTACAGCTTATAGAACAGCATGTGCAGACCTTGTATGTTGGAAAACTAAAAATAGGCAAAACTAAATTTAAACAATTGTTCAGCTGTTTTGTTAACACCTACCTAATGTTTGAGGGGAAAAATTTACATAGCTGTACATCTGTTCTTTAATGCACATTCGAAAGTCATTCTCCAGCCAGCCTGCAACTGCACTTAGTAGAAAACCCCAATGTCATCTCCTACTCACTTTTATCTCCTATGCAAGATGGGACAGAGGGAGCCCTTTCATAATTTTGCATTTTTTCTAGCTGGGTGATGTATAAATGGTACTCATCTATCCTGCTGTCCCACATAAATCCCAAACAGCATTAGCTGTGTTGTCTGAGCCATCTGTCCATGAAAATACAGACTCATTTCTCATTCTGAAAATGTTAAGGATATAAAGAACACTTATCTCCTACAAAATGCTTAAGCAAATATTTCAAGGAATTTGCAGTCCTAGTGATAGCAGTAAGAGAGAAAGCTCTGCAACATCTTGCAAGACTGGACTTTATGTCAGTCTATGCACATTAATTGTAACCTATCTTCTCTTTTCAGTGATAAACTTTTTCAGAGGATGGACTGGTTTTCACAAAGAGAATACTATACAAAAAGACTTTATGTTTTTAGAGCATTTTTAAAATATATAGTAATATTGCACATACTTTATGTAGTTATACAGTGTATTTATTACCCCAGTTCATTAAATAAAATCTGCCAGTTGGGATGCTTAGAAGGTATTGAACAGAACTAGTTCTACTTTGTCACAGACAATATGGTGATTTTTCCTAATATACACAATTTTTATGACAACACCTGTACTCTAACTGAATTCTTTTTCCAGAGCTAACGTAATCTTAATGAAGCTTTCTCTTCCCCTGGAAACACGGGGCTTTGAGCCTTTTGTGGCATACCTACAGTGTTGGTGGTGTTTATTTTCTTTCTCCTTTTGGACTGTAGAGACAGATTGCTACATTTTCACTCTCTTGCCTCTGTTATACTGGCACCAGTAATTAACAGACCATTTAATGAACCCTTACAGTATATGAAAGACAATGATTATGACAACTATTTCTAAGCTTCCAAGACCCTCCCCCTGCACATTCTACCTAAAGATCTCAGTAGTATGAAAGTAGAACCTGAGCAAAGGTGCTTTAGTTCCCATTTTCCTTAGTTGAAGGCCATTATATTTGACACAACTTAATAGCATCCAGTTGATCCTTACCAGCAGTGTTTGGCCAGCAGTGCAGGTAGGCTGCATGTCTGTTACGATGTAACGTGAAGCTCTGCTTCTGGACCCAAAACTTGTGCTCACAGTCGTGTCTAAAATCTAAGCAGCAATGCTGAAGATGTACACATCCTGTGTAGATCCTCGAAGTCCTTGCTTGAATCAGCTGACTTAATGTTTCCTCCAGCTGCTGTGGCATGCTTACACTGTAAAAAGCCAAAAGCTGCTGTTGAATTCAGTGTTTCATGTATAAAATAGTTAAGAGTTTTCAAGTTAGTGAGAAAGACTAGTTTTCAGTCACAATGGCTCATGTTTTATGTTTTTTTTTAAATGATAATCTATACCAAAGTGGGTGGAGCTACTTTAGATGTAATTTAGAAGCTTTGGGATGGCATAAATTACAGCAAATTCAAGTAGTCCGAAGAGCAAAGCTCTTATCCAGAATTGCCAAAGCACAGTATGCTGCCACCTCTCTCCTCTCCATGCCTTTTCTGACAGCAGGATGATGCATATGCTAAGGAGAAAGGACTTTTCTGAAAGCAGCTTTAAAAATGCAGCTTCAAATCTCCTTTTCAGAGAATGTCTGCATTATTTCTTTTACAAAGTCCATCACACTGGGGATTAACAGCAGACGATCACTGCACATGTGCAGCTATGAAAGGGAGCCAAGCACGTTAGGCTGCAAGTACAACCTGCAGCAAGTGAGCAGCATGAAGCCAGACAGCCCTGCTAATAACAAATTAAAAAAAAGACCAAAACAAAAGTCAAACCACATTATTGCAATAAACGACGTTATTATAACCCAGACTGTCCATGAAAGAATGAGCAGAAATGTTCGGGAAGTTAAACATATTACAAAAAGAATAGCCTGCTTTGCAGAAGTTGGCTAAGGCTGGAGATATTCATACAGTGATATTTTCTGATGGAAAATTCTTCTCTCTTATCTTTTCCAGAGCTCTTTAATTAAAACAGTAAAAAGAAATAAAAGTGAGTATGTTAACTTGCTTAGATCATTGGAAAACAACTGTTTTTCCTGAGAACAATAGCTTACTCCTCATATGCATTTATCTTTCAGGACTTTTAGGACAGATGCTGATTACTCCTGCAGCCTATATCAAATACGCAGACAGGTATAAACTATTAACAGGCCTTCAGGTTGTTCAGAGAGCATGGTTGATGTATCAAAGAAAAGCAATTAGTTTCACTCTTTAGAAACAAAAACATTAGTCAGGGGAAAGAAAAATAAGACTTGCTAGATATCATGTGTTTTGTCTTTCATAATTTGCTGAGTTCTTTAGCTCTACTGTCCATACGCAGACAGTTGCGTTTGGCTGTCCTACTTCAATCTGTACTTTGGCCTCAACCTTGATTTTCAGGGATTTGGACATGTCATTGTTTATCACCCTACTTTATGCAGCAGGGAAACACTGACAGCCTTGTGACCCTTTGCATTCTGTCTCTAAGTACAACAAATACATTTACGTGCATACCAGGAATCCCTATGCATCCAGTGAAATCCACATGTAACATTCTGTGCCCATATTCCATCATATTTTTACATGTGCACATGGCTTTTATAACACACTTTGAGGCCCTCTTTTTTCTGTGATCTAGCCACACGATGGATTTTTCATTAATAGGACCCTAAGACTTTACACTGGACTTTGGAAAAAGAGCAGGCACTGGTGCCAAGTTTTGAACTCTGCGTTCATTATAATGCAGTCTGCTGTGTCACACACATTCAAAAATGCAATTCTGGGAGAAATCAGAGTCCAGATCCTCAAATGGGCCTTGGGGAGCAGCCAACTTTACAGCAGGGGTCTTGGGCACGTTGCTAGGAATAATTGATGGCTCAGAACCGATTCGTCAGTGTGCAAGAAGTGGAACATGGGACAATTCCTCACACAAATAAGTGTCATGCTATGATGCAAAGTGCCTATTTTTAATCATTTAGAACTTCCTTTTTTCCTCAGGTTTCATTCAGTTGTCTTCTATCTCCCTTCATTGTAGCAGATTCCTAGCCATCAATGCTGAGTCCTACGAGAAAGATATGTTCCCTTATCAAAAGTGTCCTTACTTTTTATTTCAAATACCCCTGCACATGGTGTAGTTCAAAGAAACCAGGAAAATGGGGAATATTATTAAGTGACTGCCACTAATACCTTGAGTTGTCATTACACTTTCCTTCACAGGATCTTTTGACTGCCAGAGAAACACCAAAAAAGTCTGTTATCAAATGCATCACATTTTCATGAAGCATGTGTGTTTATCTTTAGCATCAAATAGGCAAATAGTATTGATACACCTTTGTGGAAACCTTGTAATGTTATAGTTTCAGAACAAGTAACAGACAAATGTTTTTACAGAGAAGACTTGAAATATGAAGAGTTAAGAAACAGACAGGAAATCTTTTGGCATAGCCAAAATAATTCTTACCTGTGCTAGCCTACCGTCACCCTGCAATGCTGTTGCTTTAGATGAAATTGTTTTACGCAATTGAATAGAGTCAAATAGTTTTTTTACAGGGTTTATGTACTGCTGATCTCAGATGGATGGATGGTCTGTCCAGTGCCTGGGACATCACGAGATCAGTACACATGCCGATAATAAATTAGGAGGAAGGCCTGTATTTCTTTTAGGTACCTAATAAAGTTGTGCCTGGATTTTCTGTTGGAACTGATCATCCCTCTGCAATTATTCTGTGACAAAACAATTTCAAAAGCACTTCTTTATTTTCTCAGAAAAAAAGGCTGAACTGACAGCTCCCGAAGTTGAAATAATAAAAAGTTTGAGCACTATGCTTTAAGTCTTTACTGCACCAACTTGTCAATGCTTTGAATGCTGCCCCAGAGGGACCATTCCTAGAAGTGAGAGAGTTAACATCTTGCATCTCCTTGGAGATGGTAGAGTGCTAATTGTGGCAATGGTTTATTTCACATACACTCCCTAACTGCGGGCCAGCAACAAGGCCAAAGCCATCAGCTTGTTTAATTCAATCTTTATTATCTGTTTAACATTATATGCATTTACAAGGTATGCATCACTGCAGCATCTGGGCACACTTTGCAATTACATGGACCAGGACTGAATTCACTGGCACTGTTAATATCGTTAAGCATTTATTATATTCCAGCATTGTTTCTATTGTCTTGTACACAGACTGAAACCCCTGCAAAGACAGACTTTGTCCCAGGGAGCTTAAAGTACAGACAAGTAAAATTTTCCAAATAGCACAATGAAGCATTATGGGGTTCAGCCCTGACTTTCTTTCCTAACTTCTAGCATTAATAAAAACATAATTCAAACTAACGCATTTAGTCTCTGAGCACCAAGGCCAAAAAAACCCTCTGTATTTGTGTAGGGCTGAGAATGGAACATACCTTTTAATACTTACACAGCACTGATTCCATGAAAGAAGACCACATACAGGGTATTGGAAGTACGTCTCTATAACATGTATTCTTTTAGAGAAGGCAAACTTTGATACACTTCACTTTACGACCAGGAACTGCAGTTTATGTTTCTGAGGAGCTACTGAGTTTCAAATATTCTGAGAACTATGATAGTACCTGTAGCCACAGCATTATGAGGCTTGGAAATTAAATGTGCACTGTTCCTAGCCAGCTAGGATCTAATGTCATTATTTTATATTGAAAACTGACTTCAGGACTTGCATTAGTTTCTGGTATTTCCCAGTGAATGTGGGGAATGCTCTACATAAAACAGTTTAGAGTGTTGGTATGGCTGATGCATCTTGTGGGTGCAGGCTGGGAAGGAAAAGCAAAGACACTGTTCTGTGTGGTAGAAAGAGAAATAAAAAAGAAGTGAATAAGGCAGCAGTGACGAGAGAACGTCTTTCTGAATATACTTTAAAAATTCTGTTGAAGTCAACAAGCTTTATTGGATTTTATTGTTTCATGGTGTGTGATGTCACTAGGAATCTTGGATGGGAGTAAAAACTGATTCTTTTAAATTTTGAGAATAATTTTTTCCTTATGCATTAGCCATTTTTGACTGGATATCATCTTGGATTACACACATTTGGACATGTAACTAATTTTACACCACTATACTTACATCCCAGTAAAGCGCTTGTACATTGTCATTTTAGAGCCTCAAATACAGCAGGATCTCACTGCTAAGGTTCATTTGCTGTCCTCAGAAAGCACTTAAATGTGTTCTCTTTAAGTATATCGGTATTTCTCACAATTCCCTTTAAGCCAAAACAAATATCTTTAGTTTAAAAAGGAAAACAAAATTAAAACCTGCTGTGGTTTTCATTAACTTAAAAGAATCTAAAATAAGGTTGGTGGGATTAAGACAATCCATAGGATGTGCTTTTGTTCTGTGAAACTTTTCAGTTAGTATCAAGAATTGCAAATAGGAAGCCTATATTTGAGGCTGAAGCATGTTCTAATATTATCTTGTAACATCCCAAAAGAGAGAGCTAGCAATAAAGTGGAAAAGACAGAAATATCTGAAAAAATGCTGTGTCCAGATTCCCAGGTCTCTGTTTACAAAGAGCAGAAAGTCTGAAAGTGGATGAGTTGAACCAGCCAGACTGAGACTCTAGATACCCAGCAGGGCTGGTGTGTCCACCATAGGTTATCTGTGCCCATGTGTAGAAGGAATAGGATTCAGCTTGTCTGAGCCTCACATCCAGGCATCTCCCATTGCTAGTAAAGGCTTCTGGTGCAGCTTGCATCATGCTAAAAAGCAGGTCCAAAATAGGTCCCACCACTGGCCTTTTAAGCTCTTGAAGTTGCATATCTCCTGAGTCTAGGCTACTAGCTCAAATACTAGAGATCCGTAGAAGTACATCTGGCAGCCACTGTGCCCCAAGTTTCCTCTATCCTTTATGCCGGCCTGCATTGTGAAAGAAAGCTCACAGTAGTGTAGCAATTCAAAAATTAAGAGGCTTGGGGCTTCTTTTTCACTGTTAGGTGCATACCCCCATCTTAATTTTTTCCTCAAAAATGGATGAAGCTGAAATAGCTAATTTTATTTTTTTAAATATATACATTTATATATATGATTTGGGTTTTTTGTAAATGCAGCCTTCCTTTATTAAACATGCCCTAAGAATTGGTTAAAATGTGGTGTTTATTAAAGCTGTGTTTTGCTAACAACATTCTGCAAGAGTTCAGATTACACACAGCACTATTCTTTACTCCTTTTTAAGGAGGTGCTGTAATTTTGGAAAGTAATGTATGCCCCATTTGAAGCCTGGGTTGCTATGGCAAACTCACATTTTAATTCAATCATGTTGTAAATAATAACATAAAATTGTGTGCAAATGGCTAGGGTGAAGGTTAAAAAAGCTTCCCAAGTACCCTTAACTTGAGGCAAGATGCCTTTTTTCCTGTCAAACCTTACAATTCCTGTGAGTGTTTCCTGTACAGCCTCCGTGCACATCAAGTGCACTTTTAACTGTATTTTTCTACCCCTGCTTGTTCTGAACTTCTTGGCTCGTGAACAGTTTCTGGATAAGCTACAAAGGAAGATTCTTGAGCTTTGATAAAGGGTTTTATGAAGAGGTGGACTCCAGACACCGTCCAAACCAGCTGAACACTTTCAGGTACTACCTAATATGTCTATATGTAGTCAAGTAATTGCTCTCCCCTGATACATTACATGGATGAGTGCTGCAGGGTAGACAAAAGCACTCTAAAACCCATCAGCTCCAGCAAATTCTTCACAAATTTACCTTTTGGGACAAGCACGTTTCACTTGGTCCTGCCCCCAAACTGATGTGATGCTGGAAGAGTCTTTGGCTTCCACAACTGAGAAGAGACCTGTGGAGTTTAAAAAAAGCGGTTTTTTTAAACTCCACAGTAATGGTGACAGAGAGCTCCATGAACATTTGTTTATCTACTCTCCTTGTACCATAGGTCAGCTTGCTTTAGTGTGCCTATTTTTTTGTTGTTGTTTCTTTGTCAATATTTAGCAGGTATCAGAGAGAACAGCCATGGTTTTCAGGTAGTGTTGTATTCATAGCATAATGAAAAAATGTGTTATTGTATAGCAAATATAAATATACTCTGAAGAGGGAACAGATCATACTAATCACTGTTGTCCTGCTTGCAAGACATCAGAGATGAGAGCACAGATGTGACTGTGAAAAAACGTTGTTCTGGTTCTCCAGTGTATTCACCCTGGGGGGCTTTTGTGCTCCATTCATAAATGTGGTTATTTCATACTAACAGCTCAAAGGTAGAAAATAAGTTTTTCTAAAACCCTAAAATTTTCTAAAAAAGAATTTAGTTACCAACAGATTACAAGAATAAAGCCAGAAAATCACACATCAGCAAAAATAATTCTAAGTTAGCAGAGAAATAAATTAGCTTATCTAATTTACTGATTTCCGAGGCTGAGATCACCTCATACACTTCTGTGCAGCCAAGATTGAGATTGAAGTGCTCTTTTCATGAGACAACATCGTGAAACACTAGGTTACACTCTTTGCTCCCTTTGCTTTTCTTTATATTTCTCATTTTCTCTGTCTTTTGGGTTTCTATTCCCAAGTACCAAGAGCTGCAGGGGCTCTTTCCTCAGCCACTGGGAACAAGAGCAGTCCCCTGGGAAAAGACACAAGGGATGAGCTGAGTGCAGGGCTCAACTTCCCATCTCCTCCTATCTTACCCTCTGATTCTGCTCCTTCAGAGAGGTTTCCTAGGCTAAATAAATAATGCAGATATTGACCATTTTGCTGCAGACAGTGGTGGCCCAGATTTTCTGTCTTTCAGGACTGTTGATATTTTGAGACCTGTGCGTAAGGTGTGCTGCAACGAAACATTTTATTTAACTTTCATACATCTTGAATCATGTTGTTAAAGTTGCATTTCTAGAAGAAGGAAGTGTTAAAAGTAAACTATCATTAGATTGTCTTCCCACAGTTTTCATTTTCTCTCATATTTTACTTTGCCATTGCTAGTGTGTATCGGCAAAGGAAAAAAGACTTTTTTTTTTCAAATAACTGTAATGACTTTAATAGCTTAAATTAATTGAAATAGTTTTAAATATCATGTGGCATATGATTTAGAATACAGTAAATTATCTCTCTTGATTTTTTTTAATTGAAGTGGTTACTTTGCTATTTAATGCAGAAAAAATTTGAGTTGTTTCCAGCCCTTGTTGTAACAGTTTAAATATGAAGAAAAATACACAGAAGTAAGAAAACCAGATTTTAATAATGTAGTCAATCTTCACAATACAGATAACTTTTCAACCTGATTTTCCACCTGATTTTTTTCTCAGAAACTTCTGTCACCCTTTTGGTGTTTGTTTTTCAGGAAAGAAGTTCTTTCCAATTGCCAAACAAGCCGGCACCAGTTATACTGGGGGTGTTTTCCCATCAAAATTACAAACTACTATTTCCCCCTATCCCTTCTGGCCCATACTTTTGACACCACCGATTTATGTAAGGGAGGAAAACTGTATCAGATCTGAGTACTGCCTCGAGAAAAGAGAATAAAATTTTGGGTTGGTGCCAGCTCTACTGTCTTGGAACAACATTTGCTATGAAAGCTCACACCACTATTATTTCTATTAAAAAAATAAAAAATCTCTTGTTAATGTTGTCAAGACCTTTTCTCAAATCTTACTGATTTGAGACCGACTGTCTTTTCTTTAGGAACAATGGTTGTTAAATCTCTGCAGGTCTGACCATCTGCAGAAGCTGCTAGCTGTTGAAGCTGGGAAAAATAATAACAAGTAGACTTTATTTCCCATGATTTAATTCCAAAAATCTTGCACATGTGCTTAATTTAAAGTATGTGAATATTCTCACTGGAATCAATGGGAATATGCAAATGACTAAAGGTAAGCAGATGTGTAAATCGTAGGATCTGGGTCTGAAATTAAGACAAGCTTCAACAAGTGAGAGCTGCAATAGAAGGGGAAATGAAAGATGACAAGCAATAAACAGTCAAAATATTGTGGATTCAACCTAAGACATGTATATCATGACCATCATCACACTGTATTTCAGATTTAAAAAATAGATGTAAAAATGAATTCCCAATCACAAATCATCTTCCCTTCTTGAAGGGAGAGACCTAGAGGCATAGGATCTAGGTCTTGAGAATAGAGCTAAATGAGGACAAAGAAGGTTTTCAGGCTTTTGAAAGACTGTATTTCAAGTAGCACGCTCTTTATACAATACAGAAAAAAAAGTCCCTCAAAACATTATGGACCTGGATCTCCATAGAGAAGATGTTAAGAAAGCAAAGAGCTGTCATAAGGTTGAGAGATGACAAAAAGTTGAGAGATGACAAAAGTTTGAGAGAGAACAACAAAAAAAAAAAAAAGTCAAGAAAAGGTGAATTTGTATTTTGAAACCAAGGCCAAGAAGTAATCTACTCCAGTGCTGCAACTAAGTCAGTGGGAGAAATCAGTGAAGGGGTGACCCTAACTGAAGTGGTAAGGAAGGTATGGCAGCTGTGCTGGAACAAGTGTTAGATAAGTCGAAGAAGAGAAGGTGACCATCATCAAAGCCAGAGGTTATAAGGCCATCTGTGAAGGTCTCAGCTCTCTGAGCAGGAAAGCATTTGTCTCAAGAACAGTTAAAAAAATCCCACAGCAGTACGTGACTGAGGCTGAATATATGAAGAAATCACCAAAACTTTTACTTTGATTGATTTGAAAATTCTTCCTTGCCACTCATCTACTCGGCAGTTTAAATTTGTATACAACATATAACCTGAAGAAACAAATAGAAAAACCCCAAAGTGAACACAAATAAAAAAGGCAACGAGAAGTACTGGAAATATCATTACAATATTCCCTGATCCACAGCATCAGTTTGGATGATGATACTGGCTTGACTGTTTTACATACACATTCCTGGCACCACGCTGCTGTGTCAGAGCTCATGATGTACCTCCCATTGACTCCTTTCGGACAGAATTCCTTCCCTCAAATGTCCAATCTACATAGCTCTACAGAGTCATCCCTTTGTTGTTATATACAGAGCCAAGATTTGGGCATTAAGTAGGAAGTAAACGCATAGGTATCAATATTAATCCTAATTATATTCTAACTATATGAATTGCATCTTTGACATTAGGCACCTGTTTAAAGTGATTTTTTTTTTGCTATGTTCTTAGAATGATACTGAGACAGACAGATGACCTCTAAAGACCATGGACTGACTGGCTGATGGGTGGTAATTGCAGGTGGTCTGGAAGGGAAAGGAGATACGAGCTTAGTAAGATTTTCAAAGGAAAAACACTTAAAAGCTAAATTCTCAGCTCAAATTTATGATTTACATTACCTGTGACTTGAAAGTTTTATGCTGACAGAGTTGGGACAATTTCTCATGTCCAGCTCTCAGTGGGAGCTCATAGTACAACTTAGAACAGGGCTTTTGTCCTTTATTTTAACATTCACTCCAGTGCAGAGATGGGGCTTTTGGAGTCATGGCTTTTGGAGTCATAGCCACATTGGAAAACCCCTGAAGTTTGAGGGCATTTGGACTGATAGTTTTGGCCCAGATCATCTCTGATCTTCTTGTAAACAATTTGGCATCCTTCCTATTTGTACATACTCAGTGAATGGTGTGAATCAAGAAAGAAAATAAGTATGCTAAAATAATCCTTCCCCCCCGGTGTGCAAGTGAATGAAACAGAGTCCGTCAGAAAGGAGAATATCTGCCAGTGTCAGCAGGGGGGTTATTATCTTTGCATATGTTGTTTGCTAAGAAAATCCCTGTTAGGAGCCACGGTGGTGATACAGAGAATTGTGGAAGGATGCATTTGCACTATGCACATTTGCATCTGCCCAACTTTTTTATTTCCTGGGTTGCTAAAATCATCCTACATGATGCCAGCCAGTGTGCCACCCCTGAGGAGATTAACTTGAACTGCATTCAGCTTCAGCAGGACGGGACAGGATTCTCCTGACAACAATGCTGCCAAGCAGCTGACATCCTGATCCACTCATGACAAGGACCTAACTTACAAGATCCTGTTGATACCAAAGGTCCAGACAGGACGACTCAGGACTGCCCTTTCCATCTGCTTCTTTTATGGCCCTGTGTTGCATCTGTCTTCCTTTCCCACAAATCTCCACCTGTAAAAAAAGACAAGAAAAACAAAGGGGAGTCATGATCAGTGTGTTTTCTAAATGGCTCCATGTCTTAAAATTTAACAGAGGTTAGCAAATGGCCAACAGGTGAGAAAGAGGGAGGGAGTGAGGTGCCTATGCATGTCCACGCCTCTTTGTTCACATCTGTTCCCAAACCCCTGTTTTTGATTTTGTACAAGCACAAACCACCAGCAACTGATGAAGGCTAGAGGAGGAGCAGCACAAGATTTGTGCACATGAAATCAAGATCAGTCCTTAATATGGGACAGAGATGAAGGATTCACAAACTCAAGAGAAACAGCTTGCAAAGGTTGGGGGGTGGGGGGGAGGTCGTCAATAATAACAATAATTTTTTTTAAAGAAGGGGCAGGATCCTAAAATAAAACCCACATCACTGGTGGTCACTAGTGCTGCACTTAAGCTGTCATCTGTTGAATCTGGCAGTCTGCACATCATTCAACAGATAAATGCCTTTACCAGAACCCTTTGGACAATGAGAATATAGAGTGCACACATTTAAACCAGACTGCTACGGCTGGGGGAAACTCTGTTGGTGGTCACAGACACCAAAGAATCAGGTATGGGAAACTCTGAGTAAAGCAGACATACACTTAGAGGGGAAAAAAAAAAAAAGAGATGCAAACCTTTTTTTCCACTTTTTATCCAATATTTTGGTAATTCAGGATAACTACACTCATAAATTTAAGGATAAACATAGATTACGTTTGTGTGGCTAAACTGGAAGTGGCCTTTCCTTTCAGGTAGCCACAGAGCCATATAATTTGCTTTGGGAAAGCAGGACATATTTTATTTGCTCTCATCCCAGCTGCTATAAGGAACCACATATGGCTAGAGGTACTGCCTACGCTGCAACCTATTAAACATGCCACAGCAAAGTGTTTTCAACTGTGTGCCATGTGATGAGTCTCAGCAAAGCAAGAAATGGTGGGATTTTTTTCTGCAGATTACTACATGGGCTCAGAAATCCTGAGCCTGTGCAAACATCAAAAAATACTCAAAATATTTGAACTGGAAAACACCCTCATTTGCTGCAAAGCCTGCAGATTTCAAAAAAAATACAGGATCTTCTTTTCCAGTCATCCTTTCAAATGGGAAGTGGGATAATGAAGAAGAATTCTAAATAATTTTATTGTAGCATGTTTTCATAGGCTACTTACAGCCACTTCAGTTTATGTAACTGTACATTTTGTCTCAGTTTTCAAACAAACCCAAACCTTTCTTGGGGGTAGCTTCATCCAAGTTTTGTCTTCTGCTCCATTGTTCTTCGACGTACTCCATGGAAACGGGCATATTGCTGGAACCTCCTCCATTCACATCAGTGCTGATATGAAGTTTCAAGGGACAGCAATTACGTCTGGGGCTTTTAAATGGTATTTCTGGGGCACTGCAACCCCTGACACTCCAGCAGCAATGTTAAGTTTTGGAACAAATCTACCGAGGGTGTTATTTTCTGAAGACGCTTCTGTGTGAAACAATGCAGCTTGAGTGCTCACGCTCTCCTGTGTGTTTGCTGCCATCCCTGTGCCAATGATCCTTGAGTATATTATCCAGATTTATTACTTAAGTCTCACTTTTTTCTTTCCCTCTCAGTGGGCTATGACTAGGATTAGCAATTTCTATGTTATCTGCTGCACTCACGTGTAAGGGGACAAGAAAACTAACCTTTTTATAGCTAAGTGCAGAGAATACTCCACAGAGTATTCACTTTTCACAAGATATTTTTCATCATATAATGCAGGAGTAAAGTTATTAAAATGGTACTTCTACAGAATTTTCCAGTTCCTTTTGTTTATTCCTAAGCCACATCACCAGGGCCTCCTGCACTTTTGGGTGAGCAGTCGGTTTGTAGTTAAACACATGAATTATCTTCATATGCCAAAGAAAGCTTAGGGATTGCCCAGACTATTTTAAAACCCAGAAAAAGTAGGAGGTTGTATCTGGCAGCAGCAATATGCATTAAACATTCTCAAAGAAAGCTTTGTTATTAAGGAGACGCAACCCGTTTGGATCAAATGGGACCAACATAAATCTTCATTCAGAGCTTTAAGCATACCAGGAACTGTTTTGAAATTAAATAAGCTTTTTTTCTTTCTTCTTTTTCTTTTCCTCCGTAAACATTTTTATTTCAATATCTCCTAGGTCTCTGCACTTCTAGTTTTTAGCTACTTAGGAAATAAAAGACCTCTCTGATTATCCCTTGGACTGTGTGTATTGAATAAAGCAGAATCAAATGAAACCCCACTGTAGTTATTCATGAGGATGTTCCTAAAAATGGTGCACACTTCAAGAGTTACTTTGGGTTGACTTTCCTGTAGTGGACACCCTCTATGCTTCTGCATGCAAAGGCAGCAGAAGAATCCTCCCTGGAAGCATTCAAGAAGGTGGCCCCCTCCCTGGAAGTGTTCAAGGCCAGGTTGGATGGAGCTTTAAGCAACTTGGTCTAGTGGAATGTGTCCCTGTCCATGGCAGAGGGGTTGGAACTAGGTAATCTTTAAGGTCCCTTCTAACCCAGTTAAATCTGAGATTATATGATAATTTCTGCTGCCACTACACTAATTTAGAGAACTTGAGGCCATTAGCATTTCACAGATTGCTGCACACAGCACTGAGTCCTCAGCCACCTTCCCTCTGTCAAACGGCACACATGTGACTACAAACCATAATATTGAGTCAGACCAGACCTGACTGGACCTTCTCTGAGACATGAAAAGCATTTGTACAATCATTCCCCTCACTGTTTTCCCACTTCTGTTTGCATCCATTCTTTCCACTCCTTGCCATAGAGGAGGTATGGATGCTGTGTTGGAAAGCTTAGCCCTACTAACTCTCTGGTTAGTTTTCCAAGGAGCTGCCCATCACAAAGCGTTCCTTGCAGAGAGAAGTGATGCAATGCTTTCAAAGAAACCTCTTGCTCCCACAGAAGGAAACATAAACCACCCAGATGAATGTGTCAGAGAGCTGCCAATTCCTCTGATCCAACCTAGAGTGCCCCTGTATTTTGATGGTGGTGTTAAGGTCTGGATCTAGAGTTGTATATGATGTGGGAAACTCAGTTTTCACTTTTTAACAAATAAGTCACTTCTAATCCTTGGGCTGCAGAGAAAAAAAAAAAAATTAACATAAGGACTAGAATAGCACAGCAAAGGGGCAAACAAAATCTCAACCCCCCCAGATTCTGCACAGTTGCATGATTTTTGAACATATTAAGGAGTTCCAACTCATAATCTTGAACTACTTAGTGGTGGCAATGTGCAAGCTACATCAACTCCCCCAGATAAAGCAAGAGCCTTGTGTGCACTCAGCCAGGCTTGGGGAGAGCAAGACGCCCTCCCACAGCCCCATGCTGGGAAGGGAATTGCAGCTGGAAATCACTGCTAGTGATGCATGGCTGACTAACCTACCCCTGTAGATGATGCATTACCACAGAGAAGTTCTGATTAGGAAGATAGAGTTTAGTTTATTTTCCTTTATTATTTTATTTTTATTTTATTTTGGTTTCTTTTATTTGGTTTTATTTGATTTCAAAGGCAGAATCTGAATAGCAGCAGTGCCACAAAAGAAAAAAAAAAAAAATAATTACAACATCCTTTGCCTCTTCTTCCACCTGTATCAATTTGGTCCAACAAATGCCAGTACTCCTGTGGGGAAGCCCTTAGACTGTGGCAGCACCACCACACTACCAGTGACAGGCCATAGACAGATAACAACAAATTCTCCTTCTGATCCTGAAAACATTTTGGGCAGTAACCTGCTGTTTTCTTGGCTGTATGGACAGGAAGAATGGCAAATGTAAAGTTGGAGATGGTGCCTCACATCTGCCTATGAATCTGAAATATATGGAATATTTGGAGCCTCTGTGTTTGCAAGGCTCTGGAACATGGTTAAAAAATATGTAAATTTAAAAATAAAAATCGTGCTGAAGTGTTTAATTGAATGTACCTTCCCCGAGCTGAGGCCAGATGGGAATTTTCTTAAGCCCTAGAATGAAGTGAGGTTTCTGATGCAGATAGCCCACAGTGGAGCAACAATGTTACATGGATTTTATGAGTTTCAATAACTCTGCTTTAATCAGAAAATTAGAAGTAACCAAGAAACCCCCCTAAGGCCTGATTTGCTACTCTATTAAACCAGTAGAGTACCAGAGTAATATCATGGTTTTTGATAGAGTTATGCTGGCATAAAATTGATGTCAGAGGCGGGTGAATCGAGCCCCAGGACAGTTGTGAATTATTTTCTATCTGACATTTTTACGTTCAAGTGAAAGAAAAAAAAAAAAAGGTGGAGTTGGGAATGAATCCCAAAAGCAGTCAATCTGAAAACCTCGATAGAGAAAGATGTGGGTTTAGTGAGAGTTTAATCATTCAAATAGACAATATACAAGTCTTCTCAAAAGAAAGCACCACCTAAACAACCTGGCTGCCACAGTTCTTAATAAACTGGCAACCTGCATTTATGCACTGACATTAGTAAAACTTTGTAAGGTATTACAATGGACAAATCCAAATATTTGGATAAGGTTTATTGATTATTATTTCATTTTTTCTGAACACAAAGCTAAAATATTTAACCTCTGATATTAGGAATAATTCTGTAAACTGTAATGTACTCAAAGAACTTGGCAGTAGTCTTTCTGTGTTATGTATCTACAAGAAAATATATAATTGCATTACATGAAAGACTTAAAAACAACAAGAAAGCAAGAAAGGATAGACTTTACGGTGTAATAAGATTTTAACTTGAGACTGTTCAGTTTTGCACCACTTGAAAAATCCCAGTATTATAACGTTTACTAAATATTTGCAAAATCATGTTAATTTGCTTAAAAATGGAAATCTGCTAAATAAGCAGAAACAAAACATCTGTAAGTAATATAACATCTGAACATTAAAAAACCAGGAGACAAATGTTGCCAAACATATACCTAATTGTTGTACTTCATTAGACCCAAGTCTGACAAATCTCAGTTAAACTTGCAAATACATTCAAGATTCAACCCACTCTCGCACCACTTTTACATCAAGGGAATCCTGTTAACCAGGGGTCACTGGAGACCTTCTGTTGGTGTACAAGAAAGGGGAAAACAGGCACCCAGTTTACAACTTGCCAGGAGAGATATAACCACTTAGGATTTCAGTGTCTTAACTAGAATGAATACCAAAAAAACCAAAGTATAATTTTTACCGCCAGGAACTGAACAATTCAAGCATGCAAAATGAAGCAATATGGTATTTTAGTGCCAAAGTAAGTTCACTTAAAATTTCTGAAAAACTAGAGTTTGCCAACTCAATGTCTGCTGCATACAGCTAGGCAGGAGTGAGGGATAAACATGGGAAGGTGAGTGGCCAGCTTCCTGCCCAAATACTTCACTTTATCTTAAATATTCAGCCGAAATTCCCTTCTAGCCTTAATTAAAATTTGAATCTACTACTTCTTTGCCCCATAATTACATGGGGCTTTAGTGTTTGTGCAACAGTTGGCATCCCAGAAGGAGCTGAAGTCAGGACTGATCCTTAGTGAGCATCAACATGTCTTAGGGAAGCCCATAATGGTAGGACTTATGGAGGAGAAATCTCCATACCACTGTCAGAACAGCTCAAGCTCTTCCACTTAATTTAGATTTGGGTACTTATTTAGAGCCACATTCATCTATCAGTGTACACTTTACAAGACATTTTTCCTAGAGTAGTCCAAAAGCCACTCGAGGTCCCAAACACCCTTTGTATGTGATGCACAAAGGAACTTCGGTTCCATACTATACTTACTGAACCATACAGAGAAGTACATCACCAACAAATTTTGGTGCTTTGTCCCCAGGTCAAAGTCTCACGCATTGACAGGCTCTCTGGGAAGAAAATTCGGGGTTACCTGCCAATTAGTTTTGGCCTGTGTTGTTGCTGTATTTCACAGATCAGCGGGTAATTTCTCTAAGCTGCAGGTCTTCCGCTAAATTGCCCTTGCACATGCATCAGTAAGAGGAGAGACTAGCCAAGCAGGATTAAAAACACGAGCTCAGACTTTAGCCTCGTTAATCCAAGTATTTCCATGGCACACTCTCCCTCACCCCTTTGTTCTTTGCTTCTGCTGCCTCCCATCTCACTGCACCTACCTTCCATGGAGAATCTTGTTCCTAGTCTAGAGCAGACTTTCAAGGGTCAGGAGAGACCAGTGCACTTGAGGAAGAAGATAAATCCACTTGGTTTTTAACTATACGGCACACTTACAAGAAGAAATTCATGCTCATAACTGACCACCTCACAGGCACCCAATGCTCAGCAGTTTTGAAGAGGTTACTACCAGGAGATTCAGTCAGATGATTGCCTGTCACTGCTGCCAGGGCTGTAAAAAAAAAAAGCAGACAACTGAAAACTCCCCCTGAAATGTCCAGCTAGAAAAGCCACACGCAGAAGAAACCAACATGCACTTACTAATAATTAGACAGAATAATGCAGAGCATATAGCACCAGTTGTGTGTAGTTCACTCCGAAAATACAAGAAAGGAGAAAAAGCACTCTACCTTAAAAATATCACATGAATCACAAAAACAAGTTTTGAGGAAATTTCCTGCAGCAATTTTGGCAGCACATCACTGAAAGGAAAATGTGATTCCCTCTTTTTAGAGTAATTTTGCTCAGTGAGAGCTAGGAGAACTTACAGGAAAACAAATCAAGGCCAAGACTGATCTGCAATATTCTAAGGGAGTTTCTTAAAGACAAAGCAGAAAGGTCTAAGCACCAAAGGCGTTTTATATATATGCTTTTTTCTCTATATATATAAATATAAATACATCTATATACATTTTACATTCCTAACGTCTCTTTAGAGCTAGGCAACAAACTGTCTTGAAGAAATGAAGCAAGTATAAGAAATTGAAGGAAAAGAATTATGGTTCCACTGACCAGGTCACACATTAGTACAAGTCTCTAGGAATTTTTTCTATTTGTATTTTTGTCTGCAAGATGGAATGCAAAATAACTGGGGAGGGCAACATTTGAAAGAGAGAGAAAGAAAGAAGGGAAGAAGTTCTACATTATCTAATAATGAGAGTACACAATTGATTCATGTTGAAATATATTCGGCAATATTTCAGCTATAATACTCCAGTTACACAGAAAGGAGACTATCATATCAACAGAAGAGATGTTCAAATTTTTTTATTTACTGTTTCAGAAACGAGAACATTATACTTGACTTTTTTAGACCATCCTTTATGTCCATTGTTGCAATGATATGTTCTAAGAAAGCAGGGGATCAAACATATTCAAACATGATTCAAAGGTGATTCTTTTCCTTAATCACCTGCCATGTTCTGTTGCTATACCCAATTCACCATCACTGTTACTTGCACACAGAAAGCTGTTGGCTGGAGAGAGGAAACCACCCTTTGCCTGCTTTTTGTGCTTAAATGCCCAAAAAGGAAAGAAATGTTTCTTTTACAGCCTTACGAGCCACTAAACAAATAGACCTTGATTAATATATACAGGCTCAGTAGTTCATGTTTTTGCAATGGATTGAGGAGAAGGCCAACTGATCCTGTCAAGCCAGATATCTAAATGAGAAACTAAATCTCTTCTAGCAACTTCAATCCACAGGTCTTCCATTACAAAAAAAATTTTTCAGTTTGTCCAGAAAGCTCATATTCAGTCCTCTGGAAACCATTTCCCATGCTTCAGAATTGTTTACAGTAAATAAATCATGTGCTGCATTAACAGAAAAACCATGGCAAGTTTTAGCTTGAGTCTTTAAGCTTGAGAGTTTACAAAGAAACTCAGCTAACTTTTAATTTTTTTTTTTTTTTCCCCTTTCATTGCTACCCAAGACCAACTGAGAGAAATCAAGTATCCCGCAAAGACATGGAGGGTAATTTCACTATGTCATATGAGGAATCCTTCCCAAAAGACTCTAGTTAGGAATTAGTAGACCATTTAATCAATTACACAGGAAACACAAGACCTCTGTTTTTTTTACTTCAGCTCTAATTCAGCAAAGGGTGTTTCTTATCCTTCTAATTTCAAGTATCCTTCCGTATGATTTTCAGTACTATTGATAGTATAACTTAATAAAACGTTGTCAGAGACACTTTTCTCACAGCACCATATGACACATACATACCAAGTCAAATGAAATATTCTTCTCAGTATCAATAACCCTTTCCCCCCAAAAGCTTTTATACCTTGTCCAGTAACAGCGTGAACATCTATCATGAAGAATACTTTGATGAGCACCCTGTGTCCAGAGTTTATTGAGAGCAGTTTAGCCAACCTGGCAGTAAGTATTCACAAAAAAATAATGTCCCTATGGCACACCTAATTGTGATAAAAATTACCCCCCATTACCAATTTCTTCCAATTTAGTAGGATCAGTTGCTTTTGGAATCTGGCAGCTTCTCGTATTGCTGAGGCTTTTGGTAATTGAAGTTGTGTAAGTTTGCCATAGATTAAACACCAGGTCAATGAGAAAATACACTGGAGGTAGTATAAACTATGTGCCAACTCAAAAAAAAAAAAAAAATTTTTAAAAAAATTAACTATGTCCTAACTTTATCTGGACCTATTTTGACTTTCAGTATTCAGTCAGTTTTAAAATTTTAGATGGTGAGTTATTGAAATTGTCAACATTAGCCAGACTACTAAATTAAACTTCCATTCCACACAATAAAATTGAAGCACTATTTTATAAATTCCAAAATTAAGTCTAATATACCTTATGAAAAGCTAATAAGCAATAAATGTGATTTTCTTTCCATCATTGTAAACCTAGATTGAAATTAAATATAGTCTGTATTTTCTTTAATTTTATATTATACTGCACATATGAAAATTCAGTTTTTTCTTCTTTTTTTTTTTTCTGCTGGTATGTTATCACTAATCTAGAATAAAGTTAGTAGCTGCTCGACAAAAGGCAAATGCAATTTCATCTGACATAGAACTGACAATTTGTTGTTTATTTAAAGGGTCTTCCAGTACTGAGGATTTGTCTCTGATATTACCTTGTTTCTTAGATTTTTTGAGGCTTGAACATGACATGTAGCATCACCAAATACAGTTGAATATTTCTCAAATTTTCCATGAGGCAGATCTCTAACTTACTACCTCAAACTCTTCCCCTGTGGTTTTCTTGGATAGTTTTCCTTCTCTTGCTCTTTATTTTCTTTTTTTTTTGTCATTTGAAAGTCTTGGGAAAATAAGCAGCATGCACTTACAAAGAACTCACACTGTATATTTGAAGCATATTTATGATCTCTGCATTTTATTCTATGAAAAAGCTAACTGATCATTACAATACGGTTTGGGAATCTAATAATCTCCTAATGACAAATATGAGTAAAGACAGAAATGACTTAATGAAGGAGGGTGTACATATTTCATTCAGAAAGGCTCTGAGTGTAATTTTTTGCCACGTGGTTGATGTGACACTTGTGCAGTCTTCACACAGTCTCAACCCCTTACCATGCTCTTCTGATGTGTGTATGGTGTGGCCTCATGTATCAGCAAAGGGCAAGAGTGCCCAGTAGCACATGAGGTTTTTCTGTCTTTTGTTCAGTGTGGTTTTACTGTGAGAACATTCTGTCTGAAGCAAACTCTCTTTTAACCCTGAGCGCGATTCTGGTTTAGGAGGCTGGAAAGAACATGACCATTAATCACTTGGGGGCAGTAGCAAAAGAGACACACTCGGCTACTGCTTACAGCATTGTACTTTAATGATCTGCAGCTATCTGTTTTAAGACATCATAATGACTAGATAATGGCACGTAAGCAGTATTGAATAAAAAAAAAATAAAATCCCAACCAAACATAGACATTAGATTCAGTCTAATGCCACCTGTCAGGGAAGGGATGCGGCTTTCTCTAACTTGCACATCCAGGCAATAAACTGATGTTTTCAGATTTGTACATCCAGAATGACCAGGTTTATGCATTTTGTCTCTGACAAACTCTCGAATCTTTCAAAGGGTACAGATCAGCACAGAGGAGTTTGTGCCAGGAACCTGTGGCTCATTCTGCATTAGAGTAAGACAAAGGTCTGAAAATGAGAGATCAGTACTTTCCCAAAGGCTTCTAGGGATTATGTTATAGCTGAAGTAACCACAGGATAGGGCAAAAGGGTACTGTCTGTGACAGTCTTATAATCTAGGTTATTGTCATAACTTTCTGATCCATTATTGTGTGCAGTGAGCTTCAATAGTAGACTAGTAGACTAGCAAGACACACGAATCCAGGTGAAGCTAGTGGACTACAATTCTCTAGCAAAAATAAGTGCTTTCTCATAGTGCAATGTGCACATAGCTCAACGCTTTAAGAAAGACAGCTCTCCTGCCATCTCCTTTGTGTTCCCAAGAGTCACAAGAGGTAATCAGCTGCTTACCAGGATGCTGGCTCAATGGTCTCACTCTTCAGTGCATAACTATATTTGCTGAATATGCCTGAAAGTTACAATATCTAACACAGAGTTACCATTTTCAGGAGAGAATACCTACAATTTTAGCACTGTGGTGCTCATCACTCTGATGGTCAAAACCAGTACTTCAGAATCTCTGACTCGTCATTAATGTTCCCAAATTAGTAAACAAGTGGGAAAAATCTAAAATGCAGCCTGACTTTATTAATTAGGGCACATTAACAGGAAGTTATGGCACATGATCTCTTTACCCTGCTGTAGCAACTCTAATCTTTCTCTGACATCCAGAGCAATGCCAAAGAAGCCACCATAAACCCTTGCCGCTTCTGAGCTGTTGATTCTATCTCTACTTGTGTCTAGGCATCCATGTAACTCATTTACCCATGTTTTGCTCACATTTAAAACAGAGAGTATACAACTTTGAGCAGGAATTAGATATCCATTGCAGCAGAGGGCAGTAGCATTCATTCACAAGCCAGACAGAGCTGTGTACAGTGCAGCTGTCCGACAAGTTAGGTAAACAGAGTGATGTGAAGTTCTTCCATGGAAATTAATTGTATTTTTAATACATTGATCAGAGTGCATAATGGACTCATCTCACACTCTTCACAGATAGAGATAGGTAATCAGATTGTGTAATCTGAATAGTAAAATCACCCTACACATGTTAAAATTAGTAACTTCTTAGAAAATCAGTCCAAATTTATGAGCAAACAGAGACTACAACAACTTGTGCTTCATGAAACAATATGTGTAACTTAGAAATCTGCAGTATTGAACTTGGGGCCATCCCTACCCCATTAAAAATAAAAGCCTCCTCCAAGCCAGTGGAAACTGGCAATCTTCACCGAGTAGCAACAGCTTACAGAAATATATCTCCATTTGTAATCATTTCAGTGTACGGATGATGACATTTGGAAACATCTGGATCTGATGATGACCACAGGAGATTCCAAAATGGTAGTGTCTAAATGTGATGATACAATAAATACAAGATGTTTTATTTCAGATTGAAATAGCAGAATAAAGACAAGGGCAGATTCAGATAAAACATTCAAGCATGGGACTTCAGGTGGCAGCGTGCACACCTCTTTAACTCTTGAAAACACCTCCAGCACCAGCCACCTTCTGTGATTTCAGAGCAGCCCTGCAGCTGCTCTCCAGCCAAAATTCTTAACAGGTTTGTGCTCACTAAACTATGTAGCCGTAATTCAAACCATTCACTGCTCAACATAATTAAGAACCAATCTCTGAGTCCAGAACAATAGTCTGCTCAAGCACTAGCACATGGGAGCAAAATGAGACTTGTCTTGGCTCATGTTTGCTTTCATCATTTTTTTTTTTTTGCTTCCAAACAAAGCCTTAGCTTCCCCTCTCCTCCCTGAAGCACACACGTGGGCAGTTTTCAGGTTACCATAGGCTCCTTCAGACTTTCTTCACCACAGCAATGGAGTCACAAATTACCCCAAATGTACTGCTGCACACGAGTGCTAAAGCAATACATCTAGGGTCTCTGCCTTAGAGGTTGCTCACTTGAAGATCTAATGGTGAGACACTGAAAACCGACGGGGCACTGTTATTTCTGGTCCACTCCAGATACTCCTGGTGTGGAACCAGAGGGGAAATGATGGGCTTTACACAAACCTTGCTGTTGCTTAAGCCCCTGATGACTTAAGAACTACTTTCTGCCTCAGCCTGACTGAGAGCAGCCTCAGGGACATTTCTGACAGCCAAGAATAGCTCGTATGGAGCAGCCCTAGGCGATTTCTGGTTTCCCACTACATTGCCTGCTCCACCACGCAAAGGCTGAGACGGTCCAGAGAAATAAAACCACTTTTATGACACAATTTTCCTCTGTCAGGCAAATTTCCTGCTAGACTGGGCGGGCGCTGCTTGGCTCTGCAGCCAGGAGGTTTCCAACAACCAGAGGATGGCTTGCGCTCTGTTGGGAGCAGGTCTTCCTCACCCCTGAGGTGTGGGACACCACTAATCACATCTGCACCAAGTCTTCTGTCATGGGTTATGTGCAGCCACTGCTAATGAGTCACACCTTCAACACAGATTGCAGGTTTAAACAGAGAAATATAGTGATGCAGAAAACAATTAGCATGGACAAAAGTGTAAGATCTTCTGGGCCACAAGCAGAAAGAAGAGCCAGCCTGGAATGGAGAATAAGGTGAAATCATCTCCTCTTCCTATGAGCACTGGGATTTTTAAAAAATGCTTTCCCCACTTCAAGCTACTGATAAAGAAATAAACCCAGGAAATATTTTCTGTTTTGCAAAACAAAGCCTTGCAAAGGAGGTGAGGGAAGGAGCATAAAATACGTTTTGAAGATCTGAAATCAAAACCAGGTGGAGACTCATGAAAAAATACAGAGGTTAACGTGGAGGAAATATCAGCAAGGTTCATGTCATACTTTTTTGCTATTTATTCCTTATAAAACAGTGTCCTTCCCCATGCAAAGGCCACTGCTAGTCTCCATAGGTTGGAATTTGCACAGATTAGAGGGATCAGCTGAAAATTGAAACAGACAGTGACAGGGCCTTCACTACTAATGATAGCTCCATTTTCCTAAGAAATCTAAGGGTTGTGCAGCTCAGGTATTGTCCCAAGGCACTGTCTCCTTAAAGGTGACTACCCAGGTTATTGAGCTTTGGGGGCTGGGAGAAGAAGGGGGGAAATTTTTCTCTGCTGCTGGACGCCTTGGTCTCTTGATATACTTCCCCTGTAAGGACTCAATGAAAGCAGGAAAAAAGAGTTCCTCAGCATGCTCCAGTTGGGCATGTTATGGGGACCACAACTTGGAGGAGCCAAAAAAGTTGTTCCTGTCATTCAAAACCATTTACCCTCACCATAGGCCCTGCTCATGTTAGTTTTCTCTCTAACTCCAGCTAATGAAATTAGCACATTGAATCACAAAAGCATAATAGGCAGATTAAGTTTCAGCAGGGCCTTTCTAACCCCTAATTAACCCCTGCTATCATTAAATTAGAAGCTTCCGAGACTGTCCTTGTAAGATATACCTACTGAAGTTAAGCAGTACCCATGGCCTGATTACTTAACTATTCCAAAGTAAGATATATGTACAGTTTATGTTCTCTTTCCATGAATGGCTCAGAAGGAATTAGAGCCATCCACTTACCAGTCTGCGGCTTCTACCTGGGGAACAAAGATTTGCTGCCAGGAGTGTTTTCAGGAGTTTAGACACTATTGTCATTTCATTACAATTGTTCCTAGACTTCCCAGCTGCTCTGCAATGTATAATGGCATGTGCTTATTATTCATGTCTGCACATCTGATGCTTATGCGTAAGGCTCAGCATGTCAAAGGAAGGAGAAAGCCACCACTGTTAACATTAATCTCATTTTGCTATTGGCACCAGAAGTACTTCTCCTTAAAGTTAACATTTGTCTGCTGAAGGTGTCCATACTACTTGCATGCCACAATAAAGAACAGCATTGCAAAGTCCAGAGTCATCAGGCCAGCGTTTTTCTTTGTTTCAGATCTTGAAATCAGTCAGTGATAATTGCCTAATGCTTCTGTACATTTGAGCCCGAGGAATTACATTCAAATATTTCTAAGGTCCAGAGCTCTTTCCTCACAGGTCCCCCTTTGCCTTCAGAATACGTGCCTTACAGAAATGAACTTTCCCACTTCTTTCCTTCAGAATCTTAAACATCATGTTTGCCCCAAATTCCACACTATTACATGTTTTTGCACAGATGGTCTGAGTGACAAAGCTAGCGTATGACATCAGAGTTTATCCTACAACAATCCATCTTTCTGCATTAACTGTGTGATAAACTATGGAAGAAAGAAGGGCCTCCTTTCCAGTTCTCTTATCTATAGACTGTCGTAAATATTATCAGGAAACTGGTGATCCACTTCCTTCAGTTTCTCATGATAGCTTTTTTGGATTTGTTTAAACAAACTTGTATCCCAGTCCTCTGATACACTAACATATCTGTTGTACAATCACTGCAGCTGTTGGTAAATCCTATATTTTACAAGAAGACCTCTATCAAATGTTTAAGGTCAGATTTGGCTCTGTGCCCCTGTCAGATTGGCCACATTGCCATGCTAATGAATAAGGGAAAAAAATCAGTGTAGGGAATGAAAGTCTTGTGTGTGGATTTGCAACCAGAGGGAAAAGAGAGAAATGACAACATAAGTTTCCCACCCTGTTTTGGCCAGACTGGGGTTATACTTGTTTTGTGTCAACATACAAAGAAGTAGTCTCTTTTCTGTTGTCTTAATGTATATATACAGTCATACCTGTTTTATTTGAGGAAGGTTGCTTTATGCTCCTGCATTTGATCAAAGTCAAGCTGTTTAAATTAGTATACATAATACTGCTTAAGTGCTTTAAGTGAACACACTGGCTTAAATATATTTTGAATGTTCACTATTTCAGTTGTTTTCCACTGGTAGATCTCACAACATTACAGAGTTACGGATCTAAATGGTGTGTCTCATGCTCTTTAGCAAAGCAGTCCCCTATGGCATTAAGTACTTTCCATGTCTGATAACCCTCCCAACCTGCAACCCACCACCCCCAAATGCTCTCAGCTCTTTGCTGAAAGAGGAATGAAAAACCACTCATCCATGGTTCTCCCATGTTCCATGGTTGACCTAGGAAGCTAATTTATTTTTTTTTTGGGGGGGTGCAGGGAGGACAAGCAGCATGCACGCAATACCAGCCAGAAGCTCTGACAACAATTATTAATTTCAGACTTTGAAACCATTGTCTTCTCAGTCATCCAAAACCAGGAGGAGTATGCTGTGAGGAGTAGGAAAAACCCGTTGAACATCCTCACGTAAAGAAAAAAGCTGCCCTTGCTGTGCCCTGGCTGGGACAGTACCTGCACCCATAGTGACAGGAATCACAGGTCAGCTGAGGACTCTGCTGTAGGGCAGGCAGCAGTTTTATGTGCCAGGCATGGGGTGTACCAAAGGCTGCCATCCAGGATGAGGAGAGATCCACCATCCCTTACTGGCCCCACTGATAAGCCAGGGAGAAGGGATTTCTCCTTTCCTGGTCCTATGCAATCTCAAAATGCTGTTTTCTGAAGCTGAAAGTCCCCAACCCTACCCCTCCTTTCCCTTTTCCTCCCCAGACTCTGGAGGCTGATTTTCCCTTGCTGCTCTTATCAGTTCCCAGCCTCCACCCTCCTGAGGTGGAGGGACACTTTTCTTAGAGAACCTTTTCACAGGAAAATTCCCCTGAAGCTCCCCACAACTCAGACTATGCCTCCTTGGTGCTGAGGCCTGGGGTCTCCAGTGAAGGGTGATGTAAATATGTTTGGAAAGATGTGTTACCAGAATGCATTTCCTTTTACAGCTCATGCTTTCCCTCTTCAGATACTGATCAGTCCCAGAGAAAGCAGCGATGCTTCTATCATACGGGATTTGCTAAACAATATGTTAGAAAAGAAAACCCTGCAAATACCTGAAAAGCCTTTGCTGGGACATTCTTGATCTAAATTATTTCATTGAAAGTGGATCATGTTAATGAAGCAATAAAGGGAAACTTAAAGCAACCAAGAAATATGGAAAAAGCAAACATTGCATATGAATTAGCTGGCAGCCAAGTAAATATTGTATGTTTCTTTTATACTCACAGGCAGTTTCAATTCCAATTTTGTGCAATTAGTCAAATACTAAATCTAGGTACCTTGTCAAATCTCCTTTTTAAAATTCTGGCTACCTTACAGTTTCTGACTGAACATTTTGTAAATAATATATGCTGACTTATTTTTATAACATTGTAGAAAGCTAACGCCTGCATCTCTTTTGGTATTTGTTGTGGAAACCAAGAAGAGGGAGGAGTGGTGAAATGAGTACAGAAAATAAAATGTCACAAAAGCAACACCTTTCCGCTCAAGACAACAAACAGAGTAGAAAGCCCTTTTCCACTGTCTTATCTCAGGAGCTAGGAAGTATTCAGATAGCCCTAATTTTCCAAAGAAATTTGGCTCAGACATTTCTCAGGGTGAGGCGAGTGGCAATCATAGCCTCAGCCTTCCAGGAAACTCCTGAGCTGATGGTCAGTAACTGCTTCTTGTGCATGGATTTTATTTCTCAGTGGGACTTTGCTGGATGGTGCTTTAGAAGAGGCTCTTGGTTTCACTCCCACCACTTTCTCTCATGCACAGAGATGCAGCACCTCCCTCCCTGGGGCAGGAAGGAAGGGAGGGGGAGACAGGCAATAGGAGAAGGGATATGCTGTAATCCTGAGCTAAAACCAGTCACTTCTTCCTGTGTAAGTGAACAGGGTATCTTGCCCGGTGCTGGTGTAGAACATACACTCTGGGCCAACACCATAAACTATGAAAAATGGACAATGGCTGAAACCTGTAAGGCTTTGATTTTTATTTTATTGGTTGTGTGTGCTGGACACCTGCGACATAATATAACTTTTTACTGGAGGTGGAATGCATCCATATGAATTCCCACAAACAGTGTATAGCATATAACAAAAATAAGACTCTGCTGGGCTTTTGCCAAAATGATTTGAAATCTCAATTTATAAGAGTTTTAAAACGCAGTACCAGCTGGCAGCTACTGTTTGTAGGGGATTCATGTTAGTTATAGTAACAAATAATCACATTTATTTTAAGGCAGTAACAAAAACTAGTTTCAAGCTGAAATAGAATAAGGTAAAACAACCTTACACCAAGATACTGTTACTCCAGTATCTTGTCAAGAAAGCTAACTGCTCCTAAGCAGACACCACAGACAGGACTAGCATGCCCAGAGTTTACAACTTTTAAAGTTAAGTGTCTCCAAGAGAAAGTACAATTCTCTTATAAACACAGCAGAGCATGATGTATGCTCTGTCAGAGCTTTATATTTAAAATGAGACTTTAACTCTTGTCTGTCAATGCCAATGGCAGAGATTAACATTCTGTACGGGAGGAAATTTGCATAAAGTAAATATTGTCCCAAGATCACTGGATACTCCTCTCCAGCTCCAGAAATAAAAAAGTGTGAAAGCATGAAATTAAGAGCCAAGAGTATGGGAGGTAGCATAAAATGCCACATCAGCATTTTTTAGAGACAGCTCCTTACCCTTGGCCAGGCTGAACTCTCCTCTCAGTTGCGTGAGCCTTTTGGTCCCATCCTCACCCAGCACTTGGAATGTATGTGAGGAGATGCTGTGTCAAGCAAAACCACTGTCTGGACGGCCAGCACAAAACCCTCAGCAGGCTTACATCTGATTCATCTTTCACCATTTTAGTCAGCGCCTTTGGAAGCAGTGACGAACAGCAAGAACTAAGGCCTCTGAATCCACCCATAAAGCTGTCCTTGAAGGGGTCCTAAAGTAAGACTACCAACAAAACAGGCCAGCCCTGAGCTTCGTTACTGGAAATACAGTAGGAGAAAAGTCATTGAGGTCTTGTCAAACCATTGCCAAACCTTCTTAAGTCACTACAAAATTCGTATTTGTGGCTTTGCATCAGCTGTATAGAATAACCTGGGCAATGTCTGAAACAATGTCTAGTTTTCTCCAGAGACAGTGATTCTGAGATACAACAAGAATGAGCAAACTGAGAGCATTTCACTCCCCTCTGAACTGCAAGCCAACTGATGAGTCTGACCGATGAGCAAGAAGAGAAGCATTTTGAAGTGTACAAGAGGCAGGCACGCTCGACACTCCCAGCTGACAAGCCATTTTACCCAGATGGTGAAGTAAGCATCCAGCTTTGAACATTTTTACTGATTTCTTCTAGGCTTGTTTTTTCATATGTACATCTTTCCTGTGCAATCACTTGCTGACATGTATGCAGAAAGCAGAGAAGCACTTAGGAATGAATGCAGTAAATGTAAAATCAGTTTGGTGAAAGGGCTATGGAAAGGATGGGAAAAAGACTTTGACACACTCAGGTGATACACTGGGTGTAAACAGCAACAGAATAGAAGGTTCAAGTTAAAAAGATGAAAATAGACAGGAAGGAAGGATTAATACACATACAGAATAAGTGATCCTATGGCTATTCCGTTGTAGGCATTTTGATTTAACTACTATTTTTTGTAACTAAGCTTCACAAGAAAATCCGGTATAATCTGTCGCAATGAATTTGATGTAAAAAAAGCTAACACTTTGTTTTTCAAAGAAGTTTTCAAATTTCTCTGACATAAAAACCAACATAGGCTTATAGGCTCACAGGCAGAGGTGAAAAATGATGGCTTGTGCTCAGCTTCTTCTTATTCTTGAGAAGTTTGGAGTTAGAGGGAACTAGGGAGCCTGTATGAGGTAAAATACCTAAAATACAGATCACCTGCTGCCTTTTGTTATGAGGGCTGGACAGGAGCCTGGTGAGAAAACAAGGGGAACCCTTCCAATGTACTAAGTATGGATGGCTGCGAAAGATGTCAGTCCAAGAAACTGGAGAGGTCTGAAGACAAATGACATGAATTACATCGGCTGAAAGCATGCGGAGGAATAGAAATACTGCAGCTGCCTGTACTTCCGATTTAGACTAAGAGATGGGAAGAGGAAGAGGACACATAAGATACAGCCATTACAGTGCCAGCTACTGGGCCAGCAAAGCAGGGAGCTGTGGAGCTCTTCAGTGAGGAGCAACAGGGTGGGAGCAGAGGGACAAGCGCCAGTTTGGGAGCTGCTCAGGTGGAGGGCAGCAGTCCAACACCAAGACACATTTCTGCCTCCTGGGTGACTGCACCAACCATTTGCTAGGTTATCTAGCATAGGGACACTTGGTTCAAGTTCTTAAGAAGGAAGAGGGTATATGCTGCAAATGATTTTTGAAGGGGAGCTTAATATCAGAAAATGGTTTTGGGATCCACTACAGGGAACCTAAGTTCCAGAAGAATCATATTAAAAAAGTATCACCCTCATTGGCCTTTCATCCTATGCATCTGCAGGCAATCTTTTGCTGGCTGTGAAGGGTTTTTTGTGATCCCAATTTAAATGATCTACTATGGGTTGGATTTTATGCTTTACTTTAGGTCCATAATTAATCACTTTCTTGGATTGAATTCTTGATGTTTTGCCAAATATATGCCATGGAACTTGGAAACAATATCACTAACTCTGGGCACTGAGATAAATACTTCATCAACTACATCAAAGATTAGAAACCTTTTCAGTCTATTTTCCTGTCTCTAATAAATCAAAATGCACACACTGCATAGGCATGTGTATCTCTGGAACAAAACTGAGTTTAAAAAGTTTGTAAGCAGATACTCCAACTGTTGAAACTTCAAGGGACCTCACAGTCACAAAAGGAACACTTCTCTTCACCTCTTTTGTAGATATTTTCCACATGCAAAAGGGTCATGAGACACCACAATGCTAAATAAAGTTGCCAATGTAGGAAATCTGGGAAACTACTGGGAAACAGATTGCAAGGAAAGCTTTCACAAACTTTCACAGCAGAGGACTGAGTGCTCAGCTGAGTGTTGTCGCCCCAAGATTCCACAAGCACATCATCAAAACTTTCACCTTTTGTTGCAGTAAATGGGCTACACCTGCCAGGCAAAATAAATTCTGATCAGAAGATATGATTTGAGGAAATGCATTCTTTGTTGTCATTGATGTTTTAAATAAAAGCAGTTTTGTCCACTTTACAAAGACCATGTGTTGAAATACAGACAATATACATCATGATAAGACCCTGAAAGCTATTGTTTATTATCTCTCCATACTAAAACAAAGTTTTCAATGCTCTTCAAGCTGTTTCTATGTTTTCCTTGTTTGGCTTTGTTTTATGAGTGCCTTGTCTGAGACCTGCCTTTTAACTTTCCTCAGGGAAATAAATCTTGTAGAGTAGACCTTTCACAAAACTCTTGCAACCATGAACTCAAAATCTTTAATCAAGTACCTACATAAGATTTTAAACTGAAAGCTTGACATGAAGGTAATGTTCCTGTAACATTTTATGAACCATAAGGATCATACAATCACTAAAAAATGTCTGTCACTGAGGATATCTGCAAATCTTGAAGAACCAACAGGTCTCTGGTGGTGGGTTGGGCCGAGCTGTATACCCAAGAGGAGATAAAGAGCAATGAAAGAGGAAGGAGCTTCACTGACAAGAGCATCAGTGAAGATTCTTGGCTCCTTTTCTTTTTCTCTGTATTTGCATTTACCCCAAGCTAATGTTATCACAGACTTATAATAATGTGTTTTTAAAGGAAAGAGACTGGCCTGTGATCTCAGGTCTGTCTACTCCCCACCCTAGGGCCAAATGCTCTTGTACTTGATGATGGCATCATGGGGATAATTTACTTGTGGGTAGCAGTCTGAGTCACATCATACAGGATCCTGTGCCTGTTCTGGTGAATGTATATGAGCACGACAGAGATTTCAGCCAGGCCCTTTGTCTCAGTTTAGGAGAAATGAAAAAAGAATTTGTGGCTTCCCAGGCATACAACTAACAAAATAGTTGTATTTCTTCTATTTCTGTGCTATTGTTTTTATTAGGAAACCACAAAAGTTATTGTAATGAACGTAACTTCTCAAGAAAAAAGGTAAAACTAAATTTGAATGTCCTTTATATGAGTTCTTTGATGTAAGTTTAGTTCGGCTGAGAGATATAAGTGTAGAAATGAGGAGTAGTGTGGCTTATGTCTGTCAAGTCTCCTACTATAGCTGAAAAGAATAATCTGAACAGCCTGTTGTTAAAATATCTGAGGCAGATGTTACTTTTACCACCACAGTCAAAGCAAGGGTCCTCAGTGTTTGACTTTCAAAATCCCCTCTAAGTTCCTCACAGAGACATAAAATGGTTTGTTTATTAAATCTGTAATTTTACAAAACTTGTGAGGTCCAGAATAAAATGTCTGATTCTCTGCAATCTCTGGTGAAACATATATTTCCTTAATCTCTTTAAGAACATACCTCCTTCAGTCCAACACCAAGTGCTGTATTTATAATCTAAGACGACAGTAAAGATCCTTTTTCCTTTCTTTATAATTTCTGCTATATTAAAGTTACCAAGTTAGCCGTTTTATTCTTGCAAATACAAGGAATCAGTAGTGAAACTCTGCTTCGTGTCAGTTTTGTTTTTGAACGCCTGAATATATTTGTACTTATTTGCTGCTTTCTTCACCTCAAAAGATTTCAAAGGTGCTTTCAAACCTCATATACAAAAGTGTCACTTTACCAGCCACAAAAGAGTTGCTCAATGGCAGAATCCAGTAAAACTAAACACTGTGGAACAGTTTACGTCAAGAAAAGTAGAAGACTCCCTGACATCTATGTTCAATTAATACATTTCTTTTTCCTCAGCAGTCCAATCAAGCAGTCACATCTTTGCATACAAGAAAACAAAAATGGAACAACGGAACAGTGGCAACACTGAGAAACAATGGAGCTAAATGGATCTATTTTCTGTATTTAAATTTCTCAATAGTGAGACAATAGTTATTAATTCACATCAAAATCTGATAGAATACACATGGACTTTAAGCAGAAAAAGGAGCTATGTCTGCAAAAGAGTGTAGGATGAACTTCCTAAAATGAAGCAGCATTTAAAAGTCCTGGAGGAGACTTTGAACCCCCTGATGCTTGATAGACCTTTAGCTCTGGAAGTCAACGGTAAAACTTCAGTGAAGCATCATTTAGTTCTAGGTATTTAAAATTATATTTTAAAGTGTGTTAATACCAGATTAAGTGGATTTGCTTCTCTTATGCCAGATCTGTATTACAGTTTAAAACTTGAAACAATTTGAAATAAAATAATGATAAATTCATGTGATTTTTTAATTTATTTGCTGCATTGCACTCACCCACTGTTCCATGTCTAATGTCAAACAGGAGTTTAAAGACATGCACAATAGCCCCATGAGACTGCAGCTCTCACCCAGGGTCTGTGCCCCTATCTCAGATACTGCAATAATCATCAGCCAGCTCTGAATGTTTAGAATCACTGTGACTAATTGAGATCGGGACCTAAACTCTTAAAAAAGGTCTGAAAGGACCAACAGATGAGAAACACATTATGACAGCATTAGCTAGTCACCATCAATCCACAAACACCGCCGCAACGTCACAGGCTGATTGCCCAAATCTGACGCCGACCTGACATAAACCAAACTGCCCATGGATTGAACGTGCGTCCGTCTGCACTGGGAAGGTGGACTGGGAAGGACAGGGCAGGGGAAAGGGAGATACAAAGTAGGGATGAGGAATCATCTTGCACAGTCAGGGTGGGTCTTGTTTTCTCCCCAAAATGGGGAAACAGAAAACACAGTTAAAATAAAGCAAAAAACAGAACACATGAAAACGGAGGAAAAACAGGTTGAGTAAACTTCAAATTATTTCCTACCTGACCCTGAGACACTGAGTAGAACTTTAGAGAGACGTGGAGTTTTCTCTGCTGTTAGTCCTGTGAAAAGGAACCAGTAATGAACCTCCTTGGGATGGGAATTTCTTTCCAAATACTGGACACAGTTTTACATGTCCTGGTAGAATCTGTACGTAGCCCTGCAAAGAAATTAGGATGTGGATGCTCTTTTACAAATTTATACATCAGTAAGCAGATTCAGACAACTAAAGAGGAGATAGGAGTGGCTCCTCAATGTCAAAGCTTCCCCATAAATATTTTTTCACTGCTAATGACTTGCCACATCATTTACATGTATAAAAACTAGGAATACTTGTTCTGCAGTGCACTGTACGTACCTTAATTCTCAGAAACCAGTGCAGAAGGAAAGCTTCTCCACTGATTCTAGGAACAAAAAGGAAAAAAACATTTGCCAAAAAAAGTTCTAACAAGAACAGTGTTTAATGAGAGGGATCAGTAATTCTGCATATAAATATTGTGTGACTTCCAACTCAGTGCAGAAAAGTATAAGAAAATATATATTCTTCATTTGGTGCACCAATCAGAAGTCAGCACAACATTAGAAGGCCTAACCTACTTCTGAGCAGCTTTAAGGAGTGGATTGAATCCCTTGATCGTGACATCAGTAGAGCTAGCTCTATTACCTCCAGTCACATCTTATGGCCTTTGTGTACAAAATAGAAAGCTGACCTTTTTGTATTACAGTGACACCAGAGAATCAAATACACATCTAAAATAATGTGAAATGTCCCTTTGGTAAATACCATTATTTTGTACTTATGGAACCCGGAGGTTACTCTTAAAATATTGTATAATTCTTTCTTTTAACTGGATCTTATCTTTCTGGACTCCTTTCCAGATAACTTTGACAATCTTCACCACAACTGAAAATAGAGATATTTTTTCTATTTTTTTTTTAATTTATATTTTGTTTTATTTTATTATTTTGTTTTGGTTTTTTCTTAAATTGTGGGTTTTTTTCCAAGAAAAATGCATTATGTCTACTGCCTATTTTATTTGGAATAGTCAGAAATAGCATGGGGTAGAGTAACCAGTCAGGCCCATTTCAGTATAATTTACTCACAAGACTAGCAGAGATAAGCGAGAAGTTTTGTAATCAACATTAGTGTTTCTAAACCAGCCACCCTGTGACTCCATTGCCCCCATGAGAGGCCAGTGTGCAGTTGGTTTATCAGGAGCAGCCTGCAGCAGGAAGCAAAACTCTGAATTCAGAGGCTGTTTTTTATAGCAAGGCATCTTAGACTTTCTTCCATACCATTCATCCCTCTGGTGAACTTAAAGAAAAGAGAAGAGGAAGAGAAGAGGAAAAGGAAGAGAAGAGGAAGAGAAGAGGAAAAGGAAGAGAAGAGAAGAGAAGAGAAGAGAAGAGAAGAGAAGAGAAGAGAAGAGAAGAGAAGAGAAGAGAAGAG
>WUAM01000287.1:84367070-84406720 GCA_024336885.1 Actenoides hombroni | reverse complement strand
GAAGAGAAGAGAAGAGAAGAGAAGAGAAGAGAAGAGAAGAGAAGAGAAGAGAAGAGAAGAGAAGAGAAGAGAAAACAAATGCTTTTGTGAACCAATTCTTATAGCTTGTAGTCACATTAAAATTGCTAGATTTTCAAAAACACACTAGGCGAACTCATCCTTGGTTTCAGCAGGATATCATGAAGTCCTTTTGAAGTCTTAACTTGTGCAAGTGCCAGGAGAAGCACAGTGAGGTTTTGCTGCTGGTACCTCTTCTAATTTTATCCTGTGTTTCCTCTGGCTCCTCCTGTCTCTGCTTTCTGCTGGTCTCCTAGTGCTGCTGCTGGAGACCTCCTCCTGGAGGCCAAAGTGGTAGGAGCAAGAGTGGCAGCACTAAGGTCCTCGCTTTCCCTGTTGCTGGGAACCATCCAGAGGGCTCTGATGAGTGGTTAGCATTGAGGTTATGTTCCCTGGCAAAACAAAAGTAGATTCCTGAAAATCTCTTCACAGGAGTTACTAGTACATTATCTGTTTCTGTCAGTATATCTGAAGAATATCACTACTTAAAAGCACTTGCCAATGTGTGGTTCATTTCTCACTCTGTACAGTTCTTACTAAAATCTGATCACAAAATATACTTCCACTAGTCACTATTACTTCACTCTTCATAAAATGTATTTGTTTTGGGTTGTATGAAAAGTCCAACTAGCCCTTGAAGAGTGCCCAATACCAAAGGCTTAAGAAAATGTACCCAGACAAGTCAAGTACTCCTCAGAAAGCCATTTCTATGTTCTGTCCTCTAGGTCTTGTATCTGCTGCATTCTGCAAAGAGTGATGTTGCTGCTGAAAATGAGACATAATTCATAATGGTGACCTCCAAATGTTCAGAGACAGGGAGATAAAAACAATGAAAGCAATTCTTCGAAACACCGCTTTAGCACTCAAGTGTTACTGAGACACATCATAGTGTTCATCCTCCCTAGCTGGCAGAATTTCAGCAGAAGCCTGATGTAGAATACCACATTAAGCAACAGGAACCCCCAAAACTCTGTTTCTGTGTACCTCTAACCAAAGCATTTGAAACCTGAAAGGAAACTTGGGGTTTTGAAAAAGAACACGACTTTACAGTAGTTGTGATCTCTTCTAGTAGACTATAAGCAAAACATATTTCAATAATCTTTATGTTCAGGTCTAACAATGACAATTTTTGGTCCCACTTCAAATATATTTAACTTTTCTAGATGCGAAACACTTTGTTTCTGGTAGGTTCGGCAAACAGGGGGGTTCAGAAAACATCACAGAGGAACCTACTGTTGATGGAATCACTGCTATTTTTATAGCTGAGCTTACATTTACAAGCAGGAGTATCACCGGGGTCACAGCCCTGCTTCATGTCATGTGGCAACTGAAGAAAGTTGAACACACACAGTCAGACATTTAGGTGGCCAGCTGGCACAGGAGACAAGCGCTGCAATATCATTTTGCCCACCCACATAGTCAGTGTTTTAAAACCAGTAAACAGAAATACAACAGTAGTTTTATAGAAAGGCCAGACCATATATAATTAATCCATTGGATAAATATGTTTACATCAGACAGAAAGGCAGAACTCACCAGCCAAACTTTACCTTGTATAAAATTTTTTTGGAGCACGTGTTGGTGCCAAATGCCATTAATACAAAAAATACAACTCTGCAATCACTCAAACTTTTGAGGGCTTCATGCAACCAGCTACAGTAGAAGAAGCCTTTCTCAGGAGATGGTATATTTTAATACACAACTAAATTTTCACCATGGAAACAACTATGACATCTGTCACATAGACAGTTTCCCCTCAGGACTCAACTGTTTCTGCACTTTTCTCACTAATGTGATGATGATAATAATTGTATTAGTAAATATGAAAGCTGCCTGTTATAGAAAGTTCACTCTGGTAACTGTATTTGAGCATTTAAGGGAATTTAGAGTACAATACAGGTAGATAATAGGAAGTGTGCTCTTCTCTCTTTTATTCTCAAGAGTTTATATAACTGTATCAGTTGGAGAAGGCCATAAAATTCTCCATTATTAAGCAAAAACACTTTACACTTGAAAAATAATATACATTTATCATTTCTGTTAACCTGACTGAGCTAGGCAAGCATCCTTAGGAATATCAGAGGTCTAAGTTAAAAAGCAGTTAAAAATTATATTGAAAGTGGGTTTTGCCACTTAATTGTAAAACAATGCTTGTTTAATATTATCAAGAACACTTAGGAGAGGTCTAATTCTTAAAAATATGGGAAAACTCATTTGCTTTTTTGAAGAAGATAACATAATTTGAACTTATATTGTGTACAAACGTCTCCCTTTTCTACATAACCGCTGTGTTTCATTGCAGAGATTTCACTATGTTGACAGCAAAGGTAAGGAAGGGAACAAGTAGAGCTAATCTTTTCACCTACACTGATCTGCTCCAGAATGAAATAGCAAACAACTTCTAATAAATAGCTCCCCATAAGCTGGATGGTGGGTAATCACAGCTAATACACCATTGCTTTCCTAATCCCTGCCCAGAGAAGTTACATGGTTCACAAATCAAGTTACTGGGGCAGCATGGGCCCCAGGAGGAGACAGGCAAAGAAACAAAATGGAATTAGAGATTCAAATATCAACACCTACTGATAAATCCATTTTTCTCTGTGCCTTGCAACTGAAACATTTAAAATAAGGTTCACAGTAGAGTATTTTCTAAGCAATTCCTCTATGTGTTTCCATAACTTTTTTCTTAGCTATTTTCCTACAAGTTGTAAAAGAGCAAAATCAGCCAAAAACAATTTTTTTTTTTTTTTAAATCAAGCTGGTTTTGAGAGAAAACATTATTAGCCTGCCCTTATTAGGTGGCTTTACAGACAAAAGTAAACACATCTTAGTGTAGTCCACAACTAGCCTTTCTTTGCAGCAAGACAGCATCAAAGCTAAGAATTTATAAGCATTAAAGAAAAGACTGGACAGTTAATAGGACAGCAAGAAGAGTCACTATCATATTGAATGGGAAAAACATTTTGCTAGAGCTGTAAAAGAAAACTGTTAAGTCTCAGAGTATGATCTGGCCTGTACCAAGTCAGGGAATTAGGAAAAAGTCTCACAGGAGTTCATACTGAGTTTTACAGAGTACTTTTTTGCCCACTGGCACCAGGCAATGGGCAGTGTTTGATCCCAGCCAGATCGATGCTCCAGGTACCACACAGCTGATCTGAGTCTAAACTGAGGTCTGCATTTCGTGGGTGCTGGAGAATCCAGGCTCACTAAGCCTGCAGAGTGGTGTTTTCTGCAGCTGCTCCCTAAATCCTGCATAGTCCTTACCCAGAGCCTTCCTGAATTTTAAAGCAACTCTGCATCAAGAACTGAAGTTCGACTCTCCCAGTTCCCCAGTTGAGTCAGGAAGACTGCCAGTTATTTGTAATTTTGGTTAGAAAATAACAGAGCTAGTAACAGGGGAGCCACACAGGACTCTTCTGCCCACCTCTGTTTTTGAGAGTACAAATACAATTTCAGGTTCTGTTTCAAGTTTAGACACAATTTCACATCAGCTCTTATCTAATCTTTTTTTAGTTTTCACCTGGTTTTACTAGAATTCCTGAAGTTTTACTTCATCCATTTGCTCTGTTACACTTGATCTCTTTCAGATCGCAGGTACGGTTTCATTCCTGGCACGCTACTCACAGCTACCGAAGCATGTTAGCAATTAGGGAAGTCCACAACTTGGCTGCAGATCTTCACACGGATAAAAATGGATCACTACTGTAGCTGACACTTGGCTCTCCAGAACCAATTTCCCACTGGGTATTTTGTCATATTGCATTGCTAAGAAAGGAAATCTTCTACAGGAGCACGAGACCGTCAGTGATCACAGTCACCTGTCCTTCGTGAAAAATCACTGCTAACTTCAAAAAGGGCTTTGATGTCAAAGGACACATCTACCAATAATAATCAGATAATAGCTTTCACTTTCCTTTCCTGCGCTCTCTCATGGGAACTTTCTTTCACCCTTTTCCTCTGTCTCTCACTCCATTCCTCACAAAAGACTCAGATTTTGACCACTGCACCCCCTCCTCTCTATTTTATGCCGTATGTCTAAAAATCCCTGCTTTCACCTGCTTCACAGACAGAATATGTGTTTCCTTTCTCATTAGCACATATCAGATATAATTACAGTTTTCAACAATATGGCAAAATAATGTCAATGAATCCATATGTTCAAAATAAAGCTCAGTGTTTTGTTTACATATTTCATGAATAAAGGCATTCTTTTATTCCTTAGCTGCTGGTAGGTTATCTTGATAATCATCATGCATGATGGCTACTATTTGTCACTATATAAAATTAAATTATCACATCTGTAATCAAGATGAAGGTTTTCTCTGCAAGAGATACACATACAGGAAAAGAATATGTATTAAAAGTATCTTTGCTTTTTCATGGAGGAAATAAAAGTACCTGACTATAGTTCTACCCATATTACTATAAAACTCAGTAGGAAGAATAAAAAAAAAAAAGAATCCTCTACCAGCGATATTATTTTCAAAATAAATCTCTTCACAGAAACAGGGTAGGTTGAGTAACTTGTGAATATCAGTAAGAATAGAAAATCCTGAGAGAATTAATAAAGAGGTATCTTTACAATTTATACTTCAACATCAGTAAAAATGTCAGCTAATAGCATTCATTACTACAACAGTTTTCTTCTTCAAATTTAGAATTTTGATGCTTAAAATAAACAGCTGTTTGTTACTTACTTCATCAAATAACTGAGGAGTTAGAAGGAACCATTAGATCACAAAGTTAATATCTTGCTCTACTTTTCTAGAATTCTGCATGTAACTAAATTTGCTGTGTTTTGTCCTAATAGTGAAGCGCATTTTGAATTAGGCATCTGATATCAAGTAAAGGCTATTACAGCGCATGCAGCTGAAGACATATTTGGTGGTAACATGTTTTCTATGTTAGTAGTTAAAATACACCTTCATATCTGGGTTGCCTTCTAGTTTGTCACACAAAATTATTTAAAGTTCGACACCTCCTTTGTTTGCAGTAATCCTTTTAATATTCAGCACGGCAAGAGCCAACAGGTCACAAAAGTGACTTCCCTTTGTACTGTGAAATTTCATTTGGATTGGAAAAAAGTTCTAAGCTCATGGGGCTCTGACCTCAGTCAGGAAGTCGGCAATTTCTAGTGCTGGTTAGCAGGAGGGCAACGAGCTCCTCTGTCTCACAACCAACCTCAGAAACAGCCACAGTCCTCAAAACTGAGTTTTAGAAAGGGCAGCTCTGTAGCTCAGATGGTTAACATGCATGTAAAAACTCTTCATAGACAAATTCCTAATAGCGATACATAGTGAGATTATTGTAGTTGCACATAATGGCTTTTTGTTCACACTGAGTTGGTTTTTTACATTAAAAAATAGGCACCTCTAGATAGAAGATGTTTCATCCCAGGGGATTAAAGGTCAGTCCTAAATTTAGGATACCCTGCCCTCTAAGCCTCTTTTAATTTTTTTAACCAGGTTAAATCTGCCTAGATAGAATTTTAAACAGCAACCTCCCTGTCTGAAAGTTCTCTCTCTGTAAGATGGAAATAGTAGCCTTGTACGTCCAAAGGAGATAAATGCCTTTAATATTCTCCAGGTACTTAGCTGGTACAGTGATGAATGTCCTAAATGAGACCAAAAGCAAATGTATAATTCCACATTTATTCAAGCCTTACAGATGTGAAAGGGCTCTGCAGTGAATAATGAAGAAAGAAAAAATAGTAGGAAACTACCCAGAGGATGTGTGAACATGTAATTAAAGACTGTACCTTAATGCAAAAGGCAGATGAATTAGAGCTGCAAATCCACTTACTGTTAGCACTCCTTGCTTCAGACAACTTCACAGATTAATGTTCTTTTAATGTATTTCCAAGTAATGATGTACAAGCCTATATATGTATATATAGAATCATTGAATGAGCAATGGATCAAGTCTTTGATTCAGGAGAGATTTACTGTATAACAACTGTAAGAAATAAAATCTGTGTAGGAAATACCTTCTGTACTGAAAATTAATTTTTAAAAGATCATCAGTTTATTCGTGAAGCTCTAAGAAAATGGATAGATATTTGCTTCCCAAGTTAAAATTAATACAGTCATCATAAAAAAACCCAAACCAACACACCATTATCTTAAACCCTTTTTAACCAGCTCAGTCAAAAACTGCATTTATTACAAACTGTAATTGCTGTCATACTCCTATTTGCCCACTATGGTGATGATTTATTCAGCTGTCACCATGCACTCTGGGTACATCTCCCCTACCCTCTTGGTGATGTCCTGATGGCACAGTTGAGGCCTGGTCCACCAGTTACCCACACTGCAAACATGGTGGCACACATTTGTGTCCTGCTCTCAGCAGACATGGTTGAGGACAGTCTGGAAAACACATGGAGAAAGGAGGAACACTCAATTAGTGTTTTTATGTACTGTGGATATGACCCCACCACACCTGCTGCTACCTCATTTGCTGGCTTGCTTGCCTTCCTGAAAGGTCTGGTGCCCTTGTGCAACCCTCTGTACCCACACCAAGTGCGAGACTACCCACTGGGGTGACCTGTGCTAGGTGAAAAGAGAAAAAACAAAACAAAACAAAAATGAGAATATGCAGTCGAGCACAACTATGGTCTAGGTAGATAGTGACTCTCTTCCCTCAAAGGCCTCCTCAGAAGCTGCCCACTCTGCCCCATCCCTCTCCTTACAGATACGAAGTGTTTGCTACATAACAGGATGCACATTAGAACTGCACTTCAGCTGATGTTAATTCAGCTCAGTGAATTCAAAGCTACAACGACGGGAAGGAACAAAGGGTAAAATAAATAAAAATAATGAACCAATTGCTCAGTTAGTGTAATTGCACAGGCTTCAATAGAACTATACTAATTTCCATCAGCTGGAGTTCTGGCTCTTTGTTTTCTATTTATTTCACCTCCTGTTCTTAATTTCCTACCCTCCCATTTGTTTGCTATTTGCATGTTCTATGGTGGCTTCATTCAGAGTGTGAATTCCTTGAGGAATTTTTTTTCTTGTTTAAACAACTACGTAAGTCTAGGACACAAAATAAACGCATTCTACTATCTGACAGGTAGCAGAGATGTGGTAGGTATAGAGACAGTACAGAACTGGAACGGAAAACATATCCAAATCTGACTTCACATATATTTTCTACCTTGGACAAAATCTTATTTTATACACAGTGTTCATTGTTCCATTTTACAATCCATTACTTAGGATTATTGGGTTTTGGTCAGGTGTCTGTGCAAAATAGCCTTCACATGTTTCTGGACAGACATGATTTGGTCCCTTTTAAAATGTGAATACTTATTAGACATGTTTCTTAATGACCAACATTTAAATTGGACTCCCTCCCCTGCCAACTATTTGAGTAGGATTGGGGTGGACAACATGCGAAGTGCTCTTTGGAAAGTATCACAGGACTCTGTTGCCTGAGCTATTGCTGGTGAGTGGACATACTTAAAAAACCAACACTTTTGACATACTCTTCCACTCTCACATCTGTTTCTTACCTTTCAAAAGAGGGACATTTGCCAGAACTGATAGTTACTTTTTAGTTGGTGTACTTTTTTTGCTCATCTTTACTTCTTGTATCTGTATCCATAGCAAAGCTACCAAAAGTCTGTATCAGCCAAGCAGCATGATTTGCTGAAAACATTTTACAGAGAACACATCCTAATTCGATCTCTCAAAAGTTTAAATCTGTTGAACCACAAAATAATCAAAACAAAATCAAGATTAATGTCACAAACAGATACGGAGGTGCACTGAAATACGGCACAGAACCCTCACTTATGTAATGGTTCCCCAGAGACCTCAGTACTTGTTGACAACCAAAAGGTATATTGCTAAGGATTATTATGACCAGCCTGTGACAGAACTCCTCAAAACTGGTAAGTTAATAAATCCACCTCTGCTTGAAAGTTCCTTCTGAATAGCCAAGGTGGGGTTGATAAAAATATTTGTGTGTTCTCATTTTTTCTCAGGAATTGTAATATCTTAAGACATCAGAGAATTAAGTATCATTAAATACTGTATAACTATCATGACAAATTACCAGCTTATTTAATACACTTGCATGTGGAATTAGTTTTATCATTTTTTTGAGGGGAAAAAAAATAAATCTGTAAAGCAATAAACTTGTCAAATAATTCTCTCAGTACCAGTTGCACAAAACGCTTAGGACTAGGACTCAAAGGACATAAAACTTGCAATCCGGTAATGAAAATGTGATTAGACCTTGACTGTTCCCATGGGGAGGAAAGGCTTTTGTAATACAAAGCGTGCCTGTAGCCAGCCGGTCAGTACACAAGCAGCAGGGAGCTGGGAGTCAGCGGACACCACTGCTGCACAGAAGTTTAATCTTTTCCTCTAAGCCACTCTGGATTATCTTTACACAGATAGAGACACAAGTTACAAAGACAGTTCTTGCTTTTTACTCTCACTCTCTCTGGCAATTTTCCATGATATTCCTCATATCTATCTATCAGCAGCTGATACTGAAATATGTTAACGTGTAACACAAACCAGTGTTTTACTTACCCCTTACTTCCATCCCCTCTGCTTGTACAGTGCTTCCACAGGTGAAGCAGACACTTTTGTTCACAACCTGTCAAGACATTTTTGAGGAATAAGTTTTTACCTTGGAGTTGTATTAAGTGGACAGCAAAGATAAAATATCTTACCTTCATTTTCTAACAATGGGTAGGGATGATGTCTTGAACAATGACTCAGGTCAAATAATCTCATTTAATGGTTCCTGTAGCAGAAGTTATAATCTTCCTCTACAAGCCAAATTTGTTATCAAAGTGGTGGCATTCAGCACTATCAGTGAAATTTTAAATACAAATAACAAGGTGTTTGTGCATTTTAGCCCTAAAGCCACACTAAGTAGGCAAATCTGCTTCAAAATAACAAATTTTCAGCTAAGTGGAAATATCACTGTATCTCTTTGCCAAAAAAAAAAAAAAAAAAGGACTTAAATAGACTATATCATTGTGGAACTCGCATTCAAAGACTTAACTTATAGCTATTTTTGCAGACCATTTTCACATACATATACCATAAACATTTTCCCAGCAAGCTTTCATTTCCTTATGTACAAATACCATTCTGAGATATAATTTACAAAATATCATCCCCCAAATTTATACTGATGTGGCAGCATAGGTGGAGGAAAGTGTGAAATAAATTGGTTTGTGAAAGACTGATTGCCAAGGAATCTGGTGCTACAGTGTTTTAATAGAGGACTCATATGTCAGAAGTTAGGTTATTTGAATGGTAGATATGAATTAGATTTTTCACAGAAAAGGATTGCTCTTATTTTCACATGATTCTGTTGTTTCTAAGGTTCTGCATTAAAACCTGTGGATGATGTAAGGACTATAAAATAATGTCAAACTCACTCCATTTCCCACAAATCAAAATCCCCAGTATTCCCCCGGAAATTAAGCTAGCACTCACGTAAGGATTTAACAAGGACAGCGGGTCAAACACTGAGCTGAAGACGGAAGTTGAAATGGAAGTTGTAAAATTTGGTCTGGGGACTATTACAGAGCCAGTAGTTAATGAGTTTAGCCCAGCAGTAAATCAGGAAAGGTCTAACAGCAAAGGGACTAAAGAGCTCAATGTTGTCTATAGTGTTGTTCTTGCATTTCAAGAGCTTTCACTCTCAAAGTCATTAGGGTAGATGAATTGTTCAAACAAAGCCTCAAGAGATTTGATCTTTTACTATTAGACAGGAAGAAGAGTCTAATTTCTTCAGTACAGATTTTATCCAGTCTCTGATTCCTCTGAAATGTCTTTGCATACACATATTTATATATATTTATTGTGAGAACCCTTTTAAGGAAAAAAGATATAAACAGCTCTTATCAATAATTCATTAAAATCTATAATAGATTTACACTGTAAATATCTGTATTAAAATGTTCTTAAAAATAACTGACTTTATTACTGACATAAAAATGACTATCAGTTTTGGAAATTACCTCACTTTATTTTGTGCCGGAGAGGTCTGCATGCACTTCTAATGTTAGCACTCATTAAAGACTTAGTCTTAAAATCCCTGGTGAGACAAACTGTTTTCCTGGGATGAAGCCCACCTAAATGAGAACAGACAGATTCGGTGAAACAGGAGACAGGGAACCGAGAAATTAAGGGGTTCAGTCAGTTTGTTTTGCTCTTGTCTTCTGCTTTTGTATTAAGACTTTCAGAAGTTGCATCTTACTGATAATCATAAAAAGCCCATCCATAAGTTGCATACAGTTGCTCAGCCTAAGTCTTGCATACAACCTATGCAAGACCTCTAAATAAAGTTTACTGTATGGAAAATACAAAATTTATCATATCTCATACCTACTATTTTTTGTCAGACAAAATACAAATTATAAAGAATGCTAAAAACCCCATAACCCCCCCAAATACTTAATGTTTTTACTTCTTTTGAAATTAACAATATGGCTTTGACATCAATAATAAACTGAACTGCATTGAACAATGTTTATAGAGGACTCTTCAGCTTAAGCGCAGGTTACAGAGTGTTTTTGTTTAGTTGTAAAAATACAAATTTAAGAATAAATCTCAGTATTCCAGTATCAGCATAATTAAATTCAAAATCAGTCCAATTACCTAGAGGCTAAGTAATTTATTCATAAGTTTTTAATTCCATTGTCAGAAGCATTTTACCTGCAATAAGCTTATTTTTACCATCCCTGAAATCTATGAAGTAAAAATATAGCAAAAACTTAAAAACAATTTCCCCTAGTTAACTTACCATGCTATAAATTCCTATCACACATAAAACCCTAGAAGTATAAGTTACAATGTGCATTTCCCAACTATTAATTGTCACTGTTACTATTAATTATTTTCTGCTGTCAGGTAAGAACTGAAGTTATCAATTAAAGTAAAATGAGAACTCATCCCATTTGACTCAATCTGGTTCCATAATTAGCACTCATTTATAGACTCTTCCATTAATGGTGTCACTCCATTTACAGATTACTATAGCGAGGGGAAATAAATGTCCCAAATTGTTTCAGGCCTATATAATGTGCAAATTGCAAATCCAGGTATAGTGATAATGTCCTTTATAGTGCAGTTCCATGGAAAAAAAAGAGTTCATTATAAATATGCTTTGTATTTTTTTTTTAACCTTTCCACTCCAGCTGAGATATTAAGCCTCTGTGTCTTTAACAGTCGAAGCAGGAGTCTCTGGATATTTAAGTTTTCCAATTTTAGGAAAGAAAATTAATTCTTTTCCCCTAATGATAAAATGGAAGGAACCCAGAGTGCACAATTATAACCATGAGACTCTCAAGATATGCTTGAAGTGCTTCTGGTGCCACAAAATACAACAAGCTATCTGTTCATGTAAAGCAAATGTTTTGTTACAGTAGCACACACCTTTTTCCTTGTCCTGCTAATAGTTTAAAATAAATTCCTCAAAAGTACAGAAGTTTTAAATGTATAAATTCTTAGTGCTTATTGACACAAAGTAAAAGAAAGATGGAAAACCCAACATTTTTAGGTCTTCTTTTTGCCTTTGCCAAATGTAAAGCCCTTTCCCATGGCACATATTGTTTACTCAGCAGTGCACGAATTTTGGCCCATTTAAGGGCTGAAGGCAGTATGAATGTGCATAACTGACAGTTTGCCTTTCAATACCTTTTGCCCAGACTGTATTATTTTCTTTTGTTGCATGTTATCAGAAATCAATTCACTTTTGAAAAGGGATAAATGAAACAAATAAAAAAAAAAAATAAAAAAAAAAAAGAAAAAGAAAAATATCTTTATAAATTTTGAAATGTTTTTAAAGTTCAAAGTTTTAAAACTGAAATTTATGCTACAATTAAAAAAACAAGAAATATCTGATATTCTGCTTTTTTTCTTCTCTAACAAATACATGTCTCTGCATTTGTACGACTGTTTCAAAATAGAAACGGCATGCTCTAACTACTACAGAAAACCATTGTATTTGGTGGCAGTAGTAATTAATTTTTTTTATTGGCCTAGGATGTGTACTGGTCAAAGCAGAACTATTTGGTGAACCACACATACAGGACTGTTTGCCCGTGATTAAATAGCACATACTAATCACATATGAGCAATATAAATGGATGACTGTAACCCTCAAGTTTACCTCCATGATCTGTAAATTGTCTCCAGTCAAACACATGAACATTTCCTCCAAGCACAAGGAGATGGAAGGACAGATCGAGTCTGAATACTGAATAACCCAGCTTTTGAAATCAGCTCCCCAGATTTAAAGCTATTTTTGCCACCTTCTCCTCACCAGCTGTCACAGCTTTGTTGACCTTACTGCTGCTTACATGGGCCAGAGACTAAAAGCCTTTTTTTTTGTTCATTTAGTGACTGCATAATGCAGAAGAAACCTGGAACCATAATTTTCAAGTAATCTGGAAGCAGTACCAGTTACATTTTATTTGAAATCAACAGACCTTCAAAATTATTGTTGAAAGCATATGAAAAACCATAAAAAGAGAAATACTTTGGAAATGGGAAAAAAAGATGGGCAGAGGCATAATACATACAAATATCCCCTTTCTCCTCCTGTCAGCGTCTGCACGAGAGTCAGGAGCTGGATAGATATGAGCCTGCAGTGCTGGAGAAGGAAAACCTCCACTGACTGAAGTAACAGCTGCAAGGTGGATGGGGACAAGATATGAAGGATCTGAGAACATCTCCACCCTGTTTTGCGGGCACTGAATTTGGTGTAGTCATCAAATAATCCAAATCAGTGGGACATACTGGATCTGATGTGTTATCTGACAGCAATTAAGGAACGTGTAAATGGCAGCTATAAACCATAAGACTGCCTGGAACACTTGCAGTATGTTAATCCTACCTGGAATCCTAGTCTGCATTTCTCACTACATCTCAGGAAGGCTTTTTTTGCTCTTTGACAGCTTTGCTCCTAGTGGCAGATTGAAAAGGACAAGCAAATTTTTCTAAGCACCCTGAATGCTAGATTCTACATGTGGTACTTTGAAATACCTCTAAAAAAGGCCATTTTATTTCAGATTCAAAATGTAAAACCATTATGCTTCCATTTCTGCAGTGCCTGGGAAACTGTCCAAATAAAACCCAGGGTTGTACTGTCCTCCTTTTGCAAACGTTTCCCAATGTTCTGTGCTTTTTTCCACAAGTTTGTAGCCAAATAATTTATATCCAAATTAGCAACAGCCACTCATCCAGAAAAAAAGTTAACATTTTTACATGGCAAATTTCTGGAGAAGAAAAGGGTAAGCAAGAAGGAGAGCTGTCTGTCAAATACCTACTCTTCTCATGGACTCTGCAGAGAAATGGATTTCATCAGCTCACAGCTGAAGTTCCAGTGACAAGGTGATAATAAAGCATTGTGCCTTTGTGCACCTTGAAGTATGTGAGCCAATAAAGACAGAAATATACATGTTCCTTTTAAATCATATGAAACTGTTTGGCTATAAACCACCAGATTGCCCCCTCTTTAGCCCTAGACATAATCCCTTCTCTTTAGCGTGAAACTTGGATCACTTCTGAATTTTTTAATCTCAGTTCCTTGTCCTCTAATGTACCACACAGGCAGGCTTTTCTGTAGACCTTGCATGTGTTTGGGTCACAGAAAAAGAATATTAGCCTCGGCTTTTCATGTTATTGAAAGTTTTGGACTGCAGTGCATTCTGTTAATATTGACATTCCAGGACGTACAACTATTGTTCTCCTTTGAATTTCTCTTATTACAAGTCATGACAACTGGTATTTGTACTTCTTCATGGACTTTAAAATAGAATAATTGCAGGCTTGTTCCTGTTGCCATTTAAGCTAACAAAACTTTTGCCACAACTTCAGCAGAGTCCCAGGCCCTAGGGGAAGACTTTCACAACATTCCGCATCAGCTTTTGAAGTTCCACATTGTTCAACTCAAAAAGTTGGGTCACTTGGGAGGAGTGATTTTTCAGCTTCTTCTTTGCACACCAAAATTCACATTCCAAAAATTGTTAAGGGCAGTTTGAATTAGAAATAATTTTACCAAACATGCCATCCTTTTTCCTCCATTTTTTCCATAGTACCTGCTGTTCACTGTGTCAAGTGCTTTGACTGTAACAAAGGGAAGTGTCTTTGTACGTTTTCACACCCCTGCGACACTGTAGGAAGTTCACATGTAACTTCCTGTTATTTCAAGAAATTCATAGAATGGTTTGGGTTGGAAGGTACATTTAAAGGTCATGTAGTCCAACCCCCCCTGCAGGGAACAGGGACATCTTCAACTAGATCAGGTTGCTCAGAGCCCTGTCCAACCTGACCTTGAATGTCTCCAGGGATGAGGCATCTACCACCTCTCTGGGCAATCAGAGGATGTGGCCACTGTAAGAGCAAATCAGCAATTATGTGCTTTGTGTCACTAAGCACCAGTTAGTTTGTACAGATTTGCCTACCAAAAATATAGAAGTTGAGAGTGGCTTCTATCTCCTTGCAGTCTCACTATACGCTGGCTAAAAATGTTACCTCAAAGTGGACTTTTTCCAGAACAAAAATATTCATGTTTGACTAGACTGCCTTCTGCACACATCACCTACCCTCAGGATGTATCCAGTTAGTGGAAAGCTCTTCTACTTAACCACCAGAATGTGCTGGCACTACACCTTTGCTCTAGACTGACCATGTGCATCATCATCTCGTGACCCACACCTCTTCTCACAAAGAATAGGCTAATATACTGTTAAAGAAGTGTGAATGGGGATTTATACTGTCTGAAGAAGTCACTTCTACATGAAAATCGTTTGCGCAATCATTTCCACTTCAGTGCAGGAATAGGATGACATTCTCCCATGATGCCAAGGAAAACAGCATGGCTGCTGCAGCAAGGGTGAAAGAGCTTTCACTGGGGAAGCTAATATGTTATTTCTTTTGCAAAAACCTTCAGAACTTTCTGAAAAGAGACTCAGTATTTGGTGAAGCGTTAAGGACTTTTTGGAAAATGTGCTTTGCTTCATAAGATGTTACTCAGAATGTGGTTCAAAATGTGTTTCTCTAACTAAAGGGAAACGTGTGGTGCATATGAAAAAATATAGAAACCCATGAAAGATATCTTTGTTAAATGTCAGTGATATGTGTCTGTTATTTTTCTGTCTTGCAAGCTAATAAACTTAAGACCAGTTGCTTTATAGACAAGGTAGTTATTAGCTCTCAGTAGAAAATAAGGCACTACAGGGAATTTACAGTATAAGAAAAATGCTCTTAAATATTTGGGGCCATCTGAGCCACCCAGGGTAAGTGTTTTCTGGCAGTAGAGGTGTTATTGTTGCCATAGCCCTGCCACATAATGTTATTCTCCTAAGTAAAATGTAGTTTTCCTATTAAAGAGCTCTGCTTAAGCCCAGCGGCAAGTAGTCATCATTTCCTTTTCATACCCAGGATGGAAAGGATGGTTTTCAGGATTATGCAGCAGTGGTAAAAGAAAAAAAGAAAAACTGCAGTCTGTGGTTTAAATACAGCAGGTGGACTGCAATAGAAAGGCATTTCATTTCTAACCGTGCTTACAGGAAAAAGAATAGTTGTTACTAATAACAGTGACCATAAAAGGGAAATTTGTTGCTTCTGTCTTTCATGAAGAAAAGACCTCCAATCACAAAAGTAAAACGCTACGAAAACAAATCTATGAGGAGTATCTAACCCAAATGCTTTTCTTTTCATGGAACCTCCTTTTTCCTATTAGGTGTTTTTTTCTGGTTGGTTTTTTTTTTCCTAATTGTAACTTGAATCTAGTTATTGAAGATCCAGATTGGCAATAAGAGCAGCTGCCATTGAAAGCCCAACAGCCAGACTATGTGGTGATTGTCAGGATTGAGCAACCACCTTCCAGACAGAAAAATAAACATGAAATTGTGTTTTCAAACCCCCAAACAATGTCTGGCTATACACATTCTTGGCCTTAAATGCCACTTTTAATAATGTAAATATAAAATAATTCCACACTAAAACTTGACAAAATTGCTTCATCCCTTATTCGTGGGCACCCATATTTAAATTGAGGTTTTCTGAGTTTAAGTAGATCAGACCTGCAATGTTATTTTTAGACATGTACTTATTCATCCACAAAGGTCTTTTTAGATACAAACCAGGTGCAGACCAGCTGCTTTATGTATTTGCAAAAGTGGCCCCAAACTGAAAAAAATAAGCTGCAGATACCTATCTTTGAAATTTTGTCTATCTTACAGTTGCTCCATGTTGTTCTTGCACAACTTTTTTCCATATTGGTGGGCTCCTCAACTAAGGTCAAAGCTGTATGACATGATCTGCCTGAACGTTTTGTTTGATAGTCTCCAAAGGGCACCCACGTGTCCATGCTGGGGTGTGACTGCTGCCACAGGCAGCTGGAGAGCTGAGCACTGGGCAGGGGCAAGGGAACCTCCCTATCCGTCCCCTGCTTTTTGCTGCGCTCGCACCAGTTGGTACTTGCTGATAGAGCCCTAGAAGACCAGCACAGATAGAAAAACAGCAAATCACACAAAACAAAACAGGCTGTTTGAGGCAAGGACTGTAAATCCTAGCAGAGGTCAGTGTCTCCTTGATGATAAACAAATGAAAATGATTAATATTAAGACAGAAATTTGTGTTTGAGGCAGGGAAGAGATGCCTTTAGGAAAGCTACAAGGCTTAGCAATAACCTAAACTTTGTTTCACATATCTCACAGTGATTTGCAAGTGGTAGCTTCTGAATAAAGGCCAGAAGCAGTATTTGATTAGAAAAATATTATGTGGCCAGAAAGCAAGGAGAACCGAGAGAAAGGAGCCTACAGCACTTGAGACTAAGGGCCGAAAGTTTCATCTGATAGAAAAATGAATTCCTGTTGATCTGGGGAAAACATAATGTAAAACATGTTTGCTGAGTGAGAAAAATGTTGATCGGGCAATATCAAAAGCAGCTGTGCTGTGACAGTGGAAAACCAATTAGATAAATGTGACATGGCAGCAAAATAGTCCATGTGGAGTGGGGTCTGTGATGTTACTAAAGGGGACAGTGATGTAAAAGTTGCTCGCTAAGCTGCAACTGTGACAACACCATTGGTGACCTGCCAAGGAGGAAGGGGAGGTGGAACATGCATATTACTCAGTGTTTCTACATATGCTTGCTTTTATAATTCTGGTACATCTCTCAGCTTTCCAGTTGATCAGACACTTCCCATGCTCTGGTGAAGATAAGTTACCATCACATGTAGCCTTGCTCTCCATTCCCTGTACTTTTCTCTGCATTTCTTGACATCAGCCTTGAAAAAAAAAACAAACAACAAACCACATAACACAAAAAACCTGATATGCAACGTCTTCTGCCAGACAAGAAAAGTGTTAGATGGACTGGGCTGTGACTTGCAACTCAGTAAAAATATATTAAAATATCTACACATATTTACTATCAAGAGCATAAGAACATCTAGCGCTGTCATTCTTCTCCTTTGAAAGAATCCGCAGTGTCTGTAATGGGATGGCTATCAACATTTTCTGAAGTGGCATGGGATGAGAATCTGCCTTGTGTACTTGAAAATACCAGAAAACTGAAATCCAAACATCGAGAGAGAGAGATCAAGGTTTATACCTTTTAATTTTTTTTGTGAGTTTCTTCTTGAACAAAGAAAGTAGTGTTCAATTTTTCTGCTTATTTGAATCACTTCAGATATTTTGCAATGAGTCACTGTCAAGAGACTAGATGAAAAGCTTTCACCATCAAGAAATGATATGATAAAGTAATGCAAATTTATGTTCCAAATTATTATATAGTAATTTCAACTTAATGTTAGGCTTCTTAATTTCAATGTACACTTGCAACTGTTCAGTCAAATGTGGGGTTTTTTTAACACCCCAAAAGGTGTCAACAGTTCTGGTTCCTAAAGCTTTCTACATTTCCATAGAACGGGAGCAACTTTCACTCAAGCTTTCCCAACGCTCTCCCACATTTTCCTTAAGGGACCACTTCAGGATGAATGCATGGTTTAGACTCCATGACCCACTCACTTGCTGGTGCCACAGTGACTGCCAGTAAGTGACTGAAATTAGCTTTCACCGCAAGGCGAACACTAGAAATATTTAGACAGACACCAGTAATTCATCCTTCACCTAATGTGTATTTCTGCTACTCTTAATCTGCTTGAATCAGTGACCTACAGCTAATGGATTCACTAGGTTCTTTGCTTAAGTCTGATCAAGCTATTACTAATACATCTGGGCAAAAAACTACAACAAATACTTTAAATATGAATATGATTTTTTAATGACCTTGTCTATTCCTAATGCCACAGCCCACTTGTTTCCAGGTCAGACTAATGTCTAAAGCAATCATCCCAAGCAACAATGGGTTATCTTTGGTGCCTACAAGCCATTCCATTTGGTGTGCTTTCCTTTTTTTCAACAGCAGCTGGGAAAGTAATTGCTGGTGGAAACACATGGACACAGTGAGCTTTAGCATCGCCAGAACTGCATTAGACCATGTGGTTAACTTGAACTGCGTGTGTTTGGATTCCTTGTCTTAATTCTGAACCCACAACATAAGGGGAGCATATTTCCCTGCTCCCACATCATTAATTGCAATCACTGTTATCCAAATAATCTGGTTCATAGATAAAAATTGTTTTAAAAGAAGTTGGGAGAGAGACAATAGATCCGCCAACAATAGACAGGCTGATCGTTCAGGAAAACTAATAAAAAATAGCGACATATTAATAAACCATTCCAACTCCTGGCTTGTCATGTATTTGGACTATGAAGCATAACAAATCCCAAATCCATGCACTAAATTCTACTGACACCAAAATCTATAGGAACTCTGATTCCTGTGTAGGGTGACAGGTCAGTTCAGTGAGTTCAGCCAAGCACTAAGGCCTGAAATTTGGCTCCAGAAACTCTGACATGACTCCACCTCTGAGCGACCACAAAGGCTTACCCAGTGCTGAAAATAGCCCAAGCGCAAGCCTCCGAATGAGCAGACGATGCAAGAAGCAGCTGCATGAGGTTTCAGCAATAAAAACATTGTTACCTTCTGCCTTGCACAGATTTCCTACGTGACAAACATCAGAATTAAACAGTTGCAATATTCAGCACATTTTTATCCAGATAAATATTGAAAACATATTTAATGCAATATTGAAGGGATTACAGAATTCAGAAAAGGGAAAGTCTGACTAATGCTGCAGCTGTGCAGCATTCCAGTGAATCCAAGCCATTGCCAGCATTTATTAGCCACTCAGCCTTTGACAATAAACAATCTTTAGCTCATGATCATATATCCAGACAGATAGATGTATGGTATTGCTTACACAGATGCATTAACACTGTCCTGTCTATGCACTGTGAATACTCTCAACCATTAGCTTTAATTAAGTGAGGCTGTTACAAAAGGTGTACTTCAATTTTGATTTCATTTCATTTAGTGACTATAGACAATTACAGTATAGTATGTTTTGTTGTACATTTGTTTTCTGGAAGAATGACTGTGGCCTGAAGTTAATGAAGACTGTGTATTGCTGACATTAAAATAGACACTTCAGACATTTTATAAAACCAAATTTTAGAAATTTTAGTTTGGAAAAGATGGTGGTTTTCCCCACAATATTTGGAATCAAACTACTTAAAGTTATGATAGTAATTGTAATAGGGAGCAGGTTTTCATGAAGTATGCATGCTTTGAAAAAAAAATACCAGTGAAAATGACTGGTTTTGTATTTCTCCGGGGAAAAAAGTACAATACTAGTAATGTCAAAGAAATTGTCATTATACTATCCCCATTAAATCAGATTAAGAGAGAACTCAGGAATCTGTTTGAACCATTTAGTGGAATAAGTCACACAGGTTTGGAGAAGTCTCTGACATTTAAGCAGACACTCCACATGGCATTCAGATCAGCAGCACACACAAGACGGACTCACAAAGCCGCCTCTCTTATCTTCAGTCACCACCACATTATAAATTTCAGTTAAGAGCCTTATTTACGTTTGGTGTCTGGTGAATGTTCAGAAGGGGAAGCAAAGAAAAAATTGTCATTAACTAAACAAAACTGCTCAGTATGAAAGTGTTTTGGTTTCCTAAAATACCTGTTTTGCCAAGGACATGCTCAAGCCTTACAACATGCAACCGGAGACACTTACTTTGACATAGCATAAAACTGGAGTAAGAGCAGACAAGATGAATCTCAGGTCAACCATTCTGAGAATGATCTAAACAAGAAAACAAAAATGCTTTGTAAAGGAAAAGACAGGGAAATGCTTCAATGCTTCTGATAGTACAAAGCAGAAAGTCACAAAGAGAGCCTCTCCTTTAGTAATTTTTTTTTTTTTCAATACACAAGATAAAATACTTATTTGGCACTCTTTCTCTTCTACTTCTTTTAGAAAATGAAGAATGAAATGTCACTGGTATTATCCAGTTATATTCTTGTCAAAGTTCAGCATATCAGAGAAAATCTCAAATAATATTGAGAAAGAGATTATTGTCAGCTGGAAAGTGGTTTATTGTGGTATCTTGCTAAGACAGTTTTATAAATAAAATCCAAGAACAAGTGGAAAAAGCAACAGAATCTCTGTAATATATGGAAGGATTAGGGTAAGAATAATATATCTATTTTAATTATTACTCCAGCACTGAAAGTTCCAAAATTAAATACAATGGGAAAGTATTTTAAAAGCATATTTTTCATTAACATCTCATTTCTCCTTCAGTGCAACAATCCCTAGGACATCCAGACTTCGCAAAAGCCTGCAGCTGAGCTATGGAGCAAGAGTTCTGAGCTCAGAACTGCATATACCTGGTATAAGATAATTAAACACTGCTCTCAGATATTTTAGTATAAACATGCATTGTTAAGATACCACTGAAACCTGAATCTGCTCAGTGGCACAAAGTTGTTAGGTGGACAACCAAAAATGCTCAATATTATGGTGTCATAACAAATCATAACATTGCCAGCATTTGCATCCTCTTTCATTAATGCCTGAAGAACACAGGAAATAAAAAACCCCCTCAACATTAGCTTTGGAAGTCCCAACATGGTTAAGAATTCACATTTACTAGAATTTCACTATTTCAAATACATTTCTACCCTGAAGGACCAGGATATCACCCCAGAGTTCACATTGAGTTCAAGCTGAAAATCACAATGGTACAGTATGTGCTGCTGAATATAACAAAATAAAGAAAATGACTACAGCTAAACTGAGATTATCAAACCTGAGAGAGTTGCTGGAATCAATGATCTCCAATTGAAAGCCTTCCATGGTGGTCTGATCCAGAGGACATTTATTGCTGTATAAGGAGCACTAGCCCAAGAGACTAGACAAAACTCAATAAATACATTTTTCACTTATGAGTGCAGTGATAGCCTGGACTGTCAACTAAGATCCTTTAAGAACAACAAAAAAAAATCATTCATTTCTTTGGCCTTTTGTTAAATCTTTTTGATGCTTCACAGAGGTTTAGGAGAAGCTGTGGTCAGGGATCAGGAGCTCAGATGCAACTGCCTGCAGGTGATAGTCATATAAAAGATAAAAGGGTCATAATACTGTATGGCATCCAAGCAATCAAAAAGAGCATTGGCAGAGAAGAAAAATAAGGAGAAAAAAAAAGCCTGAGGTACACAATTGAAGTTGTATGTTTCCTTTTAAAAGAGATACAGAATAAATCCTACTGCTTTACCATTATAAATTGCTCTTTTTCATTGTTATCATTTCACATGTTATTTAAGGTAAAATCTAAAGGTCAAAGTAAAAAAGCAGCAGCATCTAGTTTGTCTTTTCCAGCATAAAGGATAATACTTGAAACTACTATTTTTAGTATTATCTTCCTAAATAGTCATATCCTAGATAAATGCTATTATTTTTCAAACATGCAACTCTACTAGATTCTTTCCACTCTTGAAATCAGACAAATATTTATACATATTACATAGTTTTGTCCCAGACAGTCTGAAAAAAAATAAAATAAATTCTCTGCATTAGGCCTTTCTTAATGAAATGCTGCTGAGATTCCCATCTTAATCTTAAATCTTAAACTTTGGTTGTGAGCAGAGCTCATTGTGGTTTTGAAGATCAATATTACTTTACATTAAAACTCAGGTTCTCAGGATAATCCTTAATTGCTGAATAAAGAAACTGAAGATAATGTTGAATAGGACTGTTGTAAGGAGCTGATATTTTGTCATAGGCTTTCCAGTGATTGTTTCAACTCTTTTTTGTATCTACAGGATATCACACTTGGGTAAACCCATGATTAATCCCAGAGGAAATCAATTGAGGATCCATGGCTGCATTTCTGCATATTATCAGCCAAGGTTTGCGCAGACTTTATCCCTCATTCTTCTCACCTCAGTTTAGGCACCTACATTGGAAGAAAAGTCACTCCAAGCACCTTCTTAGAGTGACTCAGGAAACTGCTATTTCCAGGCCTTTTAGAAACTCCTCCATCTTTCCACTTCACAGACTCCCAGCTGTTACATCCCAGGTGAATCCTCTGGCTAAAATTAGGTAGAATGAAACAGGCTAGAGAGCAGACTTTGGATGGGACTTCAAAAGAAGTCTTACATTTATTTTAAAACTAGCCTAATATTAAAGATTCTATCTCTTTCTCACTTCTTCCACCTTAATTCAAAAGATGATAGCTCTTCTCTAGCTGGCAGAAATAATTCTTGGGATAACTTCTTTAGGTATTTAAAACCATATATTTCAGTAAGGAAGCAGGTAGATAGGAATATGTTAGGCATCTTATCAGTTGGCATTTTCTGTGATATTCAATTCATTGGGAAAGATACCATGTTGGAAGCTTGACCACAGAGTTTGGAGCAGTTTGAAGATCAAAAGCAAGACACAAATAACAATGCATTATTTGAATTTCTTCTTTCATTAAAAATACTTTTCCCTGCTACAGTACTTAGTGCATGTTCTGAATACAGAAGTCTTCCTAGATTGGAAAGAAAAAAAAAAACCAAACCAAAACCCAAAAGGCACAAAAACATGTTTGTCTCCTAACATCATCAGAGGAACATTAAGCATATATATCTACATTTGGTGATACAGGACAATTCAAAGAACATTCCTTTTTGCATCATTGTGAATGTCTCCTTATAGCTCTCATGGAAGATAGAAATAACATTGGTCAAATAATATTATGTTCACATTTTTGAGTCTACAGAATGGATGTCAATTTGAAGGACTTTGTATTTTTTCTGATTTATCCATTAATTTCCTTATTAAAAAAAAGCTAAGGAAACCTCACACTTCCACAGCTGAAAGTACATTTCATTAGAAAAAAACTTCCTAAAATTCCCTTTTGCTTGCAATACTGCAGACTCTTGAAGTGACTCTACCTGTTCTTTATCAGCTCCCACAGCTGGCATCTTTCTCTCATGTTTGCCTTTGATTGACATTTCTATGGCAGATATAAGTAATCGTTGGCTTGAGAAAGTAGCATTAAATATTAGTTAATGTTATTCCTTTAATATGTCCTTTATATGACTTAGCAATTGGTAGTAAGAAGGAGAAACAGCACTACAGACAAAGGGCTGGCTTCCCATGAACCACTAACAGACCATCAGCAGTATTTTGACTAGCACACAAACCCCAGTCAGAAGCCCTGGGAAGGCTGGCTTAAGAATATACGTTAACTGTGTGCAGACATATCACAAATGCTTTGGAGAGAGAGTTACATTCACATGTCTGAAGACATAATAATTTCTTAAATCTTGAAATATCCCTCTGCAGAAAAATCCCTCTGTATTCTGCTGCTCTGGATAATTTGTCCACAGGTTAACTGGCAAAGTCCCCAGCAAGCACTCAACGCAACAGGGGAATCTCTGAATTAAATCACATCCAAAGCATTCATTCTTTAGGAAAAAAAATCACTACTTAGTCTGCAAAGTAGAGTACTGAACCATGCTGAAGAGTTGCATCAAATAGAAGCAATTTCTGGCAAGTTAAACCCTGTAGCAGACATTTTCAAAGCCTTATAAGGACCACAGATGACCCCTTCCCATTATCATTAATTGGCTACAAGGCATCCAGCACCCACATTAGCTTTGAAAATAGCAGAGTCGGTGAGGGATATTTGTTCACATTCCTATTTCATGTTTGGAGGGTCTACTCTGTTACAGTTGAGTAAAACCAGACTCTGAGTTCACTTCAGCAGGATTAGTCTCCTTCATGTGAGGGGACTAACCGGGATTCATGTCTTCCCATTGTTCTCTGTACAACCTTTATCAAAAAGTGCAGCCCCGCAGTACCAACACCTGATGTACTCAAAACAGGGAGATATATTGTGTTGCTCTGACCTCATCATATCCTGCAGAGAACCACTAGGTTAATCCAGGTTAAGTGAGACTCTGATGTTTAGAGCAGATCTGGTTTGCAGCAGAGTATTTGTCTCTAGATGGGGATGGTAAGAAGTGTCCAGAGCATTATTTATAAATGAAGATAAGTGCTGGCTAACTTTCCTGCCTTATGCTTATGTCATACAATTACTTTGGCATGGTGTCTCACTCTTTCATGTTCCACGTCTGCTTTCTGCTCTAGCAATTCACATCATTCTCCTTGCTATCTTTTACACTTTCTTTCCCCTCCCTTCAGATACACTACTAACAACCCTAAGTAAACTGAGCTTCAGGGTTTTATATATCCTCAGTGGTACATAATTCCTGCTTCCAGTTTCCAACCAACACAGCTTTTTTTTTGGCTGCAAAACAATACAGTATAATGGGCACGCTTTGACTGGGGTCTCCTAGACTGCCCTATCAATCTCAAAACACCCCAAAAATAGTAAGAGCTATGAATCCCAATAGATAGGTTCTGCAATTTGAGGAATTTTCTAAACAACAGTGAAAACTGAGTGAGGCAAAAAAGACATAAAATACAAAACTTACCCGGCTGTAGTAATCATCCTTTTATAAGGCAGGGCCTTTCCTCCAATACTGCTTTTAGTTCAGTATCCTTCAGACTTCCCAGACTGTTCTAAGAGGAATGTCTTTCCTCCCTTCACCTGTGGCTGTGAGATCCTTCTCAGGCCCATCGCAGTCACTTCCAGCACTTCCCTCAGCAGGAGCTTCTTTCTGCCTCTGTTTCAGAAACTTCTCCCGGCTGTGCATGCTCTGTCACTCCCAGGGAAGGTCCTACCTTCCCTCCACCCTGGGGCTTTCATCAGACAAAGGGCTGCAGATGAGACAAGGTAAAGAGCCAGCCTTTCTAGAGAACACAACACATGGTAAACCACAAACAGAGAAACAAAACAAGCACCATCCTGAACAGAATGGGATATTATTTCCAGAAATTGTATGCTTTGACATGCTGCAATATATGAATTTGCTACAACTTTTTCTTACGAGCTCCGAAATGGAAAGAGACAGAAACAACCCCAGAAGAAAATATCAGTTGTGTTGGAGCCATTACAGCCTTGTGGGTACCTGCACCAAAGGGAAGCATTTGTGGTGGGAGAAAATGAAAAGCTGGACTAAAAAGACATCTAAGAAAATGTGGAAGATCATCTTGGGCTTCCTATTATGAATAGGACAAAATTTGTCCTGTTTGATGCAAGAATATGATGCTGAGGCTCCACAGCAGGGTCCTTAGCACTACCTGCCATCTGGCTTTTGCTGCTGGAGTAGGTAGCCCGGCATGGTCTAACAGGAAAAAAACAGGTTAGTTGCCCCAGGGAGGAGTCTTCACCTTATCGAAACACATTGCAGTCTTCCCTGGACACAGAGAAGATGATTGCAGCTTGAGCTGTATCAATAATGTTTTTGCAGAGGAAGCCAACGTGTCCAAGGGTGAATATATGCATGTCTACTTGTTATCTTCTGCAGTATATTATGTTAAATATTCAAATGGCAATATGGTTTATGGTTTTTATGTGCTATTGAAAAGGTTTGTATGTGACACAGCTCTTTCAGTCTCAACATCTGCAAAACCCTGAAGCGTTACAAGATTTTTAAATGCTTCATCTGTTTGATTTTCCTAACACTAATACACGATTCTTTCAACCTCACTACCTCCTTCTTTTTGAGTCAGCTGAGTTGTAATACCCTCATAAAATTTCACAAATGTATCTTACATAAAGGACATTTCCTAATCCCAAATTGAGGTAACAAGATATCGTTCCTCATTCAAATTGTCTAATTACAGGGTATTAGAAAATGATAAAATCTCTCTCATCAAGATTTAAAAAATTGTCAGGTATCTGACAAAGTAGATTATGCTTAATGATAATTATTTTTAGGAAAAAATACTTAAAATATAATGTAAATCTTTTTTACATCCATTTTTAAACAAGTCTTTAGTTCTTCTTCTTCTAAATGTGTATCCGGCTCTAGCATTATTTGTTGAAACTAGATCAGTACCAGGGGAATCTCTGATCTGCACTATTATCAATTAGATAATTAAAATCGGAAGAGTGAAAATGCTTTGAAGATTGATTAGTAATTTAATTTATTCTCAGTTACTGATTTTCATTGCATAAAATTGAAAAACATGAAACAACAAAGTGTGCATGCTCGCTCTGTAGTGGTCTTTGAACTAACAAGTCTCCTATGAGTTCCAGGTTGTATATTCTGTGTTATTTAACTATATAGTACACGCATTCCTGAGAAAATATAGGCAGAGTCTCTGAAGGATAGATTTGTGATTAGTATTGTAGTAAGTAATAGATCTATATTTAAGGTTTTATGAAAAACCAGGGAAGGTTTGAAGGGCTTAAATACATTTTTCTCCCCAAATTTACTCTAAAAATGCCTTCACTCTGGACTAAAAACAGTGTAGATGTTGTCACCCCAGTTCAGCCTCTTTTCTTCACTACTATCTATAGCATTGATGAGAAGTGAATGTAAAACATCAGGCAAATTGGATCATCTTATGATTACACACAATAGCCTGCTGCTTAAAATGAAATACTGGAACCTCATCCTTTCTTACATGGAAGAAAAGATTTTAAAATGTATGCAGTCTATTTGTATTTATCAAAGATTCTGCACAGTAACTCTCATGTGCAAAAGTAGATGTGCCACGTTATTTTCTCCCAGTTAGGCACAGTGATTACTCTATAATTACTCTTTCTGTGAAGCTAAGTATCAAGTAACTAATCCAAGTGGTAACTTGGAAACTTAAAGGACAGAAGAAATCTCTGAACTAGCTGACACGGTGGAATAAACCAGAAAAACAAATATACAGGTGGTAAAAAAAAATATATAATGCTTATGGAGCACTTGAAACACCTACAAGCCAACAACAACAAAAAGGCTTAGCCTAATTTAAGCACTTAGGTACATGAAAGACACATTGACTATGAATACTACCAAAAAAACCCAAAGTTTTTGAGGTTAAAGAGTTTTCAAAAAAACATAGCACGCAAGTCAAAACAGTGGAGATGGATATTGCATCTCTAGATTATAAACTTGAGGAGTTAACAAAATTTCAGTTTAGAAATATTCCTCTGCATTTCATAAGAAACAAAAATATTTGAGGTAGCCTGAGAGAAAAAACAACAACCCAACCCAACAAACAAGCATTTCTGAAAACCATTTCTTGAAAAATTAGAAACACTGACAGCCCTGGGGTCTTTTTGTGACAAGGCCTTTTCAAAACCAAGGTCCTTTCCACCAGAACACAGGCAATACCTGCCATCCATCTCAGAAAAAAAGAAGCATGCAAGAGCATTTCAGCAGCAAGCCACCAGACTGTTTCATCACTTAAATATCATAGAAAATTACCAGAAATGAAGCTATACATGCTATTAGCTACATAAGTCTACCTCCTTGAGGAAGGATATAAAGGACTCTATCATTCAAGATCTGTTTGCGAGATTGATTTTGAAGGCTCACGTCAGGTATTCTGTTCATTCCTATCATGTATCCAAACAAGGAGATGGCATTTGTTGCTATCATGACAAAGAAAACAAGAATAAAAGAACCATATCCCCTGTCAGTAACAGAAGTTTAGAGAATGAGTATTCTGCCTGCCAGCCCACAGTCTTTATATGTTTTTTTCCTATATGTATAAAGTGTGGATAACTGAAAATTCAAATTGCATTGCAGATGAAATCCCAACAGTTACCCTGTTCAGTCGCACGCGCCTACAGCAATTTGTTCTAGAAATCACACTTTCCACCACCACTTCATACATGTGATATTTTTAGTATGTCCTGGTTTCAGTTAGGAGAGAAATCACAAAAAGATAACGTCTCATGTTTTTTTTTCTCTAAGTATTTCAACAGCAATTGTACCTTAGAAAGAAACCATAGCAGAGAAACAAAGCACAGCATCTGGACCATAAACAAGGGGGAGTTATCTCTTCCATTTAGATGGGTATTTTAGGTAAATGTTACTTTAGCTGGAAGTGATCAACACACCTTTAAGCTAAATGCAAAAAAACTAGCCCAGGGAACCATTATTGCAAATGTAAAATAGAAAGCATCAGCTCTGTCAGATGAAAATAATCTCTTTCTAATGTCCTGGAGCTGAGTAAAGACAGAGTTACAACTTCTTACAGCTCTCCATACAAACAATAAGTGGAATGACACAATCTCTGGCATTCACCAGAAAAAAAAACAACCCACATTTTGCCAAGTTAATTAAATGTTTTTACTGCGTGATGTATCGCTTATTGTTCAGAGTGGTTGGACACTATGCCGAGCAAGCATCGTCATAAGCTATCCCTCTCCTCTCTAATTTGTTTCAACAAAGCCTACAGTATCCTCCTTTTTATTTTTTAATTAGCATTCTGAAAGCACGTGCACGCTGCTGTGTCCTTCCTCGAGGGGCAGCTGGGGAAGACCCTGGCAGCAGCAGCCGCCGCCGCCTCTGCCCTTATTCCATGTCTGGCAACTGGCTTGGCCACCACTGCAGACTGGGCAAAAAGAAGAGCTTTGTCTCTCATTCACATGCTACACAATGTATTCCACTTTGCTTCTGGACAGTAACAGGGCCAGCAAGTTCTCAACAAATGAATTTTTATGACAAATGAAATGTCACTGCTTTAAGACTAAATGAAATGGTTTTCATTTGATAAAGTGTTCACTTGAGAACTCACAAAATATACACTCCAATATACCTTTCCCTTTAAGAACATAGTCTGATCATTTTAAAAAATGCTGGAAATGTACCTCAAATTTGCACATAGCTTCTCTGAATTACTTTCCAGTAATTCAGAATGCAAAGCAGTGTTTCCAGTAATTTGTGCCATTCTGATAACTTGGAATTGTCAGGAACTGAGTTCATGGCTGCTTTGCATTCCCAAAGTGATAGAAAACAAATGGATTGTACTAGGGAATTCATTATTTCTTAAGTTCTCTTCTTCTTTCTTTCAGCAACATTATATTAAATAACTAATGCATCAAAAAAACCCAAAAACTTTTACCGAAGAAATAAGAAAACGATACATAAAAGTTGCAATATTGTCTCATTGGCAAATTTTCATACTTATTTTTTCTTTCTTCAGAAACCTTCTTAATCCATAACAAATCAATTCAGCCATGAAAAAGTGCTTAGTGCTCTGTAAGGCACAGCGCATGAAAACTGTGGTGCACCATTCCAGGAATACACCCTGCGCGCGCGCACACACACACACAGTTGTAGTGTGTTGTAGAGCGACTATAAGGAAGATGAGGAAGAACTTTTTAGCAGGGCTTATTGCAACAGGATGAGGGGTAATGGGTTTAAACTAAAAGAGGGGAGATTTAGACCAGAAATGAGGAAGACTTTTTTTTACAATGAGGGTGGTGAAACACCGAGAGAGGTTGCCCAGAGAGATGCCAGATGCCCCATCCCTGGAAACATCCAAGGTCAGGCTGGACAGAGCTCTGAGCAAGCTGATCTAGTTAAAGATGTTCCTGCTCACTGCAGGGGGGTTGGACCATATGACCTTTAAATGTCCCTTCCAACCCAAAGCATTCTATTCTATGATTCTCATTTTTGGGGGGCACATACATGTATGGGTTCCTTGTAGGACCAGGGAGAAAACTGCACTATCTGATGAACACATCCACTTACACAGAAGCCCAGGAAAGAAGGTAGAGCTCAGAGCCCTAGCAGAGAAAATGGGAGTAACAGTTTCCTGAAGACTGCTAAGCCAACACGCTATTAAATGTACCGTCTGACATTGTTCTGTTCTTCCACTCTTGCAGCTACCACATGTGATGGATAAAATCCAAGTTAAACACTCTCACCAGAGCATGCTCCAAGACAGGCGAGTGGGCCTCAGGCTTCGCCAATACAACACAGTTCTATTCTCTATTTATTTTTGTAGTTCAAAGACCTGGCAGTAGCCCATTTGATGCCTGCCATAAGGACCAGTGCACTCCTGATTACTGCCATGAGATTTCCAAGCCCACAGACGGCATGTATTCCAGCATATGCCAGTCACCAAGATAGACTATGTACAAATAGCAGTGGGATTCTCTGAAAGAAAGAAAAAAGCCAGCTACCATTTCCACTTTGAACCCCACCATGATAGGCTGCCAACTTGAGGACCTTGCTTTAATCACAGCGACCACATGAAAGAGTTTATTCTGTTCATCTTGGTTTATTTAGGAAACCAGTGATAAGTCTGCCATGAAAAAATTCCATCTTCTCCTGGAAGCTGGCATACTTGTCCCAAGATATGGGCTTTGATTTCATTTTAAGTGCAGTTATTTACATTCATATCACAGAGTCCATGAGTTTTCTCATTCTACCAGATGATTTCTTTTCCCTAATAAGCATGCTGTGAATACTTCAAAATTTCTCTCAAGCACACTGGCATCTCTGAGTGGAAGTGGTGGGAAAAGGGCAGCAGATCCCCCTAAAGCCACAGCTCAAGGGTGCAGGCTGCCATCCTTCATGTGTGCACCCAGCCAGGTGGCAAGAGGTGCTGGAAGAAGAGCTGTGGCCCACACATAGGATGCGACTAACCTTCCTTTCTCCATTCTTACTTTCTGAAGCAAATAGGATAAGCACAGTATTGAAGAAAGGTATACGACCGGCACCCAGCTATTAAAATGGAGTATTACTTTGCCATGGAATAGCAATAACAGTGAAAAATGAAGATGCAGACAAATTGCAAACAAAAATCATATAATTCTCTTCTTCATGAGCTAGTTTTGTGGCTTTGTTTGAGTTTTTTTGCTGTGGAGTATTACGGACAACAAAACAGGGACTTTTGTCCCTGTAAATCAGAGCAGTGTATATGCTTTTTAATTTTGCTACCATCTACAGACTACGTGCTGCTCCCAGTGCTCTTTGTGGTGTAGACAGATTCTGTTGTGCTGTTGCATTACTTTTCTAGGCTCACTAGGTACCACATTGGGTTTAAGTGTCAATGAATGCCATCATCTCGCTGCTAGTAAGAAGTTTTAGAAGGTGTGAAACGGCCAACAGGTTCTTTTGAACCCAATGGATTGCAACATACTGGCTGTGGTGATGATGGGAGTACGCGCTAGAGACTGTTTGGGCACAGGTTGCTAAAGGACTTTGGAAGCAGACAGTAGCAGTCTGCTGTAACCGAGTGAAAGACATTTACAGTTATATTTGATTCCTGGAAGCTACATGAAGCCTGAACTTCTGGCAAAGACATAAATGGAAATGGAGAGGAAAACTCTTCTCATATTTGCAGAAAGATGCATAATTTTCAAATTCTGAAGGATCATTATACCATTTTTCCTATTGAAACGTAGGTTATATTACTACATTTACTTCTGACTTCTCAGCCCTTGGCACCCATAATTTAATTTTCCTTTTTAAAAAATTGCTGAGGTCTCTGTGCTGATATCTCAGCAAACACAATATTTCATCTCTAACTGTATCCTGTTTAGTCTGGATTTGTTCATGTTCACAAGCAGTAGATTTGAAATACAGCCTTGCAGAATAATCAGTAATAAACACACAAAAGTGACAGGCAATAAGTTAATAGTTTTCATGGTAGATAACATAAGCTGCTTTGCAAAACTTTGCCGTATCATGTGATTGTGCCAATTTACCTCTCACAGTAAGACAGAGTTATTCGTATTGCGAGATATCAGGAGATGCTACTATAAATCTTGCAGCATCTTGCAAACGTGCAATTACTCTTCACAAGTGCCCAGATGGGGATTATATCTCATTATATCAAGTGCTATGCAAAAAACAAATGTCTGGCTGTAATTAATGGGGTTGGAAACTTCAAGAACAGATCTGCTGATGAAAAAAATGGTCAGAGTTTCGGCTCAAATAACAACTCAAATGACTGGGTGTTTATGTTAACCTTGTCCAAAGTATGTAATCATCCTGAGAATGCAAAACTGGACCAAATCACAAGAGCGACCTTCCTTGCAAGATTTCCACTATGTCCTTTTGTCTGTGTTAAAAATATGTCAAAAAAGTTTCCTTTCTCATGTTACAGTAGCATTTAGATTTCTGACCTCTTTTACAAATAGAAATAACAGATCCCTGGAAAAAAAAAAAACCAACCAAAACCAACAACAACAAAAAACCCACAACCAAACCAGTTTTATACAGCATTAAGGTTAGAAAAATGTCCACTTTGGTGGAAGCTTAAACGAGAACCTAATTTACATGTGAACTGATTGCCTCGAACACCAAGACCTGTTGTTCGCTCACCTAGGTGTAACAGTATTGCCAAATTCCCTATTATAAGCCCTAAACAAAGTTTCCAACACAAAACATTTCCATTCCCTCTGCCTGGAACCTTAAAACATGTCACTGAAAAATAAATGTTCCCTTCATGTACCATTGTAGCATTCTGCAAATAAACATCATCCCTGGATTATTCTGCTCAAGAATTGCTTGTGGCCAACCTACACTCTTTGCAGTGTTTCAATTGCATTTGCTCAAATAACAGATTTCCCCAAAGAAACATCTTTGTATGACCTCAGGTTCACGCCAGAGATAACCAGCTTGGTTTTTCCCCTGAAGTTCTGTAACATTATTAGCTGAAGAGGCTCAGCTGAGTATGTATTCAGATATGCTTTTATTAAAATTGACTTTTCATATTAGTCATGAACAGATCTTTATGCTCCTAAACATTTCTCCTTTAGTGCCAACAGAGTTAAAGAAAATTGCATAACTTTATTCAAAGTTAGTCTCATTGTCTAATAAACATTTTGATTAAACTCACCAAGGGTTGATCAATCTCCAAAATATTTTTAAATGCTTTGAGATGTGAGTTTTCAGTTTTCTCTAAAAGTTATGTATTACTTCTATTCCAGAGGAAGCATGGGACAAGTCAGATCAGATATTTAAGGTGTAAAGTGAAAACAGACAGAATTTTTCATTCAAGATAAATGAAAAGAAGCAAACTGAAAGCACTTCCTTTTCCTTTCTATTGGAAGAAAAGCAGAGGTGGTCAAATTCCACTTACCTACCTTTAATTTCAGCCTCTGCAATGTCATTTGTCAGCCAGAACCAACGTCAGGCATGCACACTTATTAACCAAGTTCCTTTTATTGAATCCCTGCAACCCTTACTAATGCGTAAGCCATAAAGCATGAATGTTCATTTTGAGTTCAGTTTGTAGAAGAAGTAACCAGGAAAACCACCACTCTGCCTCCCTTCCCCTCCAGCTCCCAAAACCCGTCTTGAAAATGTTTAATAACCCTGCAAAACTGGTGTGCAAACGGATGCTGCTTCTTAAACAGACTGTCATAAATACATGATGAACGAGGGGAGCTGTAATGGCTATTCTTAGATGAATGGCACCAGTTTCAGAGAATACCTTTTTTTTTAAAGAAAAGCCTTTTGGATCACCCTTCCTTATATGCAGCTACATCAACCTACCTCAGCTTTCCCTACAACAAAATAAGTCATGTCCAGGATCATACCTGGGCTTCCTGCTAGATGGAGAGGAAGCATCCTGCAGGCTCCGTGGACCAGCAGCTGCCACTTAGCAATGACTTGTCTGACTGTGGGAAACTGCAACCCGCACATTTATTCTCCTGACCTACTAGTTTGCTGTTCCAACTTTTCCTTGCAGTTTCTTCCATCCAGTCTGTACATAATCAACTTCTCTCTCTACTTAGCACTTCAGATTTGAATCTCAGCTTTTCCTCTTGCTAGAATTCCTGCTTACTTAGTCCCACTTGCTGTAATTTTGCAGTTGTTATTTCTGTCTTAACACTATGCTCTTACTAGAGAATTGAAATGCTTGCAGTAATTGTCCCTAATAGCTGCCCTTGAAAACCTTGCTGGTTTATGTTTAGCAATACCAACTCCAACAAGATATGCCAACACTTAATTTGTACTTGAACCGTTTAGAAGGTGAGTTGACTTTGATCACCTTAACACTTAAAAAACCAAACCAAACCAAAATCAACAAAACAAAATTAACAAAACTTATATAATGAACAATATGAATAAATATGCTGAAATATCTCTGTGTTCTTGAACTCTCTGAGTCTCTTTTTGATCTGTGCAACTCTGAACAGGATAAGAGGCATTTTGTGCTATTTATATGTAGTTTGTTGGGGAGAATATGACAGTGTATATGATATACTGAAACAATGCTCTGAATTTTCCATGGGGAAGGAGTTAACAAGACAGAGCTCTGCCTACAGATTAACTAAAAAAGTATTACCTGGATCTAATGATATGCTCTCGCTTTCACTAAAATAGCATAATGCAAACCAGAATAAAATTCTGGCGCTGTATACACAAAATATATTTTTTTCCATCAGAAACTAGAATAGTTTAATGTGTTGATTTTTATATCCTGCTACAGTCCTTTCATAAAATCAGCCTGGAGTTTGGAGGGTTCAGCTATTGCATTTAAAAGGCATTAGTGTCCAGATTGTAAATGCGATCATTTCTCCCTCTCTCCAGCCCTTAACAATATTACAACAGAAAGAAAGGAACCAAACTGTGCTTGTTAACATACTTGCATAACTTTCAATCTAAAAAACCCTGGTGGTTTTACATGTTCTACTAATTTTTCTAACAAAGCCAGTAGAATACACTGCTAATCCAGCAAAGCACTTAGATACATACTTGATTTTAATCTTCCAAGTTGATGCCTTGACATCAGCTGAGATACCCAACAGCAGAACTGGATAGAAATAGTAATATTCCCTGCCTTAAAAAAATCCCCAACCAACAAGCAAGCAAACAAACAAACGAAAACTTCTAAGAAATTAATCCCAAATCCATGTCTCCATAAACCCCTAAAAATATTTACTTTTTTTTTTTTTTTTCATGGAAATTAGAAACAAACAGAAAGTTCTGGCCTCCTGAATGGGTGCCAGGAAAGCCCCTGCCATCTGCCAGAAAGTGAACTTCCAGCAGGGAAAAAGGTGGCTTCAATAAGCCCAAGGAGGGAGTAATAAAAGCAACAGAATTATTATGAACAGCCTGGTAGGTAGTAATTGTGGCCATAAAACCATTGCTATTTACTCAGGTTTTTTAGAGCTAGCATGGCAAAAAAAAAAAGACAAAAGGATGAAGAGATGGTTTTGAGAAGCTCATCATGTTCAAGAGAGCTGTCAAACATGAAAGCACAAAAGGGCTGACTGGGAAATTTGATAAAGGGTCAGTCTATTCTGTTTTTCTGAGGAAACCTGATGAAGACAATTGCATGTTCTCTGTGTGTGAAGTCAGTATAACTTTTTCAGAGTAATAAATTTAGAAATGCTTCTTGACTGAAAGAAAACATCAGTAACTATGGGAGAGTTATATAGTTGAACTCAATATCTGTATTAATACTTATACATGACATTGTTTACTGACAGTCACTCTACTGTAAGTAGCTTCACTGGGTCAGGGTAGAACGTGTATCTTAACATTTATGATCAAGAGATAACCATCAATTTTGTCTGATCCTGTGATACAGAAACTATACAACTGAAGATCAGAACTATAAATGTAAGTTTTGAAATCCAAACAAGGTCAAGGAGTATGAACTGAAAAATTCTCTAACCCATGAGAACTATTACTTGGAAGATCAAAAAACTCCACCGAACATCTGAATAAATTCAATATTTTTACCAATTTCATAAGAATGTGAAAGATACAGACTTAATGGTAATTACGTGCTCTGACTAGCTCTGACACTGCATAGAAAGTTGTCAAAATTAAAAACTGTTCATAGAAAACAAATCATAAAAGTTTGTCACAACATTAAAGTATATAATCTTTTAAACAAATTAGTAACTTATTAGTGACTTATTCCTAAACTTAAGTGTAAAATAAAACAAAATTATAATTAATCATTTCATAAGAAATTTTTTATACCATTGAAACAAATCAAGAAAACAAAAGAAGTCATTAAAATTTCCTTGTACTGGATATGTTAAAACTAATGCCTTCCTGTGGCACTTTTAAATTTCTATGAGATTCCTTATTCTGATAAAAATCTGTTCTAGAAAAGTGTTTCATCTGCTCTGCAGTTTAATAAACATTATAGAAAGAATCCGAATGTTGTGAAACAGAAGTGTCAGAAAAAATTTTAAAATATTCTTATGATGCATATACTTTGAAAACCAGGGGTCTTGAGAATATTAAAAATCCTGTACTAATGATAACTTCTCAGTTGGAGCTGGGATTTTCAGAGACTAATTTTCAATATAAAATGGATGTCTAGCTTTCAGAAATGAGCTTGTGAAAATTACAACTGTGTAAGTAAGGAACTGCTGAAAGTTTTTATTATAATAGTTTAGATGAAGACAAGCCAACCAATTCATATACGTATTACAGCACAGTGTGTCAAATGTATTATGGGTAGATGCTTCAACAGATTGCTGAATCTTTTACTTCCGTAGCTCAGTTACAAATACGATTGGATTGAATGCAGTCACCACTAGTAACTTTTCGGTGACCACAGAAATGCCTGTAAACTAATTCCTTGGAAAACAGAGCTACTTGTCAATTGCTCTTTTTTTTTTTTTTAATAATTCAACCAAAGGCCTAGTTTTCCTTTGGTAGGCTGTGTAGATAAGGTGGAAGTGCTTCAGTTTATTTTTTAGCCACTGTGGAAATTTTTATTGCTTTGGGGATTCAAAACCAAAAAGCAATTACAATATAACTGTTGACTGAAACTGATGGCCAAGATTTGTTCCAAAGCAATCCAGCTACCCTCTGAAATCTTTTGTTACAACATCTCACAGATTTGGTATGTTGACTTGTCTTTTCTGGCCACAGAACCTACAAAAACTTAAACGTAGAGAGACATTCATAGAAAAAATTGCTCCATGAACCATGAGTCATAATGATTCAGATACACCAAGGCCACCGCAAGCTCTGCAGCCCAGGAAAGACCAAGGACCAAGTGGAGCTGCAACAGCATCTTGTACAGTCACTTTGTTTTTCTGTCTTTCAAGGCAGAAGTGCCTGAGGACTTCAAGGCCTCTGCTTTGTATTCCTCCTTAGCTTGCTGTAACTGAGATAGTGACTTAGAAGGAAAGAATGTATTTTAGTGTTTCACAAAGCCATTTTGAAGGATTGCTTTTTTTTTTTTTTCCCCAAAAAATGCTGGGAAAAAGAAAGATTAACATTTTGTAAAGGAAAGTAAACTTACATGTGAAAATAGCACACATCTGTAATGCCTGTGGTTAAAAAAGTAAAGGAAGTTTCAAGGTTAAAAAGTATAAAAAGGAAAAATGTATACCTAAAATGTATAACTAATCATCTGATTAGATCCAAATAATCCATGCATTCCTCCTGTCCTAATGTCACTTTAGAGTTAAATGTCATGACAGAAGAAGCTCGCATTGCTGGGAGCTTTCCACACCACAGCAGAAGGCTGGGCTCTGTTTGAATGCTTTGTTAGTGGAAACAGAGACCAAGAGGAGATCAAGGAATACAGGGCCTTCAAAGTCTATGCTGAAGTCTGCTTTTAGTATTTTTCATGAATTTTTGCTCATCCCCAGCTAGACAGTGACAAGAGAAGCTATTCCTAATTATCTTAACTAGGAATTAGTCTAAAAATCAAAGCCAGCCTAGTTCTGTAATAACATTAATATCCAATAACTAGGTCACATTATCCACAATTACTACAGAGTTCCTTGTGGAAAACAACCTTCTATATTATCACAGGACATGAATAAAATCTGGGATGTATCTAGTTCAATAATGGATTCAGTCAACCAGAAAATTAACCAAGATGCAGACTAGCCACTAATCCAATAACTCCAATCCAATAACTCAAAGATTCCTGCAGTATGTCAGGTATCTGTTTCAATCAAACCAGTGGGGAGAAAAAAAATACAAAGAGTTGTCTCAGTCTTTGGAAAAAAGAGAATTTCACTCAGAAATGAAAGACCAGATGCTTGCTTTCATCTACTGAGTAGTGCTCAGTGCAGCAGGTGGGCAGGAAGGATACCAGGGGCACTCCCTCGGTTCTGATGATCCTCCAGGTAAAACTGGATTACATGTGTGTGCCTCATGCCCATTTGTTGGGCATATCCTCCAATGTATTTCCTAAACCTGGCACAGAGAACCTTGGCAATTAGCAGAGGAGTGCTCCTTGGCAATGAATTCTGCATGTGGGCTGAGCAAATTGAAGAAAATCCAGATCACATAAGTCCTTATTATTTCAAATGTCTTCCAGCTGTTTTCTGCCAATCACAGTACTTCAGTACACCACGAAAGTACCATGTTGGTGAGAACCTCTGATGGCACAAAATATTTTCAGATGATGAAAAGTAAGAATCTATCAGAAAGGATATACTTGTACCCTGCCCTGAGGAAAACTTGAAGTAAAGACTAATCTGCCTAATCTGTCCACACATAAAGGGTATTCCAGTCCTGATCTCATAAATTTCCATAATACTCCACACCTACACTACAGCCTTCAGGACTGTTCTGCTTTCATGGAACAATATATGAGAAGGAAGAAAGGTAACATTGATTTGCTCCTTATCTATAGTCATAAGTACTCAAAGTCCCACAGCTCAGATATCGCTAAAGATGACTTATTTGGAAAGAAGCTATGGACAGGTTGCTAGCTGTGCTGAAATGCCTTACACTATGATGAATACAGTCAGACATTGGCAGGCCTGTTCAGTAGGTCTTTATGTGGTTATACACTAGGCAAACGTCAAGGTCCCTACATTTTCACATTTTTACATTTTTACATTCCCTGTGGTTTCATTGCAGAGGTCAAGATTTTAATTACCAGGGCGAATGTATTTTTAAGGTGGGATTACGTATTTATAAGGTTTTTCATTGTGGTTTACTCTTTCTTGTAATCAGCACTGTTAAGAGTTCTAGTAATGTACTATTTATGAAAAATAGTCTTTTTCTTCAGTCATTTTTTCAATATGTATTCTTTTTTGCAACTACAACTTTTCTTCATAAGGTGGTAACAAGTCGCAATGACATGCATCAGCACTCTTTAAGAATAAAAATAAAGCTGTTTTCGAAACTGCTTCTCTCATACTAAAACACAGTTTGAGAGAAGTGTAGTTTTCAATTTGCATGGTAGAGATGCAGTAACCAATTGGAAGGCAGTCGCTGCCAGGAACATTTGGTGTCAATTACAGCAGGGCTGGAGAAAAAAAAAAGAAGAAATATATATATATATATATATAATTTAAAAAAACCCGAACCAATTACTGAATTTTCACACTTTTCTTGGGTTGTTGCGAGGTGAGGATTTCTTGAATTTT
>WUAM01000287.1:84335055-84363996 GCA_024336885.1 Actenoides hombroni | reverse complement strand
GGTTAGGTTAGATGAATCAATGGATGTTATATATATATATTAAAAAAATAAAAATACAAGAGGGTCACTGTTGATCCCTCTGAAATTACAAAGTCAAATTGCTTTTTTTAAAATTTTCTTTTTTTCTATATCTCCTAACTTTCAGTCCCTCATTGCTGAGTGCCTGCAATGAGCCTTGGGTGTCCCAGAGTCTACTCTCAGAGCTGAATATTTACAGTTCCAAATAAAGTGCTAAAGCACAGACAGGTTTGATATACTTTAAACAGCCACCCAAAATGTGTTACTAAATGATAGCAGAAACACTTGGAAATAATGGTCTAGTACAGCACACAAATAGTATGAAATTTTTACCTTGCAATGATTGTATGTGTACAGTAAGTATCTTTACTAGCCTTGTTATTTCAGATCACTTAGAAATGTGAGTGTTTGTCCTTTCTTTGAGCAGAAAGTAATGTTTCCTGCTTTCAACTGTCTTCTTGTTACCAGATCTATTGCTGCTGCTGCAGAAACAAAGTGAATACATCAACAAATCAACAAGGAAAGATTTATTTTTCTTAATAAGTTAAATGAATAGAAAACGACCCATCTGAAGTGCTCTCATGCCAAAACCAGAAGTTAAAAACAACTGAATAATAGGAATATAACACCTTCCTGCTACAATTTAAGCGTTCAGAAATTCACCATATGCTTGACATATGCTAAAGGTCACAGGCAGCCAATGGCAAAACATAAGAGAGTTTCTAAATGTTATAAATTATCATCTCCCAGCTGAAAAGGAACTGAACCCAACACATAAGAGATTTTAACACTGGAAGGATGCAAACTATTAATATCTTCTAGTCTGATCTTCTGCATTAAGTATTTGGACTGGTCATAAACAATAAAAAACGAATTACCCTGTTTTCCATATATCATCCACCCTCAGATAAACCAGCATTCCCTGAAAGAAGAGTGAGCAGATAACCCTCAGATAATGTATAAGTTAATGCAGGAAGCATCTGGCTCCAGACAGTATATGAAAGCTGTGGCAGATTCCCTCCCTCTCAGCCCTCTTTCTCCATCCCACCATCTTATCACCCACATGCTCTTCCCTTAGCCCTTCACTCCTGACACATGTCAATATATCAGTTCAGTGTAGAGAGCTGGGATGGCTGCTGGATGGGTGAGGAAGGGGCACGGAAGGAAGAAGGAGAGAGCTGGAGTGGATGGGGAAGGCAGCATTAAACACCAACTGGGACACCAGGACATGGAAAGGGAAAAGACTTGTCCTCACCAGGTGATGAGTGACATGGGAAAAATCACACTATCCTTCATTGTCATGGTCTGAGAGCTCTCTCTCCTTGCTGGGGTCAGGTTAGCATATGAAAGGAAAATGTGGAATTAAAAATCTCCGTGTTATTGTCATGTACATAATAAGCTGTGCTGCAGAATAATTCCTAAGTATGTTAAATACACAGGTATGTGTGATCAAGTTTATTTACATAAGTAAATGTCTACAAATACTGGAATTTCACATAAAATATCAAAATTTCGTATTTCCACAATAAAGTCATTCCAAAACGAGCCCTGATTTACTGTGCTTCTGTGTGCAATAGTCTTCAGCACCTGACCCCATCTTCCCTCTCAGCTCAATTTTTCCACAATACTTCTAGTTTTCCCCACATTTTCTAACTTTATCCTTTCCGTATCCACAGATTGTTCTCTTTATTAACTAAAACTGGACCAGAGTTAATATACTAGTTGGCTGGCTAATAGGGCATTGAGACTGACAGCCCATCAGCCAAGTCAGACATGACAGCTGCTGAGCTCAAACTCTAAGAAGGAGGAAGAATAACAGGCAGGAGACACTAACTTGAAGCTGTCATCTAGCTATCCACCAACTTTTACTCACCTGTAAAAACAAATTATTTCCTGAGAACTTTCTACCACTTTAAAATGTTCATGAAACAGCCAAACAGGCCATAGACAGACAGAGAGCCCAATAGCTTGGTAACACAAACTTTCCCCTAGCTCTCACTTTTTGCCCAGTGTGAAGGTACTGTCTTTCTTTTAATCTTTAAAACTCACATGAGCCTTCTCATCAGAAAAAAACCCCACATTTTGTCATGTGCTTTGTTCTTTATTTTGATATATCTCATCCTTATCTGGTGGAGCACCAAAGTCTATTCCTGATGTTATATTACAGCTGCAGGATAAGACTTCTTGGATGATTAAAGTTTAGATGTCATGAAATGGGACTAATTGCATTTAAAAAGTGTATGCAAACCACAAAATTGTTTTTTCTGCGGGCTATACTATGCTTCATAAAAGCAAGAGGTAGGAATAGATACAAATATTTAAGTTCGACTTTAGCAACTGAATCAGTAAATAGAATTTAGGAAGAGATATGTAAATGTTATAGCTACAGAAGATTAGTTTAACACTTTATGAGGACAGGAAACTGGTTTGTCTTTGACTTGAAAGTCATTTGCTGGTTCCAGCTCCTCAATATACTGTCAGTAACACTATTCAGCTTATTGAGTAACAGATTATTGTTAGATTATTACAGACCCGACCTTGGGCTGATTTAACAGTCCATTTTATTGCCTTTCTTGCAATTGGTTACCAAGCAAATGACATTATCCTGTTTCAGCCTTTGGCAGCAACAGCCAAAATCCTGTTGGACAGAGCAACGCACATGAGGTTTTTGTTATGCTTTTAAGAAAAAAAGATACCCGCCTATTTGAAATCCTTAGAGTTCCAAGGCTTCCTTCGGATGTAGATGCTTATCACTTTCTTTAGATAATTACTATCTCTTAAACAGAATATTTCAGTGGTAGAGGGATCTGTCACTTTCAGTTATCTGTCTTGGGGGAACACCACTTCATTACATTAAACAAGAGACTTACATTAAAATCTTATAAGAATAGAAAAAAGTCTATTTAGCAAATTTGAAAATCATACATGCATGTCCTGATTTTTAAACTATTTTAGCTATTTTGAAGTTGGATGGAAAAGGAATATTCTAAGCTTAAGGAGAATGCTTTTATTTTCCCCCATGTCACTAGGATGGAGGGAAGGAAGAAGAATAAAAGATGAAAACAAGAAACACTTATTTTGTTGTCCAAAATTTCTAAACATTTTTAGGAATTCTGGGTAACTATAGCTTTGTATTATTTCCAGTAGATTTCTTAAACAATATTTGTATTCTTGCATCCGAATTGCAAGTGAGCTAATATCTAAAATGATCTTCTGGAATTCTGACAGAAGGATTTTCAAATGAGATTGCTCATGTCCAGTTCATTTGTCTTTAATTATAGCTCAGAGATAACAATTTCTTGCTCCTTTCCCACCTCTTATGGTAAAAGGAACTGAGTTATAGTTATACCCAGCAAAATAATTGGGTCATTAAAGCAGAACTGAGCCACCTGCGTACAAACACAGATTAAAAAACAAAACAAAACAAAATGAAACCATACACATTTGGCTGCCATCTAGCACTGAAAATGAACTCACCACTCACAGACATGTTTGACCAGAGAGCCCTGTAATAGCTTGACAGCTGCCCAATCTCTGTTGATTGATCTTTATCCAGTAGATACTCACATTTTTCAGAGTATCATGACAGGATACAACCATCCACAAATAAAATTTCTTGCTGATGCTGCTACACAACAAATGTTATGCCATGAGCTGGGAAGGTGGATGTCTCAGCTCGCTGTTTTGGAGTGATCAGAAGCTCAGGATAGAAAGGAAGGAGTGAGAGAGTTAGGGTGAAGGACGCAAAGGGGTATCTCTGGTTACTCTTGTTGATGATTTACTCTGTTGTGGTAAATCACTGAGAAAAGAAAAACATATAGCTGGGATGGGGAAGAGCTGGCATCAACTCAAAGCCTATTTTTATATCCTAAAACCAGCTGGGTGCTAAACTCAAAAAGAGGCTTCAGAACAAGAACATAATCTTCCCATCCCAAAGTGGGTGTCACAACCACCAGGCTGGAGAGCTGTGTTCTGTGTTGTATGCAGCACTTGCACACAGATGCCTACCTTTCTACGCTCAAATAAAAAATGGGGACCAACAGGGATTCTACTCCTTAAAAATTAAGTAAACACATACAACCATGTTTGACAGAATTATGACTTTTGACAAGAGTTCTTGGTGTCTGAATCTTAAGGGAAAGATTCAAGGTCCTTATGAGCTAACTGAAATACCTTCACATAGTACAGGCTCAAAGAAGAAACCCCAGGGATGTACTCCTAATTAAGCATCATCCCACTGACTGGGTGGAGTAACACAGCTCACAGGCCCTGGCATGCTTTCTCTGGAGCACACTCTCAGGCCCTTGCTCTGGCTGATCACTGCACTGAGAGCTCCCTGCTTCAGTGACACCCTCTGCTCCAAGCACCTCCTTACAGAGCTCCAAAGTCCTTTGTCAGAGTTAGCTTTTAATTAAAACACTGCAGGCTCCCAGCCAGTTGCTTTGGCTGGTGAATAGGTGAAGTGGGTTTATGAATCCCCAGCCATCTCTGCTTGCTCTTCAGGCACTAACTCTGTCATTCATCTGGGAAAGAAACAAATAGGGCACACTCTGCCATCCAGTAAGCATCCAGTAGCCAAGCTACTTTTCAAAACATAAAACCTTGCTTTAAAAGAAATCCTAAGTCAGAGTTCCTCAGAATGTGTCAGGACTGCATTTCACATCACAGGCAAAATGCTTCTTATTTACTCTGCTACCAGTTCACTTACTTAGCTGCCCATTAGGTCCAACTCTTTCACATATCCACTGGGCTAATACTTACATAGGGATTTCTGATAATTTCAGTGAAGCATATGCTTTTGCAGGATTATAGTTTAGTGATTAAACTTTTTTTTTCTACTTGATGTTGTTGCATTAATTTAACCAAGTTAGGAGTTTAGTGTAACAAGCAATAGCTACCCAGACTCTTTATCTATTCACTTTTAAAGATCAATGTTATGTTTAAGTAAACACACCTCCTCCTCTAATTTTGATTTTATTTCGCAGAAGTAAATTAAAAGAAAGTAATTCAATGTTTCCCGGTGGTCTTCCAGAAAATGAGCATCTCTTATTCATCCAAAACAAACAAAAAAAAGCTTGTTAATTAAATTATATTTTGCATGCCTTCCACCTTCATTCTGATTTTTAGGTAGACTTTTTATGGCTCCTCTTTTCTACAAATTAGAGTAAGTGCTTTAGCAGCACAATCAACTCCATGTATTGTGGAAGGTGGCCTGGAATACTGCCAATTTGATACTTCATTATAAAAGCAAAAAGACTTGTACAAATACTTACTCCTCATGAAATCTGCAAATTAAACCCACATCGGCCTTTTAATACTAAATCCTATTTATTTTTCAATGTAACTTGTTGAAGCTGAATACAGGCTGCATTTTGGCACTATTTCTCTATTTTGTTTCATTTCATCATGTATGTCACAATTAATCATTCAAAGCTATGAAATCATCAAAGACAGATTACTGAAGGCTTTAAATAGTGGCTTCTAATACTCCGACAAATCAAACTTCCTTGTAAAACACTACATTCAGTGAAGAATTGCATGTGAGAAACTCCAGCAGTCAATAAACTATAATGAAATAAAAATCTACTGGAAATGCACCACTCCCATTTTCATCTTATTTTTTTCATCTCTCTAAATATCATGTCCAGCACTATGTGTACATTACCAAGATTAAACAGGATTCTGGCTGCTCCTCACATAACAGGATCATTAAATATTTTTCAGGCTAAAAATGTGGTTATATGTAATTTATTCTTTTTCATATGTGCACCTTCATTTTTTTTCTCATGTTAAAAATGGTATAAGGTGAGATCAAATTTGCAATAGTATTCTCCAAAGAAAATATGCCATTGTCTTAACTTTGCCCACCAAGGAGGTTTGCTGTCCCACAAAGATCTTCCTAAATAACTCCCTTTTAGTCAGCCAATTACAGCATGGCTATTTCCTAAAGATAATTGATCAGAGCACAGAATCTTCATTAAGCACTGTAAGAGTGCTTCAAATTTGCATGGGAAATGTCTGCCAGCTGCAAGGCTCAGGTAATTGCCTTATTATCTCCCAAAAGTAGACAAAACACAGCTTTTTTTTTTTTCAGTTAAATCCACACTAACCTTTTTAAAAGAATGGCTGTATTCAGAATCACACACATGCAGCACTCTCTCTGTAATGGTCTCACCAAGCAGTTCACTAAAGTATAAAAATCAGAGTAAAGACATATTACATATTACTAGAAATAACAGCATACAAGTCCTTTTGTAAAAGTAAATGGGTATATAAAATCTCAGATTATCTCTCCCCCTACTCAACACTTATTATATTGTAATCTATTTTTACCTTCACCATTATCAAAACTAATTTCTTAGAAAAATGTAGATATTACAAGTATTACAAACAGACCTCTCAGTATATTAGATTTGTTGGGCTTTTTTAAGTGGAAGATCTTTTCTTCTTCATCTTGCTTGTATTCTAATAATTAATTTATGTTCAAATATATTAATATATGTTCAAAGATATTACTTCAAACTTTTTCTTGGTTGCCACTGATCTAAATCACTATTTGTATTCATTTTGGAAAGCTGCTTACAAGTTTTTAATCCTAAGAAATCCTCTTGAGAGCAATGATGTGATGGAGGCAACCGTAAGGATCTCTGTCTTCCACAAAGCAATTAGTTACTCAACTTGGAGAAGGATTTTCTTACTCTGTTTAAGAAGAAAGAGAATAGAATCCAAAAGCAATCAGTGTACCATGGCCCAATGGGTTAGTGTTGTTTACATAGCTTAATAAAATTCAAATCCACAATGTATCAGTATCTCTCTTTTCTTTTACCCTGTGGTAACTCAGCTCCACGGAGGCTGAAGGAATCATCCTTGATGTGAAGCACTGTTGTGTCAGTGCTGCTCTAACCCTGCATTACACATGAGATTTATTAGCAATACAATTTTTTTCCTCAATCTCTTCAAACACTTCACAATCATTAGCTCTATTTTCTATGCAAATAAAGCTCTGCAAAAAAGCTTGAAAATGCAGGGTCATATTTTCAGCTAGTATGAATGAAAGAGGATCTGCTGAAGCGTCAGGGAGACATGTCTACTTAGACAACTGAAGATGTGCCTTCATCATGAAGGCACTTCACTCTCTATCACTTGGATTGTGAAAGCATTTCAAGCCTCATAAAAAGATACCATGCTTGTAGCATATCCAAATTATACCCAAGATCTAGCTTAATTACTACTTGCATTTAGACAGCCTTGCCAGATGGTTATTTTGGCAGATATTACAAAAAGCATTAGTTATCAGAAATCTGTGTGGTTTTCTGTTTCCTAAACTAGATATTTATTATCTGTGAGTAGTTGACTCCACATCATTAATTCATGCCCTGTTTCTTTCTTACAATTTTTACTGTGATCTTTCTTAACTATTCTTCCAATTCGGTATTTTTATTTGGGAAGATTACTAAACTAGTAATCTAATCTAGGGCTGTTTTATTTCTATTATATATACACTTTGTTCTGCTGTCTAAATACAGAGCCAGTCTTAGGAAAAAAGTTGTAGGGGTTTTATCCTTATGATACCCAGATTGTTGAAGTCAGTGCTGGCTGATAACTTCTTTAAAGAATTAGATCCCCTTTGCCCCATCACAACTATTAAAAAAAAAAACAAACAAGAAACAACTTACCACTTTATAAAGTCAAAGAAAGCTCATTTTACTGCTGAACAGCTGGTTTAGAATGTAACACTTTTAGGAAGTGAATGGTAATTTTTGTTATTTAGCATTAAATAATGGGCTTATATAACATCAAATGCATGGATCAAAAACCTGAATGCAAAGAAGTCTTTTGATGTGCAAGAAATCTTGGAAATCATATGTAAGGTGAAGTATGCTTGTTTCTGGTTGAGAAGGCTTCAAATACAAAGTGATATTCTATCTTTTACAAAGCTCTTCTCTTAGTATCTAGTATTTACAATGAGCAGCATGCTGTACATTCAAAGAATGTAAACTTGAAACTGCAACTACAAATATTTACTGTAGATTAGATACATGAAGAGAATGATTTAGACATTTCTTTACAAATTCCTCTGTTCGTATAGCCAGTAATAACACAGGACACAAGCGTTCACAGTTGTTGTCACTGCTGCTTCACTACTCTAACACAGTAATTTCTTATCCATACCACATACTCTTATATAATACAGCCTAGCATGTGAGATCTGCAACTTTTCTTGACCGTATCTTTATGCTACCATAGGACATCAGTAAAAATACATGCTGTGGTTCTCATCTCTGTTGTGCTGTGGTTTGTGGGGAGTAAGTCACCGTAGCATTACGTTGGTACATCGTATAAATTGCAGAAGCAGAGAAAGATACCCGTACCAGTGTGAAAACTGTCTGTGAAACAGAAAAAGGAATGATAATATCTTGTGCAAACTCACTACTGCTCCCCTCCCATCAAGTTTTCTTCGCAAAGATCCAGATCATTGTGAAGGGTACCATGGGAGGTTGGGGATGGTCTTATCCTGACCTGCATCCATGATGTGCCTTGGATTCTGCTGGGCTTGTCACTAATGAATGAAAGATGAAGGAAATGAAGGAAAGCAGCCTGGGTGCCACAGGTTAGACATAACCTCTTTGGAACAATGCACAGGGCTCTTACTTCAAAAGGTACGATGGTGGCCCTGCTAGTGACATACCCAAATATATCCTAATGTTAATAACACACAGAAGGAATTACTGAAAGCTCGTTTACCCCAGATTTAATAATTTCCCACCTCTCCTGACACCATTTGCTTCCATTCATAAGCTTCAGCTGTACTGAAATAAAAGCTTCAAGCTCAAGAAAAATTATGCTCTTCTTGAAACGTCTATTGCCCAAGTATGAACTGTAGTAAAACAGGAAAAGGGAAGACAGGAGCAGGAAAATTTATACAGTACTGTAGTAATTCTCTTATTAATAGGACTGTCTCTGCCAAATAACACTCTCCCCCCTTTCCAAAAGCTGCTTACAGACATTTCCAAAGCTACTTAATGGATTTTTTTTTTTTATCATGTCTACAGTTCCACTTCTCTTGCTAAATGGAAAGTTTGATTTTAAACATCTCCTACTTTCATTTTGTGGAATGTCTCATTTGTATAATCCAACTGCTTCTGTTGCTTGGAAAGTATCCTGTTTATTTAATGTCTCTAGGTTTCACCTGATCTTAGCTGGGACAAAAACTTGCAGCTGCATTTGAAAAAAAGGAAAGGAGAGAAGGAAAAGAAAGAAGGAAAGGAAGAAAAGGAGAGAAGAAAAGGAAAGGAAGGAAAGGAAGGAAAAGAAAGAAGGAAAAGAAAGAAAGAAGAAGGAAAAGAAAGAGGCAATATATGCTGAAATAATTGTGGTAGAGAGGTGTTTGGTCTTGTCCGCAGATTCTGCTCAAGACATTGACACACGGATTTCCACATCATGACAAAGGCTTGCTCAGAGAAATTTTCATCACTGGCAGCCAAAAATAACAAATAATGAGCTGCACTGTGGCTTTCATTATGTCTGATCTCACAGCCTGACAATTCAAATCAGACCGAAAAAAGACCCACAGACCATCAGGGATTCTTTGGCATATATAAAATGTTCACAAAGATTTATCCGGAGATAGAGAACTCATCATGCAAATAGATTATGTTGGTTTTTTTACTTTTGCACCATTCATTCTTGTACACTTGAGAAAGCATAGAAATGAATCCTTCTACCCTCTGTATTTAAAGATGGGTTTACCTTTCTGACTGCTTCTAGACCTAGACCTCAGGGAAGGTTGGGGGGAAGGCAGAATGGGAATAGGAACCTTGAATTGCACTGCATCCCTTCTTAAAATATTTTCTGAGTGAAGACAATACAACCTCTAAAAGGTGCCCGTCTCTCACCTTTCAGTAGAGCAAGCTTTGATAAATACCTTAACATATCCCAGTTCAAGAGGTTAAAAGCAAGTGAAATGCACCACAAACTAAAGCAACACTATCTCTCTCTGTTTGTAGGATAAGATTCATCCTTGTGAAGCAAATACAGCTCGTAAACCCCATTTACAACCTAATGTTTGAAGATATAGTAAGGGCTGCATTTCTTGCTTATGCTACAACCTCACATTACAACATTTCTTATATTGTGGTATACAAATAACTGCTCAGCAAAGATTTCCAGTAGAATTTATAGAATGGAGAGATACTTTGACATAAAATGCAAGGTTCCTTTTACCAGCGAAATAATGACTATTCCATAAATTATTTCAGCCCAACTGCAGTGCAACAGTTTTACTCCACAGCTGATCTGGCGGGACATACTTCTTTTAAAACCCCAGTAAAGCTTTTTATCTTGTATTCTAAAAATACACTGACTGCTCTCATAGACCGGAAAACAAAAGTACTCCCTTCAAATTCCAACCACAATTTAGAAGGGTGCAAAAGAGCAAAATGAAGTCCCATTTAAAAAAAACACTTATCTTTGAAGTCGGTGAAGAATTTCCTTCTTTTTAGAGATTTTAAATGCAGTGCCAGCAGTCATCCCTTGCACAGCTACTTCTCTGAAGTAGCTCCAGTTCCAGTAGATGTAACTTCCTCCATATATCTCTGCCTGAAAAGTCTGATGAGGCTGTCGCCAGAAAACCTCAGGAGCCAAGGGTCCAGATCCTCAAAGATGGATCAGAAGGAGTGAGACATTTTAATAGGAATTGGGTGCTTTTGCAGATCTGTGTCTGAATTGTTTATCATTTATAGTAACCACTTCGTGTGACAATGTTGAAGAAACTGCAAAGGAAAACCATCACACTAACTTGAAAACTGCCTATTTGGAGTCACCTTTTACTGCACTCAGTGCTCACATTTCACAAAGCCCTTAGTGGAGCATGCCTAAAATAGTCTATTGAATTAGGTTCGGTGAGTTGTAATGTTTTTACCATGGATCCATTAATCAAACAAAGTTTTCAGGTTTAATCTTTGTATATGAGTGCAAGGCTAAATTTCTCATCTTTGGTAGCTGGTCATGGCATTAAGCAGATAGAAGAGAGGTGGAATTAAATCAGCTCAAGAGTTACTACTTCCTATACATAAATATGCTTTACAGAGGAGCTCAATTGCAGTTGTAGAAGAGAAAATTCTGTCCCAGCCTGCCAACACCTTATATCCTGGTTATGTACACTGAATGGCTTCCTATGGACAAAGCTCCATATCTAAATGATCATCATTTGGCACCTGAAGAGCATCCTAGTTTTAAATCTCCACTGAAGTTTTGAATTTAATTTTGGCATCTCCAGCAGTGGTAGCAATATTGATTTCTAAACAATTTAAATTCCACCATACTATAGCATAGAGTTCAAAAACCTCATCAGACAGACAAAGAAAAAGAGGGCTGTACTGGTGGCAGGCATGTTAAATGCCATGCTTTCTTTACAGGTTATTGAAGAGGGGTGTAGAAAAGACTACTACAGGGTCTCCCACCATCTCAAGGGAACAAGTCTCTCCAGGAGCCATTGCAACAGATCAAACAAGTACAGCAGAAGCCTCTAAAACATTCTCCCAACTCCCATCCTTTCTGGGAAGGCTAAAAAGATAACTCCTGTCTCCCACCCTTTTAATTTACAAGTTAATTTCAGGAAAACAGAGGATTATGAAGAGCCTTCCAATCTGCCTTATGTAACTTGATTTTAACTTCAGATGTAAAGGACCTATGGCCAAATTTCACAGTTGTTTACAGCAGTATATTCCCATATTTACTCAGTTATAACTAATTTAAAGTTTTCTGCCACAGCATTCTGTTTACTTGACTCACTTGGCTCCCTTTACAGTGCTTTCAGTGACACATCCAAACATTTTGTGGTTGGTAGCTCTTGTCTCTTAATCTTTACTGACAGCTCAGCTCGATTTCTGGTGTTTTCCAGGCTTGGATAGAAGACAGATAATAAAATAACTTTTTTTCCCCTCATTCTCATTGACATTTTCTCTCTTTTTTTTTTACCAAAGGCTCTTCTCAACAGAGGCTTTCTGTTTTTCAGACTTTTTTCATGACTGAGTTCTCAAACTCTGAAATTTAATTACTCTTTTCCTGTGGCCTGAGATGTTCCTCACCATTTATATATGTTTAGGAAAAAAGGTTTCTAGTGATAAAGACTTTAAAAGAATTATTTATTTATTTGATGTCTGAGGTAGTAAAACTGCTGTAAAAAGAAACAAGTAACTTTTTCCCCCTGATTTTGCCTCACCTCCTTTGCTTTCCATTTTAGAAGGGAAAGGCAGCTAGAGATGAGGGAGCAACACAAAGAAAAACATGATGAAGAACACTTGGAAGATAGTCTGTGGGACAGATCTCCAGTAGTTTTGAATGGCTCTGGTCACTTGCACTCGTGCAACCAAGAAGAAAGGAAGAATTTATCAAGCCGACACGAATCTCTTTGCTCCCAGTGCAGAGACCTATCAATTTCTGTCTCTTGGCTAGTCTTTGTAATAAGTATAGGCTTGGTGTGTAATGAAAACCAGCTGAGTGTTTCTCAAGGTACAGATGCTTTCTTTTCTTCTGATTCCAGCTAAGATTGTTCTTACTCTTCATAATCTCTCACAGCTGCCAAAAATCCATCTTATCGTTGCACGAGGTGAAGTTTCCATTAACAGCTATTATGGTAGCACACGTCAGGCATCCAGTGTCAAATGAGCTGCTAAAGAGAAACACTGTGGTAGAAAATGCAGTACTAGGGAGAAAATTTCAACAGAGGTGTGTTTTATTATTAATTTGAATAGGTTTTATGTGCAGACGTGGCTGGGCTGTGATGCCGACTGACTGGTTTCTTTTGTCCCGAAAAAAGAGGGAAATTTGGGGTGTGGAAGAAATGGGTATATATATTCATTTGGCTGACTGAAGAGGAATTTGAATAGTTTTGATGATGCTCAGTTTTCAGTATGTCAGCCAACCAGACTGGCTGCCTCTTCAGGTTGGAGGGCAACGTTAATGAAGGAAACTCTGACCATAAATACCACTCACAATTTCAATATGCACATGGCTGCAGATGAGGTTCCTGACTCCTAATCACAGAAGAATAAAAGAAATAATAACAATAGTTCTTAGTTTCCAAACACGTAATCAAAACAAGAAGTACCCCCCACCTTCCAAAAAACCCCAAACAACCAACTCCATATCAAACATTCAAATCCTCCAGTAAAAGCACCTGGATTGAATACATTCTTTGTTGATAGTGAATGACAGTATTTGAATACCCTTCCAGTACAATGATGGCATAATTTTCCTTTGAAATTACCTACCTGGGAGTGCATATTACCCAGAAGACATTTTGAATACTAACACTGTGTATATGTCTTTATAACTCTCTATCTATATGATAAATGTACCAAAGCTATAATCACATGGGCGTATGCACTGTGCAGGTGCCAAACATTAATTGTCAGTGTGCTACACTGAACAAAGACAGAAGTAATCACATAAAAAAATTAGGTTCAATATGTTTAAGACTTGTTTAACAAACCCCTTCAATTTTAAAATAATGAAATACATAATTATTTGGAAAACCATTACAAAAACAGTGACTATCATGATATATTTTAAAAATTAGTTTTGACATTTGAAAACAAAAGAATTTAGAATTTGCAGAAAATATTGGCTATTTTTCAAAGTATCACAACATTATTCTTTCCACAGTACCTCAATATTGCAGGCCCAATATGCGATCCAGCTTGCAGAGATTCCTACATCACCCATACTCAAGGCCCTTAAATGTACAGCTATAGGCAAAATAAATCCTAAGTTGGCAAACTCTCCTCAGCATTAAGAGACAGAGGATAGAGAAATCTGTGGCTTGCTTTTAACTTTCTTCCTCATTGTGTGGGTAAAGCAAAGGTGTGGGCACTTTGCTTAAGAGTAATTTATATTATAAGACTGTGCAAAGGCACAGCGTAGCGTGTGGAATTATTAATTCCCGCCCAGACTGTAATTCTAAATACACACTCTACCAAACAATGCTGAAACTATCAGACACCAACACTATTGCAATACCTCAGCAAGGTCCTGCTGAGCCGAGGGCACCCTTCCTCTATCAGAAAGCCACCTTGCAAGTTTATGGGTCAGGCTCTACAGAGAATGGGAAGACTTCTGTCAACTACCCGTATTTTTATGTGGCATAGAAAACAATCTTCCACATAGAGATGTGAAGACCTTGAGCTGAATTTAGTGCCATGTTGGGCAGCTTTAAAAAATGCCTACTATATTTAAACCATTACAAAGCTTTTAAAACATTACTCACAAGGAAGCACAGCAAAACCCATTTTGGCTGACTGCATCTGCACCTCTGGCAGCAAATTGGACCAAATCCAGTAGCAGTACCCAAGATTCCACCGTGAGGGCTTGGGGAGAAGCTTATGTTCAGGAGCAAATATGCAGGTGCTCTGTGACAATGCCACTGCCACAGCCACCCTGGCCCCAGGATCCCACAGGCACTGGCAGAAAGAGAGCAGTATGTGCTCTGGAGGATTAACTGGGAAGTGAAGGGCACACCTGCAATATCCTCCTGGAGCCACACAAACCTAGGTCTTATTCTGTACCTTCTACGATGAAGAAACTCTGAAATAATGTAGGAGCAGAATATCCAGTATTAAGTAGCTTTTTTTGACTCTCCTCCCCCAGAGGGTACTATGCTCCAAGCAGAGGTGGACATTTCAGTGATGAAGACTGAAGGAAGTCATTACCACTCCTTAGTTGGACCAGAGATTTACTGTCTCGGTGCTAAAATTTCAAGAAAGGCATTAGGTCATAGATCTGATTCAAAAGGATCTTGATTAAAAAGTCAATTAAATGAATTAATGAAAATGTTTTTCATTTGTCTCAACTACACAAACCCCTGTTTTACGGAACATGTGGCTGACCTATAGACACCAAAGTGAGGTTTGTTTTGGTTTTATTTCTTTCCCTAACTGGGAGAAGATTTACATATATGTCAGGATTTCTGGTGGAAATCTGGTCTCTTTCAAAGTATGCTGATGATAGGAATACCAGATTAATCAACATCTCAGTTGAATTAATGGAAACAAGGCATGAAAGTGAAAATGCACAGTACTAAACACAAGTAAAGAAAAGAAGATATACTCTGCTATTTAGAATTGCACTTTGAGCAACTGTGAGGGAGCAATAGATCACTACGAACATTTCTCAAGAACTTTTTTACATTAAAACCAATCTTCTCTAACTTGTGTTCTGCTCCTTAATGCTGGGGTCCTCAAAGGTAAGACTGAGATTACACAAGGATAAAACATCAGCACTTCTACTGTCCTTCCAAAATTACAGTCAAATAAGCAGGATGTTTGCAGGCATCTCTGACAAAATAATTTTCAAGGCTCCTGTAATTTAGCACATTTATGTCTTCCAAGTAAAAATGGGAAGCCAAACACAGCCTGAAAGCAGAAAGAGAAGGGACAAGGATGCTTTTACCATGGTTGTCTGAAAAAGACTGCCACAGCCTTGCCAGCCTGCCGCAGCTTCCTTTATTACTGGCAATTTTACAAGTTGTCCTTTACGTCCCAAGAGGACAGAGTGCGCTTGACCAAGCTGCACTCTCTTCTCACCCTTACTTTCTTCTTCATAAAGAAGGGAAGATTTTATCACCCTACTTGCAAATAGATACAGAGAAAGATTTAGGAAACTGCATCCAAGGTGGACAGGGCCCGTGAGAAAATGTCATACAGAACAGTAAGGGATGATATCAAGCATACTTGCAAAGTATGATAAGCTTGACACAGTAACAGAAATAAAAAATTATGTACAACCAAGCTAAAAAATATTTCCACCATAAAGATGTTATTGTAGACATTAGCACACAAGAAGCCATGGAGATAAAAACTGAAAATACAGAGTTATTCAAGATACATGTACAGCAAAAACATAGAATTGAAATTAAGGTTAAAAATGTTCAGCTTTTATCAGGATCACACTTGAAGTATCTCATTATTCTTTTGCTTACTTAGTATCACACATTTCTTAGTGAACTACCACCAAACACCAGCAGCAGTAGACATCAGAGTTTGGGTCTGATTTAGTCTGGCAGCTCCTCTATTCCCTCTAGTTTCTCTCTCTTCCTCACAGTATGAATCCGTCACGTTCATATGCACCAGAGCAGAAATAACAGTATTTCCAGTTAAAATTGTTACACAAATTAAGTTATGCTTTGTTGGTCACTTTACGTCATAAAATATTTTTTTCTGAGAATTTTTTAATAAAAGATGTTTCCATCCATCTTCTTAGCCAAAGTTTTGATTTCATTAAAAATTAAAAGCATGAATTATGTTGGAAAAATTTTTGAATTGAAAAAATATTACTACAGTTGTGGTATAGGTGCCTTATCAGCATATTATCCTCTCTAGATTAGGGCCCTTGACCAAGCAACCCCTTTCGATGCCTTACAATCCCTTCTCTTGTTGAACCACCTAGTGCTTCATGAGAGATGGCTGAGCCCTGGACCACAGATGAACAGGGTTGTACAAAACGTCCAATGTAGTTTTCACTAGTCATCATACCTACACTTCCAGACAGATTTTTTTTGTTTTACCTTTGGGTTTCTTTCCATAGATAATTGAATTTCCCAGTAAAACATGAAATGCACAGTTCTACATTAAAAAAAAAAAACAACAAATAGCTTTGATATATAATTTTCAACCTGTCCTACTCATTATTATATACTTAGTATTTCCACGTGTTCTGAGGAGATGATATTATATCTGGGTTAATCATACATCTATAAAATACATAACTGCATCTTGAGTGTCTGCAAGACAGTTCTGAGAGGCCTGGCAAATAACCTGGGAGCTGTACCAGATCTTATTTCCAAGTTTAGTGACTGGAAAACAAAAGCATCTGATGCACCAGGGCAGTAGAGCAAAACAGGATGTACTGACAGGGGCTGAGCTGGTTTTATTCTTTATGTAAGCAGAATGCTGCATGGCTTATTTTTCTGTCAGTGAGCCAGGAGTTCATAGGTAGTGGGGCTAAGTCGATCCAGAGGTTACTGGAAGGGAATTTCACTCACACTGCAACACATCCTCTCAGCACAATGCTGGCTCCTTCTAGCATCCACTTTCTTCTCCCCTACACCTCCTCTAAGCTTTTCATTGTTACTGCTACATTCAATAAGGTAGCAACACATGTGTTATTTTTTCCTAGTCCAGCAACAGTAAGTGTTAAGTAGATGATAGTTTCAAAATGCAACATGTATATCATATTTTGTGACTAACACAATCTCCCAATCAGGACATTTTGATCTTCCAGTTATAGCTAGGGATTTTTTCAGGAAATGATCTTTTTACATGCTCTCATAAACTCTCAGAATGTCTGGTTTTGTTTCACTCTTTCTGCTAAAGAACACCAATAGTTTCTCTTTGGTTTTCCAATGTATGTTTATTGAGCTGATAAAGACTGCAAGATGTATTAAAAGAAACACTTGGTTTATTTTATTTTATTTTGGCAGTGATAAGAGAGTGGAATCCATTTTAAAACCATAAGAAAAATAATTGGCATGTCCCAGTTATATTTTCTACATATGCATACATGAATGCATGCACACGCAGATTATATATATATAATTTTTTTTATGGGTACCTTCCTGACTTGCAGCCAAGCCATGTAAATGCCTGCCAGCTCATGCATTTAGTTGTATCAGCATATAATGGTAGACAGATTTTTCTTCCCTTCTGTGCTGCAGCAGAAGAGGAAGCTCTCATAGGCAACAGGAGAGCACAAGGTAAGAGCAGCAAAAAACCCAACTTCCCCTGTACAACAGAGATAGATTAAAATGCACACACATCTAGATGATATACTGAAACATAGTGTCATGCCCTCTACATAATTTATAGAATACATGCCTGAACTAATAAATAAATGCCTTAGGGAATCTTTAGTGGTGAGTGAAAGCCTGGCTTAAGTGCAGTGGTTACATTAAAATCAGCCTAGACTAGCTAATGTTCTGGTTTAGGTACAGGCAAGAAAACAGAAGCTGTATTCAAAAAATCAGAAAATCTGCTGAACTTTCAGCCCTCTTTGTGTCTCTGTCTCACTTTGCACACACACAAACACACACTCCTTGGTAAATTCCAACCAGCAAATAAAAAAAGTTGCTTAAAGAAACAGATATTACTGTATTGTTATTATGATCAACAGTCATCAGGGTATGCAAAAACTCCACACTTCATGCCTTTTAAGTTTAAAACTGACGTTACAGAACATAAAAGACTAAAAGTTCTTTATCCAGTAAGTTGAGTTGAAGATAAGGTCATTGTCTGCCAGCAGGCTATGACTGACTCTAATTAAACATTTTTATACTACTCATCTGCTGCTGGGGAACATGTCATTAAGACACAGAAAACATTAATCTACAGATTAACGCTATAAAAAGAAAACTTATGCACAATCTTTACTTCCAATTAAAAGCTTACAAAACATTAACCCTTAGAATACTACAATACCATCACCTAATAAAAGCTCCAGGTGGATGTTTACCTTCCTCTGCTGCCAATTTCTCCATCTAGTCACACCAGTTGTGCCTCAGTGCAAGTGTCCTTATCTGAGTTACATTCCCTCACAGCATCAACACTGACCTTGTCTTTTGCCCGCACAATCACAGGTCTTAAATTAGGGAATTGGTTCTGTGTATTTACTACACTTTGACTATTTGGAACAGATTTCAAATACTTTTCAGAAAAATGGTGGGTGATCTCTCTATAAATGCCTGTGTCTTAGGCTAGTCAAGAGCACAGCGTATACTATTATTTATTCATTATATATTTTTATCAACCACTGTGGTCCATCTTGAAGCAATTGCATTTCTATGTGAAGGCATCTCTCTATGCTAGCCCCATCTGCTTATAAGACAAAGTAATGTTTTGGACTGAGTTGTGGGGTAGAGGGGAAGAGGCAAAGGGGGATTTGTGGACAGACACAGTTTTCTCTGCTCTTGTCTATTTACCAGAAGTATGCAATTTGGTGTTGGTTGTAAGGTGCCATTTAGTCTCTTGAACTTCTAGTTCTCTCACTGAATCCCCCCAATGATTCTCTTTCCTTTCTGTAGGGAGCTCTGTTTAAGTTCAAATCCTTTAAAAGCAGTTTTATAGACACTGAGATTAATGATACTTTATTGAGAAAGTATAACCAGTAACATTCATTTTGTCTTAGATTTCACATATCTGTACGCAGATAGAAAGTGCATTCTGTATTTTTGTTAGTGTAGTACTACATCTGAGTCCTTTAAATTTTCAGGGCATTCACTTCCTATTGGTATCTCTGTATGAATTTGTATAGATGAAGAAACAGAATATTCATATGTAACCCTATCTCAGTCTGCACATTTAGAAATTTATCACACAGTTTCAACGGTAGCATATTATCACTGCTTTTACTTTTCAATTTTTTTTTAATAAAAAAGTCCGTCATCCAGGCCTCAATGTTACACAAGCATTTAGTTAAACTAGTTAAACAAGATCAGATTGTTGCTGGACCCATGCTGGAAATATTTACAGTAAAACTCACCCGGCTTCAAGTATTGTTCTAAAGTTGAAATTCAGCCCAGTCTTGAAAGTTCACAAAGGTTCATTAGTTTATTTGAGCAAAACTTAGGCTCATTTTCAAGTAAACTTTGGCTGATATTTAGTTTTAGATAAAGGGCACAGTATGATAGTGATATGATTAAAATGTCTTGAATGCAAACCCTCTGTTCACTCTTGTGAAGTGGAAGAGAAACGTTATTGCTTTGGTTACCCATTCAACACTCACAAAATCGGTCGCCTGCTTTCACAGGGAGGTTTACTGCTTATGCTCACAAATACTCACCACACAGCTAAAGGATTTACACAGACAGCTAAGAAGAAAACACATTAACATGGGCAAGTGAAAGCATTGCTGGTTATTTAAGGTGTCTCCTAAACTGTAACAATCAAAGTATATTCTACCTTAACAAGAGACAAAACGGGAAAACAGCTTCCTCTGAATCCTTACAGACTCAAAGATCTATTCCCCATCTTTATCATCACTTAATGGATTTATAGATTAATTGTTACTTAGGCTACTTGGATCCATTAACCCAATAACCCAGATTTTACTGCAACTCAGATCCAAACAAAAAAATCTTTCTAATCATATGGATGACCCTTAATGAAGTTGAAGAATACACTGTAAAACTGTTTTTTCCTACCACAACAGATTGCACGTTACTAATCCACAGAGAGTTACAGCTAGTTTGTCAAGATTAAACAAGGGAGGAATGAAGAAAGTATTATTACCTCCTCTGAGGCTTCCAATCAGTTTTCAGTCTGCTGCGATGACCCTGGCCACCTTCAAGGTTCCCTGGAGAAAAGGAAAGGAAATTAATAAATAGGGATTCATAAAGATGGCTGTGGCTCTAAACAGCATCCACTGCTCTCTTTTTTCACCCCTTTGGATACTGTAAAGAAAGAATGCCTCATCCATATGAGAGTATAATAAAATACATATGTTTCTATTACTTATGGAAAAGGTATGTAATTAGTTTTAGTTAAAATTAAGAAAAAAATGAAGACTGGATGAACGCACGCTCACAATAAAAGAGTAAACAGCATTTCTCTCTGTTTTTTTTTTTTTTAGAAAGGCTCTTTTTAAAAATCCTAGTAAAACCAAAAGATGGACTAATTTGATTTAAGCTAAAAATAGCACACACCCAGAGAAAGTTAAACTTGAGTATCACTTTGCAGGGAGTGTCAACTATACATCTAGAGGGACCCACCTTTTCCTTGGCTGCTTGGGACAGTGCATTATGCCAGACAGATCACTTCACATAACAGCAATGCACTTTTTCATCCCAGTTTCCTCTGGCATCTTTGCCTAGGAATCAAACACATACCTTTAGAGCTTAACAAATCACTACCTTTACTGCTTAAGAAGAGAGGACCAGAAGTCTCATTTGAATACTGAACCTTCTCATTGCCCATGTATTTTTTACATCACTCCTTGGCTCCACTTCGGACTCTCCCAATCAGCTCTCTTCAAGACAAATGTGGAATAGAGGATGAACAACGCATTTTTCTTTTGTCCAGCTCAGTCTGGAAACTGTCTTCCCTGAGAGTTCATCACAGAGCAACTGCTGCATTTTTAAAGCATAATTAAGGTGCAACTGAAGAATACATAACTTGGATTTCTGCTATGACACTTTGCAGATATAGTTGCAACATATTTTATCTAAAAAAAAAAAGTCTCAGCACTCACACAGGATCAGAAAGAAAGCTATTCTGAATCACCCTAGATAAAAAAGAATCAAAACCAAACCACAAAAGTAACGTCCTCTCCTTCCCTCCTTTTATTACTTGAGAGAAGATAACGCAGACCAACTGTATTGGGCTTGCAGGGCAAGATTTTGATGGCAGGGAGGCTACACAAGTGGCTTCTATGAGAAGCTGTTAGAACTTTCCCCTGTGTCCAACATGAGCAAATGCAGCCAGCTCCAAGATAGGCTCACCACTGACCAAGGCCAAGCCCATCAGCAATGGTGATAGCACCTCTGGGATAATATATTTAAGAAGGGGAAAAAAGCAACTAAGTAAAAAAATTCTTAAAACACTCCTTTTACTTAAAAAAGATAAACCAAAATTAAAACAAGTTCAAAAGTATAAATATGCTGTATTTATACCAGGCTACCAAGAACACAATTACATTTAAATCATGACTATGCAGCATAAATAGCACTAGGTAGTCTAATTTGTATTTAAAATTTTAAGTGTTGCTGAAGAATCAGTGAATGAAGAAGAAATGTAAACTCAGAATATGTGTTCAGCAACACTTGCTTAAGTAAAAAAAAAAAAAAAAGAAAAAACTGTGAAGTTGCTACTGTTGCTCAGTATTAAATCTGAGCAGCTGGGTCTGAATGATTTATGTGCTGAGTTATTAAAAGTAAATCAAATAAACACATGGGAACACTAGTCATTCCATTCACTTTCACTAAATCCCCCTCAGGTTATTTCTTTTATATATCAGCAATTTGACCAAGCAGACTGCAGGACTGCAAGTGTCATGCTAATATTTTGGCATGTCCAATAAGTAGTGATAGAAGGGAAGACTTTTTTTGCCACTCTTACAAAATGTTTTTGAAGTGTTTATCCACATAATTACAACAATTGCATTACTTAATGCTGAAGGATCCTTCTGATGTGCAGCTCCTAAATTTACAGTAATCTCACTGCCTTGAACATTTGCAGGATATATTTCTGAGATGCTATGAAATATATTTATATACATGAAACTTAAAATACATTTTGAGAGTTGCAATCATGTAGTCTTCCTACATTTTCTGCTTCCAAGTTTCACAGTGATTAAATTTCAAAATCAGTTATCTTAATGAGACATATCTGACAGTGATTTCAGTATAATTCACATTAAACAAATCTAAAAATGTATCTTCAATCAAAAATACTTAAAACATTGCCTCCAGCTTTTTCCCCAATATGATTTCTTTGCATAGAATATTGCAAACCATGCATAAATTCCATACATTTTTTAAGGATATCTTTTAGGTTATGTTCTCTGTTGTGCAAACTTTCCCATACACAAAAAAACAACTTCATTAATTTTTACTTTATTCTAGTCCCAGTTATGCTTCTCAGGATTCATGAAAGCTCAGTGCTCTCATTCAAACGGTGAGACAAGGAACAGACTTTAGAGGACTATGCCTTTTTGGACTGCACTTCTTTCACGTTCATCTATGATGAAATAAATAGTCTGGTCCCATGTTGTTTCTCAAGGAGCATTACAAAGAAATTGTCCATATGTAGGATCTAAGCCAATGAAACAATTTCCCTCTCATATGCTTTCTTACCAGACAGCCAGTATGGAAACTGCATCATATTTGCTGAAAGATTAAAGAAAGAAAACATACATTTTCATGTATGAGCACACTCCCTGATTAACCAATTAACCAGTTCCCAGGACTGTTGTATACATATATAAATATATTGCTGGTTTAAATCACTAGATCTTTGTTAGTTCCTGTAAAATTAGCAGTTTCTCAATTGGGGATGTATCTGAGAGACTGGAGATCCTTTGAAGTCTACTCATTGCTTCTGAAGATGTATCTTATACGGCTTTTCACTGTGACCCATTATCATGTAGAAATTGAAAAAATGTTGAATTAAAATAAGTTGTTTGGATGTTATATTTCCACTTTTTTCACCCTTTCTCTTTTAATTCACAGCTAACCTGCATACTCCAAAATAGCTCATGAAGTTGTATAGAGTTACTTCTGAGAACTAACACTGCCAAGCATTTATGATATTTCTCATTATTTATGAATAAAACCAGGAGTTTCGCATAAAAGAATATTACCATTCAGTTTCTTCTTTCCACATAAAAAGTTGGCTTCCTTAAAGAAATGAAAAACCCACAAATATCCCAATATCATCTTCTTTCCAGAGAGCCTCTCCTAGTGTCCCATGTAAGCTAAGTTGGTTGGTTTGCATTCCCAAGAACTGAGTTCTTACCTAGACTGCAAAATGTAAGTTACTGGGAATGTTTATGAGGTATCACTACTCTTCTCTGAAGGCCAAAACACGGCAGATTAAAATGCTACTACATTTATGCCAGTGCATGTCACATATACAACTTTCACAAGGAATCCACTCATAAATTGCAGCCAAATGAGATGTCAGAGAAAATTTTTCAGTATTTGGATTGTCCCTAAAGCAACAGACAATATAGAGGAAACACTTCAGCGTCCTGGAAAAAACACCTATTTTTAATTAGCTTTCCTTTTCCTATTATACAGAATAGTGCTGCTATATCATAAGTTATTCAAATTGAGCCTTCTGTACTGAGTAGCAGGGAAAGAGAAAACAATAAAAGATGAGATAATTCTTATTTATTCTTATTTCGCTACATCTGAGAAATAGTCTGCAGATAGCATCTGTAGATAAATCTTGCAATTAAATTGATACAAACTGCATCTCAAGACAGCCTCTGAGTTTAAAATTAAGTCCTATCCATTCTAATTCCCCCAAGCCATTTTCAAATTCATACGAAGAAAATTTAAAACCCTCAAAAAACTTATAACATTATGATGGTGAGCAACAAATAATCATTTACCAGTGCTACTCTTCATTTCAGGTGCTGTCATTCTGAAAAAGCTGACTTTAATCAAAGGAAACAGGAGTTTTTACAAAAAAAAACCCCAACCCTTGCCAATGGCAATCACAAATGGTATATGGAAACTTCTATAAGTCTTTGGAAGTTTTAAAGAAAACTGCAAGTTTTTTGCCTCTACAGCACAAAGTATATCCCCCCTCCTGATCGGGAAAGGTTAAAGTATGCTCTGAGCAACTTATTTTGAGGTCAGCAAAGTAAAAGCACTGCTATAACGTAAGGTTTCATCTTTCAACAGGAAATGTCTGCCTGGAGTAAGATTTACTTTCACAGCAACCCTGAGTTTATGACAGCAATCCCTCACGCTGTGGGAACAGTGAAGTATAGCAAACGTACTACGCACTGTATGTAAAACTGTAAGAAAAGCATTGCCCATTTTTCACTTGAACAAGCAAAAAAGTAAAAGCCTTGCCGGGTGTTTCTATGCAGGAAGCTTGGTGAGGGAGCTAGGTGTTCTCTGATGCTGCCTTATTTATCTACGAAATTCATAAGGTGCTCTCTTCCTCAGCACAAATAAAATCAGGCGACAAGAGATGGTTTTCTTGCTCACTCTCCCAAACCTCTGTTAGCCAAAATGCTCTCCCACTAGCTGCTTCCTTGGGGACACACTCTCCATGTTAAACTACGCTGTGTCTCCCAGCTCCTACATCAGATTCCTTCTTTTCCTCATCTCTCCCACAGACACATAAACAATGGAAAAAAAACAGCAGCTGGGAGAAGCGTTATTGCTTCCAATTGCTTTGAGTGAGCCTTCTCTGTGTGCTGTGAGGAGTTCCTGTATGTTGGGTGGCAGCTACTACAGTTATACAGGAGAATTTAATTTCCTTTAAGACCCTAAAATTACAGTGTCTGCTAGGTCCCTCAGGTTTTGGGGAAACTTAGTTTAGCTATAGACTTTTTAAGTTAATTTTTTTTTTTTTCATTTAAATAATCTTTATGATATTTGTTTTAATAATGCATTTTAAACCATTGGTGACTGACAAGAAGAGGGTGTTCCAAAGAAAACAGGACTATATTAAGTAATAATAATAACAACACCTAGGAAGTAACATTAGATGAATATGTATCACTTGCTAACAGGAAAAAAAGAAATGAACTGGAAGGGAATGCTGTTACCTGAAAAACTCAAGATAATTAACCAGGAAAAGCCAAAAACCTTTTCTGGGTCACTAAGATTAATCGTAAATTACTGAGGACTTGCCACTGTATTGATTTAGTGGTTTTTCATGCTAACAAACTCAATAGCATGAAAGGTAGGGCTCTGATTTCATCATTCACCACCAAAGCATAGGTACAACTGGTATTTGTATGGGGATGTAAGAAAGTAAATAAATATACCTGACCATCTAGCTGCCTACCAGGTTATGGTTATGCTGAAACACCTGATTTATGCACCGACCAGGTTATGGTTATGCTGAAACACCTGATTTATGCCATGGATCCCAATACTTCGTCATGCTGCTCTGAGACGCCTACGGGCAAAACTATACCATGGGACTTTTATGGGGCAATGTTACTTCACTTGGGGTTATTTTTTGAGCCCTGAAAGCAGCCAATAGTCTCAGCTTTCTATGCATATCTCCAAGTTACAGCAGCAACAACATGGTTAAATAATTCTGTTACATACAAAAAAAAGCGTTAGCTGAGGTGGAGTTAACTCTGCTTTAAGGATGGAGTTTTTGTGTGAGCCCAGTCAGACTACCAGCTCATTTCAACCTTGCTGCTCAATTTATATTGAGTGTTAATGACTTCCAGCTAATTCTAAACTGGAGTTAAGAACTTACAACAGATACTGACCCTTGGTGTCCCAGAGGAAAAGCAGGAGTGAAACGATTATTTGGGGCTATTTGTTAGGTCTGAAAACCCACTTAATGGATCAATAAATCAAAAAGTGAATGAAGCTGGTTTTGGAAGTCAGTGTGTGGATTCTAGGACCAAACAGGTGTTTCATGTGAGGGAATGGTGCGCATTACTATAGACTGAATGAAATCAGCTGAATCGTATCCTCTAAATCCCCTAAGCAGTAAGACATTTGTTCTAACTTTGCTATCACCCTCCCTTCTTTTAAGTACTCAGTAAAACACCCTTGGATGCGTACCTTACACTAAATGTGTCAACATAACATGCATGTAATATTTGGTGTGTTTTAATGCAGTACATTAGTAACATACAAATGGATGAGTGTTTATATAGGCAGAATAGTCAAGTGCTGTCAGGATGCATCAAAGACAACTTAGTACTCATGTTTAGGATATTTTCTGGTTTAAGACAGAAAAATCTATCACTGAACTGCTATAAAAGAAAAATGATAGACAGGGCAAAAGGAGGACAAGGCTGCTTAGAAAAATTAATAGAAAGCAAAGCCCCAGACTTCATTTTTCCCACCCGGTGCATGGCATAGCATACGGGCATTCCAGAGACAACTGCTTTTTCCAAGTCACTTGTTTCACTGGCAGATGTATACAAAACTACCACAGGAAACACTGCAAAAGCCACACACATTATCCCAATATTCCTTCACTAACTCATAGGTCAATCAATTGTCTTCATTAAAACAGTGACATGTAAAGAGCTATCAGAAGATGTGTCCTAGCACCTTTTTAGATGTCTTTAAAAATCATTCAAGTACTCTAGGCCATTTTTTAAAAATATGCTAGAAGTAGTAGCCAAAGTAAGTTTGCCATCTGACAACATAACATAGTTAATTTACGCAAACTTCAAAGGCACTGGGTGCCGTGATTTTCTGTACTGCAATACTCAGAGTGCTCACACAGCAAAATTATTGACTCAGTAAAATCACACTTTTTCAAATGCCCACATTATTACCTATTTACAGATTGTAGTGGAATAAGGCCAGAGCCTATTGTATTTAGTGCTAAATAAATAAATTCAGAAAAAGTAGGCAGCATACAAATGTATTTTTCACACTGCTCTTAAGACAGAGTACATATATATATATATATATATATATATATAATGTCCCGTTATGCCAAGAAAAGCTTGTAACAAAGCAGCCTGGTATATGATTCTTAAGGTAAAGACAATTCCTAAACCATGCCTACCAATATTAGCATTACAGCATCTTCCTCCATAAGAATTTGTCCCAATTCATCCCAGACAGTAACCTTTAGAAGTAAATCCCAAGAACCTTCCTCAAATAGCATTTTCCAAACATTTTCCAGTCCATGAGAGTCAGTTTCTAATAATGTATTTAGTATAACCTCAGTCAAAGGAAACCTGTACTTCCAGTAAATCACCATCCCAGAAATCTTAAGTGTTCAAAAAATATTAAACTGGGAGGAACCAATAAGCCTGTTAGGACAGGGTAAAAATTCAGCATGTTCTTAGAGAATTACACAAGTGGCTTAGGATCAAATAAAGTCAGGTGCAAAATACTTAGATCAGAAAAACTGTATGCACAAAACCAGAATAAAGAATGATTAAGTAGCAGTTGTTAAGGGGAGATTTTAAGGAGTGCCATGGATCACAAGCTGAACATAAATCAAAGTTTTGTTCTGTGGAAAAAGGTAGGCATGACATTGTGATGTATTTTCCAGCATTGCCTGTGAAAGATTGAAGGAGCCCTTCTGTGGCAGGAGGCACCTGGATGCTTACCCTGCAAATACCAAACTGGGAAAGAGGTTCACCATTTAGAAAGAGTCTGAAAAGGGGTGACAAGATTGAGAAAGCGTGAAAGATCAAGGAGAAGTGGGTGAGAAGACAGGGGAGGGGGAGAGGGAGAAAGGAAAAAGGAAAGGTGGAAAATGAAGCTCCCTAATCAAGAAAAGACAGGATTAAGTTGACAGTGGCATTCAAATCAATGAAGTAAACTGAAAAAAAGAACAACTATTAAACTATTTTGAGTTATGACGTAAACAAACATAAAGCTATGGGCTTAAACTTCAACAGCAAAGATAAGTTATGCACTGGGGGAATGCTAATCAAGTTATCTGTTGGGCCCAAGGAGAGCGTAGACTGTATGTTCAGACACACAGGCATACTTGGTTCTCTCGATGGGTCAACGGAGATCTCAGGATGCACATTCAAGCTTTAAATTCAATTATCCAGTTATTCTACAAAACCACTGCCATTATAATATTATTCATCTCTTTAGAAACTACACAGCCCCCATAGAAATAAAATATAGGGAGAAGTGCAAAGTTTTGTAAAAAGTTTCTTGTGATGGATCTGAAAGAAAGTCCCTGCTAAGGTCCTGGGTGCCTGTTAATGAAAGCTCCATGGGGATACAACTCTAATATTTCCCATTTTGTTTTCTTTTCTAACCTCATTGCTATTCTTTAGATTCCATTTTGTCTGGACTAATCTTAGTGCCTCACATCCTCTGCAGCAATATTCAAATACATCCCCTCAGAATATTCCAGGAGATCCCCTGAATGATAAAGAAACACCGGGAATCATCTTCTTTTTTTGTTTTGTTTTGTTTTTTAAATGAACATGTTTTTGAGTTAATAATATGCTGAGGGAGCAGCTGTACTCAGCAAAACTCCAGCTATAAAACCCCAAAAAGCTTGTGTTTCTTTCACATCATACTGCAGCCAAGCCAGCTGAGTCTACATCTGACTCAAATCACTGGCAGGTAAAGTTTGTGTCTCACTACAAGGATGTAGTCCCACTGGGTTATTTTATTTATTTAAGGAATAATATTTCAGAGGAAACTGAAACATTTGGTTTAGCTTGAATCTGTGTCTCTCCCCACAGTTCTCGTAAATTTCAACAGGGTTTTTTTTGCATTGTTTTGTT